>VMKM01000002.1:0-687500 GCA_008360985.2 Macquaria ambigua | reverse complement strand
ACACATCTTGTGGTATGCCACTGTGCCCAAACCACAGTGCCAATGGTGGAGACAAGCTATTATAACCCTCCTACAGCCCTTTGATGTGCCTCAGTGAATTACGGTCTTTAAAAGATTACAGATGCACATAAGCCTTATTGATAGACATGACAGGGCCGCGCAAAGTTGTGTACTCTCTGCTCCGCTTGCTGCAGATATCCACTGGCATATGAAATTGACATGATTTATTAATCGTTCACCTAACGCAACCTTGGATGATGCTGAGATCCAGCATCATCCAAGGCAGCTACTTTAGAGTTAACCATCTTGTTAGCTCAGTACAGGTGGGAGCTAACAGACAGCAGCAGGTAGTCAAAATCTGGAGCATACAAAATAATCTCTGTAGGCTTAAATGACATATTCAAAGGTCCTCACAACAAAACAACGGCTAGTCTTCGTACCATTTCGAATTTTCAATGAAAAGCAGTTTTTGTACATAATTAAAAAGGAGAGGAAAGGTGTACTCAACTCAAAAACTTAATCAGGTATCAAATTCAAAACATGAAGGCACACAATGAACACTACTCTTACATAATACTAGAAATTGCAGGAATGGATTCAAACAGAACTGTCAGAATGTGACTGCAAGTAAAGAATTGCATTTTCTATTGCCTATAGACTGATCAGCCAGCTGATTTCATTGCCACCATTACTGCAATGTCAACATCGTTCACACTGACAGTGCAGGTCCTTTTCCATAAGGTCTTTGCATTCTTTTTTTTGCCTCTGTAGTTGCCCTCGTTACACACGTTTATTCCATTAAGTTTCATTACTAATTTTACATACTGACAATTTCACATCCTCCTCTGAAATGCCATTCTTTGCAGTCTGCCAAGGGGGAAGGGGGAGTTTGGGTGTGGGGGTGGAGACAAGTGGCGAGTCTCTCTCACTGAGGCAATATATAACCACTACCAGAATTAAAAGCTGCTAAGGTCACCAAGTTTCAATTTCCCCTGGTAGTAGTTTTAAGTTTACAGAGAAATAAAAAATACAAGGATCTACTCGTGAACAAAGTACAACAGGAATTCTCACGATATATTATTATATATTATTATATATTATTTAACTTTGAACTAGTGGGGGTTATTAAATGTGCACACAAACAACTATCCCTTATTAATACAATCAATAACAGACCTTCTCCTCCATTTCTGGCCTCTTAGCCTTTGATTGTAACATTCTCATCAACCCAGCAATTAGAGTTGTTATATGAATTTGAGTTTGGCATACTCTGATATTCAATTTTCAATCAGGACTGCTTGAAATGCATAATTTACAATTGATGATATGTATCACAACACAATTATTTTTGTTTATGAGCTTCCATATCTATAGTTAAACTCTTCAGCAGTGTATAATTTATATTTGAATGGCTAGATATAAAAAATGTATTAACCCTTTGAACTCTGCAATAGAAATGGTCCGCCAGTACCTACATTGGTATTTTTGCTTATTGTGAGGTCATTTCTTGGAGTATCTTCAAATGCTTCATATCCCTAAAATCTGTACAACCTCAGCAAAAAGGTTATGTAAGTCAATAAATCATAACAATTGATAGAAGTATTGAAATTGTGTCATAAATTTAAAAACAAATTTAAAAAATCGGACGTTTTTTCATCAAATTTCACTGAATAAAAACATAAAACATATTGATCTGAAACTTTTCTGAATGTAGAAACATGAACAAAACATTTCTTAACACTCTACAAGTTATTTGAACTTTGTACATTTTTTAGTTTTTGAGATATGCTAATTTGCTTGAGCAGAGTAGAAATATTTCCCCAGTGCCTACATTGGTATTTTTGCTTATTGTGATGTCATTTCCTGGATTATTTATTTCTTCATATACCTAAAATCAGTACAACCTGAGTTAATAATATATGTAAGTGAATAAACTATAATGACTGATAAAATTATTGAAACTGTCATAAATTAAAACCGTGCCACCCATGGACATCCATGGCGCCACCTTGCGTTGTCACAACGTTTTGCCCCGCACATAATGCAGCGTAATGACGTCATCAACCCGTGACACGAGAGTACAACATGATGAAATGAAAGACAGAAGTCTTAGCTTTCAGTTGCAAAAAGAATGAATGCTCTAGCTATTATGGTTTTTATTTTACATCGGTTAAACAGGATTAAGCAAACAGCGCCTTCCCGCGGGCAGTTCGGGGCCACCCGCAGGAGGTCCGTTTACAGAGGGTTAATGTGGAAGTGTGTAGGCATGTGTAGTGTCAGACTCACATTTTGATGTTCTCATGGTACTGCTTGGTATCAGAAGGCTGATTGTACAGAGGCTGGAACATAAGAAGGAACAAACAGATCAACCAATCAGCCATATTTTCAGTTGTGCAACAGATTGTAAATAAGCAGATACAGGAAGGCCAAATGACGGAGCTCACTCCAACATCCCGCAATAAATTTCAATGTTTGCAGAAATGCTCATCAGATAACATGAGTGACTCAAAGCTCTGACTGATGGAAGCCCAATAACCCGATAGAATTCAATCCAAAGAACTCACTCAAAATGAACGTCCTCCAGGGCTCAATAGGTAATTTGTTCAACAGAACCAAGTGATCAAATTCCCTGGGTGGGTGAGGGTGTGTGTGTGTGTGTGTGTGTGTGTGTGTGTGTGTGTGTGTGTGTGTGTGTGTGTGAGAGTGAGAGTGAGAGAGAGTAAGATGGATGGACAGATATGTGGACAGATACAGTGTGTGCGAGCAAATTTATGACAAAAACAAAGACACGAAAAGTATTATTGTAAACAAAGGAAGTCTGGGAATTTGTATCAGAGTAAAAGTCCCAATTTTGAAAATATTGTGAAGTAAAAAGTGAGCTGCAGGGTTGAGTTTCTATTCTCAGTGGGTTTGGGTAGCGACCCTTTAACACTGCACGCTGATGTGAGTCATCTTATTCAATGTTCAATATGTTCAATATTGCTTAATGGAGCTTTGAGTACAGTAATTGGATATCTTTATTACTTTACACCATCGCTCAAGGGCCTTGCACCTAAGGACTGGGGACATCATGTGGTTCAGATGTGTTCCTTGTCTCTCCCAAGCATCCTTCATCCCTCTAACCTGACCTTTAATAAAATGCTCCCACATGTCAATAATTCAAAAACATGAGCAGGAAGAAAGAAAAATACAAGAACAGAAATATGACATAAAATCAAAGTCTCCACTCACCAGTTCTACCCTGGGTCCCAGTCCCTCCAGTATCCTGTGAGCCTCTTCTGCCTTTTTCTGGTAAGGGAACACAAACAGAAGTAGTACATTAGCCGGCCGCCTGCAACTCTGCCATCACCACGGCAACACAGTGAGCACGCTCGCTTGATCACTGAGGCTACACCACTGCTCGTTGGATGGACGGAAGGCTGGATGTATGGATGGAAGGAGAGATGGATGCACCGACTATTATTAGAGCTTTTAACTCAGGCTGGGCCACAGCTCCTTGCCTCAGCTCCCTCTTCTCCCAGAAAAAAAAAAAAAAAAAAAAAGGTTACTCACCTCCCCTGAGAAGAGAGAGGTAGAGAGAAAGAGCAGGCAGGCAGGAAAGCAAGTGGGAGTGGACTAGAAAGTGAGTGGGAGAGAAAGAGCAAAAAAAAAAAAAAAAAGTGAAGGGGGGGGGCTAAAGGGCTTTGGTGCTTATCTTGTAAGAAACATCTGATGAAAGAGAAAGATTCTCACCTCCACCTACCTACAACAATCAGCCTTAAAACAAAAAATCCTGGCAGGGACCATAAAGCAAGAGAGGAGAGGTGTTGGGGCATGGAGCTGGGCAGCAAAAAACTGTGTCTCTGGATGACCCCTCTGCAGCTCCTCCATGCATTTATATTTAGCCCGAGCAGACAAATGTGTGTCCCAGACTACCCCTCTCAATGTTCGCTGCACTCTTTTCCTCATTCCACTCTCTCCGCTTCATCGATCAAACAGACCCTCCTTGGTGACACACCACATGCTCTGTTGCTTTCCATCTCCCTTCATTTCCTTCACTGACCACGCAAGTGAGACAGGCAGGACTGACACATCCACAGACAGGATGGAGAGACAGCAAGGGAGGGTTGGATGGAGAGGAAGATGCTGATAACAGAGACAGAACCTGCCAGTGTGTATGTGCATGTCAACCTTTATTCTTCACCACCCACCACGCCATGCTGCTTCCTTGTCCCTTTCACTCTGTCTTCACTGTAGAGGTAACACAGGAGGTGTGCGGGATCTACTCCTGAGTTTATACAAGACTCACGCTAACAGACTTGGATGTAACTTTACTCAACACAGGCTTCCAACTGGTTCACCTGGGAGTAAAGCCAGATGACATGGCTACACTTTTATAAATTGCCCTGTGCATTTCCTCTAAGATATAAGGCAAAAGGAAGCACTGGTGATTCACATTTGCTGATACTATACATATCATTCAAAGGCAAATACAGTAAAATGATGCTATTATTCTTCCGTCAGTAGTTTTGCATTGACGTTTTTCCTAATTCCTGTTGCCTCAGAGAGCTTGCTCACTACAGGAGCAGCTAATGAGCAGCAATTATTAAAACCAGCCTTTCATCCTCAGGGAGTAGGGAGGCTCAAGGATTTCTCTTCATTTCATGGCTGCGATTCTTTAAGCAAAAGACGGCATGAGACTGTCCTCAAAGCTCTTGGAATATGCCCTCACATTAAATACTAGAAATGATAAATTTATCAATGAAGAGAGGGGGATGGATGAGATCCAAAGGAGGCTGTAAAGAGCATTACTGTTTATCTGAAAGTGTGGATGATTGCACAGAGAGAGCTGCAGGTTTTGTAACTGCCCTCTCAATCCATCTCCACCACACACAACCTCATCACAAGACCCAAGCAGAGAAGTTGGCTCCAATACTTCAATTATGCCCCCCCGTGGTAACACACAGGACTGCCTCTCTGGCAGTGGCATTATAAGCTGTAGAGCTTAGCAACTGTACTGTTGTACATGCTGCCTGCAGTCAACAAGACACTTCCCTCAGTGGATCACATGAGCGCTTGAATAAAACGTTGAACATGAGAAAACTTGGGATATGACTATGATAATAACACTGTGGGTGCTTATGCGACTAAAATCATAGCGCTACAAAACTTTTGTGCTTCCCATGAAGGGAATGCAGGGGAAAAAAGAGAAAGTGCTACAGGGCCATCTTAATATGGCATAGACATGAGGATTTAGCATAGCTTAACAGAATTATGATAATGTAGTCTCAGTGGGGCTGCTTTCTCTTGTGTTCATGTCCATGACAGCTATGTCCCAAATATGAGAAGAGTGAACTTGAGTTGAGCCATCCCCGGGGTTTGACAATGGGCTGTCAGTAGAAACACAGCTGTAATTCTGTCTGGCAAAGCTGGTGACACTGAGCCCAGGAGGGACAGATGACACCGTAGTGACACCAGCTCAAAAAGGCATGCGGAGGCTGGAGTAATTATAGCCAGGTGCTATATATATATATATATATACTGTACATATATGTACACACACATACACACACCACAGGCTTGACATGCAACATAAATCTTTAAAGTAACGTTATTTTGCCATGTACACATAACACTTCATGCGCCTTGGGCAGATTGGATAGCTATCAGATATCAAACAAGCAAAGCTGAAATACATTCAAGAAGCATTCAAGCCAGATGTTGAAAAGGTCTAAATGCATCTGTCTCTCCAGGACGTATACGTAACCTTTACTCCTCCCAAGTGTAACTAATTAAGAAAGTGATCTGTAGAAAAGGCCATTTACAGGGTCTGTCCCCTGTGATCATGGCAGCTAAAGTGACACTGAAATTAGCCACTGTTCTTCCTGTTACATATAAAGCTACAGGCAGAAACGGCTCCAGCGATTTAAACAAATAGTCATACAGACAGGTAAGAGGTCGTCATAGCTTTAATCAGATCCATGATCAGTACAACCACTGAATTATCTGTGTGGGTGAGAGAGCAGTCATCTGTATGGGTGAGGGAGTGGCGAGAGTGAGGGCTTGTGAAGATTTGTCTTGTTCGCAGACCATCCATGCAAGTAATCGGTGCGTTTGTTTCGGATTATGGACAGCTGTTGTCGTAAATAAGCTGCTAGTGCAAGTGAACAAGTTATTCTTCTTCTGGCATTTTAAGGGGTTAATAAAAGTGCGTTAAATCTAATTTGGATTTTATCAGGATATGAGACACTTAAAAGCCTATGTAACTTATGTAATGTTAATTAATTAGGAATTAACAAATAACAAACGTTATCGTGACTAAAAGAATGAATATATGAGTGAATGAGTAAATGCTATTGTGTAACTGTAGCATTGGGCTTAGCGTGAGTGAAACTAGAAAATAGCTGAAGGAGCTGGTTAAGTGTAGAGAGAGAGAGAGAGAGAGAGAGAGAGAGAAAGCAAGGTTAGGGGGGCAGCCAGGCAGTAGGCCAGAGTACATCCTGCCAGTCAAGGGGAAGTGGAAAGTGTTACAGAGGTCAGGCTACATTGTGGAGTAAGCCATGAGTCATTCTTAAACTTCTTCAAGCTTTTCAGATAAGTCTTGGGCAATCTGCAATGCCCTGTTGTTGCATAGAAGTGCTGCGATTTAGCTGAGCTCGATGACAGTAAGGGTAAAAGTCATGAGGGACACTCCCTGTACTGTAGTGTTCCCTTTAAAAAGGTCTTCTCAGGGCATTTAGGTGGTTAACTGGGTACATCTGTGCAGGTTAGAGTGTATGCTTGCTTGCCAACACATGGGTTTTAAACTAGGCTCTCCATTTGCAGCGTATTCTCTCTACACACTACACTGTTTTGCCATTCTATGAAAATGATTCCCCTTGAATGTGTCAGAGAAGCTGTTCAAAACATTCAAGAGCTCTTTTCCTCTGAAATGTGAAGTTTGAACAAGCCCCCTATGGGAAACTGGGAGTAATGTTAAAAGAAGTTGAATCTGCGGTGTGATACAGTGTGAGAGGAGTTCCCCACTTTAAATGCCTATTCCAATAAAAAGGACACTTGTGCATTTCACCACTAGGGGGACTGAGAGCACTGAGAATCACTGCTGCATACAACGATTGCTGTGACTAGGACCCACTTAACACTTCCAAATAGCTTTATATGACCTCCCAGCTGCTCCGTTTTTCTTTTCTTGAAAGACTGATTAAGTTGCTATACTTGCATAGGTGATAAAAGACAGATTTGTTTCAGTGTGTCACCTTATAGTGTGTGTGCATGTGTGTTTGCGTGTACGCGTGTGATTCATCATGCCTGCTATGTTGACCTTTAGTAGCTTATTCTGTTAGGAAAGAGCTCTGCCTTGCCTGACGACAGTAAAGAGTGGAAGGCTCAGGTAGGAGATGAATACTTTGTGGCACTGCTTTTGTTGACAAGAGTTTCTGAGGATTAAATCAAACAAGACTGACATCAGTCTCTTCAGAGCCCCAGTATTATACACACTGCAAGAGTAATCCACACTTTGTCTATGTTGCCTATGACATGTAATGAAAAACATGGTGAAAGAAGTAAACACTACGCGGCTCTACTCATGGTAAATTAGGGACTTTCTGTGGTTTGTTCAAAGGTGCACCTGCTGGGTAATCTAGTTCACCTTACAGGCAGTGTCTCCATCTCCAACACTAGCTGCCCTAGCCCTGACATTAGAACTAAATAACCATACCAGGCAACAGAATATTCAGAGGCTGTAACAGCCTGGCTTAGTTTAGTTTGTCATCTTGCATCAGCCCAGTGAAACAACACTGAACCATGGGGGGAAAGCATCCAGCTCTCTCCTCTTACATTCACTTGTGGTAATGAATACACTGCATATGTAATCAAGTGAAACCAAATTCAAATGCAAGGTAATTTGGGCTCGAGTGGTGGGCCACAGATTGAGCGTCTGGTGTGTGTACTCTACTGACCCTGTTCTCATCGTAGATGATCTGCACCAGGCTGCGGTGCTTGGCCTCGCTGGGTGGCGGTGAGATGGGCCGTTCTGGCTCATGGGGCTTTGCAGCCTCCTCCTCCAGCTGTTGCTGTAAAACACACACACACACACACACACACAAAGATGACGGTTAACAACAGGGCCCAGATCTTCCAGGAAGACCTGTGGCTCACCAGTTCCTTGCAAGGTTAGAGAGTGTATGTTAGATAAACCGTCCCTCCCCCAGCTCTCCAGCAGGGACGGGACTAACTGTCCTATTAGCTCTAATAGCGATTAACTCCCCAGGGCCTGGTAAATCAAAGAGTTACTACAACAGCCTGTAAACAAAGCCAATGCCTGCTGTGTGGCTGGAACATCAAATGAGAGAGAGAAAATTAAGAGAGAGAGAGAGAGAGAGAGAGAGAGAGAGAGAGAGAGAGAGGGAGAGAGAGAGAGAGAGAGAGAGAGAGAGAGAGGGAGAGAGACAAAAGAAAAATGAAGAGAGGGAAATGTGGGAAATTAACACCAGACAAATACTGGAAAACAGCCCAGTTCCTCTAACTTACTAGTCACTGTGGCATGTAACCAAACATTGCTTGGAGATTGTACTTTGGAAACAGTGAATTTTAGGAAGTACTGTCTATGGTGAACTGTGAACAAACAGACAGACAGAAAGTACGAATTTGGGGGTTGGCAGAGAAAACTGTGAGGAACTAAAAGACAATCTGGCAGGATTGAGGCCCATCAATCTTTCACTGCCAATGATGTAGGGTTCAGTCAATGCTTCTTTGTCCATCAATCTGCCCTTGAAGGTGGACAGAAAGAGAAGAGGAGAAGACATTCTGACATTCAGCATAGCATATAGACAGAAAAGCAGTGTTTAGCTCTCATAGCCTATTTACATTGAGACACTTCTTGCATCTTTGGCAGATTGGATAAGCAGAAATTGAAAAAAAAAAAACAGGAAGCATTAGAGGGACTGCTATTCTACTGTGCATTCTATCCAGATGTTAAAAAGGTGTAAATGGACCAGTCAGGATCATTAATCCTCCCACACTTAACTATGACACAGCCATAGTGGGTTGTATCAGGAGTGGACAGGAGGATGAGTACAGAGAACTGATCAAGGACTTCGTCACATGGTGTGACTCGAGCCACCTGCTCCTCAACACCACCAAGACCAGGGAGATGGTGGTGGACTTTAGGAGACCCAGGCCACACCCAGAGCCGGTCATCATCAAAGGGGACTGTGTGGAGGTGGTACACACATACAAATACCTGGGAGTGCAGCTGGATGATAAACTGGACTGGACTGCCAACACAGACGCTCTGTGCAGGAAAGGACAGAGCCGCCTGTACTTCCTCAGAAGGCTGGCGTCCTTCAACATCTGCAAGAAGCTGCTACAGATCTTCTACCAGTCTGTGGTAGCGAGCGCCCTCCTGTACGCAGTAGTGTGCTGGGGGGGCAGCCTCAAGAAGAAGGACGCAGCGCGCCTGGACAAACTGGTCAGGAAGGCAGGCTCTGTTGTTGGCTCAGAGCTGGACAGCCTGACATCTTTTTAGCAAATGCATTTCAAACACTATGTATTTCATAACTTTGACAATTATCACAAAACTATTAGCAACAATGATTGTCTGCTCAAGTGAACATACAAAACCTTGTGACACTGAAAAAATAAAAATAAAAACTTAAATCTTTGACATCATAATTTGCCTGAAAATGTTTAGATACAGTCTCTATGTTGTGCAGGCTATACGCTGGAGGCAGAAGCTGAGTGTATTCAACTGTAACTAGCCGTCTGGAGGCCGAGGCCAAGTGTCGCTGAGTGGCGTGCGTATAGCTGATCTACAGTTACGTCAGCCAGCCCCCCACCCCCTTCTCATCCCCTGTCAGGGGGCTTCAGAGAGGGGACAGGCGGCCTCCAAAGGATCCATGAGAGTAGAGCAAGATGGATCATCATGTGCCATGATAGGCCTGGATAAGCATCTGGTGAGGGAAACACACACATTCCCATAGAGACCCCCCTTCCCTTTCCAAACCCACCGCAGAGTAAAACAAAATAAACCAGCCATCCGGAGCTTGGATGACATGACACAGGCTGGCGGTAACCTAAGCCTAACCCCCGCCCATCCACTAAGTCTGCCAAAACTCTTTAAATAAAGTTTTACCGTGACGCTTAATTAGTCCAGATGTTTTAATGCTTGAAGAGAGCCGGACTGTAAAAAAAATATCCATAAAAACACTGCGTGTGTATTGAGGGCGGGTGAGGGGAGGTGATTTATGCTTGTAAGCAGCAGAGCTTAGCCTCTCAATCATTCACAAGTTCCAACCCTAAGGTTGGAATCCGCCTGTTTTATTTTGGCTCCAATTGCAATTTGGTGAAATACCCAGATACATTAAATACTTACATTTTTATCTGAGTGGGAACCAAATGTTGTTGACAGATTTTATCAGCTGTATCTAATTTACATCAACTTGGACCAAATAACAAAACACATTTGTCTCGTTAGTATGTTATTTGGAGACCATTCTCCAACCAATACCTGGGTACTTAGAAAGACACACGTTCAACATGATCAAGCTTATCATAATCAATATTTTAAGCTTATCAAATCAATATCTCTAAAATGGGAACCTCCAGAATACTAAGCTGTGAAGTAGCTTGTCATATCAGTCTGTGAAACCAGTGTTACCTCAAGCTGTTACAGTGGAGAGACGTCAATAGTATAATTTAGTGGTCAAGAAGAGTCATACCATTAGTTTTAGTACCGTCAGATGAGACTGAGAACAACACATGCAGCTGTCATCAATAAATTAGCCTAATGTTACTTATGAATGATGATTTTTTAATATATATAA
Source organism: Macquaria ambigua (assembly GCA_008360985.2). Lineage (NCBI taxonomy): Eukaryota > Metazoa > Chordata > Actinopteri > Centrarchiformes > Percichthyidae > Macquaria > Macquaria ambigua. The sequence goes on along the minus strand of VMKM01000002.1, from coordinate 676,698 downwards.
TTAAGTATAATGAACAGTATGTTAATTTAACAGCATGCATGGTGGAGAAGGGATTCGGGTAGAAAAGAGCGAGCTCGACCATCCAGTTTCTCTACTAAACATGGCAGGCGGCCAAAAGGGAGACTGTGTGGCAGGGATATGAGTGGTTTAGCAGTCACAAAACCTCCACCATAATCCTCCTCTTCCCCCAGGGAAGCTGTTATTTATAGCCTTATATATTTTTAACCTACTTTTCTCCTAAATAAAAAGCCAAAGAGAAGAGAAGAGAAAAGGGAATGCAGCTGCCTGGAGGAGTGCGTGTACAGAATCGTGGCACATTGAGCAAGAAACAGCTACAGAACCTGAATGCAGCGATTACGACACGGCAAAGTCTGCTTAAAACTTTACTGCACTGATGCCAACTGAAGTCTGGCAGGGAAAGTCACACTGGAAAACCACACATGAACATTTCAAACAAGCCAAACACTGCCACTAAGAAAATTCAACAAGCATGCCAGCACTGGCAAAGACTTAGACATCTACAAGCATGACGAATAAACTCTTAGGTACCTCATAGTGCTTTTAGGCATGCTTGTGTGGTCTAAATATGTGCAGAATGCACATGAATGACATCACAAAGTGGTGTCTGCTCAACTTTCTTCACTGTCATACATCATATCTCTTCTTACAGGTTGTGCACAAAATAACACCTCATGAAAAGAACTTTGAAGTACCTAAATCATCACTACAAACACTTCTAAAAAGGTGGCTCGTATTAAGCTACGAAGACAACATCCACTGCAAAACCCATCCTTGTTGGGGTTGCCACTTTCTTATCACAAAGTGAAGGAAAGAATGTAAACACAATCGGGTAGAGCTCATACAGCTTATTCGTCTTCTTTTTAGTAGCTAGACAAATTTGTATTTTGTAATCTAGTTTGCGAAGCCCTTTCTGGTGCATAAGTTCCCCACTGACACATCCATCTAGTGCTTTGGCGCTGCTACAACAGTCAATAAGTTAAATCTAAATATAAATCACTTCCAAAGCTGGAGACATCTGCAGCAGGACCACCAGAACTTCTCTACAGGGAAACATAAATCCATCTTAAAATCAAAGAGCCACGCAGGAAGACTTGAATAAGTTATGACCAGATCTATAGGTGTGCACACCTGTTTCTTGCGAAGCTTGCAGATCTGCTGCTCCACCATGGTGATCTCCCTGTCCACGCGGTCCATGTTCTGGATCAGCTCCTCCTTGGAGAAGCGAGCCGGTACCAGATCCAAGTCAGGGTCCATATGGACCGGGCTCACAGGGGAGATTGGCTCCAGCTTCCCCATGGCACTTCCACGCTCCTACAGAAGCACAGCAGAGAGAAAAGTGACATGGTTAGAAGTAAAAGATGTGTATAATATGCCTTTTCAATTTTACACGCTTGCAAAACTCAAACACATTCAATTAATTTCATTAAAATGTGAAGGGAGAGGGAAGAATGAGGACAAAGAGGAATATTTTAAAAAGGTAATGTGTTATGTGGTAAGACAAGTCTATAACAATGTTTGGATAAAACTGATTACAGACAGCAGGTCAGTGGAAGGCATCTGATATACAGTGGAGCATAAAGACCCTCTTGATATGGCTTGACCATCTCAGAGGAATGAAACTGCACATTTCCATGTCTCCTCTCTCCTGTTGAAAAGCATCCCTGCATTCCTCTGATTGCAAGGTCTGTAGGTTACTCTACAAGAAATCATCCAAACACGGTCTGTGTATCCTTTGGGAAGGTAACACAGTGCAGTAATTAAGTCCTCTGGGTAATGAAAGCCAGTGTAGTGTCTCAGTGTCACTAGACCGCACTAATGAATATGAGGTCACAGCTTCCCTCGCCAGGATTATGCATAAGAGCACTGGCAGCTGGCTCTGTTTAAGAGACTTTGTTTGAAATGTGAAATGCTCTGCTTTTAGGATGTAGGGGGAAAGTCTGAAGGGTAGTACAGAATGTGTGTAGATCAAATTCAGGAGGTACTTATTAGGCATGTCTCCTGGCAGAAAAATGGTGTGTGTCTGTCAGTCAAACAATACACAGTGCGGCTCATCAACTGAGCAGCCGTACTGATGAGAGTAGGGAGAAGCGATTCATCAAACCACTGATCTTCCAAGTACAGCACTCCTAAATCAGCATATACACTCTATGAGTATACACTATAAAGAGTATAATATAAACCCCTCTTCAGTACCGTGTTGGACCACCCCTGGTCTGAATAACAGCTACCACACCTACTGGCACTGACAGGGACCTTCCAGCCTCACAGTGTAAAGCAGAGCATGCAGACACCAGTGCTTCACCCCACTTCCCACGGTTGACGGGAAAATACTATTTTTTAATGGATGTCGTGCTTCAGTTCATCTCAAAAGCTGCTCAATTGAAGCTGATTGGTACCAGGGGACTGAGATTAGGGCTGCAACTAATGATTATTTTTATTACAGATTAATCTGCCGATTACTATTGATTAATCACTTAATCGTTTGGTCAATAAAATGTCAGAAAATAGTAACAAAAAAGTGTCCATCACAATTTCACAAAGTCCAAGTTGACATATTCGAAATGCCTGTGTTGTTCAGCCAATAGTCCAAAACCCAAACATATTCAGTTTACCATCATAAGTCAAGTGTCCATCCAAATTTAGGGAAACATTTATCTGAATTTCCAGAAAATTGGCAAAAGAAAATGACGATTAATGGACATTTTCATCCACCACAAAATTATGGGCACATAAAGATCAGCTGATGCCAATTACTTATCTGTCGATCCAACCGACTAATCGTTTAAGCTCCGATTGAGATGACCAGGTCATTAAATTCATTTCACACAATTCTTGTGCTTATCTTGTTGAAAGTAACCAGTTTCTTCTTGGAGATGACCATGAATCTAGTCTATTACAATGTTAGTATGTGTTAAATGCACCCCAGCCATTACACCGGTACAGTTGTAACAATATGTTGTTACATGTTGTTTAGATCACAATCAACCATTGCAGTGCATGACCCAAGGCAATGGTAAGGCAAATTTTTTTCCAAACTGATTGCTGTACACACAAATATGATTTTAACGGTAGCCTGTAGGATTGTCAAGCCACGACAGTTTGATGAGGTGTCTTGTGTTTTGCTCCACATACACCTTTGAGTGTGCTGCCTTCAAAAAGCCCAGCACACATATTAATGCTTTTCTGGTAGATCATGCTTTAAGCCAATTCTCAGTAATCTGTTCACATGCAAAGCAGGAGTGGAAATGGAGTTGCTGTTACATGCACCCGTTTATGTAACAACAACACACGCAAATGGTAGGAGAGGGCCCACTTGTTCTGCAGGGGCAGGATCTATCTTTCCTGATCAGTGAGTGTATGTGTGTTCTTACTTTCTGCATGTATGTGAGCATTGTAGAGTTCTAGCCTCCATAAATGATTGCGCATGATCCAGCTTGGGTTTTGTTCTGCGTTATTTTTAAACGTCTGAAATGAAGGTTATGTAAGTGGGCTAATCTGGACTAGGCAGGCTGCATTATAGCCCCGTAGACCTGCTGTGGTTGAAAATGTCAGTGCCAGAGGATGTTGAGGGGCTCTCCTAGATGAAAAAGCCCAAGTTTGCCAAAGCCAGTTAGTCACAAAAAATGCTGTCTAAAACAACACCACTACCCTCCTGACCTTTGTTTCAGCTACGCATGCCAAAATATCTCTGAGGGGACAAAATCATGTTGTGATGTAAAGCCAGATATCATTACCCAACATGTGTGCATGGTCACCACAATCACAAGAGATTCAAAACATAATCTTGAAAAAATAAAAATGTTATTGAATGGTGTGCAGTGGTTTTAGGAGGGGGGCAACACATCACTACAGTTGTCTATTCGTGATGACATTTGTGAACTTTTTACTGTTGCCACTTTGTTCTGCTGAGAAGAACTCAAGGACAGTAAAGTGTGTGCAAATGTTTAGAGAGTGTGTTTAACCATGAGGGATTTGATGGTATGCCAAGACTATCAAGTCAAAAGTAGTTTGTGTTCTCCTAGCCCGTTAAATTTTCCCTCCGGTCTTGTTCCCTACTCTGTCCTCTGTTCTTGTCAACAGTACAGCAGCACATCAACAGCTACTACACCTGTGACATAGTGTAAAAAGGTCACAGGGCAATAGCTAAGCCCTTGGCCCAGCACAGCTTACAGCTTATACTCCCTCAACGACCCCGGTTGAATTTAGAACATTCCACTGCCTGATGTCTCCGGCTGTACATGCATCAGGGTTTTTTTAAATAACCTCTGGGTGTTGTAGCGTGTCTGTGTAAATGTGTTCTGTTTAGTGAGCGCCAGCCTGTGTGACAGAGTATTTAAACAGTTGAATAAAGCCGTAGACATCCAGTTTTCATGCTAGAATGTGCATGTAAGTTCACAAGAGTCCATCTCCTTTGGACATCAAGAACAACACAACAGCAGGTGCACAAAGCTACCGAAATTGAGGTGACTGACCCAAGATTTCCTTATGTTTCAAAGCTGAATCTCATTATAAAAGGGAAATAATTTAAACTAGAGAAAATAAAACTGCAATATGAAATGCGGCGAGTGAAATTGGTCTCAATGGGGCTCTATGGTCCAAACAAGATTGAGATTTAAAACTAAATGAAAATCTTTAAAATGCAAGAAGCATACGTTGTGTGGGCGGCCTTGCTGTGAACTTGAAATGTCACTAACAACTTTTGCAGACTTATGTTGCTGCAATCTTTTTATGTTCCTTGAGCAAAAGACTCATTGTGAACACATATGTCAATTCTACATCATTGTCTTGCAATTTTTTCTAATTGTGGACCACTGCTGCTCAGTGGGTGTGGTCTGAAATGATGGGCTGCAACTATTGATTTAAGTTTAAGTAAGAGCAAATGTAAATGAGAGAAATCAAGTGGGTCAGGTGACTCTTTCAAAGTGTCTTTTAAATAATGACTGGTTCCTTGTAAAACGAAAATTAAGTATATACAATATTTTTCTGTGGTAAAAATTAGGCTCAAGCCTTCTTAAACTGCTGCAATACACAGTGTCTGAGTGTTGTTTTGGTGGCACATGACTTGTCAGTGCTGTTGGCTCTGAGATGAACATATGCTCAAAACCAAAACACTACAGAATCCTTGTGTATGTATGTAGACAGTCTTCTTCCAGGCATGTGTTGTCCGTGATCACTGAACATCTTGTGCCAATAAGGTCATCAGTCCAGATACAGAGCTGGTGGTATTATGACTAGAAATATGGAACAGGGGAAGGGGCAAAGGGCTGATGAGAAGTGTTCTGGAGATAATGTAGAGGCTTGCAAGTATAGACATGCGTGTGACATTCAAACTGCAATGCTTTCTATCTACAGCAGTCAAAATATTTATGAAATATAAAATATAACCAATTCATTTTAAGACAGCTGTCACAGGGTAATCCCTGGTTGTCACTGTTAGCAGATACTTCAGTCTGCAGAGTAGTTCCCTAAACTTCACAGTTTAACCACTGAAGTACAGTGAATTATTAGTACCAATAAAGTCATGTTTTTAAGGCAAGGAAGGTTGTGGTAATATTATCAGAAAAGGCTAGAGAGTGAACCTTGATATTTAGAATATAATATCACAGACATGCATTCCCATGGTCAGGAATGAATCTCCACCCTCAAGTTTCAGTTTCACTTCTTGCCTTCTTTCTATCCGTGTGCGCTTCCTATCTGCCACTCTCTCTCTTTACATCTTTCTCTATCATTTCGGGGAGTCAGTTGAATGATTTAAACATCCCTACTAGCATTAAATTAATTTCCATCCCTAGTAGAGACACCTGGTCACCAAAGCTGGACAAGAATCCGACCCGTTGGACGAATATAGTTTGCCTGATATTGGGCTTTTAAGGCCATCATTAATAATGATAATTGAGAGTTTAAAACATCTGATAACTATGTATCAGCCATATTCATTGTTAACACATAAGTACACATTAGGTATTAGGTATATAGATAAGGATCCCTTAACTTCACCTGTAAGACCCACATTTTAATGCCCATGTTCATCATCTGTGATGTGAAAACATCCGATTTCCGATTTTTGTCAGAGAAAGCAAAAGTGGGCGCCCTGTACATAGCTCAGTTTAAAAATCCTAGCACACCACGGAGCATCTAGTAGTAGTAGGAGCAAGTAGTTTAGCTGACTTCAGTGACAGTCAGCACCAGAGAGAGAGACACGAGTCACTCTGCCTTGCCTTGCACTGTCTGGCAACGCGCTTCCATCACAGTTAGTTTTGTGGTTCAGTCATTATGAGACCAGACTCTGTTTATAAAGTTTACAGCCTATCCTGCTGTTGCTCCTACACTCCTCTGTGTACAATGACGCAGCTAAAAAAAAAGTGCGGTGATTCAACTGACAAAATGCGAGTCGACTCCAGGTCTTCTCGGCTGATGACTCAAGTCATCGACATTTAGGGGGAATCCCTATACGCCAATCCCTTCTTATCTTATCTGTGATAAGCTAATACTGACTGTCAGCCCAGCCTATTTATTGGTCTGGCTCTAGTTGGGAAGGAGGGTCAGCTAACATGCGTTGACCCATTCCGACAGAGGTTTTGGTCTGAATGGGGTATTAGTCAGCTTTGTCACATGTGGATTTCCACAACGGTATAAATATCACCAATAGCACTGCTCACTCTTTGAGCATGCATGGAAAATTTCTGGGAGCATCTGTGTAAAGAAGGGCACACCAAGTCTCTCATTCTCATCTGGTCTTATTCCCTTTTTTAACCACAAAATCAGGAGGACTGCACAATGGTGTACAGTAACAAAATGCTTTTGTCCTTCTGATTCATTGTCCATGCGAGTCATGATACAAGCGTCAGCTTTGTCTGATACTACTGGCCTACTCCCTCTTTTCTTGTTTGTCTTTCTCTTTCTTCTCCCGTTCCATTTTTCCCTTTATCTGTTCCTCCCTACACTTGCCCTTTGCCTCATTTTCAGTTGCATCTCCCTCTCTATCCCCGCTATCATTTAGTGCCCTTGCTCCATACAGTGATTGCATCTGACATGACTTATATAATAGGTTTACAGCCCTCAGTGCTCTGAGGGGAATTGATGGCATTCCTGAATATTTCCCTGCTAGCTTAAAAGTCAATGTTTTTTTTTCCCTGTACCCTCTGTTATTGGTGTATCTATTTACCATTCCTTGGCTGTCTGCCTCCCCTGACAGTTTGAAGCACTCTGTGTAATGTCAGGAACACCTCCCCATCAGCAGCTCTACACTGCAAGCAAGTCATTTTGATGTGCAGTTCACACAGTTTCATCCTCAGTCTTTTGAAATCTAGGTCAGCTCTATTATTTATTAATTGCTGTTTCACAACTCCCTTAGTCTTCCCACTGCTGCTCACAGAGCTCCAGCTCCTACAATGCAGAATCTCCTTCTACGACTTCTGGTGTGGTATGCCTAATAACACCCTTTGTGGCTCTGAAGGAGGCTGGCAGTATTAATCAAAAAAACAAAAGATTTCATGAATAAAGTTGGAATATTTTCAAGAAAACAATACAACCATATATACATTATGAATCATAATTTCTCAAAATCTTCTTGGAAATGTGCAACTCCTGAAGGCACCAGCAGTGATTTCCCAAAATACTGACATTTAATTCACAAACATTGTGAACAGCCCTCTATTATTGGCTGTTATTCGTAGCCCAGTCAAGTACTGATTACAGCCACGTTTCCACCACAGGAACTTTCCCCAGGGACTAGGAACCTTTGGAGGAACTCAGTGCATTTCCAACGCAGGGATCGGGGTTTAAATTAAGTTCGGGGGACATTATTACAGCATTTTATTTCAGCCACCATTTTTAAAAATCTGCAGCCGCAAACCAGTTTGTTTTTTGTTCATTGTGCTTCGACACAATGGAGTTACAGAAGAAAGCATACGAAAGATGGACCATCGACGAAGTCCAGGCCTTATTGAGCTCCTCCATGCTTACTGTTGTTGCAGTGTCACACAAATAATGATGCCTGTCCGTCGCTTTATATGGTGTCATCACTGTTGTAGTCTCGTGCAAAAAATGAGGTGTAAAAACAGCCGTCTCTTTTTCATACGAAATTTTGACCGCGGTGGAAACGCAGACAACAACAGGCTGAAGGAACCTTTTAGTTCCTTGAAAAGTAGTTCTTGGGACTAAAAGTTCTGGGTACTTTGGGTGGAAACGCAGCTTATTTGTCATTTGCTTGTTGACCGTCTTGCTGTAACATTTGCTCCAAACTGTCAATATCAAATACTGTATTTTATAGTGAATGCTGACCTTTGCCATATCCTCAGCCCCTCCCAGAGGCATTGGTGGCCGGTGGGATGAAGGCCTCATCAGAGACTCTGGTCCCATATCTAAACGAGGCCGTTTGATCTCCGCATACTCCATCTCTGATTGGCTGCTGGGCTCTGGCAGGTAGATGTGCTCATAGCGGATATGCTGCTCTTGTCCTCTGCAAAAATAAAAAATAAAAACACAGCAGATTAGAGAAAAGTCTGGAAAGCTACTGAAAAACTTAGATGCACAGTGAGCCACAGGCAGCAGTTATATTATAGGGCTTGTTATAACAAGCCTTGTTCAGTTATGAGCTTCTAATGTAACAGCTGATGAAAGAAAATCACAAGGTAGAAACACTTGATTTAGGACCAGTATTTTCCTTGAGGTGTCTTGCATCAAGTTGTTAGCCACACTAGCGTTGTCGATGAAGTCCTTCAGTCCAACACTTTGGTCTCGAGTGAATTGCAATGACATTTCAAACAGTCATTTGTGGAAGCCAGAGGATGAACCCTAATGACACTTCATTCACGTCAGGACCAAATTCCCATTAACTGCAGCTGTACTTAATTGAAATGAATGCTAACACAGCAAGATGTCTAATGTTAGCATGGTAAATATCAGCATGTTAAAATCCATTAGTTAACATGCGTGTTAACATGCTAACTGTAGACATGTTAACAGACCGAAATTAGCATGGAAGGACAGTATATTGTCATTCAGCTCAAAGTGCAGCAGAGCTCAGGTACAGCTGAGGCAACTACTTAAACTGATGAAAGTTGAGCCAAATCTGATAATGTAGGAGGGAGGGACTAGTCCCAAGGCAGAACTAATGGGAAATAAGTACCATGTGTGAAGTTTGACAGTTTGATTGTCGGGATCTTTTGTATACTATACCAGACCAGACCTCAATAGTAGAACACACACTTGCAAAGCATAGTCAAGTAAAAGATGGATGAAACGAAATTAGACTTAAATCAATCAAATCAATGGACAAAAGACACAAAATAAACAATTAAATTATGTGTCATGTCAAACTGACATCCCAGGTTAAATAATCTGAGATGTGAAGATATCAGTAACATTGAGACAATATTGATCTCCCGAGCGAGAGGCTTGGTCCTGGTTTTGTTTAAACACATTGGCCTCATCAAATCCCATTTACATAGGCTACATTTAACCACACAAAGACACATTTGTACAAAAGCACAAGATGACAGTTACAGGCTTAGATCAGACTGACCTAAATCTTTACTGTTGTGTTCAAGACACACACACAAATGCCAGCTGGCTTGATGTGGTTCAAACAGAATCATCATAAAGTAATCACTGAAGACCATTTTTCTGCAAAATGGGAACATGCAATGGGCCACTCAGTAGTGGAAAGTGGAAAGAAAGGGAGGCAAGAAAATTGGAAATGGTGACTCACTGTAACATTACCATCTAATGGTTTTAAATATAGCAGCATATGGTAGAGTGGCTCTTGTGTGGGGTTTTGCAGGCATTGCTAGGCAGTCAATGGCCACACACACTAAGCCCAAAAAAGTGCTTTGTTTAGACTAGCAGTAGGAGCTATGGCACTACCTATACTGTACCCCAAATCTGGACTGATCTGGACGGCCGGGAATGCTAACAATGACACCAGAGGAGGGGGAAGCACCATACTGTAATGTGATCTGGTCAAGATCTGCTGCGTGTGTGGTGCTAGTATAAACCACATTCTGCACGTGTTCATCACATTCATTAAACTCATTAGTGTGTGTGGTGTGTGTGTGTGTGTGTGTGTGTGTGTGTGTGTGTGTGTGTGTGTGTGTGTGTGTGTGTGTGACACGGCTTCCGAATGTTAGCTGCACTAGCTACTGAGATCTGGGAAATTTTATTAGCCCACTTGTAAATGGCTCTCTGTTCTTTCTGAGGGGAACGGTTTTCTCAAGTCTGCCCAGGAGGCAGATGCCAGAATGTCAATGACTTTGCTGCCAGTGTCAAAATGGAAGTGGCTTCTGAAGAGAAGAGGGAAAACACAACCATAATTGCTGGTCCAGGCCCATAATGGCCTAGTGTGTGGTTTTTATATGTGCCAAAGAGCATGGAGCCTGCCTCTGTCTCGTAGGGTGCTGGTGGGGTAGTGTAACGATCAAGACCGTCCTCGGACTAGACCAGAGATTAATACAGGAGAAATATGTCATGTCACTTATGTAATATTCAGGGCTAAATCTGCATGTTAAAAAGATGTCATGGGGTGCTGGGGAAAGAAACGTATTAGGGATGTTTATCTGTGTGATTGCCTAAATAGTACCTTGAAAAATAGGGGGCCAAAATTAATAACCAGATGGTGTGTGACTACTCCCCCAAACACATTTTTCTCACTCATTCAGTCGCACACTTCCTCATCTCCATAGAGGGTTGGCACTTACATAATCACATCATCAAGCTCTAGCCCAACCCCCCTTGTCTTCCCCTCTCTGTCCCTCTTTCTTTCTCCCTCTCCCTCTTGTGAGCGTGCAGAATAATCTGATCCCTGGGGAGGATTTGTCTGTGGAATGAGAGCAAGAGTTTTGTGTGGAGGTGGGGGGGGCGGTGCATGTGGGGAGGACAGAAACAGGGGCAACACAACAGCCCACAACAGCTCCATTACTTTCTTACTGGTTTGAGACCCATTACGACCAGAACAGAGATCATGTGTGCTGATAGCAGCCTGTTATTGTGAAAGCAATGCGGCGTTTGTGTGGCTGCCAATCTCTTCGTCGCTCCCCAGAGGAGCAGCTCCACAGCTGTGCACGGCGCAGGGACGACCAGCAGAGAGAGAAGCCAGGCTAACTGCACCACAGCTGGGATGAATGAAAGTGAGAAAGTGCACAGAAGAGGAGGGACAATGGGTGGAGTCCAAAAACTTCAAGCCCTCAACTTTTCGGTTTATATTGCTGAACAAAAAACACATTACTCAATGGCCAAAACAACAGGAGAGATATTCTAACTGCTAAATGCCGGGTAATGGATAAATGCAAGCTATTTTCTGGAAGGTTAACTTTGGGATCCACAAGGCATTGTAAAGTATGGGTAGGGCTGGGAAAAGCAATTGATTTTCTTAGATGCATCATAATTCACTTTTGAGTAATTCAGCACTGATGCTCTGAATTCCTTATCAGAATTCAAATGATTTCCTTTTGAAAAAATAATTACAGATAAGAAATAATTTGCACTGTTTTTATAATCTTACTATGTTTACTATGTCAGTAAACACACTACAGAATGGAAACCTTGTAAATAAATAGCAATAAAAACATTAATTCATTTAAAATCACAGTCATAGTAACATAATAATTAAGTACAGTTCACAGTTAAATGACAAGAATAATCACAGCTATTGTACAAACTCATTTTGCATTATTGCACCAGATTTGTTTGCACTCTACTCTCTGTTCTGGCCAGAAAAGGAACCCTGTTAAGTGGTTTCTCTGTCTGGTTATGCTTGCTATAAAATGTATTCTCTCCCTTTCTCAAGTAGCCTGGGTGATCGCAGACAGATGGGAAGAGGCGGAGTGACTGAGATACTGCCTGGAGTAAAGAGGAGGATGGAACAGACAACTAGCACAGTGGCTCACCAATGATTATACTGTTGTGGTTTTCTGACCTGTAATTAGGGTAAATTTGGAGCATTAACTAAATAGCACATCTTCACCTTGTTTTCAGTCCAAGACAATTAAAGAGGAGACATGCAGTAGATCTATCATACTGAGAAGGAGATAATGCCATCCTTAAAGGAAAGCGCAGTTTCTAAGGCCATGTTAGTGCTTACATTCTTAGTCAGAATGTGAACAACCCTGACCTAGCTACAAATGGAGACATGGTGTGCAGAATTACTCGGACTTATGAAAAGACGAGCACACATCTGAGAGGAGAACAGATTGAAGGATTGCCAAGGCCAGAATTACACTATTCAGACTCTGAATGAGAACGTAGAATGAAGGATTCAGACTGGATTTTAAGCTCTCTAAAGGAATGCTGAAGGCCTGATACATTCAACTGAAAGACTCCCCACCCACAGACGCCTGCCAGCAAGACCAGCGGTTTATTTCACAGCGTCCACAAAGAAACGTGGGCTAACTGCTAGACTCCCCTTTTGATATGATGGTTATTTTCTATCTACTGAAAAACAAGCTTCTGTCTTGCAGAAACAGGCATCATGAGAGTCACTGCCAAAGAACCAGTGATTGAATGAAGGGTGTCAGCAAATCAGGAGCTGGTGGGTAGCAGTTGAACAGTGTGGTGTTTATTTCTGTCTCAGCCCATGACCCAGTGTTCCCACATTGTGGGCTAGGCTATGCTAACCATTAAACAGGACAAACACACAGCTCTGTGCTTTACATTGAAAATAATCCCAACTGAATGATACTTGAAGACGCCGACACAATATGCAACAGCCACACACTGCTCGAGTCATTCTACCATCTGCTGCTGTAACTCCATTGTGCTCCAGAGGCTAAAAGGTATACAGATGATTTGACATATTCTGAAAGACAGCCCCCACTTCACACACAACGTACTGTACATGTAACAAATATTACAAAGTTGATTTCTAGTAAAAATCAACCTCTTGTAAATTCAATTTTGTATTTCTTGCATGTTTTAACATCTGCCATGACAATCAACTGAGGAGAAAAAAATATTCTTGTGACTTATCCTCTGCACATCATGCAAAATTCATGGCATGCACATAAATTATTCATAAGTACTCATCAAGACTCATCCTCAAAAAAGCATGGCTATATAAATAATAAACAACATTGGTAGGTAGACCTGAGTCTCCAGGGAGAAAGTTCTATACATACAATGCTTATCCTGACTTGCCATTGGTCTATTGAAGATGGTCAAGCTCTGCAAGCTCCATTGCCCCGAAGAGCTGTTTAACACAACATTACAGAGGAACGGCTTGCGGATGCCAATTACATAAGGATTACAGTTGGGGAGGGTTAACAGGCAGAGGCTTTAGTAGAATAATACTGCATAAAAATGCACCCTGCATGACGCTTCCATTGAGCATGCTTTGTCCCTCCGTTGTCAAGACTCAACAAGGACAAATACAAGAAGGGGCAATACTACCTCTTTCATGTGAATGGTCTATAATTCTTACAATTACTGATTGCAAACAAAAAAACATATGAAACTAAAAATACCAAAATGTCATCAGGAGAGGAGGATGTTGAACTGAAAAGATTGATAATAATTATATTTTTCAATTTTTCAAATAAAGGTATAGCTATTATATTAGGCTGGGGGTTTTCATGTAGTTATTTTTGTGCTACTTCAGATGTTTTTCTTTTACATACCCTGCTGCTATATTTGCACTGTATATAGCACTTTTCTTAACAATGTTACAAAGTGCTTTACAAAAAGGAAACACTAAATAATACTGCACAAATAAATGATACAACAAACAGCAAGTAGGTAATGTACAAACAACAATGTAATGAAATCTTAGACAATGGCAATATGTTGCTCATGAGAGAATAGACCTTATGAGAGCACAGTGTACCTACCTCTCATTCCCAGGCTGAAACTCTGAAAGTAAGGAGGGCCGACGGCGATGGGGCTGGGGGGCCAGGTGGGAGCTGTAGTCCCTGGCATGATGAGAGTGGTAGTCAACCAGTCCCACTTCCTGGAACACAAACAACAAGTTGTCAGTGTGGAAAAATATATCCTGCACTTCTCCGTGAGAATGATGCATAGACCCCCAAAATAATAAAAACATTTGAACATTCCCATTCCCTGCCTTGTTCCTTCTATAATATCCAGCTCTCCCTCTTCTGCCATTTGTTTCTCACACAAGTGGGGTAACCCATGCAGCTACTGTAAACCTGCGCCTCTGCCAATCAGGGATTGTGGGACACAGCCCATCAACCCTCATCTCCTCCTGAATGTGATGATAAGAGGGAGTGGTAGGATTAACTACAGGTGCAGCTGTGGGGATCCTGGGGGGTAAGCCTTGGATTCTCCCGCCATACAGGAACAAAAAAATCCTTGCCAACACTGGAGGTCACTGAATGAACTTCTATATCAGCTAGAGGCCTCTTCTTTGAAGCACAGACAGCTTTATCCCTGATACGTAGAAGAACATAATATTGATAATTAGGAGATGTGGGTGGAAATAATGGGGGAGGTCTTAAGGCTTAATGTGACTCCACGATGACATGAACGTTCAACTTAAACATCTAATGAGGGAACGGTTCTGTGTGCACAACACTGTAACCTGGGAATGTTTCTGTTGGAAAAACACCAGTGGGTGCCCCTGGGGTCAGGCCCTCTCCAGTGAATCAGAGTAATGCCCTGTTTACTAAATATCCACCAAGCAGGCAGGGCCAGAGCTACAACTCTAGTTAAATCTCTCAAAGAGTTTTATCTATAAATGTATGTATATATATATATCTATATATATGGTCATTTAAGGCATTGTGTGTCAGGCCCCTTACCGTGTGTGCCCTTTGCAGCTGCAGTGGCAGAGTGGCAGGGTTTGGCAGGTGCCGTGTATCCACAGTCCTCCGGCCCGGCGGCACAGACTGGGGATGAGAGGACATGCTGGCACAGCCGCTTCCTCTACAGGCAGGAAGTAGGTGTGGCTCCAGAGCAGATGCTGTGCATTATTGGCTGTTTCTCTTAGCTAGCAACCTGGAGAGAAAAAAAAACATGAGCCATGAGACATTTTTGTAGTTCACCTTCATACCTGCAGAGAATAATGCATAAAACATTATGCAATATGCGTAACTGTTGCTCGAAAACAATTTGATGTGTTCTGGCTAGCATCTCTAGAGTAGCTAGAGATGAAAGTGTGTGTCTCTGTCTCGTCCGGATATCAGAATGTCATCACCTCCCTACCACAGATGCTCCCCCCCCTCCATTGCTCCTAGTAAAGGAGTGAGAGTCCCTGCACCTGCTAGGCCGAACCCCTCCTTCGCTGCTTACTGAATGGCCCACTGTCCTCGCACTGAGGACTCACAGACAGAGACCAGCCAAGTCAAGCAGCTAGCCTGTAAACCAAAAATACTCTGAGTTTAATGGGGCTTTAGAGGCAACATAAATAACTCAATGCCAGATAGAGATGTAGGCCTTGAGAGTCAGGCACTAGATTTTAACTCCAGATGACATTATGCAAACTTGAGTGGCCTCATCTACAAGGAGTGTGTCATATATTGACCAAGAATGATGATATAAGTAAAAACAGGCACGCACTAAGCGGTAGCACACACCCACATACCCTCTCTGTAAATACTAAGGGAAGAGATGTTTATTCTACACACAGAGGTAAAGAGGGAAAATAGAGAGGCAAGAGGAAAGGGCCATAATTTTATTACAGTGACCATGCAGATTACAGCACACACTGACAGAACATAACTGTATTGTTACAATTGGAGACAATGATGAAGAGGAACATAGTGGACCTATGAAATAGCTTCAAACCATCACTGGAAATAGATTTGAAGTAATTTTATGTTCAACAAAAGACACTGTACAGTTCTGGTCAGCACCATTCTCAGACACTCTTAAAAGCCGGTGATAGTAGTAGTGGGTGGACTAGTACTCGTGACATGTGTCCCTGTGACTCCTGCCAACAAAGAAATTAGGACTCCTGCCAATTCTATGGGCCTCTGCCTAATGACGCCTCTCTCTCATAGCTCATGTTTCAGCGCTGTGCGAGGCGCACAACAAGAGTAACGGTGGCAGAAATATGGGCTCTCGAAATGGCACTGATCGAAATCTTGACAAGATAGCAAAGTGCTCGAGGTGCTCTGCAATTTTGTTAACTGAATGGGAAAGCCACCACCACTGAGACAACCTCCCAAAAAAAGTCCACATATATTTTATTTCTCCACTGAACGTAATGGTTTACGACATAATATAATTAAAGAACAAGTAAAGAATATATAGATGAAAATAGACGAAAATAATAACCATAATGAATTAATAACCATAACAACGAATGTTTAGAACATTGGAAATGTGATAAGATATTCTACTCTATCTTTTACAATGGTTAATTATTTAACAAATGAATCATTTATAGGATATCCACTGAAAACCTTATTGATTTTGTTACAAGTTAATTTAGGTGATTACTTTGTATAGCACAATCCAAATAAAACACCTGTCCTAGATGCTATGTAAGACTTATTTATATATTATACTAAATTAATAGATCATGTTTAGTGGCCTTGGATTCATGATACCATCTCTCAGTCCAGATAAGTATGATTTGTTGACAGCTTGGACCTGATAATGGTACAAATGTCTACTTGTAACTCCAGTTACAGTGGAGTTCATGTCGTGCATTCTTCTTTGTGGTGACAGACGACTGACAACATATGTTGGGGGACACAATGAACAGTGTTATTGGCGGGAAATACAATTAAGTTTTCAATAATAATTTTACACCTAAATGTAACAAGTTTAATTGAAAACTAAAAAAATGACACTTGGTCAAACTTATAGCCAATGATGGCCATACTAACTCTGCAACCAGTAAGCACTTTTTATAGTACTATGAACCTGAGACCAGATAACACCACAAGGTGCCTACATCGTTGGCATAGTATTATCTATAGTAGAGTGCCAGTGTGCCAGTCTCCATTGTCTGACTCTAGTTTTGACTCTTTTGCCATACAAAGAGGGGCACTATCTACCCTTCCTTCCTGCTCGACTGTCACAAACACAAAGTGTCACTTGATTTCAGTTACGCAAAGGGCTCCATTATGAAAGGCTGAACATGACTCTGGCTTTAAGGAACAGAGGAGCTCTGTAAACATAGACTCAGAGAGGCCACGAGATAGGAAAACACTGCTGAAATTCTCACACCAACTAGAGACTTTGCCTTTGTGTCAAGTAGTCTAAACTGTGGCTTCAAATATGTTCAAGACACTGGTGCACACTCATCTTTTGGTCCGACAGACCTGGATAAACAGACCACACAAAGGGTAAAGTCCTTGAGTAGACCTCACTGCTGGTGAAATACTAGATGAGGAAAACTCATGATGTTGACGTAGCATGCAAATAAGCGCAACAAAGGGCAGATAAAGAGGCCAGCAAGACAAAGAGAGGGAGAGATAAGCCATCCTCCTTGGAAGCCTCCCTTTGATGACTGTCCAGACAAGAGAGATTCCCCTGAGAAGGACGAAAACAAGTCTGAGGCAGTCACAAGATCTGCAGAGGACAAAAAACCTGAATCAAGATGAGAGGGCCAACACAATGAGAGCGCTTTGACATAAACTCTGAGGCAAATGGGGCCTTCCAGACGAAAGGCTAAACACATGCACTGGCACTGCTACAGACACCCACAGGCAAGTCGATGGCTCACTGCCAACTCTGCAAATGAACTCAGTCACCTCACTCTCTCACTCTAGCGTGCTTTCCTTCTCCCCTCTCTTTTGCTTTCGTCTTCTGCACAGAGTAGAGTGGGCCTCAGCCTTCAGCGGTGCAAGCCAATATTTCATCCTCTTAGCCCCCCCCCCACCCCCCACCCCCACCCACCCTCCCTCTCCATTTTAGGAATGGCTGTGGAAATACTAGCACAGAGCACACAGACAGCTTCCAGCCTGCCAAGGAGAGCAGGAGGCTGACTTCAAACAACAGTATAATTCTACTGACATAAACACTCAAATCTCTGTCTAGTCTGACTTGGTAGCTTGACAGTCAAGCTCTTAAAGAGAGTACAAGGGATTCAACAGCTTGTAACATATATTTGATAAGAGTCTTGATAGCATGGCTTGGACCTTGATAGAACCAAGGGTGTGATCGGCCCATCACCGCAACAGCAATAACGTACTGTTAATTATATGCAGATAAAAATATTATGCCAGTATTTTTACACAGAAAAAACACATAAGGGTATTGAGCTGTCAGCAAGGACTTCTGCAAGTATCATGACAGCCAAAAGAGATGATGGCTGCATACAAACGCATGGAGCTGTTGTGAAAAGGCAGACAAGAGAACTGTAATGGGCATATGGCTTGGTCTGGGAACAACATCAGAAGTCTATAAAGCAGTGCCCTAGAGAGCTGAGCTCAGGGGAGGGGGGCTGCTAGGACTCTCAGCCTAGGAATGTGGCACCCTGTCAGTTCTCATAAGGATTTATCTCCCCGGAGCCTCATTACCAAAGGGCCCCGGACAAGGAGGCTCTCTCTCGCTTGCCCTTTCACTCGCTCACCCTCACCTTAATGCTGAACTGCTCACATACACTATACATGATTGCAAACACTTGCTTTCTGAATGATTTTCAAATGACTCTTATCTTTGCTTACAGCATGGGTGGTCCAGTTCACATTATGAGACACATACAAAAGGTAATGGGACCCTAACATTTTGTGGAAATTATGTATTGACTTTGTATTTTTAAAAGAGAAACAGGTGAGCTTTTCCACCAACATTCAAACAGTCAGTCTGCAATAATTACAACTAAATCAAGGAACTTCAGCATTGGCTTCAACACTCACTTGCACTTCTTACTGATTTCCTGACTGCTTTCTGTGCAATAAAACCTTACTCTTTAAACTCTTGTACCATAAATGGTCTATTCCTCTTGCCTTGCATGTCGAGAACAGCGCGGCAAGAGTTAAACTAATCAAAACACAGCGAGGTAAAGACGAGAATGTTGCAGTACAACAGCCAGCAGAAAAAATGGGAAGGATATAGCAAACACCTTTAAATTATCAGTTGGACAACAGCAGGAAAAACACTCATAAATCTGCCAAACCCTAGTACAACATCCCTTACACTGCCAGCAAGCAGTAATATCCAAGACAATGCTGACATGGCGGAACGCCCTTTTCCAGGTAGACATTGTCAGACATTAAAAAAGGGAAGACAACAGAGGCCAATGTAAGATATTTGATAGTGGGTACACGTTTAACCTCAAACATAGCAGACAAGATGAACACAAATGTAATACTGCCAGAGGAATCTCAAAAATATTTTAATCCAAACTAATAAGGTCCTCCAACCATTACTGAGCAAATAGGTAAGCAAGAGAATGTGTTGCTAACAGGGAAGTAAAATCAAACGTGAGGTGACAGACAGAGGCTATAAAAGGCAGCATGTGATATAATTACTGCCTGTGCGCCAGCCTGATAATATAGTGCAGCTCCTGGCAGGCAGGTGGCTAGGGTGCATTGCTAGCAACAACAGTGAAAGAACATCCCGACACCCCGAGCTGATGTTGCTGTACAGCTGCTCAACTTTCAGACAGGAAATCAGCGGTCACGACACACAGTCAGCAACTGAAGACACTGTGAGAAAAGTGTGAACACCAGGTCAACTTTGGCACAGCTATAATTTGTCTGACAGAAAGAGGTACAATCATCTCCCTAAACCACAGCCTGTCACACCTTTCATTTTGAGTCCGACTCAACTGCACACTTCCCATCATGTTAGTGACAGTATGATTAGCACCAAAGAAAACACCTGCAGCCACAAGCAAGGACTGAAAAACAATACAAGTAATTGTGAAACTGAAAGTAGCATTGAGATATAAACAATGTTATAATGCAGCACATACAACCTTAATATGGATTATCTTCAGCTTTAACTTCGTCAGACGCGACGCTGTTAAATTGTCACATCAGTACAAGACAACAAATGTATTCAACATTTTCAAACATAACTACATATAATAATAATGTACAGAACAATCACTACTTGCGGATCAAACAGGGCTAAATAACATAAGCACTGGCTTGTTCTATGCAACGCAATATAAATACATTGTTTGAACTTTTGTCTTATACCTACCATATGATTTCTATTACACTGAAGAGACTCCATATTATAGAATTTAAATAACTGGAAAGTGAGGTGTCAAAAGTAGGCCAGCTAACTAATGTGATATACAGTACATTAGTCAACCGTTTATTCTGCTCAGATATCATTTTTAGGTTGGAGCTCAAAGATGTGAGCATCAATTAGGCTACCACTTAAAACTGCAGTGCTTCTTCCTTCTCAACCAAGGAAAGGTAATTACAGAACTCAATTAAGCCTTGGACGTTTAGCTCAGTGTATATTTCTGAGTCGGTGATTCAAATAACCAGTCGAGATGGTGCTTAATACTAGTGATTTTATAACTTGGATTTAATAACTGAGCTATGACCAGGACGCACACTTTTTTATTTCTTTGTGAGAAAATATATTTTCACATCACAGATGAGGGACAAAGGCATTAAGTTTAGTGTGCGGCGGCTGCTCTGCAGTTGTGCTGGACTGCAGTGTAACTGGGTGGAGCCCGTGAATATATTTCTTATAATCGTAGGTCGTAGCGTTGAATAAAAAACTAATTTTATATTTTTGATTTCCCCACTGCAACAAAAATATACCAAATGAGAACACTAAATTAAGTTTTAAGTGTGAATTTTGTCTATCAGTATACACCTGAAAACAACCAAAAGAAAAAAATCACTGGCTACAAATGATCAACTGATGTACTCGTCAGATTAAAAAATAAATTAATGTTGGGCAGGCAAAATCACATGGCTTATTTCTATTTTGCAGATCATATCTATCTTTAGCAATGTCTCAACACACAGAATGTAAATGTGCGTGTCTGACAGGGAAGAGAGGAGAGAGATGAACAGGGCCAGTGATTGGCTGGCCTGGACCTCCAGATGTGATCGTGCAGCTGTATCCATGCTGGACAGCAGAGCAGCTATTGGATTTACTGCCTGTTCCCCTTCTGCCAGCCGCCTCAGCGACACTGTGTGAAATTACATAAGGCTCTCCCCTCCCCCTCCCTGCTGGCTGGCGTAGAACTGGGGCCTTCACACACTGCACACACAGACTTTTGTTTAGATGGCTGAGTAAATGTTTGATGAAAAGTTGTAACCAACATAGCCTAAAAAATTGGACATCTTCCTTCTAGGTCTTTCAAAAAGAATTATTTTGTTATTGCGGATTTAAATTGTCTATTAAAACATATGCAGCCCAACATATATACAGTTGTCTGTGTGTGTCATGATAAATGACAGACATGATTGACAATTCTCTCCGATATCTACTGATACCTACATGAACCCTTCCAAGGGCCCTGTAACATCACACCGACATAGGCCAACTTATCAAATGCTTTGCGCCGCCCCACGTCTTCTGTTACAATTTGCAATTGAATGCATCTCAAAGATTATAGCCAACAGCCAGGTGACAGCTGAGATGAAATACCTTGTCAGCTGTGTGTGGTCAAATGCCTCCACCACCTCTACTAAACATTCACCTTATAGTTTGCTGATTGTCTGACTTATAGGCAATCCTCAAGCAGATATTTCCCAAACTTAAATCATGCCGTGAAAAATCAGTTTGCGAGATGTAGCCTGGACATGCAAAGATAACATTCTTCAGACGGGCCGAGAACTTCAGAAACTGCATTACAAATTTACATTGTGCCTTTTTTATCTTGCCTTGAGAGTTTAATATGGTTCACAAGGCAATGAATTGTGTCTGTTGGCATTTTACATTTATTTACACAAAAGTTACTATTCAGACATTACACAATGATGCATTAGAGAAGTTTGGCATGTTTTGTAGAAAAATCCATTCATACTCAAAGTGTCAAAAAGCATCAACTTGGTGCCAAAGATCATGTATCTGAAACATGTCAAATACTGTTCGGCCCGACGACAGCATTTAAATAGACACGCTTGATTGACAACTTGTCAACTCTCTTGTACAATCGGTTTGACTTTAAATGACTAAATTATCACCAAGACATTACACCAAACATATTGACATGAATGACAAATAAATCAACGATAGATTGAGGTTGAATGATTGTTAATTATTGATGCCCAAAATGACTCTCTACAGATCCACTTGGATGGCACTACACCAAACACTACTCCGCTCAGCAGGACACAATGTGACAGCATCGCTCTGATGTATGAGGTCTCAACTTACAAATCCCTCTTTATTCTCCGTTGGCTCTGTTCTTAAAGCCCACCTGACATTCAGCTCTCCATGCTGAGGAGCAGGAAATAAAACTGAGGAGTGCACTTGTCTGCTTGGGCTGACCTACTTCCTCCCTGCTACTTAATTATTCAAGAGCTTTGAAATGTTCTTCTGTATGGCAGCATGCAACCCGAGTGCCTCTGTTTGCCCCTCATGACAGCAGCCTCACAGAGCTTCCATTTATGCATGAGAGGGTTCGAGTGTGTGTGTGTGTGTACAGTGTGTGTGCGTACTGCCAAACACTAATGCCCATACATGCTGGTGTTATTTACACAGACAACATACCAAACAAAACATCCCAACGAGATTTGATACACAAGGTTTTGAATTATGGACAGAGAAAGAGTTAGTGGGGAAAATACCCAAACATTACAAAACACAGACGTCAGATGTCACACCAGCAGCTTCATGTTTTGATGCACTCGGGGCACTAATTCGTTCCAAACTGCACTGTCATGGATCCAGCGCACATGTCAAGACAGGAGTTCAATCCTCCCACACAAACACACCATAACCTGTAATTACACTCCACTTAGGGCATCATACCTTTCACTGTTACATGTCGCTCGTATTTCCACTGTAAGATCATCACCCCTGAGGTGTGTGCCCTTGGCTGCCCTTACCGACATGCTTTCCAGAAATGAGAAAAACAAACTATGCTGCCTGTGACACAAATTCCTAGTAGAAAACGTTAGGCTAATCAGAGAGATAAATATAAACGTTGCCCACAGCTGGAGCCTACACACAAACAAGAGTAATGTCCTGTCATCTGTGTTGTGTAACAGAGTCAAGTGAATAACTTACCACCGAGCCAATTCTAATCTCTGCTTAATCCGCTGTCTGCTTCTCTTTTAGAACAAGAGAGGCAGTATGTTTAAATATGGGTGACTGCTGGTTTTAATAGCAACTCCATTTCATAGACAGGGAAATCAAAATAGAAAGCCATATGAATAATAAATGACTTTAACCGTTAATTCATTTCTAATAACACACAAAACAGCATGCAAACAAAGGGATATTATATGAGGCTTTTAATAAGGGTTGCAAGTAACTATTTTGTTGGTCCATTTGTCTAGAGAAGTCTTATTATATTGATCGATTATTTTCTTGTTTTTATCAATGAAAACAAAAAGAAAAGTAATTTAAGCAGCTTAAAAGTCAAAGCTTGATCATGTTCTCAACAGGAAGAAAGAATATTTAAGTTACAGCATTCAACACGTTATACAATACCTTTGATAGACAATTAAAACATAAGTAATTAAAGATAGTTAAGTAACTGACAGTTGTTTGGTCAAATTCCATTGAAACACATCAATAAAAATGTAAATGATGAAAGAGGCTATTCTTGTCTGACTCCAGGCTTCAAGAACACGTTCTAACACATACTCCAAACACTAGAAACATCCAACATTACCACAAAATGAGAGCGCAGAACAGTTTTTGTTTAAATTACTGTATAGACAGAAAGGCAACATAATCAAAAATGTTATGTCACTTTCTTCTTGTTAATTTGAAAGGTTGTAGGATTTCACTGGTGCAACTTAACTTGTGCAAATTAAAATTTTCTATTGAAACAGTATATATGTAACCTAAAGGATATAGTCTGTGTTTGTATAATAGTACATTTTGGAGAGGAATTCTGTTTAACGTTAGCAGCATTTGAACAATATTTATGAAAGACTGTCTGGCATGGCTAAAAAAAGAAGAGAAAGAACTCAACTTAACTTTACTTAGTACTTTTTGTCATCACAGTTACTTGCTTGAGCAGCATATGCAAGATAAAAACAGGTAGCAGGTTCACACAGTTATTGCCACATCAATTGGCAGAGCATCAGGTATCAGTACAGTCTCCCTATCACAAAACTATACTGTAACTGCAGCTTGACAACAGGGCTGGCAAGCACACAGAAGGCAAATGGAATAGTGGTAGTCTAAATATTGTTTAAAACCTTAAGGCCACAAGAAAAAAAGTGAATGTTTACAGAATTCAATGTATACATTTCCTGTAAGAGAATAAATAATCTAACGTTTTAGAGCAGGTGGTGCTCTTTAAATAATCATAATATGTAATAAACTCTCAAAGTTGCTAATGAGCAGTTTCATTTCTTTACTCAAAGTGCATTTAGCACTGAAATTAAATTAGTGCATGAAGGACATCCATATGTTCTCTACTGTTTCAATGACATCTCAACTTGTTTTAGGCAAGTTATTCTATCACTAAAGTGCTTAAGAATTTAGACAACTTCAGGGAGAAAAAACCTCAATCACTACCGCTATAATCATGTTGGCTTGATGAGGTCAAGGATTTTATCTCATCTAAGTTAGTAACAGTGGTTTTGAATTGGATTTTATGCTAGGAAAGTGTGGCAATTAGTAAAAACGAGAAGCATGACTCTGATTTGACTTTGTCTGATTTGTTGAATTAAATTATTGCAAACAGCATCACAAATTCCTGGAGGGACAGATAAATCATGTGGCCCCTTTGAGCTCTACAGTGACAGACGCAGAATCAGTCTGACCTTCAGACCCCATTAACCCCTAGGCCAGCAGCCCCAACATACCCAACCCCCTCCCTCTCTTTGACAACTACATCCTTACAACTGCAACCTAAATATGAAAGTGGGAGGGAATTAAAGATTAAGGAAAAAAATCATGAGGTTAATTGGCTATTTACAGGATCTGCATGGGTTCTGCACAGGCCGATATCCTCAAACAACATGTCACAACCGCGGTTTTTCCATTTGGCAATCCCAGAAAATGGTACAAGTGCTCAACTCCAGCCCCAGTGTGGCCACTGGAACTGAGGTGGCACTGTTCAATGGCACTTTGATTGTGAGTAATTTGAGGCATTGCAACAGACCAGCTGTGCCTGATAATAATATTCTACCACACTGAGTCAAGGATAACATTCTCCACACACGAAACCTACCAGGTGCAGTCCACTAGTGAGCAAGAAATGCTAGACAGCTGCTGTTACTCATTCAATGAGAGGGAAACTGGGTGGGAGGAGGGAATATGCCTGGGAGGCAGTTACACGGCGACTGCCTCATATTTCCCTCTTTGGTTTCTGCATGTTAACTTAAGGGTTCATAAAGTGTGCCTCAGCATACCAAAGTTGTGTCATTTCCCTGTAATCTTCTGTAAATCTGTTGTTTATAAGTTTCGGTTCAATGTGCAGTATGAAATGCTCATTGGTGGAACAGTTACATCTGAACAGAACCATAACTGGATGTGCCTAAATTAAAGAAGCTCACCTTTAAACGGTGTTTTGTGGATTAATACGGTCTGTGCACATTGATGACTTATGATTTAATGTCAAATCCAACCTAGTAATCAACATCCAAAATTCAGGCTGAGATTTCAACAAAGGCTATATCAGATAGAAAATAATGTCTTAAGACCCTGACACACCCAGCCGACAGGTTGAGTTGGGCTCTATGTGGCCGTCGCTCAAGTCAGTCATCATCATCTGTAATTCAGCCAATTCAGCATGTTGAATCGGCGTAAAGGAATGTCGATACGTGCATGTTGGTAGCCAGCTGGCCATTTGCTGACCAAGCTTAAGTAAAAATCAAGACTCAATTTAAAAAAGGAAAAACAAAACATAAGGCCTTCTTTCACTCGAATTTCTCTTCTAAAAGAACACTTGCCGCCATGCTATGTAGTATATATGGTTCCCCTTGTCCGATTGCTCATTTTTGATGTTACACCAAGCTGAACCATTTCTAATACACAAAAGTAACCATTTGGTTTATGGGGCTTGCCGTCAGCACAATATGATATGGTGTGACGCACTACGGTCACCTTATAAACTCAATTAAAGATGAAAAAAAGAACTTCCTAGCTAGTTATTAGTAAAGGCTAGCAGCTACCACACAAGAATGCACATGCACAGGTTACATTAACTTGACAAACATAACAGACAAAGATTGTACAAAACACTTCCCCAATGTTATACATAATCGCACTAAACAATTTCCTAATGTCTTGTACTAGAAAGCCATTTTATGCCCTTATAAATGATGTTACGCTAGTAGGGCAGCAGTATGTACAAATGTTACGGAAATGCAGCTTGAGCCACATTCTTGTAGGTTGTGTTTTTATGATGACCTTTTCATTACTTGCTGATAATTGTAAGTAATCAATAATAACAAGCATTATCATATGTTTTGTACAATAAAAACAATTTTTACTCTTGCTCTTTAAAAAAAATATACTTAAAATGTTTTTTTTATCTGATTGTGGTATTAATAAAGAGAATAAAAGAGTACTTGGTTCTTGAAATGACAGATCATTGCAGCCCCACTGAAAAGTAACAATTTATAATATGTATGCTTTTGAAGGACAGACTTTTTGAATTTTAATGGAAATCTTTTGTGATTGATGATGATGCAACATGCTTTTTCTTCCACCAAGAAGTCACTGTGGGGATTTATCATTCACAGACAATAAAATGAGCAAGAACTCTCCCCTTTCCAGTTTCATAACTGTGTTGTGTTTCATAATACGAGCAGAAATTGAACTAACAGTGAAACAGTCTCCCTGAGGCACCACACTGAGCACGGGATTATCTTTGCCCCCATTACCCTTTTGGAAAAGGGAGAGATATCTCCTCACTCTCGTTTAACCCTTTACAATCCAAACCACTAAACTGACACTGTACTAAACAATGTCACACCATTGTGGATTAATACCAGACGTTGTGCTCTCTCGACTGCCCAGCTGTCTCCAGGCACTACAACAGAGTATAATACCTAAATACTTTATGGTGAAGTACCAACTAAACTGTGCCCATAGCAAATATTAACCAAACTGTCAAGTAGCCAAACTTGGAGCTAAATGTTTGGTCAGATTTAGTCTGTCTTTCTTTTTCTTTGGCCAGATAAGTCCTTATTTTAATCGTTATTTTATTTATATCTTCTTGTCAAGGGAAGTTATTGTTTGCGGGTAGTGCCAACACAATAGTAAATACTGATACATTAGAGAAGTGCGGCTTATTTCATCAAACCAACTTCCGTTTTAACATCACCCCACTGAGTCTGAGCTCTTTACAAACTGAATTAAAAAAAATCCAGGAGTACTGAGGCACGCACAAACACATAGACAAAAAGGAACAGTATTAATACAAATGGAAGGATGATAACTAAAAAATGCTTGTAGAAAAAGGTTTACATTCAGCAGAGTAAGGCATCAAAACAGCTATCACGTTGATGTCGGTACCTTACCCCAAAGAAACACTTGATAATGTTGTTTCTGATGTGCCACACTAATTCAGTGGAGCCCCAGACTTTCGCCCTTCCTTCTTGGTGTCTTTATCAGGCAAGCATCACCATTAAAGCGGTTATAATCGATATTTTTGTAATAATGTATCTATGTATGAAATGGCAATGTGAAAGGGGTCACTGTCATATGATGTCACTGTTGTCTTCACGGTTTGGTTTTACTGCCAAGTGGCAGAACAATTATTTATTGGGAGTTTAAGTTCCAAGAAAACCTTTAGCTTTCACAAAACAAAGCTTTATTGAGCACGGAGCTAATGCTAAAGCTAGCTTGTTGGTGGCATGTTGTCGAAATACGAGTACTTTCATCCATAATACACACTCCTCATATGCCAAATTTCCATAAGGCAAGGATACTTGTGCAGTAGCCAACCATAAGCAAAGGTGTTTTGAACCTGTGATGCAGGCACAATACAGGTGGCTTGTGGCTGTGGTAATTTCTTCTTCTGCCAATACCTCCTTGCAGTATTATCAGCTGACAAAAAAACTAAATGTCCATATTTATGCATTTCACATTCCAAGGGAGTAGCAGTCGCTAATGTTATTGACTAAGGCTTCGGGAATTTGTAACTGCTTCACAACAAGAAGCCTTTTGAGAGATGGCCAGTGGAAGGCTTTAATTGTGTAGCAGCAACAGGAAGTGTTATGGTTGCAATGTTTCTTGCAGAGTTTTATAGCAGAGGTTGGCCGCATCGCCTGAAACAAAGACCACCACCGCTAACATCATAGTATTTGATATACACTTTTATGAAGTAAAACATTAACCTTTAGGGGAAATGAGCACAAGTGCCTTTTCAAACATCAAATGCTATATATTGTGTGGCTAAATAGGTCATCAACTACTAAGCGGATCACAACATGAGATGCATCAAGATCATGGCTTACCACCTCAGCTAAACCATTTTCTGATGGAAACCCCAGGTTACATAATCAAAAAGGACAGTTTACCAAAAGCACAAAAAAACACATCATTTACCACTAATGGTATCTAGATATGCAGACAGTTTTGGATTAACCTTCCTAGGTTTTGAGACATGTTGTCGCCATCCAATGGAGTTCATTTACCTCCACTGTTTTGGGGTAGCAACATAAGTTTCAGAGACATAAATCTCAAAGCCTGGGCACAGTCTCATAAAACTGAAACTGTCTGCAGTGTTCCTAGATAACACCGGTAGTAAGTTACAAAATGTGCTTTTTGTGTTTTGGGTGAACAAACCCTTCAACAACAAATTTCACAGCAGTTCCAAGAAAGAGCATGAGTGTGCCATGCTTTGTTTGATTGCTAACAAAAATCAATGGGCGCTTGGTCACGATGAGGAGAAGGTGTCGCAATAAGTGTCCCAGCCATACATATATTGACAATATTTTCCAACTCATTCTTCCACAAAAAAAATCATTTTAACAACCCAACAAAAAGGGCCCTGATCAAACTGCACACCGCCTAAGCATTAAATATTATTTATACAGCCTTTGAATGATATCTGTAACTCATTGCCCAGTGTCTTTGATTTTAAGGGGTTTTATAAGTCAAAGCTATATAGAAATAAAACTAATATACTATAATCATCAAAAGATGTTAAATATATTACATATTGTTTAATGCAATACAAGTGTACATTCATTAAAAGGGACTTAAAACCACATGTGGCTGTGACAATTTAAATCCAGTCACCTTCATTTCAAGAGGTAGTGATAATAGAGGAAAGAAATGTTCTCCACCGCTAAGTGACAGCTAAAAATTATGAAGTATCCGATTGGTTATCATGGATGTGGTTGTAGAGATTGGGCAGCTGACAAAAGCAGACATCCGTTTCTTTCCACAACAATACATGGTTACTTTGTTTATGTTAATGATCACCTCATTTGGGGTAATGTTCTGTCCCTTGGCATTTCACAAAAGGGTTTGGTTGTTCCATTAAGATGTCAGCAACATGTCTGTAAATATGTCCCTGCTCTTAAAAGTTTGACAAAATTATGCTCAGTTGGCAAATGAGACCGCCTCGAACAATAACACTTGCTTACAGGTGGATAACCATCATTCCCTAAGAGGCAACATATCGAAAAAAGAAGTTCAAATGTTGAAATAAATATGAAATAAACTGAGGTTGAAAACCACGCTCAATCTCAAAAGCAAGTATACTGTTAAAATAGCAACATATCAATCGGAGACAACCAACCATTAACGCTAACTCACCTAACGTTCCCATAAACTCGTGTCAGTGACTTGACATCAAGCTGGTTAAGCAACCATGGTCCGGAAATCATAGCTTATCAGCCATCTGACAACAAAGCAGTGCGTTACCGGCTAACGTAAGATTAGCTATCGCTAGAGCGCACTAAGTCAACTTCATGTAAAACCATTGTTTACAAACGCAAACCAGGCGCTTCTGTGAATAGCCAAGTTAGCAGGCTAAACCAGTTAGCCAGATACCACAATATACGTTATTGACACATAACGTTGGTAGGAAGTTGACAGAGGATATTGGCAATGTTAATAGACGATGTCGATAGTGTTGTGTGGAGATTAGCGTCTTTACACACAGAATACCATTGTATGATTAATTCAGTTCAATACAATTGGCGTTAGCTACTCCGCAGTTCTGACAGCTAGCTTAGGTAGCTAGCAGCGTTAGCTATTAGCTAGCTTAGCCTAGCCATGTAGCACGTGTTCCTGATTTATAAAATAATTAACTAGCTGACGATAGCCAGCCACCTGGGAATAATGTGGTGAGGTGAGCAACCAGCTAGTTTAAGTGTTCGCTAACATTAACATTTCCCAACGGTTCGACGAACCGTGTAGCTGTAACGTAACGTATAGCCTCGAAAAGGTCAATACTGCTATGTGTGTTTCTCCTCCAAAGAATAGTCGGACCCCGTCGTCCAACAACACAACAGACAGACCCCCCCAAACCAACGGACAGCCAGCAATGGAAGCTAACTAACCTTAGCGGCGGGACAAGAGAAACCATTCGGCGGTGTTATCGTACAGTAGCTAAAGTCCCAATCCTCGTCAGTCGGTCCAATTTCGCTTAAAGAGCTTCTCGCTTCGATTGAGTGTCTCGCCCCTGAATTAATCCAAATGAAAGAGTAGTTTTCGTTTTCATTTGTTCCGCTGGCGGTTTTCAGCGATGCCGTGCCTGTTCAAGCACAACACAGTGGTCTAGCACTACTCCCTAAGCCGCTGCTGCTGAGACCATAGCGGGGCTGAACCGCCTCTCTCTCTCAATAGGTCCGCATGCTCTCTCGCTCCTCCTCTTTACTCAAGGACTGCACTTTTCCCATGCCCACAACAAATTCAGTGATATAGTGGTGTAGTGTTAAAGTCAGTGATCATCACAAGGCACCACAACAAATCATATAAACGGCATGTAGGATTTTCCACCGTTTCTCTTTTTCTTTAGTAGATTCTGCACTTTAGTAGATTCTGCACTTGCATTTTTGACCTGTATATCATCTCAAAAACATGTTCATGTTTCTTTATAGATTTCTGTAAGTGTATGTATGCTATGTATATGATCTCTTACGTTGCACAATTGTTCATCTGCACACATTGTATTTCTTTACAAATATATAGGCTATATGTTGCTATATGTCACAATGTACATATATGTCTAGCACAAATATTGCCCAAAACAATTAAAAATAAGATAAATAGCTGTAACAAATACAACAGTTACATCTACTGTATCTATCTACTGTTTAGGTTTGAATCACTACATCCTTGCTGCTCTAACATATTGTTGGCACACATCAGCATATTATCAACAACTTGTATTGTCCCTCTCACACTACAGCTATGAGGACAAAACCCTCTGTATTCTCTCTCCCTCCCTGCATGCTCCAGTCTGAACTCAGAGGTTCCAAAAGGGGTCAGTTCAAGCGTTGACCCTCCAGGAAGTCTACATCTGTGCTGCTTGATGCCCATGGAGAAGTACAAGCTGTGAATACAGTGACTTAACATTGAAGGATAGTATTTGGGAGATCACAACATATCATGCTGTGTACATAGTTGATGACTCTGCTGAAGCCAGTGCCCTCTAAATGGTCTGAAACCACTTTGTCTGCTTCACAGCTATACAGGCTTCTAAAACCACCACCCATACTGCAGCTATTTCAGTCACAGAAAAGATTTTGTTTAAAAGTATTTAAGCCAGTCAGTGGTGCTCATCAAAAAAAAAGAAAACTGTTGCTTGACAGGCTACAGTAATTCGCTTCACTTCATTTTATGTTGTATAATTTTGATTTTGTATTATGTCATTCCACTTGGACAAGGCAGTGCAACCTGACTTTGCCATATAACTATCTGGCACACTTCAGGCAGGCTATATCTTGACCTAAATTTCAGCAGCAGCCTTCCCTATGATGTCAGATGGGATTGTTTTTCTTCCCCGTGTTTTTCTTTCTGCTCTGTGGTTTGGGAGACCCCCTCTAACCATCAGTATAACCACCATCTCTTCATCCAGCCATCACAGAGCAGGAAAAAGAACTGTTTATTTCAGCTGGGCTTTCTGGACCCAGGCGCATGTCGGAATAATCTATCCCCTATCTCTGCAATGCCCAATTTGTCAGCTCACTGATAAAGCACAAATGTTTCTCACTTGCCAGTTTTGATGTCAACAGCTGTGTGTAATCTACAGCCAGATTCCCTGTAGAGTTAAATGGAGCTTCAGACAAAGCCCAAATGGCCAGATGAACTGTCTTGAGATCCTAAAATCTCACAACCAATAAATACTTCATATCTGAACAAGGGACACTTTTCATGATTGCAAAAATACATCTGCAGCCCTCTTCAGGGGGAAACACCTGAGGCATCTCTTCTACAAGTTATTAAAAAAGAACTGTAGCGGATTGTTTCAATATATCCAGAGCCCACATGAAAGGCACCACTACGAGTGACTGCATCAGCTAAGCAGACTTGGGAGATTTCAAAGTCTGCCAGTTGATAGATGCACTGCAGACAGTCATTACGGTACTGAAATAAAAGATGAACAACAAAATCCTTCAGAACAGAGAGGAGGCTGAAGGGAAAATCCTCATCAAAACAACCCTCTTAAAAGACGAGCTGCCATCCGGAGTCTACCAGATTAATGGAGCTCCCCTTTGTGGATGATCAGCTTTGATTACAAATTCAAATACTCTTCTGCTGGTGCCACCTTCCAAAACTGTGGCTGACTAGAAACACATTATTAACCTCTGCCATTCTTAGTTTTCTGTTGTCTTGTTCAGTTAGACTTAAACTAATTGGATTCAAGCACAATTAAATCAGAAACACAGAATCATAAACATGAAATATCTCTAATTGAAATCATATGTTCCATTATGTTCCATGTAATATGATGTTTAGGTGAAGGTGATGGATACTATGTGGCACATGTTGCTATTTCTAACCCTTGTGTAATTACATGCCAGGTTCTTCCTTTGGCTATGATGTACATTTTTAGCTGAAACATAATTCATTCTGCCATCGCTGGCATTCATTATTGTCATGACTGGGCTTGAGTCAAACAGCCTGGGAAAATTATCTTTCTCTGTAGATAACAGAGGCAGAGGGAGAGACAGAAAGCGAGAGAGGAGCCTGTTTTTTTTGTTTTTTTATCTGCTTATTCATGATACTATTTTCCTCGTATCATTCACAAATCAGTCTAGATTTACAATGCAAAGTCAGGGATGAAATTTATTCATAGCCACAAGACTTCACCTAACTGCCTCCTCCTCGCCGCAAACAAAGACAGCACTGAGAGCAAAAATGGCAGCATCTCACTGAAGAGTCTAACGACTGCCTGCATTGTTGGAATTCCGGCTTAACTTCCTGAGTCTGTCCACACCTGGCCGACCGCCAGCACACGCTTTTCTCTCTTTTTTTTTTCCTTTCCTTCCCTTTATCAAGATCATATGTAGACTAAATTTTACTGTTGAGACATAATATGAGTCTTTCCAGCCTCAGCCACATGTAATACAAAGTTGGATTATGTTCTGTGTCTTTGTTACATCATATATCCATGTATTTCAACAGCGCTTTTCCCCACTGATATTGGTTTGAATTTATGCGCTGGGCAGAAATCCTTTGAAATATTTTTGACGTGTTTCTGATTTAACTTTCAGACCATTTAAATAACCACAATAATGTACACAGCACTAGCAAGATTTTGTTTAATAATTTGTATTTGACAATTTAATTTCAATTACACCAAAATAATCAATTATTAACATATGACACACTGCTGCATGTGCTTCAGTAAAAAATGTGAATACTTAATAAGAGGCATGTCATGATGTCATGCGTTCTCTGTTCTCATGTAGCAAATTGGGCCTTCATTTCTTTGGTGTCACTGGCTGCTGTGGGCGTGACAGACATATTCACACTTGTCTCATGTCCAAGTGAACCCCTGTAATGAAACTGGCAGTGGCACAGCATCGCTGGAGCTTAGCTCAGTCAACCATCTGTTAGGTTGCATGGATTCATGCAGAGTAAACTAGAGTGGACCTTGTACAGACATGTTCCAGCATGACTGTCATGACATCAATGTTCACCATGAAACGAACGAAAAAAAAGAAACGCTCCTCTCTCTTTCTAATGGAAAAAGCATGCGAGGAGAGTATAATTCACTGCCTTTCATGTCTAATCCAGGTTTCAGCACTTTAATAAATTAGATACAGAGACATGATACAACACAGTATATTATGCAGGTATATCAACATTCACACATGGATCACATTTTGGCATTGGTAAGGCTTTTCAGAAATATTAAATAGCTAGTCAGCCTAGATATTTGCTCTCTGATCGTATGCCACAACATCTACAGACAGCATAGCAATGATAACACTGATGCCTTTTACAGAAATGGTGTTGTGGACTTTCTTTAGTATGTGATTCCGAGTTGTGTGATAAACTTTGGCAGTTTAGAAGCACATAGTGATGAAAGACCTAAAGAGAAGCAAAGTGGTCTATCGACGTGATAGCTTGTTTGCCTTTTTTAAGCAGAATGGAGCAAGTCTGCCTACCAGTAATGGACACCATCTCTGACAGAAGAAATTACATTTGATCCTGTGTTAAAGATAAGAGTTCAGTCAGTCCTTCCCAGCGAGGACACATAAGGAATTCCTTTCTCTTCCCTCAAGGACAAAGCCAGTTTTGGCTGCAGTTTTCTCGCTAAGTGGCTGAGCCATAAGCCCAGAGGTGAATTGCTGCTGCTCAGCCAACTCAAATACGGCTCTGCAGGAAGTGCTGAGCTGGATGGACTTGCACTGCTGCATCTAATGTTAAAAGCCCAGCCAGTGCTGAGTCCTTCACCACTTTAGAGCACAATACTATCTATCCAGCCCTTTGTTCATCGCATGATAATGGGCTGTAGGCTCACAGGTTCCTCACATCTTCACTTCCACATAAACTAGACGCAGGCAGGGAAGAGTTCCTGGGAAAATGTGTGGGAGGGAGAATACTAGATTTCCAGGAAAAAGAGAGGCAAGAAGGACAGGGGTGTATATGGGTTGCCATAGCACTATATAAGGGAGGAAGAAGAAGAATAGCAGCATTTTCAGTGGGAGGACGGAAAGGGGAGGGGTTCAGAAGAGTGCAGAACCCCCATAAATAAAGCTAATGAAATGGCAGTTGAGTCTGGAGAGAGGTGGAATGGCTGGTTGGGTCTTACCCACTGTCTGATTTATCCTCAGTGTCCCTGTGAGCACAGCGGGGAGATCCATTACCTCACCTCATCAATAACATCCCATGGACAGGGAAAAAGGCCTGCTTTCCACACTGACACCCACCCCAGGGACCAGCTCAGAAGGCTCACTCAGTGGGGGAGAGGAAGCTGGCGTAAAGTAGTCACACATAGAGAGCAAAAAATGTCTCAGGTGGGGGATGGGTTGCTTTAGGGGAGCTGTGCAGGGGGTAGCTCAACGTACAGCACAGAACATACTCAGCACATTGCAGCAACTCACGATCACATGCATGTGAATCTTACAAGCCATGGAAATTGATGCATTCGCCATTTCCTGCGTGGACACAGTGTCTTTATTCTTATTCTGCGGATGGTGAATGGGGAAAAGATAAGCGTACATTCTCTGAGTCAGATGATGCAGGGAGCTATCATCAAAGAGAATGTCAACACACAGACTCGTAAATGGTTGATAAGGTTCCCCTAATGCATAAGCAATGCTGTCAATAAAGTACAGTACAGGTGTATGCATGCCTAAGATTATGATGTTCTATAAACAGAGCTGTGATTTTAAATGATCCCATGGGGCAGACTGAAAATATGAAGGAGCAGGAAATAGTTCTTTACTGGAACAGAGAGTATGGAATTAAAACGAGGCATGTGATGAAGATAATAAGGCCTTGGAAGTATTTTACACCAGAAATGAGGTGAAATGTCAACAGAGCTTATGGTCTAGAGGGAGCTGATAACAGTGCAGAGATAAGAATAGAGTGCAATAGCAGATACTGTGATTGAAGTAATCTCTGTCACACACTCCCTCTCTCTCTATGTGTGTGTGTGTGTTTGAGGATGATCTTTCATGTGCTTTTTGTAGTGAGATCACAAGGTAGTGGCAGTGTCTGTGTCAAGGCTGAGTAAGACACCCTGAGGGAAGGGCTTTTCAACAGCACGGCTGAGAGGAGGAAGCTCGACACTCAAACATGCCACAGAAAGACACAGAATAAAATCCTTGTCAATCACTCCCCATCTCTGAGTACCCCCCCCCCCCCCCCCGTCTGCTCTGGGGTCAGCTAAGTAAATGTTAGATTTTAATCACACAATTCAGCCCATGGAGAAATGCTGGTGTTGGAACCGAGAAAGCACAGTAATTTGAGCTTTATAGAGAGTGAAATGAAGTTGACTGAATCTCTCTCCTCAAAGCTAAGCCTCTACACTGTGCTATGTCACAGACATCTATCTTCTCCGTGTTGTGAGGCAACATAGTGAGACTTAGGGGGGGGGCATTCAGAGTTTAGTTCCCTACTCAGTACTCAGCCGTTCCTGTCAGCAAACAGACAACCTGATTACATCTCACTGTCAAAAAAGCAGAAGGAGTTTCCAGGCAGGCAGCTGGAGCTCTCCTGTGAATTGCAGCAGCCCAAGACTCAGACCCAAACAGGACAATGGAAGAATGAGCTATTTTTAAGCTGTTCCGCTGCTACACAGATTTAATAGTTCCACTCCCAGCTGTAGGTGCCTCTACAGTGTTGTTGCTCCCTGCAGATTAGTCGTCTATAATTTGTTTTGGCCACATAGCTCACAAGAGACAAAGAACTCAAAATATGATACAAATGCTTCTAACAGCTCAAGTGGCACTCAGATGTTACTGGGCTGTCATACAGAACGGAAATAAAACATCAAATATTCGATTGTTTTCAAACTGGTTTAAAAAACAGGGATCTTTTAGGTTTTATCATCTCTCTGAGGCAATGAAACAGAATCACATTAATGGAAATAGTCTTATAATAAAGGTATATAAATTTATCTTGGTAATAAAGCCTACAATAACTGAGATTTGGGCCACTTGGGGGCAGTGGAAACAATCTGTAAACACAACCCTGATATATTGTCACCTCTTACTGTTGATATGGTGAACTTGTTAGCATGCCTATTTACACATTCAACAGATGTGGAGCAACATTAGCATTCATTTTGAGTTGTGTTTCTGGCCACCAGGTGAATGTAATGTTCACTCTCCTTCTAGCTCTGTTTTTGGTCTCCACCAGCTCCTGAGGTAAATATCTGCCTCTTCAGCTGCTAAATGCTCCACTACATTCACTAGAAAGTTGCTAACCTTGTCTGTCTGCCGTTTGGTGCTTGGCAGATAGGGCACAGTGGGTTTTTAGAGCTTTTATTTTTGGAAACAACTGCATGTTGTGCCTGGAAACGGTGCTACGAGAGTGGTGAGAGTGAATCCAAACAGTAAATTGTTGGCCAGCAAATCAAAACAACGCGCTGAAAGACACTATATAGCTCCATAGAGCTGAGGGGAGCTGCACAGTTGGGTCAAAATTCACTACGATCTACCCTTTTCACATTATAGTTAAGTAAGTGTATTCATTGATATTATTACAGAGTCAGAGTCATAAAATAAAGTATTGGGGATATGGAAATTTTGACCTGATGGTGGCACTAGATGAAAAGTGAAGGGACCACCAAAGTACAATTTGTCCTTATAGTGGGAGATGAATCTGTACCAAATTTCATGGCAATCCATCCAATAGTTGTTGAGACATTTATTTCACAAAAAAACAAAAATGTCAACCTAATGGTGGCGCTTGATGAAAAGACAGAGGATCACCAAAGTCAGTAGGATTCATCCTCTGGGGACCACGAATATCTGTACAAACCTTTAAGGCAATCCATCCAATAGTTAGTAGTAGTCTGGACCAAAGTGGTGGACAGACATTGCCATGCAATCATCTCAGTTAGATTATTGTCGGTTAGATTAAGATTGCAGGCTGTTTCTAAATCCTGACTTTTAACTAAAAAGGTGACCGGGTTTTTGCAGTCAGGGTCCCTCAGCTCTGGAGCTCCCTGCCTGAAGATCTGAGGCTGCAGAATCAGTGACATCTTTTAAATCACTTCTCAAAGCTTATCTTTTTAGAAATGCTTTTTATTGATGCTGGCATACCATTTTATTACCAACATGTCTTATCTGTTCTATTATTATTGTCATTGTTTTCATCTTATATTATTGTTGGATATTTTATTCCATTTTATTTTTGTATTATTTAAATTGTCTGATTTTATTTGCCTCATTGCAGTCCTGAAATGTTTTAATCCTGGTTCAACCATGTGAAGCACTTACTCTATATAAATAAAGTTTATTATTATTATTAGTAGTAGTAGTAGTAGTTGTATCCATACAGCCCCGCCAAATATGTTGCCGCTGTTTTAATGATAGACGACATATTGTGTATCAGCATGTTTCACATTTCACATTACATACTTTACAATGGGATATTTGGACAGAATAGATCACACATATCACTCTAAATATGTAAATTAAATTTTTTATTGGAAATAACTTTCAGTATCCCTTTCAAAAATCATCAGGAAAACACACAAAGGAGCATGTTGCTGCACACGTCCTTGAGGAAAAGGGAGATATCCTATTCAGCAGCTTCTGTCTGGCTCTGCTGACACCAAGGTCAAAATGTACATAGCCCTGCTCGGGAAGGAGGGAAAATAGTCCATCAAACGAGCAGTGAACCAAGCGCCTGCATCCTGGAAAGCGTTGATGCAGGAATACAGGGTCCTCTGAGAATAGAGGCCGCTCTGTAAGCATCTACAATGCTCCATGAGCGTTCACAGTGTATGTTCCTTTTTCCACCCGACCTGGCCTTCTGTCCTCTAGCACAGAGGCAACAACGCTTGAGGTGTGTTTTCAGAAACGCCTTTTGTCATGCTCTTGTGAATGCTCAGAAAAATGTCTATTAATAGATGATTTAATTGACTACATGTGCCACAGATTCATGTGAAATAAACCACCACAGCTATCAGATGGCGTTCATGTGAGTATAATCAAAACCTGATTTTGACAGTATATAAATTCCTGTAAAACAGTGTGTTAGAAATGATAACACACATCAGAGGCGGGAGTACATTGTGTATGACTGCGAGAGAAAAAAATAAAGGCAGTGGAAAGAGCTGAGTGGTCATCGTAAGAGTAACAGAAGAAGAATTTAGCCTTCGACTGCCAAAGCTGGTGAGTCACATCCGATCTGAGAGATTCTTGTCAGATGTGGGAGAGTGGGAGGTGTGTGTGGGCTGCAGAAATATGATATAGAAGCGCTGATCCAGCCTGCGAGCGCTTTCTCGTGAACACCCAGAAATGAATCCATCCACCTTGGAACGTCCTCAAGGCTTTTCACACTAAGAATGTGACGTGTTAGTAACAGACTTGTATAGGGTCTTTGTGTGTTTATGTCTGTAAGAGACAGAGAGGAGACTGTGAAGGAGGCCAACAATACACTGTATGTGCTGCAAGGCTTGTGTAAGATGCACATTCCCTGTTTTGTTTGAAATAACTCAATGATAATGATATCCTCTGTTTATACACCTGCCTCTGTGCTGGTGTGTAACTTGACAACAGTGGCTATAGGTGCTGCCTCGGAGCAGCTTTGCACTCAATGACCTTTGCAATCATTTTAAACAGCTAAAAGTATTAACATCACCATTGAACGTGTAATATTTTAATGATCATGTTCATCTCTATCTCCCTCCTGCAGTTTCATCTCTTCCTTGTCATTATTTTACCAAAAACTTATACCCATCTCTTTTATTCCTCTCTGTCCCATCTATTCACCGTCTGTGTCTGCTCAGAGGAACAGTCCTCATTTTGATCCTGGTAATGATTGGTGCCCAGCCAGGTGGCAATAATGTGCCCATTCTACTGTGTTTCCTTCCAAGGGTCAGGGGTGCTGGGTGATTAACACACAGGATGTGACCTTTAATCCACTAGCAGCTCCTCGCAGCATTAATCTCCCCCAGCCAGCATTCAGCTCTGATAATGGCATGTTAATTAATGATGCTCTTTTGAGGTGGCGTCAGCCGGCACTGGAAGCTCCAAGAGCTGGTTAACACTTCGCACATGTTCTCAAGCATTCAAGGCACCTCCAGAATATCAAATACAGACATGCACACTCAAAACTCAGTCAGTGGGCACATGATTAAACGCTCCATTGTTAAATCAACGGGCACATTTTTTGTTAGTGAGTCTCATCAGCTGTAAAAGTATTCTTTGTGTCAGTGCTGAAGAACGGCAAGATTTATATGTTATCTTATGCATACCAACACAGCCATGAATGCATGTTTAAGCATGCAAAATGTCAACCCATTCTCTCTTCCTGTTTCCTCATATCTCTCTGATAAAGCCGCTCTCTCAAATGCATTCACAAACACACATGCGTGATCCACCCAAAGGACTCAGGCATGGTCCCGGCTTATACATATTTAATCAAATATTTACATTTGCTTGTTCATTATTCTCTGTTGATATTAGAAGAAGAGACAACCGGTGAGGTGGGCCGGAGTTTTGTGTACATTGGATGAGTCAGGGTGATATGGAAGAGAGGCAAAGGCCAGGCTTGTCACTGTCTGGGAACTGTGACAGGATTTATGGATCTCTGTGCCTTGGAGGGGAGGCTGTAGAAAGGTCTGCCTGTGTGTGTGTGTGTGTGTGTGTGTGTGTGTGTGTGTGTGTGTGTCTGTGATGGGGGTGTGTGGGGTGGCGGGGTGGTGGGAGCCGACTCCTATCCTGCCCATCCTCCACCCTACTCTTTCTGTACGCTTCAGTGACTTTATTGCAATGACTGTTTATCAGCAACAGCTGTACACAAAATAAAAATTACATAAAACATTCCAAACTGAGTTTACCCATGCAAACCATATTGCACTGAGCAATGTTTTGTTTTAAAATATGTACTATACAATGCTACCTAATCACTAATATCTGTAATAAATTGGATAAGAAAACCCAGACACATGTCATTACAGATGTACTTTGGCACAGCGGTGCTTTGAGCTAATGATGATAATGAATGAATGATAATTGAGCACCATCTTAGTTTAGTGTATTAGCATGCAAATTAGCACTAACCACAAAATACAGTTGACACTGATGGAAATGTTATTAGTTTTGCAGGAATTTAGTTGTGTACCAAAGTATTGGACATATTAAAAATTTGACCTGATGATGGCGCTAGACGAAAGGTTCAGGGATCACCAAAGTTATTGTAATTCATCCTGAGGGAGACATAGATGTCTGTACCAAATGTCAATCCATCCAATAGTTGTGGACACGTTTCACAAAAAAACAGAAATGTTAACCTCATCGTGACACAACAGGACAAGTCAGGGGATCACCAAAGTCGGTAGGATTAATCCTCTGGGGACCACGAATGTCTGTACAAAATTTCTCGGCAATCCATCAAATAGTGGCTGATATATTTCAGTCTGAACCAAAATGGTGGAGCAACTGACCGACCGAAAGACATCCATAGAGCCACTAGTGTGGCTAAAAACATGTACTATATTAATGTGTAGCAGAAGCAAAATCTTTAAATGTCAAAATGTCAATACACAATATAATATAAAACAATTCCTAAAACTCTGACATATTCTGGTATACAGATGATCAAAATTTTGAATTGCTTTTAATTTAATTAATTTAACCAACTTCTGTCTCAGAAGCGTAGAAGGTAAGATGGAATATTTACTTAGTCTTTGCTTTGATTTCTTGTCAGTCACGTGACAGTCACAATGACGTGCTTTCGCTGTAGACATGAGGAACTGAAAATATGATGATGTAGGTTTATGTGAATTTTCATCTTCTGGGGGCCATGGATGTCTTTACCACATTCAATGACAATCCATCCAATAGTTATTTCAGTCTGGAACAACTGGTGGACCGGCTGG
Organism: Macquaria ambigua; assembly: GCA_008360985.2. Classification (NCBI taxonomy): domain Eukaryota; kingdom Metazoa; phylum Chordata; class Actinopteri; order Centrarchiformes; family Percichthyidae; genus Macquaria; species Macquaria ambigua. The sequence goes on along the minus strand of VMKM01000002.1, from coordinate 634,745 downwards.
CTGACCGCCATTTCCATCCCCAGGAAAACTAGAAAAGAGTACATTTTAGGAGGTAAATTTGCTCACCAGTTGAAAATTTGCGGTTGAAACTTACACTGTTGTAACTGATGTTACACTGATGTGTAAGCACTAAAATCAGTTGAATTGTGTGTTTGAACATAATGTTTTTAATTGATCGTGTAAAGTTATTTTATATGTTTGTACTGTGATATTTATTTAAGTCAGTAAATTAACATCTTGTTTCTTCCCAAAGGCCCTGATAACTAATGTAAAGGAAGCAGAGGACATGACATCACTGCTGCCGGACACACAACAACACCACAGCAGCAGAAACCAGGTCAGACACAGACTGGCTGTCTTTACAAAGAGCCTTTTTAAAAAACAGAATAACAGCCCAATCAGAATAAATGAGATCATTTTGAAAGAAATTTCATTTAGAGACAGTATAAACATTTCACACATGAAAGTTTTTCTGAACTTTACTGATGTCACAGGATTTGTACCCATCCAGGTACAATGTTGAGTACTGTAGCTAAGACAAAATATGATTTCCTCCCCCCTCAGAGCCTCCTCACTTCACCTCCCCCACAGTGGCTCCACTTCTCCCTCCAGTCTTTCCACTCAGTGGTTTTGGAGGAGCCGTTCTATTGGCTGGTGGCTGTGTCGGCCTGGGCCTCCCTCTGTAACTTCGGCCGAGGAGCTGCTCTCCTCTGAGCCCAGGCCTGGACCCCAGCTGGTGTCTGGGTCTGTGGCTGAGGCCGGCAGCCTCTACCAGCAGTGGAGCAGAGACAGTCTGCTTGGACACACAGGTACATGTTAACTATTACATGTATACTTTTTGTTATAAAAGAGTTTTGGCAGAAAGTGGAAATTATGTTGTATTTCACTTATTGTTCGTCATGATGTTACTTTGGGCCCCAGGTTATGCTTATTGGGTTGTATACATATTGGCTGAAGCCAGAAAACATGACCCCAACACATTTTGTTTGTCATTTTTGAAAGAGCGGGTCCTTGATTTTACAGAGGTACACAACAAGCAGACGTCTTGGATAACGAGTTGGAAAATTAGTTGGGGAAAAACTACATAGTGTATGCGGTGTTGTTTTTTTTAAATCTATAACCCCATAAAATAATGTGGAAGGAAATGCTCCTTGGCATTGGAAGTAACGCTAGGTTACTTCTTCTAGGTACTAAGCTAGTTAGCCAGACATGCTAACGATTGCAGCTTACATTAGAGAAGACAAACATACAGTTTAATCCATTTGTTACGCTTTTGCTCTTGCATTTTGGTTTTGGGAAGGCTAAAGAAAAGACACCACCCTCCAAACTCTTTGTATGCGGAGTATTGCTCTCACTACAGCCCCATGCACACCGCATCAAAACGTGTAACTTCCAAAAAGCAGTTTTGAACTGTGTGATAAAGTGCAAGAAGATAAGAGAAACAGGGGTGAGGCAGACATGTCTCTGCTGTCCTGGGTGTATTTATCCTTGTATGTGACAGGTATAGAAAGGTGATAGAAGAATACCAGGATCAAATGGATGTGTTTAAAGCCGTCAACATCTTTACAGAGCACATGATAAACCAGAAAAGTCTCTACAAGGCTGTGTAAGAACATATCTATCCATCTATTGATGTATCTGTCGATCTGTCAATGTGGGTCTTTAAACTGTGTGTGTTTTACTTCAGGGCCTGTGATGGTGTGGATGATGATAACAAAGAGGCAAGGGGTGAGGCTGGTGAAGGTTGGTCATACTAGCCTATGTGGCTAGCAGAGAGTCACCACACTGCAAAAATATTAATCTTAACTAGTCAGTTAGTATATTTTTTTATTTAGCTGCTGGGGTAGAAGATAATCCCGCTACGTGTCCCTGGGGCAAAAACAAACTGTGGCCCCTATTTGCATAAATTCCTCCCACTCGCGGTGCATTAGAGCGGTGATTCTCAACGACCGGTCTGTGACCCTGTACGGGTCATCGCAGTGTTTGCTTCCGGGCTGCAAAGATGTGATCTGACAAGAACCAATCATCCATCCACTCCTTCCATCCCCGCCGCCACCCGCCTGCCAGTGCGAGCAATGAAGGCCAGATGATTAGGAATACATTCTGTTTAGTGTCCTCTCATGTTTTTTTTTTTGCTGAGCATCAAATCTGACCCTCTGTCCATCAGCAGTGAAAACCTTACTGCCCCTCCTGACCGCATACTTTCATGAAGCATTTCTCCACTGAGTCAGCCACAAAAACAAACTAGACTGTGTGAAACCCTCCGTCTGTCGCTGATATGGATCAGTCACGCTATGACGGATTAGTTATGAATTTGCCCAAATTTCTCATTGAGTGGTGAGTGTTATTTTACTTGATGGCTAAATAAACTTGAGTCTATATGTATGCACGCTCCCTCTCTCTTGCTCGCCCACACCAGTGCGCTTCTGTTACATTCTTCAGTACAGGTGTGTGTACACTGAGCTAACCAGGGAATCAGCTTACTTTCAAACTAGAGAATGAACTTATTTTGAACTTACTTCATCAAGTAAAGGATTCATTCTGTCTGATGTGGAAAACCCATTTAAATAACTGTTTAATGTGAAAGGGGTCACTTGTAGTGCAAATATCACAGAGAATTCTCACCAGCTCTGCAGCTCTATAAAGCCTTTTAGCCTCCTTTAGCTCATTGTTCTGGCTACACGGTTCAGTCTCACAACTCTCATCAGCATCATTTTGAGCAGTAGTAGACAGCTGTTGTTAGCCAAAAACCTCTGTATGCTATCTACCCAGCGGCAAACAGCAGACAGGCGACTAGTTGGTGAATAGAGTGGAATATCTAGCAGCCACAGAGACAGATATTCTTCTCAGATAAAAGCAGAGTAAATATTGGACTTACATTCATCAGGTGGACACAAACATTATTCAAATGGGATGATATTGCTGGATGTGTAAATAAGCAATTGTTAGCTAATACGTTTGCCGTAATACCTTTATAAGCCAGGAAGATGGTGGAGGCTGTGTGTCAGGTTGTTTTGATGTCTTTTTGCCCCCTTGTGGCCATAAATCCATTAATGAAGCTTTGAAAAACTTGCATAATTTTGTTATTACGCAGAGGAACTGTATGGTTTTATCAACTCTGTATTAGACTATTTACTGTATTGCGATGATAATAACCTACCCGCATAGGTGGTAAAGGTTCTATTACATGTGAATATTTAATTTTATATGTAGGTACTGATATGTTTAGGGCTGCAATGAATCCAGTTTTGATTGATCCATTCATTGTTTTGTCTGTAAGATGTCCGAAATCCGTGAAAAATGCCCTACACAGTGTCCCAGAAGCCCAAGGTGATGTCTGCAAATAGCTGGTTTTGTCCAAAACCCAAAGATATTCAGTTTTGAAGGTCTGATGAAGGTCTTTAATGATTACTCGATTATCAAAATTGTTGGTGATTAATTTTCTGTTGATCAATTAATAGACTAATTGATTAATCGACTAATCATTAAGGCACTAAAACAACTATATGTTTGTGGGTGTCAACCTGCATGTCTCTGGACTGTCAGAGGAAACCTAGCACCTGGATGAAAACCCACACAGACACGGGGAGAACATGCAAACTCCACATAAAATAATAATAAAGGTACAAATAAGAGTTTGTACTGTTCTTCTCCCTTCTTCTTCTGTCTCGCCACCTCCTCCTTCTTTACTTTCAGCCCCTTCCAACATTCAAGGCGAAAAGGAGACTGATGCCCCTGGCCCAGATACTGGACCCCATCGCCCCATGACATAGTAGTATTTGTGCGTGTGCGTGTGTGTGTGTGTGTGTGTGATTTATGTGTCTTGTCCAGACTCAGTGGGAGCTGGGAGTTACGGACCCCCCCCCACCCTCCCCCACTCGCCCAACAAAGCTCTCTAAAAATGTGTGTGAGAGGTTTGGGGGAGGTTCCCCTGAGAGGCAAATAGAATTAAGGAGCCAACTCGAGTCACTGAAACTATGCTATAGCTCCTCAGCTGACAGCAGGAGCACACACCCAAGCCAGAGAGTATTCCCTCTCACAGAAACCTGCATGTTTTTCTTTCTCATACCTGCACATTTTTACACACTGCTGTATAAACTGAGAGAAGACTCGACCTGGATCATCATTTTTACCACTATTCTAGACTAAACATCCTGAATTTGCAATAAGATACACTTGCTAAGTATCATGCCAATAGCACATTCTGACATAGGCAACGAATAAAGCAAACACACCCACACATATACACACACGCGCAGTAACAACATCAGTACTTCCTCTGGCATTAATCTCACACATTTATTCTGGTCAGTCTACTTGCAGGCAGGAATCCACCAGGACATCTCATGTTGCATATCAACACTTCCATTTGTGCAGCGTGAGGCTTAAGTAGGTTAGAGGCAGGCATGCACACTCCACTTTCGTCTCCATGCCCTCCAGGCAGTAAACGATTCTGTCAGAGAGGCTGCTGCTCGTTATCGACGTGCTCGCAGGCTGGAAGTTGTGGGCACCGCAGCACCTCTCGCACATAGCAATTCAGCCTCTGCCTCTGCCACACAACAGCCATGGATGATCGAGTACATTACGGATCAGCAATAATACCATGCATAGAAACCCCAAAGGACCTCTGCAGTGAGGTGAATGTATATTGATTTGAATATAGCACACAGGAATTTACAGTAGTAGTTACATGAGTATGAGCTGCAGAAATGAGGATATAATGGTCATGATTGCTTGTAATTAATGCTTAATGTAGCACAGTAATTAAACAAGACTCTATGCTATGCTAGTCGCTAGCCTAGAGCCCCGGCTCTAGTGTGGCTAAAAAAGAGAAAATAGCTGGTTCTTAATCTCTGCTGCAGCTAAAGCCACACCACACCTAGCCTGGAGCATTTTGACTGTATGTGCATGCCTTTCAGGTATGTTGGAACAGGAATGTTATGAGATAGTTTGTCTGCATGTCTGAATCCTCAGCTCGGTAGTGGTCCAGGGTGGTGAGGTGGGATTTGTGGATGCTGTTAGACCAGAATAACAACACTCAGATTAATGACCCCTGTTCCTCTGCGTTGCTCAGACTCAATGTTGTATTTCTTGAGTTTTTGTTGCTGGAATGTGTGTATTTGGAGCATGTATGTTGGGGTAGGTGTACTGTATAAGTGAGGCCCCTCACGCACCCTGTGACATTTACACTGAGTAGTACACACTGCGAAGGGGGTTTGGGTGGTTTATGAAGCAAAGGCAGCTGACTTGTATGATCTTGCTGTTCTATTTTGTTTTTATGTAAGGCACTCTGAACTGCTTTGGCATGATATGGTGCTATACAAATACATTTGAATTGAATTGAATCCATGTGTTGTACCTGAGATGTCTGAGAGGAGGCCCCCCAGGCACACGTGTGACAGTGAACTCCATTATCTGCCACCAACCAACCTCATCTAACACACATGTTTCCTATCATGGCCGGGACATTCCAGGCGTTGCCCAGCATTCCACAAAAAAGATCTATCATGTACCAAGCACGTTCAGATAGAACAAAGACAAACCACACTGTGGAAACCTACTTGGCTTTCTGTGATATAGTATGATAAAGGTACTGGTATTAAGCGCACTTGTTATCAAATCTGCACTGAGCATTTAATGGGAGCCAATTTGACCCTTGTTCAAACTGTCACACTGGAGGTGGAAATTCCTGGAACTGCTGTGTCTTACTGTTTCCTAACAAGATGCACATAGTACAAATGTCCAGAATTTGACAATAAATTGTAATTTCACTTGTTTAACTGAATATGTATTTGAAAAATAAATGGATATCAAGAACCTGGTAGAACGTGGAGAGGTGTAAAGATGATGCTTCTCTGTAAGTTCCACCATGGTTTTGTTGGTTGTACTCAGTCGATACTGTGGGGGAGCTGAGGAAGTCATGCAACATATGTCTGGAACTGGGGACACTGGGTTTGTGCTTGGCACTCTATGCCACCCCATATTTTCACTTTTTTGCCACAATGTTAGATCCCACTATTGCAGCCCACAATAATCAAGCAATACAAAGTCCTGACTTATGAACCTACACCCACATTTTTATTTAACACACACTGATTGTGCAGAGCAAGTGCAGCTTATCCCATGACAAAGCTAGAGGCCATGTAAACAATGACTCACCTTTAACAACCCTAAACATATACATTTCCTGTAGTCAAATGGGCTAAAGTGATGCTAAAGCACTTTCTCAGTTCCCTCTGGACATCACGCCAGGAGCAGAAGGCTTTTTACACAATGTGCATCATGAGAGGAGGAGGAGGAGGTGGAGGAGAGTCTGCAGAGCCATCCGTGGGGGCGGATCAGGACAAGATCAATGGAAGTGACAGGGAGTGCAGGAGGCAGCAGGAGATTCAAAGTAGGCCAATAAATAACATCCTAGTGAGACAGCAACTGCCTCCTCCTCAGCTACCACTGCCCCTTTCCACCCCCGACCCCTCTGGCCCCGCCGACTGGGCCCCCTTGATTACTGGCCTCCGAGGGGGGGATGGAGGCCCCGGCTGCACAATGCACCTCTCATACAGGGCCCTCACTCACCTCTTGCCTCCATTTGTTGGACATTCATCTTTCAGCATGTGTGTGAGTTTGTTTAGGGGGTGGGGGCTTAGTGGAAAGATGGAAGGGGGCGGGTGTATGTGTGTGTGTGGCGGAGTGGGGGTCTTTCATGTTTTTTACATCTTCTCCCCTCTAACACCCACCCATCCCCCTAAACACCATTCTATATTCTATCTTGGCCCCCCATCCCAGAGCACTAGGCTCTGCGCTGTGGTTTCACTGAGTGAGTTGGGTGGTTTAAACATTAGCCACTTTGGTTTTTGCTCTATTGCAGCCAAGAAGAAAAAAAAGAGCTTGTCTTCTCTTCAGTCTGGCTGCCATGCAGCAACACTTCTGCCTAACACCATTAAGCCAGTTTTAGTTAGAACTACACAGCCTGTACAAATGTCCCCATAATGTCTTCTTCTTCTTTATAAACTCTACGAAAATAACCCTAATGATGTCATCAGGGTTATCGCGGGTATGACTTGAGATCTTAATTATTTAGCCATGTTAGCGGTGTGGCTAAAAATGAATGGATGGCAATATTGATCTGTTGGGCAGTCAGTCCATCCATAACTTTGGTCTGGACTGAAATCTCTGAACACCTATTTGATGGATTGCCATGACATTTTGTACAGACATTCATGGTCCTCAGAGGATGAATCATACTGACTTTGGTGATCCCCTGACTTTTTAGTGAAATGTTTCAACAGCTATTGGATGGATTGCTGTCAATTTTGGTACAGACATTAATGTGTCCCCTCAGGCCTCAGGATGATCTCAGATCCCCTTCACTTTTCCTTAAGCACCATCAATAAAACCATCAAAAAAATGTGTCCAATACTTTGGTTTATGACCAAATACCTGCAAAACTAATCACATCCCCATCAGCCTCAGCTGTACTTAGCTGTATTTAGTGCTAATTGGCAAATGTTAGCATGATAACATGCTAAACTATTATAGCTGCTAAGCATGAGCATTCATTTCTCATTGTGAGCATGTTAGTATTTAGCGCAAAGCAGCTCTGAGCAGCCTCACAGAGCCACTAGCATGGCTGAAATTCTGTGCTACAAACATGGGGCACGGAGACTGAAAGGTCTAATGAAAGATGCTAATGAGCTGCATTGTGGGAAATGTAGGATCCAGGGTTTTTGACTAGGGACTGAAATTAAGGATATGTTGTCCTCTGCTGCTTCAATTTTGACCATCCTTGTTTTAATTTGTCAAACAGAGAGATCTCACAAGTCCCCCAACTTTATGGAAGTGCAATACTGAATTGCTGCAGTGCCCCTTTAATATGTATGTTGTGTTAAAAAAACAGACATGACTCATTTTTCTCATTATTAGTGGCTATTTACCAATTTCAGGTCACTGTTCATAAAAATCTAAAAGTACACCACTATATACAATAAGTGACAGCCTAAGACTGTAACACATCATGAGTGCTCAAGTGGAGATTATGATTTATGCTCCAACCCAGGATAGTGGATAGATTTAATTACAGTGGATGACTGAATTTGGCGTGCACCTGGAAAGGAGAAACTATAACTGAGGAGTGCGAGTCAGGTTGGGAGACTTGGCTTTCCTCCCTCGCCTCAGTAAAGAGTATCTAAACATTTCACAAAGCACATACAAGACGCATGAACAGGCAGATGCCAGGCAGTCAGATTGAGGAGTGAGGGGCTTGTGTGTTGAGGCCGGTGCTGGCAGGCAGAGCAGGGCCACACCTCAGCCAAGGTTATCGCCAAGACTCAGAGAGAAGACAGAGATCCCCTTTGTGGTTCACAGCCACTCGCTTACATGACTGTCATACCACAAGGCGTTTGCGTGGAAGATGAGAGCAGCCGAGCGCAGTGAGCTGACAGAAGCGGGCAGAGAGGAAGAGAGAGGAAGAGGCGAGCAGGGAAGAAAGAGAAGACGAGGGAGACAGGGAGAGAGAGTGAGAGAGAGAGATTCAGAGAAAATGAGTGGGAGGTGGGAGCAGAGAGTGGCAGACTTATACTGTAGATCTCGGTGGTACGTTTTCAAAGTGCCGAATGACACTTCCTATCACGATGTCGAGGGAAGTGGAGCGTGTCAGCTCCGGTGCTCTCTCACCCCATCTTGCATGCAGAGCAATTACCACTGGCACATACACCCCCCCACCGTCATCCCCCTGCAATTCAGTGAAATCAGCCAGCAGACCTGTGACTCATCATTTAGAGTAATAGGCCTGTCCTGTATTGGCCTGAGGAGTCTGACCGCTTGTAGGAGGCTTAAGGAGCACAGGGAGATGACTAAACAGAGCAAAGTCGTCTCATTACAGGGGCGAGGACATCATACATATCACCTCTTATCCTTATTAGTATGGATCAGAAAGGCAGCACCTCAGTATCATTCAAAAGCTGCTGTAGCCGATATTTGTGCCTGAGGGTTAAACACCTTGCTTATGGGCACATCAGCAGCCGTAGGACAGCAAAGTATGAAATGTACTTTTTGCTCCTAATGCTAAATAACAGTTGTTTAGTGTGATTTATTTATTCAAAGAGAAACTGAACTGAGGAATGACTGAAAAGCTGTACTGGCAGTGCGTGCTACATAAACCATTGTTCCACCAGCCCTGTGATTTGCACTAAAGGGGTCGCAGTGGGTTGCCATAGCAACCTTTCAGTATAGACGGCCTGTTTCTTCCAATAGCGGTGATCATCAGCATCATTGGAGGAGCATCATTAGCAGGGAGCCCCGGGGTCTGTGTGATCAGTGCCTGGCCAGGACATTAGAGAGTGTGGAGAGAATGATAGACAGAGGATTTGGCCTTTATCATCTGCAGGGTGCAGCAGGGCTGAGCCCTGACAAGACAAACCTCCATGGGCTCCTTTGTACCTGGATGCTTTTTTTCCCCCATGGTGTGCTGAGCTCTCCTCTGCATCTGTTGCCTTCGGCCCTGCTTGTCTCTCAGGCAACAACAAAGCCCTCACCGTGTTGATCTCTTCACTGTTGTCGTGTCAACACACGTAATGATTGAATCATCCCTGTTTCATTCACATGGCTCCTCTGTTTTCCGAAATGCTTAGGGGGCTCTTGTTCAAGGCTCTGTGCAAATGGAGGAAGACACACAACAGTGAAACAGCAGGCTCACACATTTGACACTGTTCAGAGGCTTTAAAGACCCTCCTGAGGTAAACACTCACATGGTGGGAAGGTGTCTGAGCAGAAAGATGAAACACAGTCTGACAGCCTCAGCAGCTCCTACCCCGCACTGCCTACCCTGCGCCCCTCCTAATGCGTGACTTTTTCAATGGAAATAAAGATATCAAAATACAAGTCTGCCATGGGGGCTTTCTACACACTGAACCTCCAGCTTTAAAAATCTCACTCTCAGTTCCTGGATCACAGATCTTGTGTTGTTCCTCTGGTTTAAGTACAAACACTGTGCGTTTGCATGTTTACACTCCCCTATCTGCTGTAAACTGACATTTGAATAAAATGTGGAAGGAAGAAGTGGAGAATGGTTACACAAGTGTTTACATTTCCTTTTTCTCTGCAGCTCTCTCCATCAAATGCACACATTCACAGAGAGGAGGTGTGAGGCTACTGATGAGATGATGAGTATGAACTGAAATGGTGTGATTCACCTACTCTCCTCAGCCGCACCGTGACAGCTCCTATGCTCTGAAGTCTGCCAGCTGTTCCTCTCTCCAGCTTTAATAAATGTACAGAACCATTAAAGCTCTTCTTGTTTCTGACCTTAATGTCACGCAGTAAAAAAAAACAAAAACAAAAACTCCATCCATTACTTTACAATGGACAGTTTTTCAAAGTATAAATAAGAGAGGTTGAGCGCAGGGATGGAGTGATGTCCAGGCCAAAGGAACCAGCTTCGCCCATCTGTTCATCTCTCGGCCCTCTCTTCCACCTCACCTCCCTTGTCTCACTCGTTTAGTGGTGAATGTGGGCCGGCCACCGAGTGCCAGTGGAGAGAAGAGACGCAGGGTATGCACTGAGGAGCAGATGGGAAATTTCAATGAGCTGGAAAATTCAGAGTAGTAATGGCCATCCTCAGAAGTTGTGCAGGGTGCTACTGATACAACAGTGCCCCCCTGTGGACAAATACAAATCTGCATCCCCTTCTTTTAGCAAGGAAAAGGTTTTTTCATTGAGTGCATTTTTAGAGATGTTCTCATTCCCCCGATTTATAAAGTGAGTTTGCAAAGGGCAAGGACTAAAAGACAAATGTTGATAGTGTGTGTGGCCGGGTTAATCCTCAGCTCCTTTGCCCTTGTGTCTGATTTACTCAGCTGACATACAGTATCTGCCAGAGTAAGCAGCCAGCCAGACTAAGAGTGCTGAGCGGGGATTTCCAGTCTCCAATGCCATCCTCAGACTGTCCAAAGGCAAGATGCTTAAAATGCAAGATCAACTGCATGCCAAACCCAAACTCTTACTGAAGATCTACATCAGCCTTTGAAGCCAATTTCTGTTTTGTCAGGCGTTTTTGTCCAGCTGTAACCTACTGGTCCAGATCCTGTCTGCCTCCAGGACTTTATTTTAATTAATGTTGGACGAAAAAAGAATAGCTATTAATACAGCACCACTCATCAAAAGACTACAACCTCCAGATTTTGTTAGAACAACCAATAAAGTGTTGAGGCTACAAATACTAGGCTGCAGGTGCTGTAACAAACCGGGGAAAGAGTTATAAGAATTCACAAGATTTCCAAGTACTTACAACGGATTTAATGAAAAAAATGAAAGGAAAAAAGATGAATTTGTGTATAAAAACAAAACACTTTATTACAATTAGGCTGAAAAAACCCAATGAAAACACAACTACTTTACAAGTACAAATGTTTTTCATTGATATTTACAGTTTTTTTTCCTTGACATCAATAAAAAAAGACAATTTATGAGAAAACACAAAATACCAAAGTACATGTTTACAGTGTATTTGCTGCAATAAAAAACAAATGACTAAAGGAACGTGCATTATTCTCCATTCAGTATCTATAGACAACAAGGGAATTAGACATAAAAGGGACTATTTATGAATACACTTATTCTAATGGACAGCTTATTTTCCAAAGCAGAACTACCCATAAGCCTCAGCCTCAGATATCTGTTGAGTAATGTTATAATCATCACTTTGAAGGCATGACTGTTGTGTTCGACGTATTGGGAAGTAGTTGTGGGGGACATTTTTAAGTTGTGGTAATTTCAAGAAACATTCCACATTTCAGGAATCAAATAAAGAATAGAAGTATCAATGTTGACTCAGTAAAGCAAAACTATGGATCCCACCAGAATTATGGGCAGCAGCGCTGTGATTGATGGTTATGTGTTATGTTGAACAGTTATAATTAGGTTCAGATTAGAGGTGGCTGGGGTGAGGTAAAGGTTTGGTGTGGTTAACAATGTGACGGGAAGTCTGTCTCTGGCATTAGCTGCTGTGGGATCCATAAGAACGCTTCAGCACAACTTCAGTACTGTCACATCTGTACTGCAGGAAAACACCAGCTAAATTCAGTTTTATTAGTGTGTATCTTCTAGCTGCTCCCCCCACTGGGCTTGGCAGGAGTCTTGGCCCTGATGCCACCCTGGCGAGCTTGACCCTTGGTGGGCTGTTGGGGCTGAGCGGGCTGCTGCACTGGGGACTCGGCAGCAGAGGGTGTGGCAGGCTGCTGGGCGGGACTGTGGGGAGGAGGCGTCTGGATCTGGGGTGAGGTGGCTGCAGTCACCACCTGCTGCTGGATGATCTTCTGCTGGACTACCTGGGCTGTCGCCGTCCCAGCGGAAATCATCTGCACCTGAGCAGGAGCAGATGCGCCTGCCTGGGTCAGAGTCACAGTCTGAGGCTGGGCCTGGATCTGAAGAGAAACAACACAAACAAATCCTTTGTCCTGTTTCGGAGGTTTGATGTGATCCATTCCACTGCATTTAAAAGCTTTATGATGCTTTTACAAAGAGCTAACAAAGCCCTCAATGAATCATAAAAAACTTAATGAAAAATAAAAATTAAGTATCTGTCATAGTTTTACCATTGATCAAGACATTGGATTAGAACAAACTATAAAAAGATAAAAGCAGAAAACATGTGACATAAAGGCAGCATGTAGTTAAAATGATGAATAAAATGATCACACTTTCCTCAGGCAGGTAGCTCCACAGCCAATAGCCCACAGTTTAATCTTAAGCCTGGACTATAAAGGCTCTGCCTGAGGATGTGAGGCTTATAAGGAGGTAAAAAGTCTGTGATACAGGCAGCTTAGGGACAGAGTTAACCACACGTTCAAGTGATCAGCATACAGAAGTTATCTTCAGGAGCAATGCTCAGCCTAAAAGCCCTACCTGCTGAGGAGAAGACACAATTTGTTGAATATTGGCCACGGTGGATTGCTGCTGTACTATTGGGAGCTTAGCCACCTGATGAGGGAAGTAAACAAGAAAATCTCATTTCAACACACAAACCCAACGTTTATCTGCTAATATTTATTTTGCAGTAGTGACTACCACTGATGATGTACCTGGATTTGTTGGGCTCCAGTGGGTTTCTGAGCCTGGGCGATAGATGTAGCAAAGAACTGGGTCTTGATTCCCGGTTGGAGTTGGGTGGTGGCAGCATAGGTCACCTTCTGCTGCTGCTGGGCAGGCTGGGCTGCCTGCACTGTCACCTGCTGGGTGCCGATCTAAGGGAAATAACAGAACTACAGTTAATACAGTCACTCCACTACCACAGTGGTAAGCAATACTGAATATATGTATACAAATCTGTGTATATACTGTATTTCTTGCTTCTGTTGTGGACACCAGTCTCCTAACAAATGATCACTCGTCTGTTGGTGTAGTGTGTTTACCTTCTGCTGAACAGTGGCCTGTCCTTGCTGCGGCTGCCCTGCTTTCTGCTGGGCTGCGGCTGCCGCCTGCTGTTGCTTCTTCATCTGAATCAGCTGCTGGACCTGCATCTGGGGGAAGGACGGCGTCAGCACAGGCCCACCTGATAGAGGGGAGAAAGAATAACATATTGGAACTTTACTTTACTTTCACAAATGATGCAGGCCCAGTCAACAACAAATACTGTTGCCTGTTTTGATTTGTATTCCAATCCGTGGTGTATCATATATTGAGCAAGAACAGGCATATTCTCAAAATAGCAGCAACTGATCCATAACATGATTCAAAAATGTGTTCATAATAAAACAGTTAATTGGCTCGTAAAGCTCACGTGGACATGAAGAGCAACAATCAAGACAAAGTCATAAAAAAATGTTCACTGTCAAAGAGAGTCAATAAATTTTACCTGTTTTCTGGGCCTGACCAATAGCCACACTAATGCCTGCTACAGTGACTGGCAGTGTAGTGACGCCAGCTGATGAGACCACAGCTGGCACAGAGACCACAGGAGGCTTGGTGAGGGTCACCTGCCCAGGCAGGGTCTGACTCTGAGTGGGCACTCGAGTCTGTGAAAGGAAACACAACCAGTATTAAGGACAGAAATACACAATGTCTGTCGCCACTTACTCATTTCCTCTGATGTTGTTACACATCAACAACTTAAGATTAATTTCTGTAGGTAGATTGTTGTCTGTACAGTGTATCTTGTCTTTTGCTTCATTTGGTGAGGGCCTATTAGTGCAAGGTTTTCAGTTACTTCCACAGCTTCTTCTAAGTGTTGCAAATTCTGTATTTATGTATAATCAAATGATCCTTTTCACAATCTTACCAGTCTGGCCACCTGCAGGTTGGTCACAGTGGTGCTGGTCAGCACGGCTCCAGGTCTGGGTGCTGCCACAGCTGTTAGCTGGGGATTGGCTTGGGCAGCCTGTGCAGGCTGCACCTGGGTGGCCTGCTGGGCCCCTGCAGCCTGTTGGCCCTGGGCTGCTGCTGCTGCCACTGCTGCAGCTACCTGCTGCTGCTGCTGCAACTTCTGCTTTTTCTGCAACATCTGCAACTCCTGTAAACACAACTTATCAATTAAAGATAAGTATAAATAATAAACATTGTGTTATTATAACCCTTGCACTGTTTCATTGTATTATTTACTGGGCAAATATGAAATACTGCAACCTCTGCAATCATACTACCAAAGAACATCTCAGTTACAGCTGCTAATATGTCTGATTTATCCAACAGAGGCAAGCAGTGATTCACATTTTTAAAGTGACCCATACCGTTGCATTTTGTGTAGCTATTGTGTAAAGATGGTGGGGGTGTACCTGGGATTTGCCTACAGGTTTGATCTGTGGGGAGGCAGCCTGCAGCTGTTGCTGTCGGAACATCTGCAGGTGGGCTGGGGTGAGCTTTCCTGGTTGCATTTGCATACCTGCAGCTGGATGGAGGATAGCAGATATGTCAGACCTGTAAAACAGTGATGGCTACTTGAGGGATGCCTCATTAGAGAAAAGCCTGTGGACAGTTATGTACCTGGTGTGACCTGAGTGACCAGTGAGCGAGTCTGTGACTGCACCGGGCTCAGAGTGGTAGAAACGACTGCAGGCGCCGTCACTGGGTTAACGGTCCGAACACCCTGAACTGGAGCTATGGCGACCACTTCGGCAGAGGCAGCAGCAGCCGTAACGGCCCTCTGTTGTGCGTGGACCACCTGGGCTCCAGCTGCACCAGCAGGCTGGACCAACAACAACAATAACAGCAACACAATGAGCAGAAGCTCCAACACTTGTAATGATCATTCTGTCTACAGGGTGTAGTGGGTGTGCATTCTGCTTCATGCCAATCCAAAGGCTATTTGCGTCATGAATTCCTGTTAGTCAGTAGGTGGCTGAGTTAAGCCAGAGCAGCAGTGATAAATGAAAATGACTCACAGGCAGGGTGCCTGGTATGACTGGAGATGCCAGGCGTTTGTTAGTCTGGAAGGGACTTGGAGGAACTCCAGCTACTGTGTTCACAATCACATTCCCCCCTACAGTGGCTGGAAGAAACAAAGAGAAATGAATGAACTACTGGAACACCAACAGCTCTGTAATGTGAACTATGTGTGTGTCAACGTACCAGCCTGGATGGTTGTGCCCACAGTGGCATTTTTTATGGCTCCAGCCTGAAAAACACAAAACGTATGTGTAAGAGCCTTCAGTGGATGAAGTGGCTTGTTCTGGATCTCACTATATGTAGAAGCATATTGGTGGAGGATGTTTTGATTCTCACCAGAACAGCTGCATTAGGCACAGCAGCAGCTCCGGCCACCGCGGCAGCCTGAGGGACCTGAGCCTGAGCCTGGCCAGCAGCAGGAGCCTGTGCCTGGCCGGGTGCAGCCTGGGCCTGGGGAGCTCCAGCCTGCTGCTGGGCCAACTGCTGAGCCTTCTGCTGCTCTGCAAGGGCCTGCAAACACGCACACACACACACACACACACGATGCACAAAATCAAACACAAATGCAAACATGTCAGGAAAGATGAAAAACAAGCACTACTTGGATCTGGCAGGCATGAAAAACAAAGCAGGGGCTCCTGATTCATGCTTCTACTGATCCGGAGGAATACTAGGGTGAAGTCGATATGTGTGAGGTTTTTAATCTTTTAGTCTTGGTTTTTAACTTTTGTACTTTAAAAACCAGTGTGCCTTGAAGTTTTTGGATATACTAGCATAACTGTAGTTGAATGGAACAGTTGCAGTCTAAAAGGAATAGGCACAAAAGTCTGCAGGTTGCGCTGTTGTGAAGACTACAACAGCAGATTTCTCTGATCAGCTGTGTTAACATTTGTTGAAATAAGACTTGCATACTCCTAGCATGCGATAGCACATGGTTATATACACACTGCCGACAATCACCTTTTTCTCCTTGGCAATCCTTTCAGCACGTTGAGATGCCACCTGAATGGGAGGTAGTGGCTTGTCGTAGCTGATCCCACTGAAGAAAAGAAAAACAGATGTTTTTCTAATTTCTAGATTCAAGGTTTAGATGTCAATGCTACAAAAAATTGGCAACATTAAACCCACCTTTCTGCCAAGACTGAGGCATGTTTGGGATTCTTCTGGAATGGATTCATGCCGAGCCTGTAAGCAGTATAAATTAAATTAATACATTTAAAAAGGACATATCCCATCTGAACTTGAATTAATTATTTTGTTAAGATAGAAAATAACTTCTTGAAATGTATAGGGTTTCTTGGTTTCCATTAATGTAATATACTGCCTTGCAATAAGACAACAATGTTCATGCACATTTTCAAGATCAACCAAAGATCACATCATCATACTCAGTAACTCAATAAATTGTTGTTATGCGTGACTGTTTACAGTTTTACGGTGTGGATTACATGTCACGAAAAGCTTCCATTTCAGTTTTGTAAATGTTAGCTCCTTGACTAGACTAATGCATTCATTGTTAACAGACAATCATCAGTACTTACAGTGGTTTGATTGGTGGGCTCCTCTTGCTGGCAATGATCTTCATGAGTTCAAAGCGGCTGTTGTAGAGCTGAATGTGAGTGGCATTGTCATCCTGTGTGTAGATCTGGCAGGTCCTTAGAGGACGACTGTTCTTAGACTGAGCATGTACACACACACGGAAACACAGGACAAAAGTGAGGCCAGGAATTCAAGAGCAAAGAAACATTTATCAAATACAAAGACCAGGATAGGGTACCTTGTATATGCTCTTGGTTTTCTTCTTGGGGTTTGCCTCATACACCAACTGAAAAAAGTTAGAGACATAGCTTAGACAAACAGGTACAAGGTGAGTAAGCTAGTCTTGCAGCAGAGTAGGGTGACTCTGCGTCCATTACCTTGCCCTCTTCTCTGGGAATGATGACATTCTCATAGCGGTTGCGACACTGTTTGGGCGAGCGGTAGATGCGGCTGCAGGAGTTCACCACATCGCTCACCAGATCCCAGTTAGGAGTGTGGGCGGGAGACACGATTGTCAGGTTCAGAGGCAACTCCAGCAGCTGCTTTACAGCCTGTCAGACACACAGCAATGACATTTGGACATTGAATGTACATATAATAGAACTTATTTCATTAAGTGACATGCAATTCAAGATTTATTCATCTCCATCAACATAGCTTGGAATGAAAGATCATCATGGGAGCGGTTAGTGGAGCCAGTACCTGAAGCAGTGCCCAGTCCTCACTGATGAGCCACTCTGGGTTGTCCTGGCCAGCCTCCATGGCAGGTTTAACCAGCGACGGTAGGGGCTTGGCAAAAGGCGCCTGCTGCTTGAGGGAGAAGTTCTTTTTCTGGTCTTTGCCCTCGCGGCGAACTTTCAGCATGCTGGCCTTTTCGAAAAGGGAGCGTGGAGGAATGACCGTCTCCCCATGGCCCTTCTTCTTCTTTCTGGCTGCTGCTGGACAAACACACTCGAGTAAGGACAAAGAAACTAAAAAACCTGCAAAGACACTTCAGCACGTATCTCATCTTAAAAAGTGTTTTAAAACTCTTTCCCTTAAAAGACACATTTACTCCAGGGTTTACAACGACAATTCCTCATCTGAAACTAAATGTGTAATCACAGCCAGTGCAGGACTGACATATTGTTGTACAAAAGGGGTTAATGAAGGCCTTAATGACAAATCTCCTCTCACCTGAGGGGTCCATCTTGAGTCTCTTGTGCTCCTTGCGGACGTAGATAGGAGGCAGCTTGGACTCTGGCATTGGTGTGGTGTCATACATCAGCATCATCACAGAGTCTATGTAAATGTCGTTGTCATCCTGTGGTGGTGTGGGAGGAGTCCAAAGCTGTGTTGGAAAAGCACAAGTCAGAACAGAAGACAGAGCGGGACTTTATGATGTGCCTCAGTACAAATAAATGTAATTAAGAAAGAGAATAGGGCAGATCCAAATTCTATACAATCCCGCAGATAATACAATGATTTGTGTAAAAAATGTTATATAATAGTTACTGATGCTATCCCCCCAAAAATATTATGCATAATCATTTTCTTCCAATTACATCACATTTAGCATCTTACCGGCATGATTTCTGTATGGCCGTCCTCTGCATCAAATACATACTCCTGTTGAAACGCAGAGAAAAGGTTAATGTCAACAACAGTGCAACACAATCCACACACCACTCCTTGTTTGATTAGCAGAGATCACAATGGCCACCCACCATGTTGTAGGCATCCTCTCTGGTGTAGGTGAAGAGATCTTCATCTCCCTCCATCATCTGCTGCTCCTCCTCCTCCTCCTCCTTCAGCTTCTGAAGCTGTTTTAGCTCCCAGCCTCTCTTAGAGCACTCCAACCGCTCCTGAGGAAAATAAAACGTGCCAATCAGTCAACTTTATCAAAGGACAAATAGAGCAGAAATGATTAGTCGATTAATGGACTGATTTTCATATGTACACCACAGTAGATCTGTATAAATGTATATATAAATCTATTTAATCAAGAAAATCTTTGGTTACATTACAGTGTAAGTTACCTTGAGAGCAGTTTCATCGTCACTGATGTGGAGGTACTCCAGGTAATGCAGGGCATACCTTTCGATTGGTGTGAGCTGTTTGGGGATAAATAAATGCAAATATAAAACTCAGCAAGACCAAAAAAAACAAAAACAGCATTTAATCTTATTCAAATGTATGTCTTGTATTTGTTCTTTTCCACTTCCACTAGTTTCCAAACAGTATATAATAAAAGTAAAGCTACCTGTTCCATGACTGCGTTCAGCTCCTCTTTCTGAGCAGGCTCTTCTTTAGCTTGGCTCTCTGACTCCTGGTCATCCTCTGTTGACTCCTTGTCTGCTAACTCCTCCTCCTCCTCCTCCTGCTGCTGCTGTTGCTGCTCTTCCTCCTTTGACAGGGCATCCAGGTTTATGCTGTGGAGAGCCTGGATGTAGGGTCTAGCCACTCTGGGAGAGATGGCTTCAGAGGCCGAAGGCTCCTGGTGAAGAACCACAAACTCCTCCACCTTCTCCCCTGAGCCTGCCTCCACCTCAAACAGGTCCTGGATTGTCCGCTAGAAACACACAATATCAGGTCAGTTACTATATGTCCCAGGTTGAATTAAAGTACAGTAATGGGTCTTGGTTCCACTGGTGGAGAACATTTCAAATGTTACTGATTTATGCACAAAAGGCTTTCATAGTTTGGATAAATGTAGCTTTAAGAAATTAAAAAGAACAGAGGTGTGTAGAGTTTGTGAGTTCAACTTACTTGTGTGAGGAAAGCCAAGGTGTAGTCAGTACCCTGGGCAGCCACCTCTCTGATCAGGTCCTTGGTGCCGTTCTTCAGCAGCTTCTCTTCAATGGAGTTCCCACTCTCCAACCTGGGCAACATACATAAAATAACAGAAGTAGCACCAAAGTCCTTCAATTAGTTACATCTAGAGTTTAACCAGTGATGTGTTAAGAAACACAAAAATAAAGAAGAACTAAAACAAATTTCTCTGTAGTGATAATCACCTGTATATGTGTATATCCTTGGAACGTCCTATTTTGTCACACCACTCCTGGGTGCGGGCATCCATGCTGGGGTTGAGGTCTGTGTCATAGAAGATGATGGTGTCTGCATCAAACACAGTCCCAACTGCAGAGCAGCAGCGGTTGGTCAGGATGCTGCAGAACACCTTCCTGTTCCTGTTAAACTTCTTCATGTTCTCCTGCAGGGACACAACAGCAAGCACGTGAACAGACGGAGACAAAGTCCTTATTTATTTAAATTCCCCACAGGGTCATTAAAGCTTAATCATATCTTTATTATCCATTTTGATGATGTGACTGCTGTGGCCAATTAGTTGTTTGCATCTTTATTTTCTTACAGCAACACCAGGTCTAATTAACTGACCCAGAAACAAGAGGGACTCCATAACAGACCATAGGTTAGACATAATCAGAACAGAAGCATTTAAGATTTCAAATTTGACAGTTCAGGCAGAGTAAATACATTTTACACTAGGAAAAAGTGTGCAGCAGCAAATAGAAAAGACGTAAACCCATGAGCCCAGACTGTGATCTTCACTAATGTCTGCATCTCTTAAGGCCCCAGAAGAAACAGAATCCAGCAGGGAGGGAAGAGAGCAACACAGTTTGTCCCATTGTTGAGCCAGAACTCTGCACTGACACTGGGAGGTCCCGGTGTTAGAAAGGGAGGCACACAAAGCTATGGATGTCTATGAAAGGGTAAAAACTACAATGTTCAAAAGAAAAGCAATTCATGCAATTTATGCTTTTTTGTGGTTTAAAAGTTTAATGATGACTAGACAAACTTAAGGATGACAGGGTTGTTACTGATCTATGTAACATGTGTAACATTCTTCTCTCAAATGACTTTGCTGTCATATGACTACTGGTGTAAACAGTTGACTTGCGCACATGCAAGACAAAGGACAAACAGTGTTATGAGAAAAGACAGAGAACCTACCAACTGTTATACCTGGCAGTTGCTCTAATTATACTGTACATATCATTTCCAGTGTCACAATGGCACATTTTGATGTTGGTAACGCTGATTTAATTTCAGCTAAGAAGCTTGTATTGTAGTATGGCTTGTCAGAACCAACTGAAATGGTGGTGATTTTACCTGTCGTTCATCAGGAGTGAAGCTTTCATCAACCCGCACATAAGTGAGCTGCCTGTAGTCTAGGAAGGCCTCCAGGATGTCTAGCATCTTCACCATCTGAGTAAAGATGAGGACACGACGGCTGTCTGTCCTAAGCTTCTGCAGCAGAATGGCAAGAGCTTCCAGTTTACCTTTGGAGAAGAAAAACATCAAAAGTTATTATTCTTGGCATGGTCAGATGTTTCAGTTTGTGGTATTTCAGAAAGGTTAATCTCAGCTACAGAGAGATTTTTGTTTTAGTTTTATAGTAACATTAACTAAGCTTCCCAGACAATAGACAGAAAGAGTATAATGTGCACAAATGAATGGGTGCATTTTTCTCTCTCTATCCTTAGACCCAAGATTTAGATAAGGAAAAAACCTTTAACAGGGAGAAATGGAGAGCAGACAGATGATGTAAGCACTGTTTCTTTTGAATTATATTTAAATATTGCGTACACCTGTCACTGCATTTACTGTGTCCAAGAGATGGTTGCGCATGGAAAGCCTATTCTTCTCTGTCTGAAG
Source organism: Macquaria ambigua (assembly GCA_008360985.2). Classification (NCBI taxonomy): domain Eukaryota; kingdom Metazoa; phylum Chordata; class Actinopteri; order Centrarchiformes; family Percichthyidae; genus Macquaria; species Macquaria ambigua. Next base: position 613,175 of record VMKM01000002.1, on the reverse strand, counting down.
AAAAGTATACTAAGCTAAATGTGAGATGAGTCACTCAACCTGTGTAGGCAGAAGGATTACAGTGGTGTTTGTTTTACATGCAATACACATTAGTTATTAGTTATGTTGTAGTTATTTATAAATGTTTTTAATTTATTTGTTTTGTAGTCCCAGCTTGCTGCATGTAAAAAAATGATCAAAGAAGTTGCATGGCTAACCTGAGTCCATCTGCATTAGCTGCAGGTCAGGAAAATGGAAGAGACGCCTTGGCGCCAAGTGGTGGATGTCAGCACTGTGGGGGGCAGAGGCCTCCTGTAGCCGACGGTGAAGGGACTTCTGCTCAAGGCTGTAGGGAACCGGGGGATTGGCTGCATACAGGTGAGGAGGTGGGGCTACAGCTGGAGGCACCACACATACCAGCCTAAAAGATGAAAATAGTAATCGATGAAGAAATAAAACATATGGACTTGCATTGTGATAAAACCCTCTTAGGTAAGTTGTAATATGGCATAAAAATGCTAGTTTTACCTCTTGATAAGGCTGTTGGCAGCCTCCAGGCGGTCCTCCACAGAGAGCAGAGTGGCCTGCAGTGTAGAGGCGGTAGCCACGCAGGTTCTCTGGGCCCTGAGGCAGCTCTCTCTGCCCACCCACCGCCAGCCTCCAGCAGTCAGGGCAGAGTGACCAGGCTCTGAGCTCAAAGTGCATGCCTGCAGCAGGTCTGAGCCATACAACACTCTGCGGCTACAGCGTCGCTCATTTGCTTGAAAAAGGCGGGTCAAACGCTCCTTCAGCTGCTGCGTCTTTTCTTCTGAAGACTCCTGAACATTACACACAACCACAAATAATTCATTTTTATTCAAACATTTAGTCTGCATGCTGTAAAATGTTTTGACTTCAGATTATTAAAAAAGGTGAAACTGAGCATTATAAACATGATTCTGGTTGGAAGTAATGTACTGACCTGAGAAACAGCATGAGCTGGAGTAGTGAGCTTGGTGGGAGCTGATGTGGCATTCGCGGTCACACCCAAAGCTTAAAAAGAAATATACAATGTCAGTAGAAGAATAAATTCTATCAATTACCAATTTACAATGAGTACTATTGCGAATGCCATTATTAAACCTATTGATTAGGAAAAGAGGTGTTAATTGTGGGAACAAGTCAGCATTACTGTTAGCATTGTAATATATTGGTACGGGATGATGTTACTAAATAACTAAATAAAAGAGAGTTAATCAGAGATAGAAATGCAATATCTTCAGTGTGAATGAGTCACCTTGTTGGGCTGTTGACAGGGCAGGATGAGGTGTGCCAGGTGTAGCTGAGGCATTGGAGGCAGGAACAGCTTGTGGCATTGTTTGCATTACCATGGATCCCTGGGGCCTGATGATCTGCTGCCCTGGAGCTGACACAATCTGCAGGATGTTGCCTAAATCCATGACACATATTAAGCAACCAATATGAGAGGTGCCTTCTCAAAACACAACACTAGCTAGAATGGCATTGAAGACCCACATGGCCATTAAAATAAATGTGAAAAATAAAAACAAATATCATACTATCAGAACTGAGGTTCGCATGACAAGGCAGAAACCAGTACATCAAGGAGATCGCAACACCAATAAAACTACTGACACTAAACTTGAAAGTCCAACTGAAATCACATCTATTCATCCTTTTTGTAGTCAAAAATAATGTCAATGTGTTTTTTTAAATGTATTGCTAATAGTTTTTATTATAAAAAAGGAAGAAAAAAAGGTCTTTGAGGAAATATCAGAAATGCTCCTTTTCGTCTCAGGCTGGGGGTGTGTGTCGGTGTTTGATTGACGGCAGCTGCCAGGCTGCTAGAGACAGCGTGTTGTTAGTGGTATTGAAGATTAAGGACTACACCAGCATCTCACCAGACCAAAGTACCATTTGCAGGTACTTTTACATGCTCCTTAATGTGTGAGACAAAATGTTTATCTTTAACTGTATTCAAGATGATTCCATAAGGACTTTTTTTGGCATTTAGCCTTTACTGACAGTTGATAACGGAAAGACAGGAAACATGGGGAGAGAGGAGGGTGACATGCCTTGAGGACTTGCAGACAAGTAAAATAAGCGTCCATAATTTGATATAAAGGTCTAAAAGGAAGGAAGGAACGAATGAAGAGAATTATGTTGAAAAAGTGTGACAATGGGATGTACATTACCGAGTGTACCTTGGAGCTGCAAGGGCTGTCCAGTCGTGAGCTGGCGGAGCTGACTGGGGGACAAAGTGAACTTGTTACCCTGAAACTGCAGAGTGACAGGAGTCTCTGGCTGGGAGATACGATTCTGACTGCCTGCTATGTTGGCCAGCTGGGCAATCTTCACCACATCTCCACCTTCAATGGAAAGGAAGAACAGACACTTCATCAAAGACAGTATTAAAATGTCTGCTAAAATCTCTGACAACAGTTACAAAACAATATACTCTGCATCAGTTAGTTAAAGGGTGAAAAAGACACAAGACATGCAGAACCAGGGTGGATTAATCAGAGGAACGAGCACAGTCGCCCTCTACAACAGAACCATAGCAGCTCCTAGGTTTACAAACCCTGAAGGGGAAAGAAAATGTCTACAAGGGCAGTCCTCAGGTGAGACAGAGAGTCTGAAACATACACATACATAAAGCACTGCACTTGACTGCCTTTTCAGGGCAACACACTGTTCCCTAAGAGAGATACTCAGGGACTGGTGTCAAACAATGATATTCTGTCAATTAAAACTCTTTTAACGCCCCTTTTTTTTAAAATCAATCATTATTTTATTTTTCATTTTTTGAACACTGGTTTAACCCTTTTTAGCCATTTCTGATGAAGTAGTGCACTCATTCTGAAATGTGAAATTGAGAATTTATAAACATTGTCACTTACAACAACAAGTAGTTTGAATATGAGATAATGAACTTTGGATTTCTCAGGCCACAACAAACGTTTCTATTCAGCTATTATGTTTCAAATGTATGCCCTCTAATACAGGTGCCCAGTACCATGATAATTTTAGGAAACAAGAACTATTCCAAGATAGTACATTTAAGAATGTTTATTGATGATATCAATTGTGGTGTGAAGAAAAATGTAAATAATAATTTACATTTTTAAAATTTACAGAACTCAGCAGCTATCAGAGAAAAATGATTTGACAATTTGTGTGCACAAATTATTAACAGTGATGGCAGCACATGCGCTATTTAAATGCAGTGCCAATACACATAGTAAAGGTTTTCAGGCTGTGGACCTGTGGATCTAAATGGTTCACATATACTTTCGATATACTTTGGATTTTGGTTGTTAAACAACACAGTTATTTCTGACATCCCTTAATAGACTGTTTCCGCTAACTCCGTTAATTCATGCACACAAGTTACTAACTGATAGGCATTAGTAGGCACAAGATATCAGTGTGCATGAATCATGAAGTCAAGTTTACATAACACTGATTTATGCGCACAAATTTTACCCGACACCTGTTGGGCTAAAACAAGATAATTTGTTCTCCCTTTTTATGTATTCAAATACTGTGTGTTGTTACTGAAAAGGTTTCTCTGTTCACATTTGAGGCAGAAAGGGTTGGCAATTTGTGGGACCATTTCCACATGCTTTGCAGTGATGCTCAACATCAGAGTGAAATCATAACATTAGCAAAGAAAAAAAATGAAACAACCAAAGCTTTGGGATATCTTCCTGCAGCTGGGCTGATGCAAAAGACAAAAGAATATTAGTAAACTGGGGGAAAAAATGATTAAAAAGAAGGCGGGGACATAATAATTAAGTTAAATAGTGTAGTGATGTGTGGTGTAACATAAGTGGGTTGTTCATAGTGTACATGCAGGTTTCGAGAAAGAAACTGGAGAATGCTGAGGCTGTGGAGATGCTGCTGATATGGCTACATTTTGTTTTTTTTTACCATTAGTTGTATAACTATTCATACATGGCATCTCTGCCATTACCAAAATTGCTGCACCACCAGTGCTGCTACCATTCCATGTTTGAGTCTATGTACAAAGCCATTTCTCTACAGGAGTAAAGACTGAACACATATCAGCAGTGCCCCAAGTGAAGGCCTCAGCGTAGAGCAACCCATACTGTTGTGCCAGAGGTGGAGGGGAAATGCTGAGAGGGAGGGGAGGGGAGGGGAGGGGAGGGGAGGGGAGGCCACTTACTAGGCAACCGTGCCTGGGCCTGGGATGTAAGAACCAGCCTCTGGGACAGTAAGCTGGGCTGGATGGCATGGCTGGGGGCTAGAGCTGGCCTGGGGACCTGTGCTAATCCAGGCTGGCTGATGGGAGCTATAGATCCCACAACTGTGCCGGCTAAGGTTTGGCCCAAGGCTATAGAGGTAGTCCCCAACACATGCTGCCCAATGCTACTGTTCCCAGAGGAGGCTACAGTGGAGGTGGCAGTGTTGCTGCTGCTGCTGACAGGAGGGGTAGTCTGGGCTCTCTGAGTAGCTGTTCCAACCGCTGTGAAGTACAAGGCAATGGGGTATGGGACTACATGTTACGGGTAACCCAATATTTAGTCAAATCATCAGTATGATCAAACAGTTTCCTCTATACTGAGCAGTGGTGGGCCAACACAGCAAGCAGGATTAGGGATGTTATTGATTTATCACTGATAGATTAATCACTGCTACCAATTTGATTGATGAAAAATATATTACAATGAAGAAAGCTGGTGTGACAGTGGGTGTATTCAGTGAAAGCCAAACTTCACCCAAACTGCAGTCAGTGCCTTTTGCCTGTAGCTCTTCATCTGACACGTTTACTTTCTTTCATTATATCCTCCTTTGCAATATCACCACTTGCATAACTTTTCCATCATTCTTTAAATCAATAAGCAGTTACAGGGGATCAGGGCTAGTAGTCGCTAAATGATGTAGTAATCACTAAAGGACATGGGAAGCTGTAGCTGCCTTGCAATAAAAGCCTTACATTTAGCCTTACCCTAATGGCTGTGCTGCCATTAAGGGAAAATAATGTACCCTGCCCACCACTGCTGCATTGAAGTATAAATGTAAACAAATGAAACCTGCCAGTGAAGGTGTCCCAAACCTCTCCATAAAGTTGTAGGAAGAGGACCTGTCCTTTAAAATTTGCAGCACTGTGCATAAATATGTACACACTGTGCATGTTTTTAAAATGCACTGCAAACACTAATGATAACAATACATGACAGTATGGCCACAGTGTGAATGTTTTTTTTAAGCATGACACAGTAAATCAGGTTAATTTAAATCCAAAACAGCATCACAATAATGCAGCATAACTTTGTATAATGCACACATCATAAGGATAAAACCAATATAAGCACATTAGGTAAAGGCAACAAAACCGCTATGGGTGTTTAAGTTTGTCTTTTAAAATTTGATGTTAGATGACAGCATCAGGAAGCTGTAAAGCCACTGTGAAATCAAAATTTCCTGTCCTTTAGGGTTAGGGGAAATAGTCTTACCATGAGAAGTGGCTGTAGTAGTTGCAGTAGTGACAGGGGACTTGCCCCTGGTCTGGGCTGACTGGCTGGTGGTGGAAGCAGGGGTGCTAGTAGTGGGAGAGCTTGTTGGAGGACGTTGGCCTGCTGCACTTGTGATGGCAGCCAGACGACCTTCTGGCTTTGTCCCATACTGCACTGGCTGGAACAATCTAATCAGAAAAAATGGAATGATCACGTTGTTATCAATATTACAATATTAGGTTTACATTTTAGAGCAATTTGAACATCAACCACGTCATGTTACTTGACTGACCTCATGGGTTTTATCGGGCATGGCTTGGGTCGTGCCTGTGGATCTGGACCAGTGTAGATCTCCTCTATGAGCTGCTGAGTGACCTTTAGCTTGGGTACAGACTCTTCAGTCTGATACCGAGTCAGTCTGTTCTCGTTATTGATCAGATCAAATATGGACATGTTTGCAATCTAGGAGGATGAGATAAAAGACAACAGCAGAAGTGAATAAAATGAATAATAATAAATAAATTGATTATGAATACATTTTTTATACTAATAATCACATTATTACACACAACAAAAATAAAACAGATTCAACATATGCACAAGGATCAAAATCGTGAAGAAGGAAGTACATAATATTAAAAAAATGAAATGACAGACAGGCAGGATCTCAAACAAGAAGCATACATGCAAACAAATAGAATAATATTAAGTACTAAAAGGGAGGACTGTTAGTGGATCAGCTTTTTTATTCAATTAACCATTTAGTCTTTAAAAAGTCACAAAGTTATGACAAATGCCAATCACATTTTGCCAGAGCCCAAAGTGATGTCTTAATAGTGCTTATTTTATCAGTCCAATGATACTAATAAACCAAGGTATCTATTACATAATGTCATGAAACTGAGAAAGGCAAGAAAATATTTACATTTCAGCAACACCCAAATCCTTCACATTTGTACTTTGACAAATTACCTAAACAATTATTCCCTCATCAAAATGGTCATGGATTCATTTTTTGTCTATGAACTAACTGATCAATCCTTCTAGCACTGATAATCAGGGCGCTTGCCAATTAGGTTGTAAACACATCATTTTTGAGTTTAGACAGTTAAACAGGGCTAGAAAACACCTTGGTGCACAGCAGCAATGCAAAGAACAAGTGTATACCTTGCTTGAGTCATTCTGAAGAGCTCCCAGCACCAGTGATGGGGCGTTGTATTGTAGAGAAGAGCAAAAGTAGGAGCTGCTGTTCTCTCTGGGTGCCACCAGCTCAGGGTGGTTACACACTCGCTGTAACTGCATCAAGACCTGAAGCACGCTGACAAAATGACCTGTCTTCAGCGCCTCCTGGGCTCTAGGGGATCACACCCAGATAAAAGACATGATTATGAAAACAAAAGAAGCAACCAATATTATAAAACATGTACATCTTGACACATTATATTGTATCTTTCATCTTTTTTTCCAATTAGAATAGATAATATAGGTCTTTCCCAATAAAACTAATGTGTTAAAGCTAATCTGAACTGTCACACAGCCACAAAACATATTGCAATTAAGATTAAACTGCTAAAATTAAAATTCTTTGATTTACAGTATATTGTGTGAATTCTACTTTTACTTTTTTCAAACTACAGTACCTGTGTGAAGCCCAATTAATTTGTGGTGATATTATCAAACATTACTGTCAGTGCCAGGGAAACCCTTACTTTGATATGACAATATAACTATCCATGTGATGCAAATATCTCACCCTGGTTGAGTGAGGATGTCCTCGTAGAGACTCTTCTGTCTGCTGGAGAGACGGCACTTTAGGATGTGCTCGTACTTCTTGGGCATCTGTTTCTCCACATCCCGTTTGGAGCGCCTCAGGATGAAAGGCTGGATCATCTACAGTGAAGAGTAAGAGGATTTCAGATGTAATGTGTATTTAAGGATTGCAGGTGAGGAGAATCAATCATGTTTCTGAATTTTAAAGTGGCACATTAATACCCACCCTGTGCAGGCGGATGACCAGTTTGTGGCAGTAGTCCTGGTTCTGGTCTGTGCCTGCCTTAACAGGGAAGTCAGAGTAGGCCCTGGTGATGCCTGGCAAAAGGAAGTGGATCATGGTCCACAGCTCCTTTAGAGTATTCTGCAGAGGAGTGTTGATGAGGAGAATCCTCTGCTCACTGAAAGATGCACAGAAATATCTCACTTAATCCGCCAATTGAGACTTGTTATAAACATCTGGCAGAATATTAAAAGTGATTTCATAGAGAAAGACAAAAATAAAATAAATAATTTGCCCAATGCTACTCGCACATATGCACATGTACATCTGTCGCTCCCTAACTGCTCTTACTGCTGTGATCATCAGGGACACAAAAAAATATGTTAACTGTGATCCACATTACAGATTATAAATGAATTAACAAACCTGAAAAATTATAATCCTGATTCTTGAGATTTAATATAATATTTATCACCCAGCTCACCTTCTGAGACCAAAGATGGTTTCCCAGTGTTTCTCAGTCATGTTTTTGATGAGCTGCACCTCGTCCAGGACCAGGTGCCTCCACCTTCTCCTCAGAAAATGGCTGTGGTCTTTCATCAGCAGCTTGTACGATGTTACACACACATGGAAGCTGTTGGCTTCCCCCCACCACTGTAGATCAGTGATCAGATGATCAGATTATGATGATCAGATGATAGATGCTATCACATTTACAGCTGTTCGTTGTAAAAAAGGCCTTCTATATTGACTAATGTCATCAATATGTGATGTTTAAATACAGCAAGAACTACCATTCTCTTAGATCTGCGCTCCCTTCTGTTGCCAAGGTACAGGAGGACCTTAAGGCCAGGACACCAGCGCTTGAACTCCACCTCCCAATTTAGTAACTTGCACGTCCTCACTACGATAAGGTGGGGTCCCCAGATGCCTGTGGACAAAAACAGACAACGTTAGACATTAGAAATAAGAATAAAAAAAATATTCGCCATTAAAAGAACCATGTATATCTTTGAACAGAGGCATACCCTCTTGGCCTGCTAAGTGGGCCATGTAAGCCACTGTCTGTACGGTCTTGCCAAGGCCTGTCTCATCTGCTAGGATGCCATTGAGGTGTTTCTTGTAAAGGTTTACCAGCCAGTCCACACCAATTTGCTGATACTCTCGCAGTGACCCATGCAGTAGAAAAGGAGCTGGGCTGCGGGTCTAGTAAAAGAAAAGATTAGTTAAAACATGATAAAAGGCGTCTTTTTCTTTTGTGTGTGTGTGTGTGTGGTCTTACTGAGGATGTGGTCCTGAAGCTGCCCTTGGGCAGGATGAGCTCTGTGGCAGCAGCCACTTCAGCTATGTCTTTGGCAGGCTTCCTATCAGAGTCAGAGGAAGTGGCTTTGTCAGCACCACGGTACTGGTCCACACTTAGCAGGGAGTCAATCAACACTGCCTCAGGTGGACTACCCGTAGGATGTTGCATTTCTGGAAAATAAAGATTATCAACTACTTTAGAGTCACATCATTCACAACCATTAGCTAAAATGGGTATGAGGATGAACATGACAATTTCATTTTTCAATTACAAAGGCACCTTCAATCTCATCCATGTCATCCTCATCACTATGACGACTAGGCTGAGGCCACTCAAAGCCATCAACGTAGGCGCCAGCGTACTGCTTCATCAAAGCATCCAGAGGCATCTCAGCTAAAAGACAAATACAAAAGCATTTGTGTTAGCAATACAGATACAGAGACAATTAATCCTGGTATTTAACTAAGCAGCAGAAAATGTAAAATGGTTTAACAATTTGTATTAATTTGTTGAGAAAAGAAAATTATATATTACCCAAGAATATTTTGTTACAAGAACCATGTGTAACATTATATGTTACATTAATTAACACAATTTCTGTCTATATACAGCAATTTTCAGGTTACTCTCGGCAAAACGTCTGTTGGTAACACTACTTTAATATGGAGTGTCAGTACATGCTGTGTACCCCGGTGTAATGTCAGGTTATGAAAAAACTGAAATCCACTGAAGCCTAGTTTACTGATAATATCAAATAAATAACACATTTGGGAATAAACTCATTTCTCCCCCTTAATCCTGCCTCTCCACATACGCGTAGACAGAGAAGTAAAGTAAATAAGTACCGTCTTTGGCAAGGTCAACCAACTCTGCTTTGTGGTCTGCTTCCCCCTCCATGGCCTCCTGTTCCTCTATGGTGCTCTCTTCATCTGGGACTAAAAGAAAAGACAGTTAAATAATGAACAGTTGCAAATAATTTTGCAGAGTAAAGGCAACTGCACAACACCAACTATACAGACTCTGGACATCCATGTTATCACTATCTTTTTTTGCCATATGAACCTCGATAGTTTGACACATACCATCTTCATCAACCAAGGAGGAACTTGATTTTCTTTTTTTGGTTGAAGTCGCCACCTCCTATAAAAAGAAAAAATGTATATCAAAAAATATGAATAAGATGCAATAGGTGCATTTGCGTTGTCATTCATTATAGTGTCAGTGCAGCACGTACCTCTTTATCAGCTTTCACTCCTGTTGACTGACCAGGTACTGTAACACAAGTAATTTAAGTTCAATACAAAAAATCTGGTTATTAAAAAAGTAGTTACAGGTGAGGTAGATCGGCACAGTTGAGCTTTGTACTGGAACCAATGGATGGGAAAGGTCATAAAAGGTCATAATACAGAGCAAATATGTTGTGTTTAATATTTGGTAGTTGCTCAGTGGGACGTACCTTTGGCTGAAGCTTTTTGTAAGCTGAGTGCTTTGAGCCTTTTCTCATAAATTTCAAACTGGAGTTTGATTTCCACAACCTGACAGAAAAAAGAAACTCATTCAGACTGGTAAAAACACTATTATTTATAAATCATGAAAAGGTTTCATAATTAAGAAAAATAAATAAAGAAAGAAACATACCTGCTCAATGTTTGACCAGAAGAATTCCACCTCTCTGGCAATCGTGCTGGCAATGTGACGAAGATGAATTTCCCTTTCTTTCTTTGACCTCTCTTCACTTTTCTTTTGCTCTTGATGGTAACGGGCACACGTGCGAACAAGCTGTAGCAGAGACACATGAGACAGTTTGGCTTTCAACAAGAAATCGGTTTCTGCAGCGGCGACTCCTTTTGTTGTGCTAATACATCATTTCACATTTCTCCCTGTGAATTATTCCATCTCTGCCATACCTTCTTAGCAGCAGCCTCTTTCCATCTCCTCTCCTGGGCAAAGTCAGCTGCCATCCACTGCATCTCCTCCAAGAGGTAGTCCCAGTGAGACTTTGGACGTGAGGCTTCCACAAGCTTGGGGAGCCTACTGGCTGACCACTGGCCCTCCTTCCTTAGCTCAGAGATGCGTTGATGCACTTGACTCTCCTGGGAAATAGAAACAGCATGTGACATCAGAATACAAATCAAGAATATTCATTCTTGTTTCAGTTGCACCAAAAAATGTGCAAGAAAGGTTGCAGAGCTCCAAAATTAAAACCTTATTCAATGCGCATCCTCAAATACAAGACAATGCATAACAACAAACATCATTGAGCATTGTCAATAACCATATGTCAATTATTCTTATTTATCAAATGCCATTATAAATAACTATGAGGAAGGTATAAGTATGCAGCTTTGCTTTCATTAGTTAAAAAAAGAAAAATACAGATAGAATTGAAGATTCAAAGGCAACACATAAGTGTCTTCCAGACATTTAAAAGGCAGGAATCTATTCAGGCCAAGATCATTTGCAGAACTCACCAGTTTGGCCTGCTCAACTTGCTTATCTTGAGAACCCTCCTGTGAGGACTGCATGGTCGCACTTTGACCAAAGCCACCAATTTTGACCGTGGATATGCCATTGGTTCCAGTCAGTTTGGACTGGGTACTTGGGTTGATGTTAGAGCCAAGAGGGCGGAGTGGACTTGCAGTATGGGGGGTTGGAACAGAATTGGGAGCTGAGAGGGGAGCAGGAGACATGGATGTCATGGATATGGAGTTGGTCATAATCCTCTGGACTGGCTGGTTTGACTCTGTACCAGGGCGAGCAAGTGCCACCGTCTATGAAGAAGGGAGAAAATAATATTCTTAATAGGACAATTTGCAGTCTCACCATTTAGTCACAAACGTACATGAAAATTGTATTTATATGGTTTCAGGTAGACTGACCGCTTGTCCTGACTGTAGTATGGCCTGGGATTGTTGTTGTTGAGGCTGCAACTGGAGATGAAGCCCTGGCTGCATCTGCTGCTGCAGTTGGGCCTGGAGCTGTGTGTGGGGGTTTACTGTAGCCAGGACAGCCCCACCTGCCTGCACCTTCACCTGTGCCTGGAGCTGACCACCAGGCTGAGCTGTGTTCTCCACTAACTGAGCCTGCTGAGAGAGTACCATGGGCAGGCCTGCCATAGAGAGGGCACCTTGGGGCAACCTGCCAGGCAGCTGGGGAGGAGGGGTGTGCAGGCTCGCTGCATTCTGCACTGGAGGTCCTTTGGATGGGTCGTATTGTTGCTGGTTCTGCTTCTGTCCTGCAATCTGGACCGCTTGAGGAGTAGGCGGCATCCCGCCTGTACACACAGTATCCAAATTATAGGACAAACAAGGGGGTAGTACAGAAAGCAACACAAAGAAAGTCAGTAAAAATCAAGTTGTGAATCTTGTCATCTGAAGTGAAGTGTTTTGTAAATGTCTTTTTGTACTCTTGCTAGAATAAAAATATATATTTGAGAGACCCCTTTAAACAAGTTACATCTTTTGAAGCTAATACGTACATAATGAAATAGTACTTTTAAATTCTAAATGACTGTTTGAGCTTCAGCTATTAGAGCTCCTCAGATCCTTGCCTTAATAAACTAGATGTACTGTATGAATCAACAGTAGTGTACTACTTCCTGATGATCAGAGCGGAAACTAATGAAAGTCATACAGCAAAATGGTTACAGAAGAAATGAAATCAATGTGAGAATCTACATGTCTCTCAAATAAAATACTACTTTGATTAATGCAAAACCAAAACATTGTATTTCAAATGTTGAGAGAATGTGGTTAAAAACATCAAAAATTATACGTGCAATAAGAGAGGTTTTTAGAGAGGAAAAATAGAAATGTTACAAAGGAAAATGAAAAAAAGAACTTCTGAAAATAAAGAGACAGGGAGAAGAAAGGGGAAATAAAAATATAGAGCGGACACTCACAAAAACACCATATGTTTGGCATGCATGAAGCGATGTCATTCTAGCGGTAACCAAGGCATCTGGATGCCTCACATAGCCACAAAGCACAGAGGTGAGCAAAAGGACACACATGGGGTCTTGCAGACAGCAGGCCTGAGCGGAGCTGTGCACACTAAAGCAGCGCCTGCCTTACCTCCCTGAACGTCACACCACCTTGCCTAGACGCCATCAACACCTGGCCCTGACACACCCACAATCGCAAAAACCTGTGCCGCGAACGCAACTCCTCCACATGATTCCCCTCCTACTTAGACTGAAGGAAAGAAGCCAAGTCAGAACAAAATGCCATGAAATAACATGGAAGGAAATCAACTAAATGTGAACATGAGATAAATACAGACACTCTTGAAGATGTAACGTATGAATTTAAGATTGATGATTTTGAATCCCTGTTGATGATGCAAGGATGGACAATCGGACAGGGAAAGACTTGTGAAGGAATGACAATGGGAAACCAAAAGGAAGCATGATACGTGGATTCATAAAATGGGAAAACAAGCAAAACCCATTGGAAAGTGAATTTATTCCCACAGGGTTCCCACTTTCTGTGATCCACCTCCAAATTAGATGAAAATCCATCAGCAACGGGAAGGTCTGTCCAAATAAAGATGACTAACAGGAACAAACTTCAGAAAAGAAGAGATGGATAACGACGGGTGATCAATAGTTAAAACAAAAAAGGAAAATCATAAGACATGGCATCTTCCCATTGAGTGGCTACTCTTCGTCAGACTTGGATTGTCTTCTTCCCCATTAATCCTGACAGAGAGAGCTGGTGCTGGTACAGCTAAGCCTGAACTTCCTGTGGACTGCTGAGAAATCCAGCAGATGGATGAAGATCTGTTTGTTGATGCTGCTTGAAGTTTGTTTGTAGAAGATGAATGTTGTGATTCCCTTTTTTAAATCTCCTTAGTTTGAGGAAGGGGATACGTCCAGCAGCATCGAACAGAACACAGAACGGCCTGGTAGTAGCACTCCTACCTTGCGCAGTTGGCATAAGCTGCTGGAGTGGAACGCCAGGTGATCCTAAAGGACCTACACCAGGATGCTGGAAAATCAGCCCATGGCGACCAACGTCAATCCGGGACCTCTTAGCCTGATCTGGGATTTAAAACACACAATACCCTCATAACGCAAGACAAAAGCACTAGGCACAGAGCAATGACCTTCTGAAGACCTTACAGGTCACCTCTCCTTCCTCGGGTTAAGACTTCAACACAGAGCGCTAGTAGAGGATGCCAAATATCTAAAAGCAGAAGCAATTAGAGGGAGAAAAGAAAACAAACAGAAAACAAAGCAAACGGGGAGGAAACAAAGCAACATAAGAGAGACAGGAGTCTACGATCCTTGCCCTACCTGCTTGCACCATAGCCTGTTGCCTCTTAAAGGCATCCATGTCTCCAGGGTTTGTAATGGTGCCAGCAGCAGCCCCTTGGTGTCCCTGCAAAAACAACCTCTCAAGGAATTAGTGAGAGATTTCCTCTTACAAAAGATTTTCAATACAATTTAAGAACGAAACAATAGATTATTTAATTGTAAGACGTGCTTAAAACAAGTGTTGCCTCTATCACCTGAAACTGCTGCTGGACAGAGAAAGCTGCAGAAACATTGGGAGGAAGCTGTGTTGCTATGGCAACTGGTGTCACTGCTTGGCCATCCTTTCCAGTAACAACCTTTACCTGAAAAAGCCACAAATTTGAAAGAGGAACAATATGCAATGGATGACATGAATGTACAGTTCTCTAATTGTTTAGTGATCTTACACTAAAAGCCAGCCAATGTAATACCTCATCATTAATGACCTCAGACTGTTCTTCTTCTTCCTCTTCATCTTCAAGGTCCAAGTCGTTCTGTCTCAAGTAAGTATACAAGGGAACACAGGGCTTCTTCTTAAAAGCTAGGTAGTCCATCATGTTCCCTTGGAGGTGCTGCAGAAAGAAAAGCTCAATCAGGTATTCTTTGAACACTTCTTTCAGGCTCTCCATCTTCTTGGTGTGGTGCTCCAAGCACTGTTTTCTCAGCTGGGCAATCTCTGGAGTAGAAGGAGCAATTTCCTCCAACTTCTTGGGAAGCTGCTTCTTCATAGTGCCCAAAGCCATGCTGGTGGGTGCAAGAGGATTGTTGGGCATCCCCTGGGGTGGACTGGTGAGGGATGGGCTAGAGGGTGGAATGGAGGAGGGTATACTGAATGATGCTGTGGCTGTGGTTCCTACTCCAGCAACAACACCCTGTTGCGTCTTCTCAAATATCATAGGGCGTGCCAGCTGTCCTTGAATGATACTGCTGATCTGTGGAGGTAGGTTGGAAGTGGTGATATGACCAGGGCTGCCCAGAGTGGAGAGAGCAGTACCGGTGGCTACTGGACTTTGAGGTCCAAGGTGGTGGATGGTGCCTCCAGTCTGTGAGTGAGGCTGAGAGAGCCGGCGTTCCCTCACAGAGCCTGGTGCTCCTGGAGAGGCCAGCTGTACCTGGCCAGGTGTGGCTGGAGCAATCTGGGCCAGTCCTGTCCCCTCCTGGTAAACAAAGTGGCCACTTCCCGATGGACTGCCTAAACTGATTTGTCGCACCAACATACCAGCTTCAACAAATCGTGTTGGACTCTGTCCACACACACCCAATGCTGTTGCAGGGGCTCCTGGCCTTGTCACACCTTGCAAAGGAACTGGGCTGTGTTGGGTGGGACTTTGGGGCTGCATGGGCTGGGGCACAGGTGAGGTGACTTGGATGTAGGAGGATGGATGCTCAAACCTCCACTGAGGTGTAGTATGCTGGAAGCCAGGGGATGCTGGGTTCTGGATGGGCAGTGGGGTTAGAGTGATCTGCTGGTTACCAGTCACCATCTGTCCCACATTTTGTAATGTGATGTTCATATTCTGGCCAGTGACTGGGCTGCGACTCATGATTATCTGATAATTGGGCGACTGGGGGGCTGAAGGGCTGGCAGAAGAGGAAAATGTGGTCACAGGAGATTGAGGGTGGTTAATTGTAGCTTGCTGCTGTGTAACTGCCATGGTGGGCTGCGGCTGCTGCTGCTCCTCTGCTTCAGATCCACTGACAGACTTGGATCTCTGGAGCTGTCGTTGCATATTCTGCGATCCACTTCCATGGTGCATTGCGTGACACTGTTACTATGTCACAAACACAAACACAATAATCTGTGGAAAAGGCAAAGCACAAAAATAAGTGATTTTTAACTACTGAATGTGACCCTTTAATATCTCTGGGTGTATTAAGTCATTGTTGGCAGCAAATTCATGAGCAGTAGTGCTTTGTGGAAATATTCGTTTTTTTTATATAATAATCATTGTGATGATGTTAATGATGATTGTTTTGTTCCTTGATTTGATAGATATTCAATTTACTAGATTAACCTAAAACAGACATTCCGGTCTGGTTATTTTATCTACAAACTATTTCTCAATTGATTTAACACAAAATCAACTACATCATGATATAGCAATATCTTGATATCAAATTACATACATTGTGACAGAGGATTTTCTCCATATTACCCACCTCATCTATAAAACTGGCATTCATAACTAATTTTAAATACACACACAAACTGAGGTCCTAATGCATTTACACCAAGTAATCTTGAAATATAGAGGGCAGCTGCTGGACAGTACACTTCATTGACAGCTGGCACATCACATATATTACAATGTGATTATTAGGTACAGAGATGGTGTGTTGGTGGAGAAAAAAAAAGGATAAAAGGCAAGGGCTGTTACCTTTAAGCCCGGAACATAGAATATTGCAAGCAGTAATATATTAAGAGGTTTAAGCAGCACATCTTTAACGTAATATAGCTACAACCCATCTTTACATCTGCATACCTTTAAGCGGGCGCCAGACAAAATATCTATAGAATAAGATGTAGATTGTACCGTAATGGAAATGATGGGGTTGATCTAGTCTCATCTATCGCTGTGAACCAGCCATAGTCAACCTGCATCTAAAACAAAGGTGATATACCGTTACAGGTGATGGTGATTTGTACTGTTACTTTAGGCATATTACAGTAAATCACAGCGTTGAGAAATTCTCGAGTTTGTTGTAGACTACTCGTTTTTACACAGCAATAAAGACACAATTACAACCAAAATGACATACACATTGCAGTATTTCCTGGGAACTGTCTTAAATTTTCATTGTTTGTTACGACGTTAACGTTAGCTCTCACTTCCAGTTTCGCTCCGGGGCGTAACGTTAGCTAATGCTAGCTAGCTAGTAGCAATTGTAGGAATAATATGGTGTGGGATTACGGTTGGGTAATAAATATACTGAAAGTAGATTACACATATTAAACTGTAACCTCTGCAATAATGCTGTCTGTGCCATTTCAGCAATTACAATGACCCTTGCTACGGGGCGGGTGCTAGCCAATGCTAACGATGTTAGCTTGTTATTGCTAGCAGGCCAGCTGCTAATGAATAAATACATTTTATCACCTCAACGGTGTTACTTACAGGAAATGGGGCTTCTGTAGTAGTTTCATAAATCCTAAGTAATATTTACAATAAGTCACATGCTGTAACAAATGTTATTCCGCGAAAAAATAAAATATCGATATTGCTAGCGGCTATTCAATGTTTTGGAGCTAATTTCGTTCAGCAACATGGCGACCGCCGCAACCTTTTGTGTAACCCGGATGTCGTTCAATCTCCAGGAAGTGGTTTTGACGACGTTGTTAACGTGCCGTTAATATTAGCAAAACAGAAATATTTTCAGTCAAAAATTGACAATTTTTTGTAGTTACTCCTCTTAAATAAATTATTTGGTGCTTGGAATTCAGCAGAAGATGTAATTTTAACGACAACGGTTGTGGATAACAAAGACATGCTGATTTAGCATGCAAACTAAAACAGACTTGAAGAGAAATCTTAACAATACATATTTATTTTCATCACACTGTGTGTAACAACTCATTTTGGCAAATTTGACAAACAGTCATAAAATAAAAGTAGAAAAGGCAATTTGAAAAATTCTAACAAATGTCTGTTGTAACACTAACATTTTCACAAAATATGGAGTATGTAATTGTAATAAACTAGTGTAGTATTAGGCAAAAATCATGTACAAATTCATTCACAAATTAACACAATCTTTTTACATTAATCCAAACTGCTGAAAAATACAAAAACTAATGTGCACACACAAACAGCAGACAAACATGAGCAATGTGGCATGCAGTTAATGTCACTTAAAGTACCTCATGACTGAGTACATCACCACCTGAGGGACATTGTTGGATCAGGGTAAAACTAAAATCTCATTCAAATGTCAATATATACTTATTGCAGTCTATGAAGTAAGTTTATATGACTGTAAGACAATTATTCTGTATGAGGTCAAAATATACTTTCATTACCTTTACACCCACTACTCTGCGACGATGAAAAATGTACAAAAAGAGCAGGCACAGTTTTACTATTACTGCTACGCAATATTTGGTCATCTCCAAAATATTCTGACTTCTGTTCTTCTTGAACTTCTACTACTGTATACTATGTGTATACAACTATACACATAACACAAATGCTTCAAATACAGAAAACAACTAAATAACCTTTGTTTCAAGTACAACACATTTAAAATCAGTTATTATATAATCTGATTATTCTATGTGCAAAACACAAAACAACACACTAACATATACAGTTTGTAACAAAACAAATACTGAGAACAATTTAGCTGATCAAAGTATTCAATCAATCATAACACAATCTGTGAACTTCTCCAAAACAGGACTTTCAGTCTTTTCTGTGCATTTATGTAAAGATTACAGACTGGGTGGTGGGATAAGAGCAGATGCTCCAGTGGTCATTTCCCTTAAGACCGATCAAAGTGCTTGTGTGTATTGACAGTCAAGGAGGATCCATCTTCATTGAGGGGAGATGGATAAGGCAAGATAATGCAGTTTCTTGGGACGCAGTTGTAGAGTTCACGGATACTGTTAAGTCTGCAGAACAGAGAGTCGTCGCTCAATACACTGCTTACCTGAGAAGAACAGAGAGATTGAGAAATTCAGATTAGAGCTGAATAAAATCAAGTCAAGATCTAGGCAAGATCACATAGGGAATCCTATGTGTGTCATAGTGCTGTCACATACATTTATCTATGCTGTCGACGTCCTTTTGCTCTGTGATGATTCGGGACAGACCCTCCATCAGCAAAAGGGCTTTATGGTAGCGCTGGACTGATGCTGTGCCATAGTGGAACATCTCATCTAAAGCAGCAGACTGTACCTGAATGCATTAAGAACACACACATTAAGGTCAAGATAAAGATACACACTGGAGAGAATCCGGTTTGGAGTGAATATCAACATCCCCTGCTGTGAGGTGAGCTCACCATGTGCACAGTGTGGCTGTAGATGAGCTTCTCTGCAGTGAGTCCATTGAAGCGGTCCATAAGCTTCTGTTTGTCGAGCAAGAAGGTCTGCAGCCGGTGGTTGAGGGAGCGACAGTATGCCACACAGTTCTTGTACAATTCATTCAGCTTCCTGATCACTGCACAAAGGAAATACAGTATGCAAAGACATTTAATTATTACAATAAATATAAACTGAACCTTTTGCTTCATGGAATGCCAATTCTCACTTCGTTAGACTACCACAGCAGAAATACTTGGACGGGTCAAAAGATCTTGTTCTTCCTAAACAAATACAAACTACAAACATTTAACAGACACCTTTCAAGTCTACAAAAGGTGAGTGCTTGATACTCAAAACCAGAGGTCACTGGTCTCACCTTGTTTGACTGTAGCAGAGGGAAGGAGTTGGTTTTGTTTGATATTCTCTTTAGCGGTGTGCAGTGCTGAGGACAGAAACTCTTCGGCCTTCATGTACAACACCAACTGCTCTGCATAGCTAGAATATACACATAAGAAACAGAAGTCATTCCCAAGAAGATTTGTGAAGGATGGGAGCTACTGTACATGTTGAGAAAATGTAAAAAGCTTCATGCCTCTCACCTCCATTCTTTACTCAGAAGGCTGATCTGATCTGTCACCAAGCTCTGCTCTAGAAAGGACACATCAGGACTGCTGATTGCATCCAGCCCTGGGTCCTTAGAGGAAGCCAATTCCATGACACAGTGGACAAAAGCCAAGGTGAAACGCAGGTCACTCAGAGCATCTGTATGAGCCTGCTGTGAAAAGAACAGATAAAATACTGTGACTACTGAAACTGTTCATGTGGAATCTGAATGTCTATTTTAAGTTCATCTGCAAATGTACTTTATGTCTGTAACAAAACAACCTGGAGGATTCACTTGACAATATCATCATAGTATTTGTCTGTACCTCCATCAGTGTATCTTCAGGGAGCTCTGGAGGGTGAAAGACCAGACTGCTGTGTGGAGTAGCGTCCATGGCTTCAGTCTCACTGTTTCTACGGCTTCCACCCTGGAGAAGGCGACTGTTAAGTAGCCAGGCTGAGTTAATGTAGCTGGGGGAGCCTGCATTTAAGACAAAGGCAAATACAGCTTAACCCTGAGCAGCTGAGACACGAGTGATGAAGAGAGCGAGGGAGTAACTGATGACACGTTTTAGGATTGCAATAACCAGGTGACTTATGTGTTGTTTTATTATTATTTTGATTAAAAAACATAAACCTTTAACAATTGCCACCATGTAATGGCCAAGGCTAACACCAGACTGTAACTTTAATGTGAAGAATCACAGTTTGTTCTTTTACCTGCCCAATGTTCAAATGGTTTACCTCAAATTTTACCTGGTTAACAAGGGCTCTCAGTACTTGGGTTTTGCTTTAGATTTTTTAAATTGGAGAATTACACCTTACTTAATTTCCACAAGTGGTCTAAATGAACTCTAAACTGGAGAAAGCAGTACATAATAAAAATACATCCTCATTGGATCACTCTTAAATGTACTTAATTAAGGGACAAGCTAAAATAATGGTTAAAAATGAATGCCATCAACAGTAAGTCAATATCCAGTGTAGTTGCTACACTTACCTGAGAACACCCATGATACCGTGGTATCAGGAGGAGTGTTTCCTTTAGATGGAGAACCCATTGTGAAGACTACAGGTGGGCTGTCTGAGAACTGAAAGCCTCTATGACAACCAGTAGGTGGAGCTGTAGGGACACATTTGTAACATCACACAGTGATACCTCACCTTGCCTCCACAATGATGTGTGTGTTTGTTTCACAACAGGTATTGATTTTATTGTTATATAAAGCTTCTACACAACTACTGCTTTGAACTGGTACCTGTTATATCCATGCTTTTCTCACAGCTGAGGCTCTCGTCACTTCCCTCTTCAAAAAGGTGAGCTCCAAAGGTCGCCTTCAGTAGCATGTCAGACAGCCTGCCTGTGCTCAGTGATCTGGACATTCAATACAGCCACAGACACCATAGAGAGCATTTAATAATTGATCAGATGGCAGATATTTTATACTGTGTGACATCTCAAGGTGCCAGGTGGCAGGTTTTCATATGAATGACACTGTCTCTATTAGACGTGGATTATTGACATAAACGCATAAAAATTCACATTTCGTTCCATTGTCATATGATTTTGCAGAATGTAATTAGATTATCATATAACCATAATTGTTATATTCATAAACATATATATTAATATTATGCTGTTCTGACCTTTTAAAAGGGCCCTTTTTATTGGCTGATTTCCTGTTGAGGTTGGTCTGGGAAGCAGGAGATGGGTCAAGGGATTGCAGGTCTGGGACTGTCCTGATTCGGTTTAGCATTCTTGATTGAACCTGCTGTTGAAAAGGAAAGTTCTGAAACCTAACTTAGTCGCTAAATGTACACTGCACATTTAGGTAATTTAATTTCAGAACAATTTGATTCTACTGTGTGAGCTGCTGAGAGGTAAAACAAAATGTGCTGTGTGCACTGTGAAACAAAAATTTCAATGATTGACTGACATGATGGTGTGTAGATGTCCTGTTTCTGTAATATGGAAGTTTTAGAAGCTGACCTTGGGGCTGGAGGTGTCCTGCACGTCAGGAGAGCCGGGGAGCAGTCCAGTTCTTGTGCTGAGCGGGAGAGTCTGCTCTGAGGTCTTTGGGGTCATTCCCACTAGAGCACAGAGTTTTATGAAGATTAAATCATTAGAAATAGTAAGTTAGGCCTGTTTAGTAATTCACTGTTCACTGGAACACTTTTGCTCATAACAATATCACTAACACCGAATGAAACAAGCTCAGGCATGTTCTTTGGGTGTTGCCTAAATAAAAGTAGATGAGTCAGGCAGAGTGAAAGTGGGAAAATCAAGTAGGAGAAATTCACAAAACAACTCCGGGAATGTACTGAACATGACATATTTCAGATGGTGGAATTGTCGTTAACACCCAAATGGCCCTGGTGGCCAACAACAAGGGACATTGCCCTTACAAAATTCCTTGTAGTGTGATAAGCTGTAGGAGTGTGAGCTGTAAAAGAGCTCTGCTTAACAAACACTCCCTACATAAGTAAAACAAAAGTCGATTGAGATGCCCACCTAGCGGGGAGGACTGTTGTGGTCGGGCTCCTCCAGTTGCCAGCCTTGGGGAGTTGAGGACAAATCCTGGACCTGGAGCTCTATAATCTCCACATTGTGGGGAGCTTTCACTGCTGCTGCCAGCACAGCAGAGTGTGACCCTGAAGGGCACAAGACATAGTTAGACAAGGGCCAAAGGGAACGGGTAATAAAAAGACACTGAGATGGTGGGTGCAGAGATGTGACAGCTGAGCGGCTGTACATGCCTGGTGGAGCCATGCAAGCCGACAGGCTGCAGGTTCTGTTCCATACGCTGGTAGTTTTGGATCTGAGTCGGGACAGGAATGGGCACTGATTGGCTATGGCCAACAAATTCAACAGGCTTGCTGCATGGATGAAAGAGGAAGCAAAGGAATTAGACACAAGATCAAAAAAAGCAGTGGAATTTACAAAAAGTAAATGAACATGTTCTAAAACCATCATTTCTCATAAGTGTACATTAAAATGATTATACATACTGTTGGGTTCATGCTCTCACTCAACTTAATCATGTATCTCAGAACACTCTCATCTTCAACCCACCACAATCTAAACCTGCCTGGCTCTCTCTTACCTGACAGGCTTGGAGGGAGAGTGTGGCAGGGGAGAGGGTGGAGGTGTCTTTCCTGCAGCTCCTGGACCTCTCTCAGCCAGTAGTGAGGTCCTAAAGAAAGATATTTGTTAGCGCTGTCTGCACAAATTAATAATATTTACTAACATTAATTTTGCAAAACATTTTTGAACAAATCTGTTGTGCATTCTGTCTACAGCTGATGGATCCTTGGAAGCTTCTCTGTAAGATGACTGTCACTGTGTTTTTGTACATATCAAAAAGCAGATATCTGCTTCTTATACCCCAGCAGCAAAGAAACTGAGATATTAATTTATTTTTTCAAAAATGGTTTTGTGATAATCACATTTAAACAGAAATGTTTAATGTGTGTGGAGACTTGAATCATCCACTAAATCGGTGTGATACATCAGGCAGAATTTCACATTAGCCCACATACCGACATCATATTCTTAACAATTATTGTCAAAATATTGTGCACCTGTAGAAGTGACTACTGACCCACTGTATATCAGGCAACTCTCAATGGGTGACCCAACTTCCACCTCACATGTGTACTCACCTACAAAGCAGTAAAATAGAAATAGTCAGACTCCTTCACAATAAAATAAATCAAGATATCTATAGAGTGAGACTTAGATGTCTTACTGGGAAACTGGGCAGGCACCATGACATAGTCATCTGTGTAAGATGAGGTGTTCCTACTGTCTTGGTTGGCTATTTCTTTCAGCAGGAAGCGGGGGGTGTCCTGCGGAGGGGAATACTGTGCTTTGGGCCGAAGTCGGTGCATCTCTCCATTGGAATGCTAAGGAAGGGTAAAATAAAGTAAAATGTAAAATATAACTATGATAAATTACAGGGAAACACATACACTATGAGTGTACTGTATTTCTTTAAAAAGACATCTACATTTCACATCTTTTACCTTTCTAGCTCAACATCTTTTACATTTTACATTTTATAAATCCACAGAAGAAAGGTGTACGCACTTGAGGGGAGGCCAGATGGGATGTGGAGGAGCTGCTAGAGGAACTGCCCGAGCCTGAACTGGGGTAGGAGAGCATAGGAGCTGGAGAGCCTGTCAAAAAAGCATAAATGTGCTTGTGTTAAGACACCGGCTACAGCACCTTTATTGATTCTAAGCTGTACTGAGACAAGCAAGATACAGTCCGTACATTTCTTCGTGGACGAGCTCGTCTCCAAAAAGGGATGGTGGAAAAACTCATCTGTAAATGTAAAGATTTAGATGTAAAAGAAGCTTTTGAAAATGTAATTGTGAAAAGGGATTCTGAATGTTAAAAGGCAGAGGCTCACCAAAGCTGATCCGTTCTTTGTGGTTTCTATGCAGCAGCCCAAACAGTAGGTGTCTTAGGTTACTAGAAGTCTCTTTTGGGATGCTGGGAAAATACAAAGGTTTCCTATTTAAATTAACTTTGATTAGTTAGAACACTGCTAACATAAATCAAAACAAAAGGCTTATGAACAAATTTATACAAGATGTATGAGAGGAACCTGGACTTAAGTCAGATTACTGGCTCATCCCAACAATTTTAGATAAACAATACAATCCAGGAAGGGGGGAGAACCATTTGGGGGGTAAATCTCTGCATGCAGCTTTATACAGTGTATTGGATGTGTAGCCTACATGTTGAAAGATCATGCTAATATTTCGAATTTGCTGCTTCAGCATGTTCACTGTGTTTGCATTTTGTTGCTGATATATACTGTATGGTGTTAAAATAAATCATATTTAGGTCACTTGTGTTTCATAAGCTCAGAGTGAGCTGTAAAATATGTGAATTTTTAATCTAATTTATGGCTTCAGTGCAAAACCTCAGGGCATCATGACACTCAGAGTCAGTACAGACCGTGTGCGTGTGTGTTTACGTCTGTGTGGAGCTATGTGGGTCATGTGGAAAATGATAGCCGTGCAGGCCACTAGCTGGCTGCTCGGAGCAGGTTATATATAGAATGATAAGAAAACAACAAACCATGCCTCCTCCCACACAAACAAGGCCTGTCTTATCACCCAGGTTTATCACTGCGAAAGATAAGCATGACCAAGAGCCATACACAGGCTGGCAAAGTACACCATGAGAACAGTGGGCAAACAATCCATAAATCCCTTTGAGCGCTTTCCAGGTTCTGAGCATGAACTGAGATTCAGTGTTCAAAAATGACTTTTGTAAAGGCATTTGTCAACTGATATCAAGGCAGGACACTAGACTTAGCATCATACATTTGTTAGATTGTCAAATATCAACTGTGTGAGAGTGGTTGATCGAGAAAGTTCTAGATGATCAGCCCCCTCGGGTGTCCGTTTCTTTCACATTAGGATTATTTTTAGTGGTGTGTGCGCTTGCATGTGTGTGAAAATCATTCACATACACACAAACAGGAGTGTGAGCACAGGGAAGATTAACAGTAAGTCATTAATCAGCAGACTGAGTGTAGTGTTACACCCTCCTCCTATCTCCCTGTGCGTGTGTACAGTATATATGTGTTGGGGTGGGGTCGTCCACGGGTGCACTAACCTGGGTAAGAGGGTCCTGTTACTTTCATAGAACAGACGGAGCTCCTGCGGTGTGCTGGCCTGTACACACACACACACACACACACACACACACACACACAAACACACACAACAAACATGAGTTACACTTGAAAATGACTGTTCACATGCGCACGCACACACACACGCACACACACACACACGTCCACCTGCAGCCTTACAAACAAGCATTTCAATACATGATTGTGGAAAGTTTGACTTTGAGTTATTTGCCTACATCATTATAAGTATATGTTACGCCACAGTGCATATAATCCAAACATAAATAATATGTGGGTGTTTGATGATCCCACTGCGGGCAAAGGGGAATGCTTGGAGATGCCAGCTAAGCCAGCTAAGTAAACATCATCAGCAGCAGCAGCAGCAGCTAACCTCACACTGACCCTTGGACTTAACTCACTGACCTGCCAGGCAGAAATAGAAGTCAATCTTGCCTCTCATTCTCAAAATGCTTTCAAGGAAACTGCAACATAAATAACCTCAATTTAGGTACAAAAGGTCAAAACAACAGAATGTTTATTCTTCTTTAACCGCTAACACGTGGGGATAAACATGGACTTCAGACAAAGAAGGGGCCATAGAAGAGACAAAACATGCACGTGTCTATACATAAATCACGACTGAGGCAACACTCAGCCACGTGAACAGCAGAAAGTAATACCCAGGGCTGTGAAACAAACAATATTTACTATGGGTTCAGAGAAATGGCTCAGTCATTTCCGCATGCCCCTCCATCTGTAAACAAGGCTCTTTCCTAACAAGTAGTCAAGCTGTTCCAGCATTTTCCAACTAGCAACACTGGAGATCAGGGAGAGTGTCACCCAGCAGGCAGATGGTTTTTAAAGGTTTGAGTTGGTGATCATGTTCTGTGTTGTGAAAGGGATGCATCATGTTCAGTTTTGTGTTGTCAATAACAACCTTCCTTGGAACTAAAGCAAGACAATTTCATAAGTATTTGTGATTATGTAAGGGACCTTAGTGAGCATTTGTTGCTGCTAAAACCATTTACTAAACACCTAAAAAGAGTGATGTAACTGTTTTTGTATCTGCATATGTGTGTGTGCTTTTAAGTGCCACTCACATGAAATGGTGCCTTTCCAGTCAGACACTGGTACACAATAGTACCTATGCTCCACAGATCAGCCTTGGCATCATAGTTCTGGGACATGATGACCTCAGGAGCCTGTGTCCAGACAAACACGGCTTACAGCTTAGAGACACAGTGGCATTACACCTTGTTGGCACAGGAAACCAGAGTAAGAGACCTTAATACTCACCATGTACATGGGAGAGCCACACAGCGTGGCTGCCATAGTGTTTGTCTGGAGATGACGTGCAAACCCAAAGTCAGCTGGAGGGTGAGAGAAAATAAATGAGGGGCATACAGTGGTGTGTGTGTGTGTGTGTGTGTGTGTGTGTACAGTTAGAAATGAACTAACTCCACCATCTTCCTTAAACCAACACATTTTCACAGACATACTGCACATTTAGTTCTTCTAATACTCTGCTGAGTGAAGTCATTACCTATCTTAATGCAGGTATTGATGGAACTGGACCTGCGCCCCTCTGGGTGGCAGAGCAAGATGTTTTGGGGTTTGAGGTCTCTGTGGAGGATACCTTTGCTCTGCAGGACCTTCATGGCCTGAGCAATCTGCTGCAGGAATATGCGGATGGTGTCCTCACTTAATGTGCCCTTAGCTGAGGGTCAGAGGGATGAAATATATACAAGACGATTCAGGAGGAAGTTAGCATGGCAGCAGTTTAAAAGGTTATTGTAGCCTATTAGCGTCCAGATCTTATTAGAGATGAATCAATTAGTCGATCAATAGAACATTAACCGTACTATTTTGACTATTGATCAATCGTCAAAGTCACTTTTTAAGCACAAATGCCAAATATTTACTGGTTTCCGCTTCTCAAATATGAATGCTGCTTTTTCTAGTCTTCTATGACATATTTTTGGATTTTGGACTGTTGGTCAGACAAAACAAACAATATGAGTATGTCAATTTGGCTTTGGGGAATTATAATGGGAATTTTTCACTGTTTTCTAACATTTTATGGACCAAATGATTAATTGGGGAAATAACCAACAGATGAATAATAATGAAAATAATTGTTAGTTGCAGCCCCTGATCTTACTTACAAATTAGATTCACCTTGTTTCTCTCCAGAAACTCCAATATGATGTAAGGTGAAGATGCACTACTCTAATTACACCCGCGTCACTGCTGTCATACTTCATGGAAGTGAAGTTTGTTTACGATGCGGCTTTGGATACTAATGTCAAGGCCGTCTAACATGCTAGCCCCCCCCCCTTCCCAGTACATCCAGTATTTATAGCTGCAGTGTTTTTCCCCCGGATAAGTGAGTGACAGATGGGTGAAGTCATGTGGGTGCTCCGTGAACCTTGCCAAGCATGACTGAATGTTGCAAATAGCTGGATGTGCCACCTTGGCAGGGACACAGAATGGGCAAGTCTACAAAATAAGAGACGCTGGCACAGTGGCAGAATAAGACCAGCGCTCCACATCAGCATTTAAATAGATACATCGACATAGACAAGGTAAATTTAGCCTGAGAAAAATCAACTCCATGCTCTCAGCTGTGTCATCATATTTTGAAACAGGGTTTGAAACCTGAGGCAGGGGAAATTTCTGTGCGACAGTCTAGTGAAAAAAGTTTTTTGTTTTTTTTTATAATTCTGAGAATTTAAAAGGGATGAATTCACAAGGTACACGGAAAGCCAGCAAGATGAAAAATAAAAGCTGGGAGTTAATTTTGGCCACTCATTTTGTACTGATTTTTACACAATTTGTAGGAAAAACCTTTTGAAAATGCTTCATCACAAGCAAATTCTAGGGGGTTCATTTTACTTGGTTTCAGCACTTGGGAGTGTTAGTGATAATTTACCCACTGACCTGTTGGAACCTTTAACCTGAATTCTTAAGTTGTTCTGCTCTGCCTCCTCAAAATCCTATTATTCCTTCAAATCACTGAAAAAGCCTATTAAACGCCAAACTGACCTGCCAGTACAACAGTAAGCTGCTCCAAAAATATTTACCAGTAACAAACTGAAAGTTTGATCCTCTAGTGCAACAGTGAGGAGTGATGTGAATGTCCCCTTTTTTGCTTTGATCACAGGTGAAACGGAAAACTTTACTGGAGTGAGACATGAACTATATTAAGCCCCGCGTGATGTAGCAAACTTACAGTGAAGGTACTCTGCCAGGTCACCTCCATTGCAGTACTGAAAAGACAAGAAAGACAAGTCTTAATAGAAGCTTTGACAATGCTGCCTTGTTAGTGAATGTGATTTACATTTCCACATGAAAACAGAGCAGGCATTACCATTTCAATAACAACTTACCTCCATGACAAGATACACACATCCTCCCATTTCCTGTTGATGAAACCAGAAAAAATGCAAAAGATAAATGTAGTAGTAACTGAAATACACTAATGCTAAGAATCAGATTAAAAGTTACTTTAATAAGGATTTAATGAATGGTAATAAATATATTTATTTCATGTTTCATGAGAGACGGAAAATTGTGACTTATACCAATAATCTATCAATGTCTCAGTAGCTGTGCCCCAGGTTACATAACCAGTGACACCTGCTAATTTCTTACACGGAGATGACTCTTTTTTGGCCCGTCACTAGTGGCGCTTCTAGAAATTCTGGGACCCCTGACAACAGCTAACTCGGGGACCTGAAACTTTACCCCGTCATGGCACCCTGTCCAGCGCCGGGCTCCCCTGAATCAACCAGGACCCCTCCCTAATTCGGCGCCCTGCTTGATTGCCAGTGAAAAAGTCACAGAGCGGGGAGATGACATGGTGTTGGGTGGAGGGGTGAGAAGTTTAGGGTGTCGGTCTTTCGTAGCTTGACTGGAAGGTAATGAGTCGGGGAGCAAGTTGCCTCTTGTTTGTCTTTTATATCTCCAAGTTAAAGCTAGTAGGGTCTGTGTATTGGAGATAAACTTAACAAGTGTTTACCACTTGTACTATTGAATAAATAACACCTTATGGCTATTATAATGTAGTAAGTATCACTATAACAGATAATAGAGGGGGTAAATTAATACATTGCTGTCTACAAAAGGCTCCTACAGCCTGACCTAGAGTGTATCATCTAAACTCATTAGCCTTGTGTGCTGGTGTGTGCCTGCTGTGAGACGCTACTCAGACTCAGTGTTTTATAAGCCGGCTGCACCCTGCCATCTGTTAGAAAATAGTGAGAGATCAGCTCACTCCTGTCTGGCTGTCTGGCAGGTGTCAGTGAGGTGAGAAGAGGAAAGCACACACACTCACGCAAACTCACATCAAAGCAAATGGTTAATGTCCTGTGCTACTGTATGTGTGACCTGTTTACAAGTTTAAGGATATTTACTTAGCCTATGGCATACAGTAAAACACCCTACAGAGGAATCAATATCATGTTCAGATTTAGAAAATCATATCAGATGCTAAAAAAATCTGTCATACACCCACTTTTCACTCTTTTAGAATAAGTTGTTTGAGGGACTTCTAAAAAAACATAAACTACAGCTCCACTTCCGCAGGTCATTGAGGTCGCTAACCCCATGAAAAACTACAACAACCGACAGCCAAATTTATATCACATGAGCAAATGACGTTCAGTGTGGCAACATGTCAACATGTGGCAGGAAAGTCTACAGTATTGCATGTTTGTGTGTGTGTGTGTGTGTGTGTGTGTGTGTGTGTGTGTGTGTGTTGGGGTGTGGGGTGTAAACCATCTGTACCTGATAGTCAAGGAGTCTGACAATATTCTCATGTTTGAGTTCCTAGAAGAGGTGGGAAAAAAACATGTAAGTTAAAGGTACACAAAGAGACTGATAGAGAATGTATGGCAACATTAAAAGTCAACGTATTACCTTCAATATTTTTATTTCTTTGCCAAGCAGAGACTGTGATTTGGCCACGTTTTTCTTGTTGATACACTTCACTGCAACTTCCCAGTCACGTTTCTTGAAAGTTACAAAAAAAGAAGCAGGATATAAATACACCAGCCTTACATGTATCAACAATGACCAGACAAATACCAGTTTGTCTCAGATTTAAAACTTACCTCTTTATGTCTGCCTTTGAACACAACTGCAAAAGCACCGTGACCAATCAGGTCTTTCCTGTTGAACTCAAACTTCCCAACAGACTCCATGGATAATAAAAGATAAACACGTTAAAGTATCCGAGCAGGTTCAAGAGGTTGATTTTCCAACTGAAACAGACGTACAGTCCCACGACACTTCCCTCGTGCCGGTAAATCCCATTTCATTGATGAAAAATACTGTCTTCACACGTGACAAGCTTTCTTTTAACAGAAAAAACTGTCGATGACAACATTACGAAATTTCTGTCAACGTAAAAAGTTAAAACAACGTGCGTAGGAACAAACAACTGTATGTAAACAAAATATTAGCGGCACACTGTGCTTATTTAACGATTCAAATGAGTCCCTGTTCCTTTTCTAGAACCGGTAGAAGTTAAAAGCTCACGGAAGTGTTGTTAATCGCTGTTTGTATTCAGACACTGAGCTCATATTATTGTCTTCTTCACCTTTCTACCCATACGCTGCAGTTATTCATATCTCACGGCGAGCATGCGCAAACAGACTAGCAGCTGTTTGATGATGGCGCCTTCATGGACACCTCGTAAACTCGTAATTCTTACTTTGGCTAAAACTTATTTTTAAGACGGACCCATTTTCCAAAAGTAGTGTTATAGTGGATGGTGTTTTTCTAGCAGCGCAACGTATTTGCACACTCAAATTAAACAAAACTCACAGAAATATCCAAAATAACCATAAACAGCATTCCACATGCAATAAAATCCATCATGTTTACTCTGAATTACTGAGGCAAATTCCACCTCCCCTCCACCACCTTAACATATTCATGTACAGTATTACCTGCCCCAGGTGATCAGGGGGGCCCCAAGCCAGATGCTCTGTGACAAAAGATAGTTCAATTCTCATAAAAGAGTAAAAGGGCTCAGTTAAAGTTCCTTCTGAAAAGCATAAGAAATAGCCTGTATTTGTCCCCTCAGGTTTTTTGTAGGCCGTTTAGGACTGACACAATGCATTTTAGGCATTTATGTCCAGAGGCCTACTGTCTCCCAATCCATCAATGCCTAAACATCACAGAAACAACGAAATCATAGACACCTGCCACTTTCTTTGTTGTGTGTTATTTCACACAACAAAGTGTACATGAACACTGAAACAGGTTTTGCTCACTGTAAACTTTACAAAATCCACAGTCCTTGTTATGTGTAAAAGTGTATTCCAAAGTTCATCTGAAGCTAATGTGAGGCTTCAGTAGACTGAGTTAATCAAATTAAGAGGGTATCTTTAGAAGTTAGTCTTTTACTCTTTTTAGTACAAAGTTTCCTTTGTGTTTCTCCAGAGGGTGTTTTTTTTTCTGAGCTTTGGAGGAGGAATTTTGTTCTAAAAAGACTGTAATGTTGGAAGAGTAATTTGTATAATTTTACCACAGAAGCACACATTAGGAAGGGATCTTTTAATGGCCAGCATGTCACAGCAAGCAAAACTTGTTTCAGTGTACATATGGACACCTGACTGTTGTTTCAAGACAGACTTTAAAAATTGTGAACCTATCCTTTAACACTTTTAAGAATTCAGAATTAAGAAAACTGCTGTTTTCATAATGCAGGATGTCTCCATATGAGTCACTTTGACAGTAGCTTTCAGGTGTTGGTATTCTTCAAAGGCATCCTTACCTAAAATGGATTGATAATAATGTAATTCACAGGTACACACACACAAGTATCCACCAAATAGCATAAGTCATACTGGCCTACAACCAATACAAATGTGAACATGATGGTAAAACCCATGTAATAAAGATGACACTGATTTCTTGTCATAAACGTTTTATAATAAAGATAATTGGAAGCACAAACCATAGTACCATAAGACAACAATCATTAAAGGCCATACAAGCATAGAAATATTGAAATATTTAACTTTAAATCTGACATTAAAAGTGAGCGCAGAGTGACTTACAGTAAATCCTGTTTTAGGAAACTTAATGTTGGTACAGTGTAAGATCAATGACATTTTAAAATATGTCATATCCCTCCATTCTCACAGTATGTTAAGGAAAAAAAGCAACAACCTTATCAAGTCCCTCTGTTGTAGAACATATTGCATTGTACAAAAAAAATGTATGAAAATGTAAAAGAAATTAGCAACAGAAATAGCTAAAGACACCATAAAACTTCACAGAATTGTGTCCAAAACACAGCCAGTATTCACTATTCCCTCCAAAGAGCGTAACATACTGCAGCTGAGTAAGATGTGAGGTACAGCAAATATACCAGTCAGTTCATTTCAAGAGGGAAAACACACACACTGAATTTACCATTAGAACATACTGATTGTTGAGCTGTGACACTCAGCAGAAGACACGATACAGAACTCAGAATCACGAAATAAATAAATACATTATATCAGAATTGCATAGTGTGTAATTCACTGCTATTTCATCCATTGTTATTATACAGTTGTTGTGTTGCGCAGGTCCCAAAATTGGATTAAAGCTGTATGAATCAGGTGAATCTAGGAGAAGTTCATCCAGGTAAAATAAGCAATTAGTGCTTTGTGATGATGAATAATGTTAACAGCTGGTGAAACCATCACGTCATTGTTTTTAAGGCATACATCTAACACTATATTTAAGGAAAATATACTGCTTTTCTGTCCAAGTTTATGCATTTGTATCCAACCATAGCCTGAAAATACTTATCATCTCAAATTTGAATATGTTACATTAAATTAAAGCAGATGTAATTGAACAATTTTATAGTGTGAGTCAAGCTAAACACATCACTGTGATTTAAACTACTATTTTGACATTTTGGGAAATAAGCTTATTTGCTTTCCTGCTGAGAGTTAGATGAAAAGGTTGCTACCACTGTCATGTCTGAACGCTAAATATGAAGCTACGGCCAGCAGCAGATTACTTTAGCTTAGCTTAGCACAAATTCTGCAGACAGGGGGACACAGCTAACCATAAAACCACAATGTGTTGTCTTTAAACTTCTGTTTTTGTACAGATTAAATAAATGAGATACAACGTGTTGATTAATGAGCTTTAGATGTGCTGGTAGGCAGATTTTGTCACCTTTGAACAGAGCCAGGCTAGCTGTTTGCCCCTGTTTCTAGTTTTTGTGCTAAGCTACGCTAACCAGCTGCTGGCAGTAGCTACATATTTACTGAGCAGACATGAAAGTGGTATCAATCTTTTCATCTAACTCTCAGCAAAAAAGCAAATAAGCGTATTTCCCAAAAGGTCAAACTATTCTGTTAAATAAACTCTTGCCAATTAGTAAATCAACTGCAATATACAGATGGACCATGCAACAGACAAATCGAGACGCTCCACTACACAGCGCGTCATTGCCAGACCCTGAACTAAACTCATGGATCTTAAGACTCTCTGTCACTTCACTGACCTCCTCCGAAATCCCTGCTCTTGTTTTTGGAAACACATTATGTTTTTATGAGACAATAATAAGGCACAGTCCTTAGAGTCTGTTTGTCTTTAGAGGTGAAGCTACACCACACCTCCTTTGGTATCACTTTCACTTGAGTGGATGAGTGTCCAATTCAGTACATAACATAGTGGGAGAATACTCTGGCCAGTGTTTGTCATTCTACACTAGTGAGCTTCAGATTGCTCTCCTGCCGCAGACAGAAGCGATGGTCTGTGGTTCTACACGGCGGAGAGGTCGATACGATTGGCTGAGTTGGTGCTTTTGTCCCATGTGTTCATCTTGGTGGGAGTCACGCCCTCTTTGTTTCCATTCATCTGGAGGAGGGGAAGGAGAACGTTAAGACTCAGGCGGTTAAGAGCTGAACAGCTCATTTCTGTCTGAGCAAATCTTTAACGCCAGCACTCACAATGTCAGAGTTGAATGGCTTCACGTTGATGTTTCGGATGGAGCTGCTGGTAAGAGACCACACCTTGGTTTTGTGTTTGAAAGCAGCTCTGACCTGCAGAAAGAAGTAAAGCCATAACAGACAATGGTGACAAATGTCAGACAAAATACATCTTATCATCCTAATTTAGACTAATTGAGATCCTAGGGCCAAATGGAATTCTGGTTGTTTATTGTGTGGACAATTTACTCTCACAGGATGTGACAAATCAAAACATTAAAACACATATTTAACATATTTAGCACCATACCTCAGAGTTGAGAAGACAGTGAAACAAGAAGACAAAGAACCCCTAAAGAAAAGTAAAGACATTTAACTTTAGTAGAATTTTCACAAACGGCTGCAAACATTTTGACCCTGTAGTTAAGAACTTACTTGTAACGAGTTGAATACAGCAAATATATATAGGAATGGCAGAGAGTGTGTGTTGACAGCAAGAACGCCAAAGATCCAGGAAATGCCGAGTATAGGCAGGAGGACAGCCACAGCCTTTGCAGTCAGCCTTGAAAAGAAAGCAAGAGACAACCATGTTTAGATTATTAGCTTTTAATAAGAGAACAATATTTAAGAGCATTGGTAAAAAGTAAACTCACTTGACTGCATTGGCATCTCCATGAACCTTGTAACTCTCTCCGCTGATTCGAGATATGATCCTGGTCACAGATATCAGAATACCAATGTTCACCTGGAAATCAGAGAGGAGGTTAAATATATTTAACAGAGCTACAGGAGGTATGATTGTGTTTCTTTCTTCCTGAAACAGAACACAAGTTTACCATGAATACAGATTAAACTGTAGCTGAGATTACACAACAAATTGGGAACTGTAATGACAAATGTTAATTGTCGCAAATTCCTCACCACAATGACAAACAGGGCTGGTGCCACAAATGCCCAGATGGCTCCATTCTTCAGTGACAGCCAACAGCTGAGAAAGCAAGAAAATCACATTATGTTCCCTTTCAAGTAAAATCATATAATGCTCTAATGTAAATATGGAATGACATATGGTGTTACTGTTAACCTAAAAGCTTTTGAATAACATTGAACACAGTTAATGGTTCCAGTTTCAGGTGATGTCATTCTTACGCAATTCCAGCAAGCTTTGATGGAATAAAATAAATTCCATATAATTCCTCCAATTTTCTTTTTGAAAGTGCAGGTCATACTTACTTGTCAACCTCGCCATAACTGTCCAGAGCTGATGTCATAGACACCACACATATAACCAATGGAGAGCCTGATAATAAACAAAGACACCAACGCATATGTTACACATTCACTAAAAATGTCACATAGTACCCATGATTGGATTAACATGCTATGGGGCCCTGGGGCAAAAAATGTGATTTGTCCCGCTCTCTTTGCACTGCTCATGTACCCTGTTGTGTTCAAGCACCAATCTAGTACAGTGCCTATATAACATATCATGGCAGCTTAATTATATTTGCTGTATCGATTAAACATTGGCAAAATAGATCTTTTAAAATATTTAAAATCCTGCGTTGTTTCCGTCCTTGTTTGGTTGCTAGCAGTCTTCTTCTTCCCTGCCTTTGTTGGCACATTGCTAAATGTTTTGATCTATTACCGCCACCAACTGTCGCCCTGCAGAAAAGGAATGTGTATTGCGTCGCCCGTAAGCTTGTGCGTGTATATGTGCAAGATACAAACAAAATGTGGACCCACTCTTAAAAATATTGCTCCACAGCGCCACTCAAAAAACTCCACAGGGTATCTAACCACAACCAAAACTTGGCACACACTAAACCTGAGGCGTTTAGACCCAGATCACAGGGTTAGTAACGCAGCCTTGTTAATGACAGCGTCAACACAAGTTACCAACACAAGATGATTTAGGTATCATCTCAAAAAAGCCTTGTGGCTCTGTTAAACATTGTGACACGTTATATTGTCCAACATGGTAAACTCCACCCATTGTAGAACTAGTCTTTGCATACACGTTTGAACCCAGTGGTGGTTTTATTCATCTGCTGTGCTGCTAATTGCTTATTTCCCTGAAAATAACTCCTTTTATTTTGGTGCCTTGATCTTTTGGCTTGCCAAGCCCTGAGGCTTCTAGCACGCTATACTACAAGGAAACTGTTACTTTGAAGGAGGAAATTAAAGATAAAGTGGTCAACAGCCTTTATCACAGCTAATAGCAACAGCAATTCATTATAAAATGAGTGTTTACTTTTTATGTATAACAGCTATACTTCTAACTGTCAGACAAGTCTCCAGCACATAATTTGCAGTTGGCCACACAAAATGAAAAATTACTCTGGCCAGAAGAAAGGAAGTAATAAAAAAGGGATCGTTTTTCCACTAATGGGTTCAGCATGTGAAGGAAAGACTATGCATTCCTCAGCAGTCAAAGACGGTATACGTATGTCCCACAATCTTTTTTTTCTGTCCATCAAACTCCGGTTCACTGTGATCAGCAGAGGCAATTGTTATACTGGAATGTAACTCAAAGCAGATTTATTTAACAGGGTCAAAGTTATTTACTTTTCATAAACAACATTTGGGCAGTAAGGTCACTTAAAAAATGGCCAAATCATATTTACAGTAATGGCCTGGCGTGAGGTAGAAGCAGGACATTGGGTGAAATTAGGGACAATAAATTGTGACTATAGTGTATTCTCAAACACGACAGAAGAAAAAAATCACACAAGGCACACTTAGACAGGTATGTTTGTTATATTCTGAAGCGAATATGCCAGATACATGATTCCATCTAAGTGTAGTAATTAAAGACTGCTGAGCAGACCTACCCCAGCCAATGCCATAGTAGTAGAAGTGTTTGCTGCCCTCAGAGCCGAACACTTTGACCACCATACTGTAGAGGTGGAGGCCCTCCACCAGCATCCAGGCGAATGCACTCAGAAAGAAGAAGTGAAGCAGGACAGCCATTACCTTACAGGGCACCTGGGACGGGCGACAAAAGCAAGCTTTTACCATCAAAACATCCTCTTTTTTATGATTATCTATGTATGTGTCGCCATTTTCCTTTTCCTCTGTCCTGTTTTTCTCTTGCACCAGTGGTTTGTATTTGTATTTTTTTCTTTTAGATCTATTATCTTTCATTCTTGTTTTTAATAATTTAGAGGTAATTTCACTTTACCACATGTAACACTGTAGTTCACTTCAAACCTTCATGTTACACAAACCTTTTTCATCATCATCCTAATCATTTTAATAATCTTCACTCATCATCTTCACTTATCATACTTATAATCATCATCACGATTTTTCTTTATTGTCTTCTTCATCGTAATCATTGTTACAACCATTATAATCATCGTCAGTCTGCACTGTGTGCCTACCGTGCCCGGGTCGAAGCGAGCGCTGATGAGCAGTAAGATCTCAGCCACCAGGATGGCAAAGGACAGGTTGGCGTGGATGTGGTAGCGTTGGTTACGGATGGTACTCACTGACCTGCAGAGCAGCAGAAGGACAACATCCCGTTAACTTGCTATAATACTTTGGTAATAAGAACACTTAGTATATAGGTAGATACATATATGACAATATAGGTAGTTTTATGAAATAAAATATACAGCATACATGTATATTAAATACAGTACAAAGAGTTTCTGTGTAAATCCACTGACTGATAAAGAGTGTGATGTATTCTTAAAAATTCTATGAAAGGTTGTTCATGTGATTAACTGATTATACTCACGACAGAACTGCAAAAGTGACCAGAGTGATGGCAAGACAGAAGATGGAAATTGAGCAGCCAACATAACCAATGGTTGACAGTGCCACCCTGTGGCCAGTAGTGAGCTGTGTACAGAGATATATCACCATCAACAATGGACAAGACTGCACGTAAAAACATTCATATTTTGCCAACATGGGTGGGCCGGTACATTGTGCCACCAACGCACATGCAAAGCTAGTTTAGCCTGTTTCATTCAGCCTGTATCATTAGCCAGGAAATTCAAAGGGGCCCTGTTGAGTTTATGATGATGAACACAATGCTGACTCTCATTAGTATTTCTCCGTCAGGCTACTCTCCAAGTCATAAAGCTTTAGCAAAATGGTTTAAATCCTCCTGTGTAAATGATGAAACACAGAAACGTAGGTATTCACATATTATGTGTATTTTTTAAACATGTATTAACCGTTTTTGATGTAAAGTTGTTTTTCTCTTGTACGGAATCACTGTAAAAGTACAATCAAATACCTATTTTTTATGATTTTGGGATTAGCAAAATGTACATTGTCCAAGAAGCTAAAGAGAGTGACAGCGATAATTGTGTTTCTTCATATGCACATATCCATGGCGTATGGCCTAGTGCATTGATGTTGTTTTGGAGTTGAGGCTATTTTGAGGGCTTGGGTTTGATTCTCCATTAACCGTCTTCACATGTGCCTTGTCATTACGAGGGCAGAGGAGTCTCAGCCTTCCAGAAAAGGGATACGTGGGATGTTCCCTCGCAGCTGAGGGACGAGGCAGCCCACTAATTAGAGACTGGCTAAGGGAAAGTATAGCATCAAATAGACTTCTGCTCCTTAAATACAGCACTGGCCCACTTAGCTGCAATAAGAAGTCCTCTTTTCTATTTAAAGGAGCCATCGTGGATGCTGACCATACTCCCATGGCACGTATTCTTGGATAACAAAGAGTTAGACTGTGGTGACAACATACACAAGTTTGGCATTCCAAATTGCTCTGCATGCACATAATGTAAATGTAAAATACTGTGCAGGACAGTGTTCAGAGAAGAGAATTAATGTTATCCCAGATGTTTTAAAGGGACAGTTTTTGGAGGATGGTTCAAAAGGACAGTTTGTGGTCTCTTGAGAGACTGTGGTCCTTGAGGAATGGACCACTGACCTGTGCAGCGACCCAAAAGAACCACACTTAATCATGGTTGTCCAAAGTACTTCTGTATAAAACCACCAGTGAAACCGACATTGTGACTGTGTAGGTCTGCTTACAATTGACCTACAGGGAGGAACGATAAACTGTCCAAAGGCTGAAGTGAGGGCTTCTGGTTGATGGGTTACTGTGTGGTAAACCGCTGCTTCCTGTCCAATTATGTTCCTACAAATCTACTTATTTTGTGACAAAGACACAGAGGGAGGGACACACTTTTGAATACGGCTAGTGTAGACAGATAAACCTTCCTCTAAACAGTAGTGGGAGGTTTACGGTTTCTGAAAGTTTCCCTACAACAGATTAAATGAAAAGCACTATGAAGAAAATCATCAACAGGCATTTTTCACAGCAGACATTTTGACTTGTCATAGCAGGAAAAGCACAGGTGTTACTGATAACATTAACAATGGCTCTGTTCTATCCAAGTGTAAGCCATGACAGTTTGACAGTGAGCTAGCATGCAAAACCAGGACCATGGATGTATTATGAGAACTGGATACTGGACTCAAAGATGGCACCCATTCAATGAAAATTGCTTGCAGAGTGCATAAGCCAAAAAGTTTTTACAGAAGTCTCTTTTATAACGGTCTATGGGGAAAATGCTTTTTGGGCCGCAGGGGATTTTTTTGTTGCAGTGCCTTAATTGGCCATTGGGTCACAGCAAGGCTGAGTGGTGACTCTGTATCCAGCTCTCTTAATACATCCATGACCAGGACCCTGACACTGAAGCAGCTAAATGGAATTCAGTCAACATAAATGTTATAATTTACACTGTACTTTTCCTACTGTGACATGTCAAAATGTCTTCTGTGAAAAAGGTCCATGTTAAACCTGCGATCATTTTTTTTTTTTAAAACACAATGTTGACATACTGTATAATCACCTTATAAAGGTGACATGGCTAGCGTGTTAGGCTAACAGTTGCCTATTACACATCTGGCAGATATGGAACAAAGTAAGCATGCATTTGTAGTCCAATATTCACTCTCCTTTTAGCTTTGTTTTAATCTCCACCAACTCCTGAGGAAATATCTGGCTCTTTAGCTGCAAAATGCTCCACTATGTTCACCAGCTAGTTGCTAACTTTGCCTGTCTGCCGTTTGGTGCTGAACAGGTAGCGTGCAGTCGGTTTATCAGAGCTTTGTCACTGATAACAGCTGCCGGCTGCAATCCATTGTTAATATAAATGAAATAAATTAGAACAGCTTTAAAGAGTAGCCAAAATGTCATACCTTTAAGGGCACCACTTGCATAAGTATGGCAAAGTTGGTAAGGTGGTTGCACAAACACACAGAGTACGTCATGTTTCCATCTGAGCGTACACAACCTTCGTTGGACCATACTCCCTCGTTTGAACTGAAAAGGATGACAATTCGGTATTATTCACAGAGAAAATATACTCAAGAGATATATTAATATAAAGATGCTTGCATGAAGAACACATATACAGACAAAATAGGTTTTTATAGGAGCACTACTGGCAGGGATCACTAAACATGATCCATTGTGGGAGGCACACATTTCTTTGCTGAATTTATCAGGGCATTCTGACAGAGCAATCCAATAACTCACATTTTTCTTGAGCTTCAGGGCAAAGGGGAGTAAGGAGAGGGAACCTTTGAATCCAACTAAAATACACTCCCTTTTAAACTGATTTATGCTTTCTAAATAGCATTTTGGCTCCATTCATCAGATCACCATATTTGTAACAGAGGGCTGTTGCTCAAGATACAGCAAACTGAAACAGCAACACATGTAACACACAAATGTTTTTGGATGAGTAAAAGGGAAATACACCTTTTCCAAATCATTGGTCATTTCTTATGATTTAAAGCCTTACAGACTTGAGCAAATAATATGCAGAGTCAACAATCACAGATAAGACAGATAAAATCTCTTTGGCTTTACATCTGAATGAATAATTGAGACATGCTGCATCTAAATCATGCACACAGACCCACCTGTAGTCCAAGAAGGCACAGTAGAGGAAGACTTCATTGCTCTGATTTAGTACTTGCTCTTGCTGTTCTTTAGTCTGAAAGAGAAAAGTCAAATAAATTTGAGATCTTTAATTGCGAGAGAAAAGGTATGTGATATAGGAAAACATTTGCTTTTGGATTGTACCGGCTCATTTAATCAGAGCAACCTGTTTCAGAAAATGTGCTTTGATCGTGAAGACGTGGAATATTTTGGACACAAATTAGCAGCATTCTTTCCTTGATGCTTTCTTTCCATCCATATGCGCAACAGAAGCATCTTGATATATTAGATATATTAAGGTTAAACATACTGTACAGTTTGTAACTAAAGAGGAGTAAAGCACTTTATTAATTTTGCTTCTGATGCACAATAAAAATGCTTCATTGGTGCTTAAATGCCAGTAAAAGAAGACTTCAACCAAAGAGGTGTGAGATCATACTAAAGGACAGAAAGACAAGACGCATATCGACACTCAGCAAAGGTGATTATTACACTGAGCGAAAATCCCTACTGTCTCCAAGAATCTTATTTGATTATAACTCACTTTTTCCGTGTCATTCCTTAATATGAGATTTGGAGTCCCCGGAGACAGTGAGCTAATGGCTACAGTGCAAGAATGCAGTAATTGGGGCTTGGCCCTGGTTTCAGGTCAAACCACTACCCTCCCCAATCTGTCATCTGAAGAAAACAACACTTTCATTGGCTGGTTGGGTGTATACTGAGAGACTGCACACCTCTTCTCATTCCCCAAGCCTTGACTCTCAGACTGAATAAGTGTATGATTAGATGGACCGTGTCTGCACTATTTCCTTCTGGAAAAAGTGAGAGTGAGAGTGAAACTGACAGTCAGGCTGTCTGTTTCCTGGCCCATAGGCTCAGTGATTCATATTACAAAGCCTAGCACAATACGTTGACTTCATTGTGTAACCAAATCGTTGCTCTCATTCTGTCTGTTTTGCACATGCAGCTCTTTAGTCATCATGTATTGTGACCCTCGAGATGAATGCAATGGATAGATATTCATGTGGCCCATTAGAGCAGGCAGCACAATGGGTCCAAGAACCATGAGAGCGCCGTAAATGCACCCCGTCATCACAAGCCGGCGGCCAGCTTTGAGGAGCTGCAAGCAACCCC
This sequence comes from Macquaria ambigua, assembly GCA_008360985.2. Taxonomy (NCBI): domain Eukaryota; kingdom Metazoa; phylum Chordata; class Actinopteri; order Centrarchiformes; family Percichthyidae; genus Macquaria; species Macquaria ambigua. The sequence continues at coordinate 570,831 of VMKM01000002.1, read as the reverse complement.
ATGGGTGAATTTACTGCTCCCCTGTGGGCTTTAACAACTCACATTTCTTGTTGGGTGTAAATGAAAGCAGATGGAAGAGAGACAAACTGTAATTGGCACATTGTAAGCCTTGCTTTACAGTGTCATATTTGCTCTCTATGATCGCTGAATCTTTAATGTTCCTGTGCAATGAAGGAAGACTAATTATCCTCATTAAGCACAACATGTAAACCCTGGCTCATGGGAAACAATCCATCATTATCAAACCATGATATGTACCAGACACAAGCTAAAATATACATTGACTAACAGACCATCACACATATAAGGAGTGCCATGCTTCCTCTCTAGCAACTGTCTGTTTGTGATACATCCAGTGTGTGTTTTCGAGTTGATATCTGAGGAGAGGTGCAGGAACCTGAAAGTCACTGGTGAGTGTTAAAATGCACTTGGAGATCTGGCCGAGCTTTCCGCTCACGCCGTTGTTCCCTCGATGCCCCGAGGCCTCAGCCACCAGCCAAGACTGGAGCTGGCGCTCAAAATCTTTATTAACAACAGAAGGCCAGCAAACACTGCCTTGGAAATCACTTTGAGCCTCTTAAGGGGAAAAGATGTAGAGAGGAAGAAGAGGGTGAAAGCTAGTGACAGGAGAGTGATGCAGAGTGACAGGCTGGTGAAGGAGACGAGTCAGAGAGAGGGAGGCTGATAAGTCATAGATATTCAAGGTGTTTCTGGTGCTTCTATGTTACTATGTCCCACTTGGTGCAGCTGTCAACCACAGCTCCACCTACAGTGATTACTGACAACTCACCCACCACTGCAGTGAAATTCTAAATTGTCCAAAATCTTTCTTCTACAGATTCACCAGCAGCTATCAGTGGCAGAAGACGTATTTAGATTCTTTACTTACATTAAAGTACCAGTACATCAATGTAAAAGATACTCCTACTCCTACTTAAGTAAAAGTACAGAAGTATTATCAGAAAATTGTACTTAAAGTATCAAAGTAAAAGTATTCATTCTGCAAATGGTCCTTGTGACTGATGTATTATTATATATGACATTATTAGATTATATTAGAAATTATTATTATTAGAAAGTTGTATTCATGTTTTCTCTAATCTTTGCTTTTTTTGTGATATGCTGGATAATTTTACCTCTTTGGGATCCAAACAGTCATTTAAATGTAATTCTAAGTTTAGAGGGTGGAAATGTCTCTTTGGTGGAACTACTAACAACTCATAAAGGTGACAACAGGCCCCAACTAACCACTGCTTTTTTTCCTAAGGGGCTTTCCTAAGCCAAAAAGGTTGGGAACTACTGGTTTAATGTATTGTATTTAATCATTTTTTTAGATGTAAAATCTTAATCTAAAAAGCCAAGTAGTAACTATATTAAGTAACCATAGCTGTAAAACTAATGTTGCAAAGTAAAAAGTACAATGTAAAATAGAAATACCAGATTTCCACCACTGGCAGCTATAATACATGGCGTGGGTCTTGGGTGTTATTAGCTAGCATCTCAGTTGAAACAGCTGCAGGGGGATAAAAGCACTGTAAGTCATGATGCAACCCTTTTGGAGGAAACAAACACTTCTCAGCTGCCATGTCATCATCATAACACACCTGTAATATGATATTGTTTTACATAATAGATATTTAATGGTGTATTCTGATGGCTGCCGTCTGATGTGTATATCCCTCTAACCCAAAGCACGCCTGCTTGTTTTGCTGTTTAATGACTGCGTTGAGCCGGTTGGGTAAAATGATGAGGGATGAAAATAAACACTCTCATGCATCACAAAAGCACATAAGTCGTAGATGACACACACAACCCAGCAATTTGTGTAAATGCAAGCCTCTCTGTCCTCTGTTGTGTCTCTCAGACCTCCCATGACTGGCAGAGCTGGAAGCCGAAGCCTCGCTGTGGTTGAGCTAGCTTCAGCAAACGCAGACAGCATATGTCTCTGCAAATCCCAAGGCATCGGGCAACTCCGGGCCAATTTTAAATCTTAGCTTTTGACAGCTGGTTCTCAAGCAAGGCGCAAATAAAGAAGAGATGGAGAAAGCTACACGCCACCCATCATCATTGTTTCAACAGTCAATTCCAAACAGACAGGCTAGTAGCGGTAGAAACACAACCCAAAGACTTGAAGTATTCATAGGCACATATTTCTTCTGTCTGAAATAATGAATTGTTTATTGAAGTAAAACTCTCAAACTGATTAACTTGCAGCTTTCTATACGCCACCAGCATTTAGGCTTTTCTAACTTTCACAGAAAATCGCAACATTTAAATTACTTTTTAAAATTACCATTATTGTGTACAGTATAGTATGCTGCAGTGGAACCAATTCAACAGTAAACTACTGTTAACAAACTCAAATGGAGATATAAAAAAGAAATCATATTTCTTATCAAATCTGATCCAAGTTCTAACTGAAAGAATATAAAATATTCAGCATAAAAGTTCATTCTTGACCTTGACAGTAGGTTGACAAATTTTTATTTTTGAGCCATTTACTGGCTTTTTCCAGAGCTTGATATTAGCTTGAGAGCATGAGATGTAGTTGAACGCTACAGAAAGTGGCCAGTGAGTGGACCTTGAATAAATATCACTAATAAAAAAAGTCCTGCACACACCCACTCATTCCATCCAGCACTGGTACAACAATAAGCAGCCCAAAGAGCAAAGGAGCAAAGAAGTCTAAATGCAGCCTTTGGTTGTGCTAAATTTAAAAAGCAGCAAAAAAATTACACAACAGTGGGAGTGAAGAAGTAAGCGATCCTCTCCTTTTCCCTCAAACGTTCCAAATATTTGAGAGCACAGAGAGAGCCAGGGTGTAATTTGGACCGCACTTTCTTTCTGCATTTGGTATAGATATCAATCTTTAACAGTGCAGCTGCCAGCAGGGCCCATAGCAGCATTGAAACTCATCAGTCACACTTTACACGGCGATAAAACATTATTTAAAGCAACCATCGTCTTCTCTTTTGGTGGAAATGTACAGTAGGTGAAAGTGTTTGTTGAAATGTGAGTCAACAGAAAGGCTGGCTGAGATGTAGCCAGGTTTCTGACGATGACTAAACTGTTCTGCATAACAACAGAGAGGCCATACATGCATTTCTCAAAAGCTACATTGACTGCTCTTAAATTTAGTAAGGAAAGGAAACACTTTATTGCAGTATGTCTGGGAAAGGCACACCAAGGTATGGTGTAACATTACTCAGTCCAGCAGGCTCAACCACAGCTCAGAACTTGACCGGGAGTTTGAGAAAAACCTGCCCATTGAACCACCTTAAGGTCAATATATTAAAGCATCACACTGACACGACCTGTGGCTCTGATGGAGTACAGATCTCAGTGTTGTTATAACAGGGCTTTACAGTCAGAGGTCAGACTTAAGCCTATCCACGTAGTACAGCATGTGGAGTAACAGTCTGAATCCATGCAGCAAAAACACAACTGGCCTTGAGTGAGATCATGCTGTCAGGGGAAATGTAATAAGACATGCAGCTGCGGTCTCAGCTCAGTCTCTGAGGTAGACACCGAAAACAACGAGACGTGTTGATAGGTATGCAGGGTGTGAGGGAAACTGGACACAATTTTAAAAAAACGCAGAAATTACAGAGTTGTTTTTGATAAGGTGAGCGCTGGACGTTCACCAAAATACTGTACAGTGGCTTTTACTGTGGTTCCAAACAACAAACATGACTAGTGTTTCTTTCCTTTTAGAACTAAACTCACATGACAACGGGAGAGGTTCTCCATGCGTGAATTCATGTGTTCAGTTCCCAAAGGCTTTCATACGAGGCCACTGTAACATTTCTCTGGTTTCTGGCCTGTTTCCGTAGGAACAACATGTTTGCATTCGCAAGTTGAAGGCTGCATTTTGAGCCTTTGCAGAGAAGTTCAAATAAGGGTAAATAATATTTTTAGCTGATGATGTTCAGTGATAATTTCAAAACCTGTGGTTCTAAAGCTCCCTTTGTTAACCTGTGAAAAAAGTCACCATGAGAAATTCAAGGTTGTGAATGTGTCGAAAACATTTGTAGTTGTTGAAAATTTCAGAATGTCAAAATAAAACTGATGCGCAAATGTGTGAAACTCAAAGTTCCCACACTGTGTGTGACACTGAAGTTACACATGAACAAGCTTCTAAGTTACAAGTATGAATTTTGGCTCTGCTTTTACAGTTAAAAGAGATAAAAAAAAGCAGAAAATTCTCACATTTGAGGAGCTGAAACCAGTGAATTTCTGTCACTTCTGCTTGAAAAATGACTTAAATGATTAATTGCTTATCAAAATAATTGCAGATTAATTTTCTGTTGATCAACTTATCGACTAATCGTTCCAGCCCTAATGATTATGTCACATTTGTTTTAGTATTTTCTAGAAGTATATAACAAGAATTCTTGATGATATAATTAATGAACGCGACCTGGACCTGGATAATGGATGAATGGATTAACCAAATGCAAATGATTAATTCATTTAAGTTCATTTAAGATAAAGTCAACACTTGCCCATTATGAGACAATGAGCTTCCTAGCTACTGTAGCTAACAGTAGTGACAGTATTTGCCATTGTGCTGACTGAAACAAACAGCCTCCCAATTTTAGTCTAGTCAAGAGCTTTGTCACAGGTTTACACAGGGCGATATACAACCACAGGTTTTGAAATTATTTCTGAACTTTATTTGACAAGCGTTAAATTTTTTACCCTCATCTGCGGCCATAGAAAGACTCATGCAGACAGAATCAGGACCAGGACCTTTTCTACTTTCCTCCGAGCTTAAGCTCTGCTCTGTTCAGCACGTACTGAGAGGTGGTGGTCGTGAGGTTGGAGTGGTGATAGAAAGGGGGTGCTAAATGGGCGGAGCCTTAAGGAGAGACTCTAAATCTTTTGGCAAGAGAGGAATAGCAATAGCCAGACCTCCATCTGTGATTGATCAGTATGTTGGCTCACACTGCTTGTGTTTGTGTGTGTGTGTGTGTTGGTGTACGGATGGGTGTGGGTGGTTGGGAAAGAGAGCGAGAGAGAGAGAGAGACGGAGGAGAGATTTTTGCCCACAAGGTTTAAGCTGGGCGTGTGCTGGGAGTTATAAAAAGACTGGCAATAAAGAGTGGTTATTATTGTGGCAGAAAGGACTGATACCAGCATTGGCATACATGATTAAACGACTGAGAGCGCCGGTATCAGAAAGGGTTAAATAACCTTTGCGTGTTTGTTTTTAAAGTTGCTGAACAATTAATCAATTTTTTTCCTCATGTATAGGAAGCTCCAACAAGTCTAGACATCTTTGTAAATACAAGCCACCCAGTTTCCCTTTCCCCCCCCGACCTCTTCACTCACTTCCCACCAAACTCTCTTTCATGTTCTTTAAATTATGGGAGGGAACCGATGGACAGGCCTACAACTTAATGGAAAACTTAATCACTAACAGTTTTTTGTGCAGTCACTTGGTGAATATTTGAACTGATAGAGTAACGGTGAAGTCACCTGTGTCAATTTGATAAGTTCAGTAATTACATTTTCTTAATTTTTCAGCTTTTTAGGTAAGAAAATCATGCTCTTATTCAGTGTATGTAGAAAAGAAGATGTGGTTTAAGCAAAAGTTTGACTTGACAATTTGGGAAGTACTACAAGAATTGTGTCAATCTTCTCATGTAACTCTCCGCCAGAAAGCAAATAATAAAATGTTGAACTTTTTCTTTAAAGTTAATGATTTGTAGTTCTACATTACATCATGAATGAAATGGAATAAAAGTGATCTGAGGGACAGATAGAGGCCACCAGTGCTCTTCCAGTGCTGCCACCCCATTCCACCCTTCACCTTGGCCCTTCTTACGGAGCCGCCGAACTAACACCCGACTTTATAAGCCTGTAAAGTCAGGCCCTTTGTCAAAATCTGTTTTTTAAATCCTCTCAGATTTGACCTTATAAATCGACTTTGCTCATGAAATCAATCTTTCCATTCATTCACTTCATACCATCAGAGTGATGCTTTGACGGAAGAAGAGGACAGGGAGGAGGTGTCGGCCTTTTTATGTATGTATTAATGTTTAACTACAGACCCCAATGCCTCCCACCCTCCCTTTTCTTCCCTTCTTCTCTCTTTATACTCTCTCAAACTGAACCTGAGTCAGACAGCTGTAATAAATCACTGATGGAGCCAGGGTCCAATCAACATCATGGCCGAATGGCGTGAGAAAGCATGTGGGCCTCCAGCAGCCTTGATAACACCTTGTCTGGGTATCAAACCCGCTCTGTGCCATGTAACATGTGACGGCGGCACCTTGGCTATTACTGAGTCAGCTGGGAATGGCATGACCTCACCGGGCGGTTTCAGTGTGCTCAGTTTCAGAGGGCATCAATCAAGACTGCAAGGTCACTCAGACAACAACCACATGGCTTTGACCTTCAGTGAGTGGTTCCTGCCATTACACAAGATTCTTTACAAGTCGGCGACTCCATCAATCCACAGTACGATACTTTTTATCATGGCAGGTGTCAGATAGGGAAAATGGATGACATTTGGGTCTGAGCCACGACAGTAGGTGAGTGTTTGTACAGTACAAGAGATGGCACACAGGACTTGTTGTAACCATGACAGCATGAAAAGACAGATGAGGAAGCTGACACATTTCTGCTTCAGACACACTCAGTCCTCCCTGCTAGGTTTTAATGAAGTCACTGGGTGCTTGTCTACTTTCTTAGGATGAACACAGAGGTCAGCTGCAAATCACTTACTCTAGGCCGCTGACTTGGTGCCATGCGAGGACATCTTTGAGGTTTAACTTGTGCAGACAGTAAAGAGCAACATAAACAATGACAGGAAAGGTCTGCCTTGTACTGTGTGAGCTGCCCTCCCTGCCTCCAAGTTAGGGAGGTGATAAGTATCCGCCAGCTGCCAAAGACATTAAAAAAACTCCAAAAATAGTCACTTTTTGACTAAATCCAACTACAGGTCTGTGCAGCAAACCAGTTACAGCAAAACAAACCTTTTTCTGGACGCCTTCACAGCCAGAAGCGTTGTGTGCCAAATTACGATGCAGCTCCTAAATATAAATCATTGTCAAAAGCTATGCATCCTAAGTTAAGTCGAAAAGTGCTGGCATGGTGCGTTCCAATCAGTATGCGTTAGTAATAAGTATAACAGCTTATTCATAATGGGGTAGAAGGGAAAGAATGTAAGAAACCTGATTTATGCTTACATCAGAGGTAAAGGCAATCAAACTAAAATAGAAACACCTTAACTCAACAGCAGAGCTGGTGAGCATCTCCAGCACTCCCATAACAAAGGAGATTATAAGCCCTCTCCCATGGTGTCTGCTAAAACAAACACAGTGATCATTGTCGCAGGACCCAAGCCAGATGATTGCAGCATAAACATTTATTTCACCAGGGAAAATGAAGGCAAACAAAGCAATATTGCCATGGTTTCATGAAGCTGCATGGATTTCATTTGTGCTCTTACGAGTGAGGAGAGAAAATAACGTATTGGTAATTCACTTCAATAGAAAGTGAATAATTCTTGTAGGACTTGTAAATCAAGCAGAACTACATTGCTGGGGGTTTGTTAACTGCCTTATTAATGCTATTGTATGATCGTCTAATAGGCTATTAACACAATCCATTTAGATGAAAAGTATGGCTTCAAGATCCTGTCAATGTGCAAAAAAATAAATAAAATATACATGGCTGTGAAGTACACTGCCACATTTCTGACTTTACAAGAAAACAAGCTAATGCTATACACATTTTTAAGTTAATTTTCATTATGAGTTTCAACTGCATTTCCCATGGAAAACTGGCACAGCCCCTGCCATAAAGCAGCAAAGAAAAAATATGTTGTTCATAAAAGAAAGTTATTGTTTCTTTCAAAGCGCCCTAAGCCTGCAGTTCAAATGTCCATAATCAGTTTGCTTTCTGGAAGCCACATGCTCCACAAGGAAAAATTTAGGCAGGCTAATGAAAACCAAAATAGGCTTCGGTCTATGTGCTGCACAAGCATCAGTCAGTGATAGACACTCATCTTCTTACATAAGAGAGCTGCCAAAAATAGAGCTGATAGATTTCATATCGGGGGATCCTGCTAGTGTAGCCACAGGCAAACCATGGCCCCCTTTCCTCTGATAAGGTGGGTGTCCCACACCCAACAACTGCGCTCGCTAACTGGAAAAGCACTCAATTTTCCCAGTATGGCTGACTCACACAGAAAGTTAATGGCAGATAAAGACATGAGTCAAATAGGGAAGAACCTGAAGCATTGTGTATGGGTTGATTCTTACCAGGACATGGGTGAGGACAATCTTGATGAGTGGCGCTCCAGAGAGGTTGACGGACAGAGCCGGCGAAGGCTCCACTTTTAGAGAGATCAGACAGCTTGCTACCTGGATCTTGTGATCTTGGAAATCAGCTGCTTTGTTAATCCTAAGAGACGAAAGAGAGAGAAGAAACAAAGAAAATGTAAGAAGAGAAAGGCAGCGGAAGGAAGAAACAGAGGCAGAAATAAGAGCCACAGATACAAATACAAAAAAAAAGAAAGAAAAAAAAAGCAGAAAAAAAGAGGTCAGGAGAGACATAAACAAATACAGTCAGATACATCTTTAAAAAAAAGCCCACTGTAATCTGGCACTCACATCAGCACGTAGGTGTTACACACGGGCCCAGAGCAGTAGCATTTGAGTGGGACTTTGATCACCTGTCTATATAATTAATCACTCTGACAACCAGCAGCATTGCATCAATAGTTTTTCAAGGTAATCTGATATGTGACATTGGAATCATACAAGCATCACCTCTCTATCGTGATACAGAGGGGACATTCTCACCCACAGAGAAGCAGGGCAGTGGGGGAGCCATATTAACAACAATCAGTCACCAACATCTCCAAATGTACTGTCACATATTTTACATGTTGTACTTTAACTTTGATGAAGTATGAAGTGGGAAAAACAAGTTGCTTAATCGCTGTTATGTCAGGTTTAGTAAAAATAAACATTGCAGCACGAGACGCACGAACAAGCTGGGGTGGTGGTGGTGGGGGGGGTATAGCTAATAGCAGGGTGTATCAGTCAGTGGAGGTTGAGTGGTGAGATGTGAGATAGGTGACAGGACAGATAAGGCCCTGGCCTCAGGCATCAGTCGTTCTGTGGTTCAGGAAGCAGGGGCGCCTTAGTGCCAGTGGACCTGATTCCCCACACAGGAAGTACAAAGAGAGAATCCTGATTTTTTTTTTTTTTTTATGGCTTGAAATTAACGATTTTGTTTACAATATATTTTCCTAGATAAAACCCAAAGCTAAAACCAAAGTGGTATGATTGGATTGGACTGCATAAACAAAAAGGAGGGGGGCCAGTTTTTCTAAATGTTCACATTGGGTGTTGTCCCGTCCTCTTACCTGGTCTTGACAGGGCTGATCTCTTTGTAGTAGTTGTGCATGTTGTGGTAGAAGAGGCCCACGATGATGGTTTGAGCTGAAGAATAGAAGAGAACATACAGTAGTTGAATGTGAAACTGCATGAGCAGAGGGCTGGGAATGTAATGCAGTGCTGCTAAAATGCTCACACTGAAGGGAAGTTAATTAACGCTGCCTTGCCGCCTCACGCTGGCACCAGCAGACTAATAGGATGGCCGTATACTCGCACAAGGGTGAAAGGGAGAGGGCCGCAAACCACGTGGATGTTGGGAAATCTTATGAAACCTCGACATGACTTCACCAGGAGAGCAGGAGGTCTGGTCCCCCTCCCCTAATCTGACCTATCATCCAGCTCGGCCCCACCTCAATACTGCAAGATAAACAATGAAATTGGAGGAAATCCTTAATGTTCCTGTTCCTCCTTTCAAAGGCGCTCTTCTCGGGCCTCGCTGACTGTGACAACAAAAGCTCGCTGATGTCAAACAAATGTGCGGCGTGTATGCTGCAGGAGAGCTTTTAACCTTCCAAAAAATAGTTTCGACAGAATGCCCCCCGGCAAGTCCCACGAGAGATCTCAAGGTGGCTGGTTTGCTTGTACAACCCTCCAAAGGAAGAGAGAGAATAAGGAAAAATATAATAAAGTATCCAAACACACCAATGTGTAGCATGCTCTTGACTTAATTAGCATATAAAACCTCCCCTTGGAGCATTTCATACAGCCAGGTATTCAGAGCTGTGAGTTCATTTGGTCCTGGCTCCAACGTGTCAAGCAATAACATATATTCCATTTCTGATAACAGTCCTTTAATGAATTATTAAATGGTTTATTCCAGTGATTGTATGGCAACACAGTGCATGTAGCGGCCAGGTGGAGCCAAGGGAATCTGACCTGAACACAAAGTCAAACAAACAAGAGTTTTAATGCCCACCGTAATTACTGCTCTCCCTCACTCCGCTATGCGAGTCCATTCTTTTTAATGACAGAGGAAAGTGGAGAAAAAGTGCTCTCTCTCTCTTTCTTTCTGTTTTGAATAAAAGGGTAACTGCCAACATTAAAGTCATAGCTGGATTTCTACGGTGCACCATAAAGTCACACAAAAGCTCTCATGGCACTCCTGTCCTACACTGTATGCTATGTTAGCAGTCTTAAATCTTAGCATAATAAATTACTGGCCAATAACAAGAGCCTCCCAGCTGGACAATTTTCTCTTGGCAGAATCAGAGCACGACTAATGTGCAGTATTCACACTCAACCTAGAGAAGCTACTACTTTTTATACAGAGAATCCTCAAGCTAGGACAGGTCTACTTGGTACATCACTCCAGTCATGTCACTGAACGTCTGTAGTTTGTAATATTTGCACTTACACAGCATGGTGAAAGCTTCTCCAGGCACGGAGATGTAGTTCTTGCCCTGTGTGGGGAAGCGGTAATGTGGCAGGTTGTAGTTCTGTGGGAATTTCATCAGAGAGTAATCTGTGGGGGTCAGAGGTTAGAAAAAGGTGAGAACTGTTGAGAGAAACAGACTGAGAAGCAAGCAACAAGACTCATCTGCTTTATCAGGGGTGGATAAAAGATGTGAAGCGGCCCCTTGGGTCAAGCTAGGCAAGCTTAGTGGCAAACAAAATATTATGCAAAAAAAAAAGACCCACACCCGTGAGAGGCAAAGTGGAGGGGGTTGATCTCTGCTTATCTGACCCGCATTTGTCCTCTGACTAAGAAAACTAATGATGTCAGCTTGACGCTCCATGTCCTTCTATCCGTAACACTGTCCACACAAACTACAAACAGTGAGTCACCTTATGGAGAGCTGACAGCAAACTGACCTGCAACAAAAGATGTTCCGCCAAGGGAGATGAGAGAGTTCGGGCTGGGCTCCAGGTTAGTCACCATATGTTCCATCACTCTGTCCACCGTCTCGATCAGACCGCTGACCACAGGGGTGGGCTGCTGCTCAACAATGACCCAACAGAAAGATGTTCACAATCGCTGCTTTCAACGTCCAGCATTGCTCCATGCTAACCTATTGAATGGTGTCACATCTTTATAATGCGTATTATAATCTAAAGTCATAAAGTCAGTGAACTGACTCAGTAATGTTCGTTATACAGAAATATTAACCTAAAGTTAGCCACCAGAAGCTAATGGTCGTACCAGACCAAGTAAGGCTGTAGCAGCAAAACCTCTGAGTGTGTTGAACTGAGCAACTGTGCGTTTTTTTAATATGAATTCAACTTTTCATTTGTAAGTAGAACAATGTATTATTTATCCTCTAAAAAAATGACATAGTCCTGCTTTAACAGTAGTTACAAATATGCAGCATGTACTGCATTACACAAACATTTGCATCCAGATGTTGCAATACAACGGTAATAATAAAAATAATTTCATTAAACTGAATTAGATCAAGTACAGAAATCTGAAAACAACATACTAACAGGCCATACAGTGTTAGATTAAAAGCCATACAAAAACGTGATAAAGAGTGACATTTTCTGACACTCAGCATGAATCTGATCAGATCAGAGGTAATCACAAGGGGCTTTACTGCACACTGTATCTACTGTCCAAGTTTTGCGTTCTTGTACGTGAACATCTGTTTCAGCTTGCTCCTACAAAAACAAGCATGCTTGTTCTGAGCACTCAATGTACTGAAACCACACACTTGCTCAGAATGTCTTTCTTCTGGCAGCAGTGTGTTTGTATATAAGAGTCCGGAGATTTGGCCAGGATGAGTGTACAGTCCAGGAACCTGCAAATTGACATTCAAAGCATTGTGTTGTAGGGCACTTTATAGTTTAGCAGTACTGCCTTATACAATTTGCACCACTATACTTGACTGCATACTGTAATCCTGTGTGGGTACACTGCCAGCCACTGTTATTGCTGCTGGCACCACTTGTGCCAAAAATATGCGGTGTTAAAATCTCATACTCATGGATCTCTTAAGTGCCTTGGATTAAAGTATTCACCAAATTGCATATGTTATGTCATGTTTGAAAATTGCACAACAACAGTGTGAACTCATTTACCTCTGGCAACCCTGGAGAGGACAGCACTTCTTCCACACTTTTGAGAAAAGCCTGGGTGGAAGAAAATGGACATCACGGAACTGTTGCATCATATGAACATGGGTGGGCATTGTGTCTGTGTGTGAACTGGTTTTGCAAGTGTAACGCACGTGTGTGTGTCTGTGTGTGTGTGTGTGTGTGTGTGTGCATGTGTTGGACTGTGCTCCAAGACCTGTGTGAGGTTGTTGGCAGTGTGATGAGGAATGGTCCTATTGGGCAGCGCCTTAAGGAAGCTCAATACTGGCATGGACTGCGGGTCCTGGGAGCTTTGGACCTCCTCGTACTGACTGCTGACGACAGGAGGACTCACTTCAGTGGCTCTCTGGGGAGACAACACATCAGGCATCAAATGAAGTTTACTATCAGGAGGCAGCGAGTTCCAACATACACAGGATGTTTAGTGACTGAAAGACTAAGTTCGGGGAATACTCTTTGGACAAGTGATTCAGTGTTGCTCTTTTTCAGCCTAGTGCCCTACAGGGAGCCATTTTGTGTGTGGTGTTGAGCAGCTGTCTCCACTTTCTTCTGTTTCTTCATCCGTTTTCTACCTCCAAAGCCCTTTAATAAACAGGACGAGTCTATTCACATGTGCTCTCAATATCCCTTTTTCCCAGCTCCTCTATCTTCAAAAGGAAACAATAGCTCAATAAGAAATTAACTGTTTGCATTTCTATTGAAAGCCAATGCTAATCAAGCAAAATGTCCCCATCTCGATGACGTTTGTGTGTATTTTGGCCCCAAAAGTGTATGCAAATGTTTCATACCATTTCTATGTGATTCACACATGTAGTTTATACATTTATGTTTAGGTATCACATCTGTTTTTGTCAGAGAGGTGACAAACTTACGACTGTTGGTGTAGCTGAAGTGACTTCTTTGGAGACTCTGGGTGTTGTGGCAGAAACCATGGCCTGACCTATGAAAAGACAATACAAAGTGCTCTATTACAATAGGTCAGGAACCACACTGGTGACATGCATAAACTGTGTTCAATTTTCTATTTTCTGTTATTTGGTTATTAGGTCCTTTGTTGAACCTGACCATGCTAAGCTGCTGTAATGTATCTGGATTTTATCACCATACAGCCTACAGTTTATGAGGCTGGACCATGCCAAGTCATTAAAGGAGATAGATTACAACCTCCAGAAAACTGGGATAATCAACCCCATAATACTCTGTCACTAGCTTCTGTACAAGGTTAAGATACATTTTATGACTTTGCTGTCATTTAATAAAAACAGCACTAACTAGCTACCAGAAAATGGCCATATATGGACGTACATTTGAGGTATCAGTCTGAACTATTCTTGCTCTTCTTTGGTTCAATGCAACATTTTATATGTGTGCTCTGGAGAAGTAAAAATATTTTTCTGTAACCATAACAGTCGGGCTTTTTGCGTCTGGTAATGGTCTGTGGAATATATTGCTTTAGGTAAGATATCAAGGCAGTGCGCACTTTATGCTTCATGCATTGTGATGAGTTGAAGCTCTAGCAGTACACAGTAATAGTTATCATACACTATTACCATACAGACAATGACAGGAACAAGGTGCACCCTCACTAATCAATACGTTTCATACATAACAAAAGGTGATTCAGCATACTACCTATAAAGGTACATTTCATCAGGCTTTGGACATTTCTCAGACTACCATGAAATTTGGTAATATGGATTATCACACAGCAGAATTATATTCTTTCTAAGTTCTCATAAATGTCAACATGTTTTTGTCCATTTATGGCACTCTACTGACCAAAGGAGGTAAACAGCGAGAGAACAAAAACAGTCAAGAGTCTGGGGGTTTTGTCTTAACGTGTTATAACCTGTCACATTCAATCAAAAATGATTTGCCCCCTGCAACCCAACATGCTTCTGCACTCTTATAAATACTTATAAGGCAGAACTACGTGAGCCATGGCATGGAAGGTCATGAACATGTTTTGTGCAAGAAGAGCCATTTGACAGGGAGCTGGGGTATATTTGTATAGTTTAATATCTTGTTGTTATGCATGAATGCTGTGGGTGGAATGTGGTGAAGACAAGGACGGAAATTGCTTTTTAACCCCTGTTTCCTTAGAGCAGAGTCAAGAGGGAGGAGGCATTATAATAGATATGCCATGTCCTAGAATGATAGAAAATACTTTCCAATAGAGTGTGATGTCCTACCTATGGCTGCACTGTAGTAGAGCAAGATCTCGCGAAGTGAAAGTGCCCTTTCCCAGATGACAAACTCATCAAAGGCGCCTGTTACATAGTGACCATACGCCCTGTCGTTGCCAGTTCCAATGACAAGGTCAGAGTAGGGGTCTCCATAGATCTCTGAGACACTGCCATCTGTGTCACCAGCCATGAAGGTCCCATTGATGTAGACCTTCAGACCATCCTTTTTTGTCCATGTGAAGAGAATGTGGTTCCAGTAAGGCCCTGAAAGAGTAAACATACAGTATATATGATTTATGTAGAGTTGTAAACAGCAGCGTCTGCAAATGTTAAGGCAATGCAAGAGTGAGCGATTAGAGCAAAAGGCAGAGAATGGGGAAATGACCAAAAACTGAGCAGGACACAGAAATTCAGGAATTACTATGTCTTTTCATCTAAAACCAAGTTGATAGTGACATAGTGTAACATTTACATTCTAAATTCTTCAGGGTTGCAACTAATGATTATTTTAATTATCTATTAATTTGCAGATACGTTTCTCAATTAATCAGTTTTCCAAAATGTTAGAAAAACTTGAAAAATAAAAAATAAAAAAAAAGTTTCCCAGAACATTCTGTCCAAAAACTGTCTAAAACCCAGATATATTCAGCCTGCTGTCACATATAATAAAGAAAAGCAACAAATCCTTACATTTGAGAAGCTGAGCCAGGAAATACTTGCATTTTGGTGGAACAAGACTACAGCTATGCTAGTGGCTCTGTGAGGCATAGCAGTGCTTTGAGCTAAATGCTAACATCAACATGCTAACATGCTACAATGACAATGCTAACATGCTTAGTTTAACGTGTTAGCAACGTTTGCTAAATAGCAGTAAACGCAAAGTACAGCTGAGGCTGATAGGAACTTTGTTAGTTTTGCAGGTATTTGGTTAAAAATGTGTAAAGTATTGGATAATTTTAAATTTTGACCAGATGGGCCAGATGAAAAGTTGATGGAAAGTTGATGGAAAGTGATGGATCAGCAAAGTTTTTAGTCTACAATTCATCTGGACCGATGCTAGCTTGGTTACAATTGGCTGAAAACGATTAATCGCTAATCAAAATAGTTTCTGATTCTGTCGATCTAATGAATTCATCAACATTTTGATTAAGCTCTGTACTTTTTATTTGTCTCTGTGTAAATCCTGTGTTTCCACAAGAACTTGAGGCCAGAGTCTGTTCTGGGCCTGCAAGCTCTCCCTTGTTTCTCTGAAGCAATTTGACAACAAGGGGAGTCCCAAAAGACAATACATGAACTGTCTGAAAACACAAAACAACCAAAACACATCTCATTTGTGGTTAGAACATAAACCATATGTGTCATAGACCACCCCCACTTAAACATTTAAATTTCTCTCTTTCACTTCTTTACAAGGAGAGATTTCTCTATGTATAATGTAACATTCTTAGCCTTCACTGACATTGGTCACAGGGCACCTCAAGGTTTAAGCTATCATCCTCAAAGCTTTTCCTCACTTGTAAAATGCAAGAGAGAGAACTGTACTGAAACTTCAGCATGTCACACTGTATGAGAACCAGATGACGTTTGATCCTCAGTAACAGTACACTCAAATCAAAATTGAGTTATGACGCCCCGTGAACACAACCTTGAGTCATTGCAGCAAAAACAAAGATGACAGAAGTCACTTGAGAACATAATACTGATCCGTCAGAGTTTCACATAACATTAAGCCTCATGTGTTTTTTTTCCATTTTGTCAAAACAGTTTATGAAATCATTTCATCTCATTTAAATACAATTTTTATTTTGAGAATTGAATTCAAAGTATTGGTCACACTCTGCCCTTTATTATGTTTCAAATTTCATCTAACTTGGCCTTTACTAATCACCAAACATTCTATTATTTAAGAGGGAAATGATGCAGGAGGATTGCATGTTTTGTGATACAGCAAAAGATTTATGAAATGTATCCTTCACTTGCCAAATCAACTCTCTGCTGCCACATCTGGTTTCAGTTAACCAAACCATGAATGTAATTACATAACTAACAATTTATGGTTGAAAACAACAATATATATATATATATTTCCAAGACCAAAATACATTCCCCATGGGTGCCTACGGGAAATATAACTAAAAGAACACTAATACAAAGGCAAATTCATTCACAGCACCTGGAACTTTGATGTTGGCCTTCCATCTGTGGTTGTTGCCTCGAGTGTAAAACTCCACATATCCTCCAAAGGGATTAGTGTAGACAGAGAAGCCATTGGAGATAACTTTCCCTCCAGAGGCTACAGCAAAACGGGACTCTGCCTCGTGGTTCTTCCAAAAGAAGGAGAAGGTAATCCCTGGCGAATGATGAAAAATCAATACAAGAGAATGAAATGGTTTGAAAATAATTAGTGTTTTGCCAAATTATCGTATGTATAAACTGCAGTGCACTCACCCTCAGGACCACACAAAGTAGGGTCACTAATGCAAGAGTTCTGGTAGTTTCCAAAGTGGAGAAAGGTACCGCCGTTATCTCCATTCAGAAAGATGCCCCTGTTGACCATTCCTTCAACAATATCTGCAGCAAAGCACAAATCAAGGGCATCATTTTGCTAGAAGATTATGAGCAGTGTCTTCTAGCCAGGTGGTCTAGTTAAGTGCCAAAATGTTCAAAATGTTCAGTTCTCTGTTCATCCAACAAACCAAACTATCCAAAGTCCCTTAACAGTAAACAAATCATAAATTGTTTTTGCAACTCATGAACATGGCGGTTTTACAGCTTTCTTGGTATCTCATAAAAGAATACTAAGGCATTAAATGTTAAGTGGCTTGAATGTATTAATATGTTACAATTCTGGTTTGACTAAAGCTAATGAACAATAATGAATTACTAAAAGGCCAAGAATTCCTCATCTTGTGCTGCACGGACAAAAGACTGAACCAGGAGAAAAGTGTGAAATGCAGCTCAATCGTGTGTGGATACAGAGAGGACAACAGAGAGCAGTCGGTGATGCACAAATGAATTTCAGTGAGCAGAAAGTGACTGATCCTCACCTACTGTTGCAGAAATGTTAGTGTAGGCAGAGTCATTGGTATACACATAGGAAGAGTTATGGGAGGAAGGGAGCACAGTGTGGTTGTGGATTCTGAGAGCTGGACAAAGACAATGGAGAAAAACAGTGATTCACACCTATATAGTCACATAACAGAAGACACAAGAGAACAGTGAAAGGAAGACAATGGGAGGGACGTGGTGTGCAGGTATGAGACAGAGTGATGCTGAGTGCACAGTGGCAGCGCTCAAAGAGGTTCAGCTGTTTTCCTCTTAACTTGAGGATTTTCCTTAACTCAGTGACTCTACACATCATACTCAGGTCTATACCTGATCCCTCTTCAACTTTATCATTTTTTTTTTAAAAACTTGTACTGAGCAGTGTAGTGACAACATAAAACAAATTCAACACATGTGGAAGAAGTAATTGTCTTTCAGTGCTTCGCCAGTTAAAACAACTCTAAGATGCAGAATAACGATCTATTCCCTACATTTCTGGCACGCTTTTACCACCTCCAGATTATGGGATACTGTATGTAAAGTATTGCAGAATTTCAAACTACAAGTTACATCACACACCAGATATTTTGTTCTATAATTTCAGTGATAAATCTGACATCCAACATAAAAGCTCTGAACACAGCAGCACATTAAAAAAGCATGATGGCTGTGGCTGGAAGGTGGGTGGTGAAAAACAGCTTGAGAACCATGCAAAGAGCAATCAGAGAAAGACATTTAGGTGGTGCATTCCCACGAGTATATACAGCCTATTTATGTATGCACATACATATGTTACTCCCGTTAACATAACCTGGTCTGTTTCCAATCTGGTCCCACAGTTCATGGATTCCGTCCACAGCATCAAGAGGCCAATAATGTGAGGCCGTGGCCAACACCTGCAGGCCTGGATGGAGAGTTCACGGGTAAACAAGCATCCAGAAAGGGCTTTTCCCCCAATCAAGCTCTGTCCCATTACTCAAAATTTATTTTCCTGGCACTCCATTTTGGATTTTGGAGGGGATTAAAAGATTGATAATAATGAACCCAACAGCTGTAAAAGTTATACACACTATTCTGATTAATGAGAAGAGCAGTAAACAAATCAATAACATCTTGTGATTTGGAAGTTAGCAGATGGTAAAACACTTTGTTTTTACAGTTCACTTTATATTTCTGATCCAATATATAGCTGTGTAATGTCATCTTATTCAAGTCTGGCAACAATATGGAAAAATGAAAACAATCACACCACCCATACAAAAATTCATTACTACCTGGATGCTTTGCAGGTTGTACGACTTGAGCATAAACCTGTAAAGAAATCAAATGTGTTTATAAAGGCTGCTATACAACTGATGGTCAGACTATAATATGAAAGGGTGGGACTATAGTTGTCAAAATGTGTTTGTTATGAGCTTACCTTAATACAGGAGACAAAAGCTGTGAAAAGGTGAATTCGCAAAGAAAATTCCATAGCTTTTGGAAAGTGTACCATACAAAGTCTTTCATAAAACAACTGTTAAATCCCCAAATAAAGATGAATCCAGGAGCAGTCACTCATTATTCCAAGATGTGAAAACTTCTGATCAGTCCATGTGTCCAAACTTAGAAATATAGATAAGTAATAATAATAGTACTATAACAAAAAAGGAATCAATTTAGTGTTCTGGCATGAGGCAGAAAAACTTCAGAAGTTGCCCTTTCATGATAAAAACCTGAAGCCAAACTTCCACTTCCACGCAGAAAACTGTAATCCGTGCTCTTTATTCCTACATTGAACTAGTACTTCTTTGAGTTTCTATGCCTGCATCTGGAAACTGCGAGGAGTAGAGAAGCTCCGTGGAGGCGTACTGGCTTGTTGGACTGAACGTGGGAATTGCAAAAAACGTGATGTCATTTTTGGATCTTCTGAGGAGGGGCGTTAGAGCTGTGCGTAAATGGCATTATTTGTGCGTAATTGGAGATTGCGCGGGGAATGAATGAGTTCAGGACTTGCGCTGTGCGACCCAAATAGTGTTTAGATAAAAGACACCTGATAACATGTTGTCTCATGACTAGTTTGGATGTTGGGTTAAATTACAGGACAACACCCCGAACTCTCTGGGAACAAAAGGGATGCTGCTGAGGATGGGTGGTTTATGTTGGTTTGTTACTGAAAGGCAGGCAGACCAGAAATCACTGGAGCCACTCATACAGTATCTGAAACACTAATTATATTTTTATGAGTGATCTGATGGATTTGGTTGATTACATTTCAAGATTTGCTAAATAAAATAACTTAACTCACACTGTAAATCCATGCAGAAATATCATAAGAATCTAATATGTGTCGGATTGGATGGGGGTCACAGTTCGCCTTGTTAGTGAAATACAGATTGTTTGGAGGATACCCACAGGTGAGTCATCACAAGCACTACTAGTCCTGTCACCGGCTGCCAAGGTCAATTTACGTACATATCACGGTGAACAGCGCCACCGTGTGGCCAGATGGCCAATAGTTTAGTTTAGCGGCCACCCAACCGTGCTTATCTATTATTTATGAAACCTCCTAGTATAACTGTCTGGTGGTGTGTTTGCTGTCTTACTAAAATTCATCATCTGACAAAAAAAATCACTGTGGTTTTAGAATAAACCACAAAGGACTCATGTACTGTGTCACATTTAGTAATAGGTTTCAGATGGAAGTAATATAATATTTCCTTCTTTCTACTTTCTACCCTTCCAAAACTATAATTGGATTACATTAATTTAGTTTGTTTAGCATAATGGTCCGATCAGATTTAATTGAGGGTGGATTAGTTTCTCCCCCTGCGGCGTAGACAGAGAGACAGAGAGAGAGAGAGAGAGAGAGAGAGAGAGAGGTGGGAGAAAAGGCGTATCCCGGGGAAAGTGGATTTGTTACGGTACCTTTGCGCTTGTGTGGTGAGAAATATCGATAGAGTGGACCAGAAACACAATCACTTTGGACTTTATTTTGTAGAGCTCTCACTTTTCAGAGCTGTATTTTGAGTTTTGTATTTAGAATTCAAACTTGTGGACCTGACGCGCTTTCTTCCTAGTTCTACCGTCTAAATGACGCTGTTAATGTAGGCCTACTGTGTTTCTCAGCTCAGCTCATCTCAACTCGACCCTCTCGACCTCAGTCCACAGTAAGGAGGCTCGGTGTTACTCTACACATGGCGACTTACAGGATGACCCAGCGGATGTTTTTCTAGAATTATCTGGGCAGGGGACGAGCTGATCGGTGTGATGAAGGATCGGCTGGCTGAACTGACTGCTGTAAGTGTCTTTAACTGTATATACCTTGACAGGTTAAACATCCTAGCTGCGCAAAAAGTCACTCCAACACATTTCTCTTCCGTACAGAGTAGGACACAAGCAGAGGAGGATGTTGCTGTCGCAGTGGACAGAGATGGTTTCATGGAGAGCTTTTTCAGAAGGGTGGGTATCACTGCAACTCCCAGGGTGTGCACAGGTTGGGGGACCGGGGTGATTCAAGATACTGACGTGTATTTGATTGATTGATTTGTTGGTTGATTTAGGTGGAAGAAGTTAGAGGACTCATTGATAAGATCGCCTACCAAGTGGAAGAGGTGAGGAAGATGCACAGCATGATCCTGTCTGCACCCAACCCTGATGACAGTAAGTGTGTGTCTTTAGGATGGAGACAGAGAGCATTTGTATTTCATTGTTGACATGTCTGTAGTTTGCTTTTCTTTTCTTTTTTGCTCAATATATTTATTGATTTTTTAGCACACTCTAACATGGACAATAATAACAGAAAAACAACAAGTAAGTAAGTAAGCAGACAGAACGAAAAATTTAAAGTAATGAATAGGACAAAACAAAAAAACAAGAATACATTATATAATACAGGGCAACAAGAACACATCTACCAAGTAAGTTCATAAATAATTGAATCAAACAATTGCAATTTATTCTTTCAGACATCCTCCAAATATTAACAAGAAAGTAAAAGTAATTAAATAAATAAGGCACTAGAGTGTTCAATCCTGGTTTTCCAGGTTAAAAATAAAAATGGGTTAGTTTGTGCATTCAATTGTCTTGAGAGCTGTTTGGCTGGACTTTGACTTTTGAGGTCCAGAGTGAAAATACAACAAATGTCTCACTTCCTTTCTTACATTTTCCTCCTCGTTGTAAATGAGTGGCTGCCTGGCCGGAAACCTGTGAAGGAAACTGCTCCTTTTTGCCCCAAAGCTCATGAACCATTGTAGTTTGGGCTCTGACTTGTCCTGTTAGGAACCTTTTAACAGTCAAGGATTCAAACATGCTGTCATTTGCAGATGTTTGCAGGCACAAAGTGTATTTCTCTCCTACTAAGCAAATACAGTTTCAAAGTATTTCCAACGATATATAGCTATATAATAACGACATTTGTGAATGCAGCACAGTGTTACATGGATGTGCTCAGTCCCTGGCTTTGTTGAGTGTGTGAGCTGAGGCCTGAGGACCTTTACAGTGCCATGGCATCATCAGTGATTATGTTTAGCGTAACATATTACAGTGTTTTAAGATCCATGACGTGGAAATGGTCACCAGGGAAAGAAACAAAGGGCTTGTGCTTTGTTCTATGTGACCTCTGCAATATTGCCACGGGGTTGTTGCCAAGTTACAACATGAAATCACAGTAATCCAATATTTACAGGAGAGTGAGCATCACAGTGATCAGCTGGATGACATTATTTTTCCTCATCAGCAAACTAAGTGTTTCCTATTTGTCTTTGTGTAAAGGAACAAAAGATCAACTGGATGCCCTGACCAACGATATCAAAGGGAATGCCAATATGGTGCGAACTAAACTAAAATGTGAGTTGAACCATGACGTGATTGTCACACTTGGACCTTTATTGACTTACAACATACAAAAGCTGATGTTGTCTGCTGTTGTGTAACGTTGTATCATGACTCTCTCCCTCTGAAGCCATGGAGCAAAGTATGCCCAAAGATGATGCAGCTAACAGATCCTCTGTTGACTTCAGGATCCAGAAAACACAGGTCAGGAAACACACACACACACACACACACACACACACACACACACACACACACACATTACATATCCTGCCCATACATGATCATCATCACCCATCTGTCTTTTGTACACAAACATCAGGAGAGAAATGGGGATAACGTTTTTCTATAGATGTATCCAAATTAAAGATAAATAAGGAACAGTATTAACAGTAAATAATTATTTACTATCAAATTCCCAACTTTACCTGCCACATTTACAATTTTACAAGATGTGTAAAAAAAAAATGTAGATTGGCATTTCTTTTGTTTGAGTGCCATTTTAACCTCGCATAGAAATACCCATTAAAATATACTTTTAATTCCAACAGTGTTAAGTACCTTGTACAGAACTGCTTTGTAGGGTATTATGTCATAAACGTCCTTGTTTTTCCACGTGTCCTCAGCACACAGTGCTGTCCAGGAAGTTTGTGGAGGTCATGACCCAGTATAATGAGACTCAAGTGTCCTTTCGGGAAAGAAGCAAAGGAAGGATCCAGAGACAGCTGGAAATAAGTAAGTGACAAATAATGACCCTGGAATTGTGGGCCACATTTATAGAGTAGTCTTTGAAACTTTGAAATAATAATTATTCATGTAAATTTCTACTACAAACATGAAATACTACTTTTTTTAACACATCAATGGCTTGACTTTGGTTACATGTTCAGGATTCGTGAGCACAAGATCTAGAGATAAAAGAGTGACAAATAAAACCTTGAAGCTGTGTTCGGGCAGGATCCAGGAAACAGACCACACCGGTTTCCTCTCTGCTGCTCTGGACACTAACCTGTTGATAAACAGACACCAGCAGCAGGACAGCATTTATTCAGGTTCCTTCAAGATGTCACGGTTCTCTTTTGCCCATACCAAAGTCACAATTGATTACATCCAAACACTAGATTTTGAATATTTTGTGAGTTTTGATGGAACTTAAATGAGTAGTAGATCTAGTAGTAGTGTTGATCAAAGAATAGGATTATACAATAGAGGAGCGTATGTGCTGTAAATGTGGGGCCCAGCATTAACAGGATGTGTAAAATAGCAGCATTAGTGTATGAAGCAGCAGAATCTACATTTAGTCAATGTGAGATTTAGCATAATAAAAAACATGCAATATACAATGTAAATAAGTATATAGGTGTATTAGCATTCATGCAAGGTTATTAGTTTTATCTTGTGTTAAGTGTGTTTGCCTGCCTTCAGAATTACAGTGACAAACAAATGCAAAGACGGTGTGTATCAGGTGCTTTGTATTATGCACATATGAGTAACACGAGACAATAGCGAAAGGCAAAAAGAAAAAAAAAAACAGGACGGTCTCCCATAGTCCCTGCAGCCAGCATTAATGAGAGGCTCTAGTTCTCCACACTCCAGACGGAAGAGCCTGATACTGGAGACGGCTCGCTGTGTTTGTGTTGCCCGGGAAACCGGCAGAGGGCTCGGCGGCCTGTGTAACAGTAGTTCACCTGTCTCTGACACGGCCACATGAACCTCGCCCCGTGCTGTCGTGGACTTACACCATTAATTTCACATCATTCACAAGTGATACTCGATGTATCGACGAGTTGTAATGGTGGTGTGTTTTGCCGTGTTTGGCTGTGTCTCTCTGAGGAATAGCCATTGCAAAAGGTGTGTGACATACAGTAAGCACCTGCACAGAGGTCTGTCTCTCCAGGGAGGGTGTTGTACAACAGGAGGCATGGCTTCAGGAAAAGCAAGCTTTCTGTTTATAGAGTTTCAGCAGGTGTTTCTCCATGAGGGCTGCTGGGTTCCTTTGTTCCTCAGACATTTCTAATCTTAGTCACAACAAGCACAACACTTATTCATGAATAAACTGAAAACCACTGCAGGAGCTGGCTATAATTAAATATTAAATTATATAAATTAGCAGTCCACTGATAAACGCATTGTTAACTGTTGCACTGAGATTTGTAGTTTAATTGCAGCATGTGTTGCTATCAGTGTCACTGCAACTTCCCCACAAATCATTTGGTTCTTAAAAACATGTTAACAAAAGTCTTGACTCCTAACTTCGATAGTAACCCTCAGTGTGCCTTGGTTTAACCAGTCAAACACATTATCAGGTTTTTCTAAATATATATCTATAGATATCACATTTGGAATGAAGTCTTAATTTGTTGTTTCACTAAACAATATAATACATCTGTCACTACTCGGGGAAAAGTCAGCATTGTGTTTGTAGCAGTGTCCCCTGGGTGGATAACAGAGACATTATTTTTCTGTCAGCTCAATCGATAGAGCTACAATGAGGCTTCTTCTCCTCACACAGCAGCTTCACAACACTGCCAGACAAATGTATTATCCTGGGATTAAACACACAACAGTATATATATATTGTATCAGGGCTGAGCACAGACAGCCCTGTTGTTGTTTTCATTCTTGACAGTTTTGTCTATTAAATGTCAGAGTTGTGTTTTTATTCTTTTTAATGCACGCTACAAGAATGATGAACACGTCCCTGATTGCAACAGGGTGCGTCAGATAATCAATCTGTTTAAACCATAACCAAATCGTTAGACATAACTAGTCTTCTTATCAATAATGGATCAAGCGAGCTCAGTCCACTGGTCGTCCATATTTTAATGCCAGATACTGAATCAAAGGTCCAGAGCGAAAATAAAATATTATGAGTAGGATCTCAGGACTCAATTTTCTTCTAATAAGCTATCAATAGCGGCAGCCTTTTTTTTATAGTATAAAATCCTCACTCAAGGCTTGTAAAGTATGCCTTATTTTCTCAAATTTCAGAAACCGCATCATGTCTCTGAGCCAGTATCTGGGTGCTTTGGGACTGCAATTTCTTCATTAAAAATGTCTTGATGTGCAGTCAGGGGAATCTTTAGATCTAGCATCCAGTCTTACTTAAAGGTCATTAGAGACAAGAATATTTAACAACCCTTCTCTAAAATACTTCATAAATAAACACCCTGAATTCAAGGTTTTCATGCTCTCTGTCGTTTTGCACCCAGAATACAAATACATCCCATTACAGTGTGTGGAGAAAGGCCTGCAACTACAGTTGTATGATTTCATTAAGCTGGTTTATGCATCATGCTGAGACAAGACACAATACTACACAGTAAAGTGCATTCATACACTCACAAAGTTGCAAAGTGTGAGTGCATGTGTGTGTCTCCCACTATGTTGCCTATGTGCTGACTCCATGATCATCAGTAGAGCTACATTTTATAAGTAAATTAAAACAACAACATGGCTTGTTTCGTATTTTACACAGTTAAAGGAACCAGCATGTCAGGAGCCCAGGCTGCATGTTTTCTTTGCCACCAGTGGTTTTCATCATCAAGTGATGAATCAGATGGGGGAAGGTTCTGTTCATTTCTGGATAATCATTGCCTGCTATTTATTATTTTAGCTGGAAGAGTGACCACCAATGAAGAACTAGAGGACATGTTAGAAAGTGGAAATCCCTCAATCTTCACATCTGATGTAAGTTTTCTCATGCTTTACTGTGCAGCGTATTGTTATTGCAGGGTTAAAAGCTATTACTGCCATCTAGTGGTGGAGGAGTAAATCATTTGGGGTGGGGTAGTGTGCTTTTTTTTTACACACAGCTGGGAAAATTTATTTGGTGCTTTTGGATGAATTATTTAACCTTGTCTCTCTATCTTTCCCTCTCAGATAATTTCTGATTCCCAGATCACACGTCAGGCCTTAAATGAGATAGAGTCACGACACCAGGACATCATGCGCCTGGAGTCGAGCATCAGAGAGCTCCATGCGATGTTCATGGACATGGCAATGCTGGTAGAAACTCAGGTAAATCTTTATCAATGAGAAACCTGCCACATTTAGTCTTATGAGTCAGTGTCTAATAGTATCTGCTTTGTGATACTTCCTCACAGTGTGGAGTGACTGTACCAGTATGTCGCCACTATGTTTCTTTACCAATACTACCAAGACAAAACGCAATAAATAAAAGCATTCGGATTGTTTCATTTACAGGGGGATATGGTTAACAACATTGAGAAGAACGTCTCCAATGCAGCCGAATACATTTGTAGTGCAAAGGAAGAGACCAAAAAAGCAGTGAGATATCAGAAAAAATCCCGGAGGGTATGTGCTCCTTTCTAATTATCTGTTGCTGTTGAAAATAAAAACATATTGCAAATGTCAATCAAGATATCAGATATCCAAGTTCGAATGACAAACTCCAGTCACATGTGGCCACTTAAAACTACCATGTGAATCTGTTTATAGCCTTTTTAAATGGTACCCTGTCTTTAGTTCAAGTTCAAATAACAACCTCTTCTTCACTTGGCAGAAATACATTATCCTTGCCTTTGCTCTGTTGATCCTGCTTGCTGTCATTGCACTAATTGTTGGCCTGTCTGTCGGACTAACCAAACCCCCCGTATGAGAACTACTACCTGAGGTAACACTTCATCCACAAATTCCATTCCTTGAACACAACATCCATCCATCCATCCATTCATCTATACACCCACAAAATCAGTAATTCATTTAGTTGTTAAATGGTTTAAAGGATTTGTAATGCAGTTCTTCACAAGCAACACTTCTGACTCCTCTGTTCTTTTTTCTTTTCTTTTTGTTGACAGAAATGTCTCTGCCTTGCCATGTGTGGGGTTGCAGTCTTCCTCCTTCTGCTCATCATAATAGTTGGAGTCTTTGAGTGATGGATTTCATGGTTCACAGCCTCACAGCAGTCAGCTGTAGTCAGCTCCTGCAGTGATGCAACTCGATGAACAGCTTCATAATAAGATAAGAATAAGTCACAACAAGACATTCACTATCCAACAGCATTACAGAGAGGTAATCTCTTGACCACAGTAAAGTAAGTATGATGTGTGTGTGATCCACTTTGCACCAGTAACATCAGACCTCTTGATACACTGTTCTGGAGCAGTTCTGTACAGCTAGCATAAAGCGCCCTGTCAGCACATACCCCTTCCCCTTAGCGGTGATGAACACTGGCAGCACATCAGATTTATACACTGGTGATCGCTCTGTAATGCTGCTATTTTTTCACGTTAGGTATCACTTTCAGACATTTCTTGGTCTAATGATTTTAAAAGAATAGTTTGGCATTTTGGGAAATAAGCTTATTCGCCTCCTTGCCAAGAGTTAGATGAGAAGATTGATACCGCTCTCGAGAGTGGTATCAATCTTCTCATTCTCACTATTGCTTTAATACTCAAAAAGATATTGTGACAATTGTAATTCTGTTTATAAATTGATTGTATAATTTGCGTTTACATGTTCAAGTGTATGCTCCGTATGTTCTCTCGTCATTTTGTATATTTACTGTAATTCATGTGAATTGAATGTAAAACGACTACAGCTCAGGAGTCCTTTAGAAATAGAAAAATGTAAAAAAACAAAAAAACAAAATGATATTCACTGTAAGCCTTCCTAGTTAACTGTGTCTCAGAAGAAATATTTTTTGATCAATCAAATGGAATTCATCACTTCATTCAGCAACTCGAAATCAGCAACCTTACAAAAGTGCCTTCTTGACATTTAATATGAAACCTTAACTTATTGAATTGTATTCATCATGATCGCTGTGTGTGATGACTGAAATATTAGTTGTGAAAAAAGTCGTGCTGCAACGTAGGACTCTTGGATAAAGTTATTTCAAGAGCACACATTTTCATTTTGATACACTGGATTCTTTTTTTTATGTGTTTTTAAGTTATAACCTGTATTTTATATTGAACAGAATCATTTAGTCATGTAATTTAAAAATAAAGAGTAAAAAGTCTTTGCAGAATGTATTGCTTGTTTATTTCCTTTCATATTGAAGGTGATAAAGTTGAACTTGAATACAGGATCACTCCAGATATTTAAAAGTTGCAAACGCCTCTGGATTTGTCAGACAGAATTAGGGTTATTTTCTCTGTTCTTCTAACACCCCAAACATTTGGAGGTTCGGTTTGTTTACAGGAAAACAGAAAGAAACACAGGGTGCTGTTTACTTCAGGACTAATGAGCACTTTGCACAAAGCGCTTGACTTCCGTGTAATCAACCAAACAAGATTAGCCAAGAAAGTGGAAGTAGGTCCCCTGAGGGCAAGTTCTTTTCTCTCTTTGAATTAGATCAAAGGGAACTTCAGAGGTGCACTTAGAGTGAAATGCCAGCAAATGTCCTTAAAATCTGCACGTGAGGGTGTTTTCAGGTCACTGACCAAGACGTCAAGTCGAGTGATATCATGAACTGTGATTAAACCTGGACACAGCAGTTTATTTTGAGTAATTTCTGTGGCAAGCTGTAGGTGCTGAAGCTTTGGTAAATGAGAACAAATGTATAGAAATCATTTGAGAGATATGGAGGGTTGTTTATTCTAATCAGTGTATTTTTGTTAAGAATAATACTATTATGATATCATTCATTAGTATACACCATGTTCCATGTTCACCATGTCTGTTTGAATTGAGAATGATCAAAATGAAGACAATTTATGAACCACTTGAGTACAGTATATGAGGCAGGCGGGCTTGCTATAAGAATCCACAGAGAGATATTTATACCGAAAATGCACAAGCATAGTGTAGTCACTAACCATCCACCTGTGGTCAGCGTTATAAAAGGATCACATTAAATGCTGCTGTTGTGACTTGATGTACTTGAGTAGGATTTACAACTCTCCCCTGAGGTGTTCCATTTTCTACAACATGTTTATTTGACAGTTCTGACCCTATTTTAACCTGAATACGTCTTCCACTTAGTAAGTCCCTAACACAACTGAAGACTTTCCCTCCGACTCTCATTAAGTGTAATTTGATCAGCGATCCCTCTCTCCATAACGTCCTATGCTTTTTTCAACATTAAAAAACACGGCGGCCACTGTCTCTTTATTTACTTGAGCTTTTCTTATCTCATCCTGCAGACACAACACTGGATTACCAGCATCTTTTCCAGACTGATTTGGCCACTTTTGTAATCTTATTGCTTTCATTTGATTGGAGAGACCTGGATGTGATGGGCTCACACCTGATCTGCAGCTGTCTGTGATGAGATCTGGGACTTGGGACCTGTAAAATGTTGACGCTCTTATATATTTACTTTTTAACATAATAGACATGGTCCATGCATATCTGATTTGCTAATTTATTTGCCAAATCGTAATATAAAATTTCAGACAACAAGTAAAGAATGTAATTTAAATTTTAGGCTACTTAATAGAGTATAATATTAATGTAATATTCACATGGGAAGTTTGTGATCACACTTGAGAGATACAGACTGTGAATATTGTCTTGGTGTTTATGTAGCAGATTATCTAATCAGGACGGAGATGATGACGTGACATTTTGTCACAAACTGACCATAAATATACTGTATGTGGTATAATATGATCACTTCTTTAGCTTTACCTGATGAAGTCCAGCTGTGGTTGAAATGATGTCCGTCATATCCAAATAAAGGTTTTTAAAAAAAGTATTTTTAGGAATTTCTTCTTTTAGTTATTAAGTTACTTAGTACTTTTGCTTGCTCTGCTTTTACTTCTACTTGAGTTAATTGTTCTACAAAGTGACAGTACTTTAACTTGAATACAGTTCAGTCAGACAACTCATGTTTGAAATGTTTATTACAGCAGCAGAACATAGTTAGAGTTTGGTGTCTAGGCTCCGACTTCATCACTCCCAGCAGATATGTTTACATAGAGATATTGGGGAGTGATGAGCAAATATCTTAAACCCCCTAGCTGGAGCCTGCAGGTGGATGCTGGGGTGGTGGTGGGGCTGAAAGAACAAGCTGCAATGCTGATGCAGGGCAGCAGTGGCATTAACAGGCAGAGGGAGAGATGGGAAATTTTGCAGCTTAAATAGACCGCCAAATTGGGAGGGTGTGTTTGGTAGATGGTTGTGGAGAGTGAGGTATGTCACGTGTGTATAGCAATGCAGCTCGAGTTGACTGCCTGAACTAGCTCGCAGGCATCGCTCCATTTTTTTGCTACTCTACCCACCTGTGGCTCATATCTCTCATGGACTGGCACCAGTGACAATCAGTCAATTCACTGTACAAACGCTGTTACAATCTTACTGGATCCCAAGTTAGAGTCTGTGCGTACAGTTGAGTCAACTCCTTATGTATATGCAGATGTAACCTTCTAGGCCTTCATATATTAAAAACTGCCTGAAACTCTTACATAATGAAATGCAGAGGATTGTTTGGAATGACTAAACAGGCACCAAAGATATATCTGACCTATGAGAAGAAAACAGTGGACCTCATGTTGCAGTCTCTCAGCGTGATGCAGGAGGCGTCACATTACTTGTGTGCCTGTGTAGAAGCGACTCTCATCGTATCTGAAGGCTGTAGAAAGATTTTTCTGTTACTGTGTGCCCTGTATGAGCTATGTCTCTGCCCTTAAAAACGACAAGAGTGAATTGCACACTACAAGAGAGTGCTTGGTCTAAGTAGAATTGGAGCTGACAGGGAAGGAAAATCCAACAGCTATTAGTCTCTTCTGCAGTCGTTTTGGTGCACGCTGGCCTGGATGACCCAGTGGAAACTGTACTGTAACTGATGACCAGACCACTGGACCTTTTAACTGCAGTCTCATTTCTGCCCGAGCCTGGCTCATCCTGCATCAGAGGTGGGTGGTAGTAAAATATTAAACAAATATACTGTTTTTTTGTAGAGCGTTATTAGTCTGTAGTCTCATTACAGCCCACAGCAACTGTGAAACGCAATTTTAAGAATTGAATTGTAAGCTCTAGTCCAATTATGTAGACAATCTAAATGTCTTCTTACCTTTAAACACCATGGTTTTTAACTAGCCATGCAAAAACGTACCTACATTTTTTATGATTTCTACAGTGACGCTGCATGTGATACAATAATCTTTTTAATTTCATGAACAAAAACTAACAATATAAGATGCTTTCAGAAGAAACAAACATATCCTTTAAACATACAGTAAATTTCTTACATGCAGCTCTTGCCTGTTTTTTTTTTTTAAATCACCAAAATGTAATTTACGATGGTTTTATATTTTTATCTATTTCCTGTGGCAGCTGCGCCGTCTTTTCTGTCTGTGTGTACTGACAATAATCCAACATCCATTATTATGTAACTCTGCTGAATACAGATATTTATAATCTGAACATGCTGGAGTTATGACATCACCCGGCACTGCTGACCATGACAAGCGTTTGGGGAAGCATGCAAACAGTTCTGTCATGGTAGGTTATTGCTTGTAACAAACAGGAAACGTATCATTGAGATATAACGTGATTGATGCGTGGCTAAACCTGATATCTGTATTCATGTGCCAGGGGACAATGGGTTGTCAGAAGACTTGCAAGGTGGAGAAACTCCTGAAACAGCCTCAGAGGGAAGTGGTGTGGAGCCAGAGACAAAGGTTAGCCACAGCAAAGAAGAACAGCCGGATGAGAGGCACAGATAAGGTGAGCGTGGTGTGTTGTTTGCCTGTGTGTTGGTTGTAAAGCTTTCGATGAATAAGCTTTGATTCGGCTGTGTCTGGACACTGGCAGGCTCAGCACTTGTTGTTGTCTGCAGCCATAATCTGAACTCGCCCTGCACTCCTCAGCCAAGGCTCTTTACTGTCACCAAGGCTCATCATTAACAAATGCAACCATATGTGGCGCTCAGTGATTGTATTTCCAGCTCTTATGCACATGATTTAGCTACCAAACAAACAAGATATTGTAATGCTTTATCATTAGTGCTATTTGCTTGTTTATAAAGAGATTACCCAGCATGCCATTATGTAATATGCATTTTACTAAATAAAGCCTAAAATATACAGTGTCAACAAACTCATTGCATTCGGGCTGTTGTGCTATGTGTTTTGCATTAGTCTATAATAGTAGATACCCACACCTAAACATGTAGTTTTCTATTTGTGGAAAACCTGCTCACTTATTTCATAATCTTGTTAGTTCTAAGTAACTTTGTAACAATAACATGACATACGAGGTGCAGGTTTAAAACAATATGAATCTCAGGGATTCGTAGAGACTAAACATAATACACCGCAAGGACAGACAATAAGCTGAGGAGCTACTCAAGTGTAGACATTTTTCTTAACAGTAATTGTTGTGGCAGTGAACTACTGGCAGTGCATTCCTGTGTGCAATAGACACAATTAAGAGTCAATTTAAGAGAACAAAATTGATTTTAAATGACTGTTTAAGCATCGTTGTGCAGAAATCACATGATACAAAATGAATGCAGTTATTTTCCAGATGTGCAAAATGCAGATGAGTAAATATGTGCTTACATGTGCAGATTAACAGTCTGTCTCATCACAGGGTGGTGTGTGTTTTTGTGAGAACCTGCTGTGGGAATGGGTGGTGGATTTCAGATGGGTGTAGGGTGTAAGGAAACCGTTGCGGTGGTGACTGTTATGGCCAGTGATGCACTGCAACCATCTTCCACAGTGGAGTACTTAAACTGGGGTAGTTTCTGTGTTTCCTTGCTCTGGTTTTGAGTCGGTATCGATGGAAAGTCATTGTATATCCTCATAGCTAATGCGAAATGCACAAATTGTAGCTGACACAGGAAGAGCGTCCTCTGTTTGGTTTTGATTACATCCCATGATGCTTGCAGTAGTAAGAAAGTAGTAAGAAATTTTCTTATGGGTACCTGTGAAAGTCAGTACTTGTCTCTACTGTCTTAAAAGTGTTTGATCAAGGTTATTATTGGCACACTGTCCTCTCAGGGGGCCATATCACTGTTGTTCACAAAATTGAACAGCTTGATTAAATGATCGCCAGAGGGGCAGTCATTTGCTTATAGGAATAGGACAGGAGAGTGTGAAGCCCTTTCAGGTACTAGCAAAGTGAGTTAGGGTTTGTTCTCACATACAGCCTTTTCCTATTAAGAAAATCCACTGAAAAATGCGTGTGCGTCATTTCAGCAGACTCGCCTTACACACGCATGCTTATTTTGAAAGCGGAGCCAAAGTCCTGAGACAGGACTTTGGTGTAGAAACAAGAGGCGTGCAACTGCTCAGTGGAGGCTGGTTTGGACAGCATCAGAGTAGTTCACTCTGCAGGCAAACAGCAGGAGGCAGGACAGGACCTGCTGTACAAGGAACTTCATTATGACTGAAGTCGGTACCACTGGTCTGTAGCCACAAAGGCTAGCATTTATGCCCCACTTTGGGATGGGGAAGAAGATGGATGGATGTGATGAACTCAGCAGGATTTTTTACATTGATATAACATGCAGATCATTGAGACTAGATATTATCTGAGATTTTGGTAATCAGATTATTATGAATTTAACAATGAAGGCTTGGTCATCATATAGAAATTATTAATGATTTTTTTGTCTCAAGATACCTTGTGTAAATCTTGTCTGACTGCATCAATATTTGTCCTCCAAACATTGGTGCTGCTGTACTTTATTCCTTTTTATTTGCTGCCTTTTGATACATAAGCTGCTTTAGCTCTTCGTGTTGTTGTTGTTGCACCTCACACCGTTTTTTTGTTAATCAGCAGACCCCTTCACAAAAGGGAATGTCAAAACAGTTGTTCACACCTCCAAACGTGTCTCAGCCCGCTGAGTTGAGGCAGGCCTGGAGCTCCTGGTCTGCCTTCTGACATCCTTTGACAGCTGTCCGAACAGGTTTGGTTCCCTCTAACGTTCTAAGGTAGGCAGGCGTCCTCTGAATCATTATTTAAAAAATAAAATAAAATAAACTAACATAAGACCAGCAGATGTCCTCCCCAGTGAAGAGTCAGAAAATGCCCTTATTCCCACTTAGCACAGACATCATTTGCAGCTTGATGTTAACAATGAATGATTTTATTAAAATATTTTGTCTTTCCCACTTGACCCAAACTTTAAAAGCACATAGCTACAGTATTTGGACTGTGCAGCTTTGATGTGTCATGGGAGGGAAAATATAATAAACCTAGAAATAAAGGACTACATTATTCTCCTTCATAGAGACACGTTAAATCAGACATTTGAAGGTCATTCATTACATCTACATTCATAAATAATAGAATAAAAACAGATTTATGAACAGTTTCCTCATCAAAATGAACAAAGAAGTGTAATGCTTGCAGCTCTGCTTTTAATCCTGCTGTGCTATGGTTTTAGTTAATTTACTAATGGCCCTAGAGGAGCTCTAATCTACAGTGCAGTTGCCCATAGCAGCTGATGTTATAGTGAAAACATCAGGTGTGCTTCCTGCTCATACTGTCAGAGCTCAGCACCTCCCCCTTTCGTGTTTACACACCAGGTAGAGGACATGGGCGGGAACATTTGACATCAATCGTGTGCGATGTTGCGGTGCCTTGAGTGTTAAACAGCCGCTGTGCAATGTAAGCTCTCAATTGGGATTGCAGAGAGGGTCCCGCTGGAGGGGGAGGGAAGGCTCTAAACAGAGGTAAAGAGCTGCTGTGGTTGCTAGGCATCCACGCTGAGGAAAGCATATCTGTTTTGGGCCCTGCTCCTCCTCTCTCCTTTTCCCACAACAGAGTGCAGCGCCGCTGTCAGCCACAGAGGGCAGCCATACCGCACACGTTGTTCTGCTCTCCTCCACATCTCCCTATGGTGAAAATAAAAACCCAGGATGGCCCAAATAATCCCCTTTAATACCCTTCTGCACTTGATTTCCCTATCTGTGATTGGATGCTATTGGTGTTGCTGCTGTTTGTGATAGCCGATTGGTCTGACCCAACATTCCTGTGAGTGAGGGTTTGTCAAGCAGAGCCTCCGGGGAGCCTCTGTGGCATAATGACCCATGACGAGGCGAGGCAGAGTCCCTGTATCAGCTTGCAAAAAAAAAAAAAAAAGCTCAGAAGCACTGCAACAAAACTGGGAGCAAAGACCAAGGGGGACGCCAGAGAACCTCAAATGACCTTGCCAGCTTCAATTATGGCTGCTCATCAGTGGTGGTTAGGTGGGCAGGCGGTACGATGGAGCACGTGGCTGGAAGGGGTTATTGACAGGATTGTCTGTGACTGCTGAGAATAAGACCGAGAATGACCAATTCTGATTAAGGAAGACGAAAGACATCCTGGAGAGGGAACGCTGCTCAGTGCTGCTGCGCACTGCACTGCCTCTGCACCCCTGCGTGCCTGTGTCTGTGTGACTAAGCGCGTGTGTGTGTGAGAGAGAAAGTGAGAGAGAGAGAGAGAGAGAGAAAGGGGGCGTGTTGATGTGTGTGCTCTGCTGCACAGCCACAGTAGTGTGAGCTGAGTGATGCTCGCTGGCTGTCTCTCTCTCTCTCTCTCTCTCTCTCTCTCTCCCTGCGCTGCCTGGCTGTGCCTCTTTCAGCCGAGCATTGATGAACCATTTTATGCTACAGAGCTGCCATAGCCATCGTACCGGTCTTGCTGCTGGCTGCTTTTCTGTCCATCCAGCACAGTAGGAAACACCTGCCACTGCATCGGTCCTTTAACCGCTGCTGCTAAGGTACTGTACCATCTACTGTCTGCTGTCAAGCCGTGTGTGTGTGTGTGTGTGTGTTTTTCTGGGATTGTTGAGCTGTCTCTGCTGCAGGATCCCTGTGCTGCTGCCGCTGCTGGAGGGATAAGGATGATCATGACATGTCTTGGTGTCTTAGACACTACAGCTACAGTCATTGAAATGTACTCTTCTGCTTATCATACACATATGTGGCCCCCTACCCATATATGCATTTCTTAATAGATGGACCAGCCTGTTTTGAGCTGTTCTGCACAGGAGTGCAGACTATCCAGGTTAGACAGCACTGAGAAGAGCCAGAGGACATTGCACATAATTTGCATGCAGGAAAGGATTCACTGTCATATTGTTATATTGTTTGAGTTTCTCATCCCAACTGAAAACATGCTGCAGTGTGTTTAAAAGAATACTTCAGTCGGCATAGAGGGAGCAGCGTGTTTATTGTCTGTGGGTGATATAACATAATTTTAGGGGTTGGCGTTGGTTCCGGTTGTCACTGCCATGCCTGTCAGAAGGCGCTTTCTGTAGATCCTACATGCAGAGGAGTGCAGATGTGTTGGTTTTTAGTTGAGAAAAATCAGGGCAAATGAAGTAGTATTATTGAATTAGAGATATGAATGCTAATTGGTCCAGTATCAAGTTGCTTGCATGGATTTTGTCAAGCATTTGTGCAGAATATCCATCATTGTTGTATACCAGTGTAGACTGTTATCAATGCAAGGCTGTTAAGACAGCTGATACTGTATGGTTGGTGTTTATTCACATACCAAAAAGGTGTCCTTGAGTGTTTGTTTGTGTGTCTGTGTGTGTGTGTGTGTGCATTATAAATTGACACTGTGGGTTGTGGAGGGCATTAATAGACGTGTAAAGGATGGAAGTGTTTCTGTATGTTGTGTCATCAGCTACAGAGCTCAGTTTGCAACTAGACAAGATCCTATAGGTGGCAGTCATGAGAGCAGAGGGTGGCAGGGAATAAACAGTGAGGGCTGAACTGTGATTTTCACTGTGCACAAAAATATGTTGTCTGTATGTGTGTGTGCACGCATGTGTGCACAGGTATGGATGTTTCTGCTGCCTCCCAAGGTCACTCATTTGAAGAGCTTCCATAATTAGGGCTGTCAGTCTCGACCCACACCTCGGATATGAGAGAGTACTCCGACGACAATCTCTCATTCATACTGTAGCTCCTCCTGCCCACCTTGACAAGCAGGCATGGCCATTCATCATTTCAGTGGTTATCCCTGAGCTGCCAGCAAGTGACTTTTATCTTCACTATGCACAGGAGACGGGTATTCATATTTCTAGCCTGAATTTGTTTGCTCTACATTGAGTTGATTGCAAGAGAGAAGGTGGGAGGGTGGTGTTGGTGGTGGGGGAGTTCAAGGAGGGAGGAAGAGTACTGTTGAGCGATTTTTAAATCCAGCCCTGGGTCAAATAATATTTGCATAAAATTCTTAGCGTTTATTTCCTCCTTCTGGTAGCACCGAAATGATGGGGTTTACTGCATTGGGAGTTCAGACATTTTGTTTTCAGTCACAGAAAATTTAAATTAAAAAGCGTCTGCTCACTGATTTTATACCATAATGAAGCCATCTGGTATTTGCACATATGGTATATGAAGACTCAAAGACACTGGATCTTTTAAGTATGAGATTTAAAAAAAATAGTATATTGATATATTGACTGGTATTTGTTTTGTTTTTTTTGCCTGAAAACAGGTCAAATATTTTTGATATATTTGCTATTAAAGAACTGAGACCAATATTTACTGAGCGCTACATTTAAACTTGCATTACTGATTTTTTTTTGGCTACTTGGGGCAGCTGAAACAAGATGTGAACACAACACTGACATATTGTCACCTTTTAAGTTAATATGACGAGCTTACTTGCTAACAATTGCATATTTACACACCCACCAGACAACGGAGCAACATTCATTTGGAGTCATGTTTATGTTCACCTGGCAAATGTAAGTCCAATTTTCATTCTCCTTTTAGCTCTGTTTTTGGTCTCCAGCAACTCCCGGTGGAAATATCTGGCTCTTTTGCTGCTAAATGCTCCACTTTCTTCCCCAGCTAGTCATTAACTTTGTCTGTCTGCCATTGTGCTGGGCAGGTAGTGTACTGTGGATTTATCAGAGTTGGGTCTTTTTTTTTGCTGAAAACAGCACCATGCTGCATCTTGAAATGAGGCTGATGAAAGCACTGAGAGTGAAGTAAATCAGTGAAGTTGTGGGCTGTACAACTAAAACAATGAGCTGACAGAAGCTAAAATGCTCAGGAGGAGTGAGAGGCGATAATTCTCTGTGGGTTTGTCACTGTAAGTGGCCCCTTTCACACACTAGTAGACATTTGATCCATTGTTAATATAAAATTATGAATTAGAGCAGCTTTAAAGTTAAAAAATTAACTTGTCAGTCATGTCTGGTGGACACTTTTTGTAATGGAGAAAATGTTTCTGAACTACCTTAAACATATCTTTGGCATTTCTGTGCTGCTACTGCACCTTGTACACTGTTTCTGACAATAAATATCTGTGATAAGCTAAAATCCTAAGTATCCTATCGCCATGCTGGTGTATCAGTTTGGCGCTGCAGCTATGAAGCAGGTTAGAACAAATGCTAAAAAATAAACCTCATGTGTTTATGGTGCTGTTAATGCTAAGAGTAATTTGCAAGTTCCTTTTGAAGCTACATCGTGCAGCGTGTGTTGTTTGCAACCTCGTGTGCTGACACAATTAGCAACCTTTTGGGCAATGTAGATGGTGTACACAGCAATTGGAATTAGGACAAAAATATATATAAAGTTTCTTTACAATACAATGCCCCTTCAGTATGTGATTGGGTTGCCCAGTTGAAATCGCAAAAGAATGTATCAGTGTCTCCTGTATGTGTAGTCTGTACATTTTTCAGTGCATAAGTATTGTCTCCAGTGCTGGTGTTAGAGAGAAGTGAAAGTGCTGAGGTGCTGAACATGGCTGCTCAGTGGAGGATGTAGCAGTGTGAGAGGAGCATGGCTCAGCATGGTCCTGAGTGACTGAGGGCTAGGCTGTAGTAACAGCTGGAACACTGCTGCTGCTGGCGCCTAGATGTGGCCTGGATAAAGCACGTGACCCCGTCACAGTGTGAGGCATTAGTGATATGAACAGCAGGGTCCATGGCCGCTGTTACATAACACCATCTTCACTGGGAAATCTCTGCAAAGATGGCTCCGGGAGAGTCAGTGACAGCAGAGTGAAAGTGCATTATCATTGTCAGCAACCGCATCACTTGCTCTGATTGTTGGACTGTCCCGTGCATGACAAAGCAAGCATCTGTCTCTTATGTGTCCTGAGGGTGCAGATTTATGTAGATGTTTTGTGCTATATAAGCCTCTAGACTAGATCCGCTCTGCTCTACACACATGTTCAGTGTATTTATGTACATGTTCTTGTCCATATATGTGTATCTACTTGCATGCGTCATTACACCAGTGTGTGAGTGTTACAGTTTGTCTCTTTACATATGTGCATGTGTGTGCTTACATACAGCACATGTTTGTGTTACGCCATAGCTCCCACAGCTCAAATGTAATGTAAGTAGATGTGTAGTGCCAGCTGTCGTCATGTCGGCAGTTTGACTGACTGCTGTAGTCGGGCTCAGACGGCTGGGAGGGACTGGCTGCTGATTTCACTGGAGGTCAGAGGAGAGTAGCCAGTAATCACCTCAGGCATCTGACTGCATTCATAATTGATTGTTCCTGGAGTTGATCAGGGCTGTCCACTCAGTCAGATGGACAACACTGATCTGGTGTAAACAGCACGAGATTAGATGAGCCCCCAGAAGTTTGTAGTAGTGGTTTGTTGTTGGGGTGATGCTATTTTTATACTCATCTGGTGCGGTGACATTTTCACAGGTAGCTAAAGCTAATGCTGATGCTTTAGCCTCATCAGTGTTACACTGCTTTGGACAGCTCATTGCGACAGCGTCTTTATAGGAATTCAGTGCAGGAGAAGAAGTAGGACTTTCTTGCACACCAACAGGATTTTAGTTTGCACTAGCCAGGCTTGACTAACAAAACTTTTTTATACTAATTTTATAGCAAATAGCAAATATGTGTTTGTGGTCTGCTCAGTGAGGTGGAGGGCTGTTTGGATCCGTACTGAAAGGTGGACGATCACGCCCAAGGGCGGGGGTTGGGGATGATTATGCGGATCTTGCCAAAATCCAGAGGCAGTGATGATTATTTGTCAGGATTTGCTTTGTAATAAAAAAGCTTATCTCCACAGGTTCAATCTCGGTTTCTATCTCTGTCTCTGCCTTTCTGCTCACAGGTTTTGCTTACTGTGTCTGCTATGTTCACACTGTACTCACATCTGTACTGTACAAAATCGTGTTCAGTTTCATGTTGCATAGGTTAATTTAACCCAGACTTCCTAAGCTGATTTATTCAGCTTACAGTTGACAACAGTAGGAAACAAGAGCAGGATCCTCTGATGTCTGAGGTGGTTGTTGAACACCATGTCCAATGTCCATGTCCTTTATGCGGACACGCTCTACTCTGTGTATTGTCCACCATGTTGGAGGTTAATTGCACACTCTTTGGTTACATATTATTGGCAGGCAGTGCTACAGACACTCTGTGCCAGTCAGCTCAAGGCACACTTTCTGTTTCTGCAGCACTTTTAATGTTGAGGATGATAAATGGAATGCTAATGTGCTCCAGAGTTAATGCTTTGTGTTTATGTGGGGATGTAATTGATTCTAATGTCCCGATCAAGTGGAATTTCACAGGAGATTACTAGAAAAAAAAGCTCGGCTGTGCAGTGGGTGCTGCAGCACAATGACTCCTTTTTTTGCAGTGATTCATCTTTGTTAACTGTATGGTAGGGCACGCTACATTGTTCTATGTTATAGGTCTCTGTGGAGTTGGTAAGCCTGCTGTCCAATCCACTGCCTCCATGCTGGCCCATCAATGAACAGGGGCACAGGGTAATTGCATGAAGAAGATGTAATAAGGTGGATTGAATTAGCTTTGCCCTGACTAAAATGAATTAAAGAGGCCATCATGACATACAGACTCCCAAACTGACTCATTATACCCGCTCAGCCAAATATATCATAATACTGTGTTATCTTAGAGACGCTGACAGTCTAGGACTACAGCCCAACATGAGTTTGTGCAAATGCCTGTATGCTGGAATAACAAACAGTATCTAATTCTGCTTAATTAGACATGCCTGCATGGAACATTCGTCCTAATATAGATGAAAACAGAAAGCTTACCGTCGGCCCTGACAATTATCACAAATAATGAGCTCATACTGTTCTGAAATGTCATTCAGATCCTGCGTGCGTGTCTGAGTGGGCCAGTCATGTACACAGCTATGAATTGTTTGTGAATTGTTAGTGAAATGATTACTTGAATAATTGATTAGTTAATCAAAACGCACAAAATTAATCAACATTTTTCAACATTTTTCAAAAATACACTGAACATTACCTAGATCCAGCTTTTCAGTTGGGCGGATTTGCTGCTTTTCTCTGATTTATGTTACTGTAAATGGAATATTTTGGGATTTAAGACTATTGGTCAGACACAATAAGCAGTTTGAAGACGTCACCTTAGGCTTCAGAAAAATGTGGTGGCCATTTCTCACAAATTTCTGACATTTTATAGAGCAGAGGATTCATTGTTTAATCAATTATTTGAGAAGATAATCGGCAGATTAAATAATGAAAATATTGTTGGTTGCAGCTCTATGAATAACTCCATGTAGCATTCTGAAATACAGTATGTGGATGATTAAACAAACAAGTGGCCCCTTTAACAAACAAGTAGGTGTTTGGATTTATCAAGGTGTCACTTTCGCTTATATTTAAACACAGGCGCAGGAATTGGCCATGAATTATTGCGTGAGCAGGTAAATGAGTCACCTTGGTTCCGGAGTGAATGGCAGTAGATGTCTGGGAGAAGAGCTTCTCAGCACCTATGAGGGTTGAGGTGGATGGAGGGACTACATGGCTTTAGGAGTCGTGCCTTGCGGCAGGGGTACGGGGCAGGACAGAGACAGCCCATGTCCAGATGTCTATTTGCGTTAGGGAGGTTACGGCACTGCCTCCTGCCATTAGAAACAAACACTAATTGCCCATTGGCCCCGGGTTGGAGATGTGCAGCTGGGGACATGTGGCTAAAAATAGCACTGCTTGTTCCCATGAGTGGCGGGCACATAGCACCATAGCATTAGTATTCAGCGCTAAAGCATGGCATGGACAAAAAAGGTCATCTTCTGGCCATGGCCACAAATGTCAGGGCGGGGTACAAAGCGACACCAACAGAGGTTGGGTGAACTGCAAGCAGCACCTCAGGCTTCGCCCACATTTGGACCAACCTACTGAACCATTGTCCTCTGTCTGAACACTTGCAGGAAAATGTCACATGGAAACAGCCAAGTGTGTGTCATGACATCCTGTGTTTTGTTTGTAGCCCAGCAGCATCCATGCTTGTTCCATGAAGTCTTTACCTCCATGCAGCGATGGCCTTCCATGCTTGAGTCGAGTTACAGCTCTCCCTCTATGACACAAAAGCAGCATCTGGTTCCACCTGACTGGAGCCATGAATAATTTAATAGGGGGCATTATTATTTCCAGCCAGCTCCACTAGCTTGGCAATAACAAGCAGTTTAGGTAGTGCTATCAGCGTAGCTGGCTAAGTGGTTGAACATGGAGAGAGGATGTTATTTTACCTTGTTGGCATCTTATACTTGTGTGGGTTTGTAAGTATCTGGTTGAATGAGTGCTTAAGTGTTATTTTTCATTGATACACCGGGTCGACATGTTGCTTGGTTCTTTGCAGATTTTGGAATGTGAGTAAACAGAGCCGTGTGAAGCATCTGGCTGACTGGGATAATACAGTTAAGTCACCATTATACCAATCAGTTGATGTCTTGTGACATGCACAGATTAACAAGCACAGCCCATCAGGACTTTCTGTTTGATTTTACAGCTAACTATTTTTATCATGTGTGATTTTTTTTTTTTTTAACTGAACCGCACACCAGTGACTTTATTTTCCATGAAATCAAAGTTTAGTGGAACGCTGTGTTCAACGTGTGCTCAAAGCAGCAGGTGGGCAGGCAGTCCAGTAGATACTTTATTCCTTCTATTGTCAAACTGGACCTGTGAAGATCAATGGAGGGAGGACACACTGTTTGCACGGCAGGAGTGTAGCTGTTAGCTGTTTTTCCACTCAGACCACCTGCTGGCTCTGAGCGGCCACTCACTTACACTTGGAGAGAGAGAGAGTGCTAGCACATTTCATCACCAGTGGGACTTAACAGCAGTGGTGAAGGGTTATTTGGAATAAGTTAGCCAAAAACTGTAAACTGTAAAACTGACAGTCTTATACTGATAACTAACCATTGTGGAAAGGTTTTGTTTC
The DNA here is from genome assembly GCA_008360985.2 of Macquaria ambigua. Lineage (NCBI taxonomy): Eukaryota > Metazoa > Chordata > Actinopteri > Centrarchiformes > Percichthyidae > Macquaria > Macquaria ambigua. Next base: position 527,280 of record VMKM01000002.1, on the reverse strand, counting down.
CTAAGAAAATACACAGTGTTATTATTATTAATTTGACTGAAATGCCTTAAATGACTGCAGCTTTTGTGTTCTTTTCTGTTTCCCCCCACAGCTGAGAAATGAAGTTTTGCCCCTCCAGCTCCCAGGTGTGCAGTGTTTGGACAACAGCGGAGCTCTGAGACTCAGCCCGGACACCCTGAGCCACCAAAGGCTAAAGCAGAAGTTAGTGGTGAGTTCTCTGTGTGAAAGTGAGATAAAGGCTTGTTGGTGCTGGACTGGGCACGGACCATTAGGGGCAGTTGAAGACTGCTGTGGAGGCATTTGCTTTCAGCAGTTGTCTGGCTTTCATGCTTCCTCTCCCTGCTTTGGATTGTGAACTTGTGAACCATGAGTTATTTTTCCTCCAGTTGTTGGTTTAATTTTGAAATGGGCTGAACTCATGTTCATTTAGAATCAGCATTGGGATTAATTGGGGTCAATGTGGCAGTTTTCTCTTGTCAGTGTTTTATGGCCACTGACCATGTCAGGGAAAAGTGAGGAGACAATGCCTCTTAACTAAGGCCTGTGCATACACCTCATCCCTGTCCGAGGAGGACGCCAAGCCAAGGGGTCCTGAAGGTGGCTTGTGTATTTTTACCCACAGTAGTCTTGACACCCTGTTTTGTACAGGGGCCCTCAATGAAAATGAAGTTTTGATACCTTTAGTGTAATCAAATGATCACAAACTAACTTGAGGAAGGTGGGCCATATCTGAATTTTGCCCCGGGTCCCCTAGTGGTATAATCCGGCCCTGCTGCTCATCTGAAATAGTACGTCAGTTGTCCAGAGATTTATTGTTTTTCAAAAATATATGGATGCAATTAAATCTTATTTAGTCTTCTTATTTAGGATAATACTGGTTTTCTGCCATCTGTCAACACAGTGTATATTGGTGCTACAGAGCACTGGAGAAAGCCTTCTACTGGGGTCAAATGGTTAATTTTCTTACAGTTAAGATAATGTTTAAATAATATTGTTTTTTTTTTAACAATCTGGTTGTACTGTTGTACCTGTTCAGTGTCATTTCCTTTGGAGTGAGGAGACCCAGTAGCCATGTCTTTAAAGATGCCAAAGACAGTAAACAGCAGGTTTCCAGAGCGAACCTGACTTTGTCTTCCTCAGGCTTCCTCTAGGCTGCGATCTCACAGCGGAGGCTGCTTGTAATTCCCCCGGCTTCCCCTGACGTCTGTGGTTCAATATGAATGAGCTGCATCGATTAGACCTCAGTGTGGTGCTTGCGCGAAGGGGATGAGTCGTGTGTGTGTATGTGTGTGTGTGTGTGTGTGTGTATGTGTGTGTTTGTGTGTGTGGGATGGGGGGGCTGCTGGCTTTCTGTCCTGTGTCTCCTCATCACTTACCAGACTGTTGTTTTCACAGAGGGCGGCGTTATGGGTGACATCTTTTGGCTGAACCATAAACTGAAGCTTTGTTATTAGCAGCTTCTCCTTGCGTGTTAATGAACAGTTGATGTAACTGATATTTCCCAGTGATCTGAAGAGAGATACATCTGATTGGCGGTAATGGTAACATAAGAAACTAACAAAGGTGCAGTCTGTATCGGCTTTCTCTTTTTATGTTCCCTGGTTTTGGTTTGGATACATTGCACAAACTCAGAGGAACACATGATATTCTCACACGCCTTTCACAACCCTCAAACCTTCTTGTCTCACACACTGAGAGCGTGGCCTTCTTGTGTTAAAGTCCGCCAGCTGTAGTCTATAGGGGTGCGAGGTTAGCACTACTGCCTGTGATTGTTTGCATAATGAGGGTGGTGTGAACTTTATTTTTAAACTCTCCGCCTGCTTGTGACAGGGCTACTTAATAATTAGCTTGACAACATTTCTTAAGGGGTCGCCTGCCATTTCAGTCATGTGCAGCAGCGTTATCAAAGGAACCGAATGTGCATAACAACATATTTCTAAAAAGTGGAATGTAAATAAAGATCCTGATCAAGATCCTGCCACAATTCTGTGTACATTTAATTGTGCATTTGCCTGTGTGCGCATTTGACACTTAACAGACAGAATGTTTAATGGGAAATTAATGGTATTACTTGGCAGTTGTTGCCTTCATTTAGTCCTAATTCACTGTATCCTCTGATAATCATAACATCCTTGAACTAGACCTGGTCACACAAAAGCTCTTCCCTCGTACCTGTGGTGGTTGCTGGGAAACGAGAGCTTTTGAAGTCAACGTGCATCCCATCGTGCCATTAACCTGGTGGTTTGCACTGCTCAGTCAACAGAGAAATGGACTGGGAGAAACAGGGGTATTGGTGAGGAGGTGGGTGGGTTTGGAGGTGGTGTTGTTAGTTCCCTCAAGTGGAAAAACAGCCGATTATGGATCTTGAAAGATTGGCGTAGCGTCAGTAATTACCAATACTGAACGGTCCTACGTAAGACTGAGTGAAGTGGTAATGAAAAACTGACAGAGCATGAGGCACTTCTTCAGCAAGCTCCATTAGCCTACAGCTCTGTTATCTTATGATGGAGATGCAATCAACAAACCGCAGACACACCCGGGTAAAGGTATCTTCCCCGTGTACACAGCTGTCTGCAGCCGTTACATCTTTCCGTCTTATGCAGCGTGTGTGTTTTCCCGTGAGCAATCTTGATAAAAGTGACATCTTTTTAACTTTGCCCTAGAGATTTTGTACCCTTTTTTTCCCCTTTGTTGCTTGTCCTCTTTTAGGTATGCAGATTTGTGCTGAAGAGGGAATTTCACAGATACTGAGTTAAAGTTATTCTGCAAAAGTTGACATTTACATAACGTTTTCCTCTGTTATAGGACTTTTTAGTGTATGACTGCAGGAGTTTTCGAGATCAAGGAAAGTGGCAGAAGAAACAGGCAGTTCTCTGTCTTCAGTGACTTTCCTGCCTAGAAATTATTCATTCACAGTTTTGGAAAATGCAGTCAGAGGAACATAATTAAAGTCTTCACAATCACATTTGGGTATAACATGCAGTGCTCCACATTTTGAGCATTAACCTGCTCATACTGTGCTGAATTTCATCTGTTGTCAAATCAGAGCATCCAAACCAACCAAACAGACATTTTCAACCAAACAACCAGCTGGTTTTGTACGCTTTGTAGAAGGTGAGAGATGTATGATTTTCTTGCAGCTGTTCTCAAGAATGCAGAAGTAAAAAGCAACAAAACAAACACAGCCCAGGTTCACCTCCACAGCTACTGTCCTCCAAATCCTCTTCTAAAAAGGGACACTATGTACAGAAACTTTGGCTGAACAGCAGCCACTGTGGCCAAAAGTGACAGTTATCTAGTAATGGTACATTTTGTGTAAGACTAGAACACGCAGTGAAGAGTTATTACGTAAGCAAAATGACTTAGTAACTACAGCGATATCTAGCTAAAGTGTGCTAACATTAGCCACTATAAGCTACAGGTCGTACCAGACCAAGCCAGGTTGCATTAGCAAAACTCCTGAGTGTAATGAATTGAGCAAAGGTGGGTTTTATTGCTCATGAATTCAGCTTTTCATTTGCAAGAGGAGGAATGTGTTATTTCTCCTTCCAAAAGTTACATAGTCTTGCTTTAAATTGTCTTGAAAAACTAACAGGAACGGCTGTCGAGAGATGGGATGTTTCTCTACCTGATAAGTCTGTCCTCATCCATGTGTGAGGTAAATTGGCAGGCTTTCCAGGGTGTCAAAAAATAAAACAGGCGCATCTGTCAAAGACAGGTTGAAGCGAGGTTTGAACATTTTTCAGCATTGAGCATTTTAAAGTGGAGAAGATTTACTGATTCACTGCCTGATGCGGTAATGTGATGCGTGATGTTTTGGCCAAGAGTTAAGCAATGCAATTCTCTTAGTACCTTTGCAAAAGACTATTTCGGCCTCCATATCCGTCGGTTTTCTTCCTGCGCTCTGATTGGGCCACCTGCATATTTAGAGGCTGAGGATGTGTCCCATTACCCATCTGTCTCCGAGAGTGTCTCATTGTCGCAGCTGAGTTGGCAAGGGGCAAGACTTATTAGGGATGTGAACAGTTTCTCCTTGGTTAACTCCTGCCCTCATAACTATTCATCACTGGGAGCAGGCCTACAGTCAAACCTACGGTCTTACCCGGGCTGCGCTCAGTTTGATGGTCAAGTGAATCATCAGGCCAAGGCACATTAGAGTGCTGATCAAAAATATGCATCACGCAGACTGGAAAAATCACAGTCACTTCGCAGTATGGATAGATTGTGGGTACCCATCATGTTCTTCTAAACAAACAGAACTAAAAATATCCCCTGGTGTCAACTTAATGTCTCATGTACTCTCTCCTACACCACCACTAATGCCAGATTTATCATTTATTCATATTTATTCATATTCAGGAAAAACATAAACATCACACAGCAAGGGCTAAGGATCGATCTCCTTCTTGCTTTGAGCCAACAGTGCTAACCACTGAGCCACCGAGCTGCACCCGATTTAATGACACTTTGAATACCTCACCATGAATAGCTGATGCTGCCCAAACACCGTGCTCCTGTTTTTCTTGTGCCACACAATGCTGATTTCTTCCCCGCTGATCCATCTTTATGACTTCATTAGTGTAACCTCACACACTCTCGCTCACACACACACACACACAGGCTGAAGTCTCCGTATGGTGGGACATGAGACAAGCAGGTGTAGATTTGTGGTTTTGTCATTTACTTCTTTAAGTGAGCATTGTATTTGTGTGTGTGTGCGTGTGTGTTTGTGCATGTACTGATGTGGGAGGCCCCTGCGCTGGGGGCCAACCACATGTTTACATCACTTGTAATGAAATTAGAGCTGCGTGGCGCCCACACTACAGGCCTCCACTGATCCTCTAATTCAATTACCCTCCTTATTAACGCTCAGATGCTGCTGGCTGACCCAGGACTGCACACTGCTTTTGCTACACAACATTCACTCAGCAGCCGTTTTCTGCTCCTCCAGTGGGCTGACTACTTATCGGTCATTGTCTTTCTGATGCACAGGGGTCAAGCGGGTTTCCTTGATACCTATGTGTTTGTTTATGAATATAGTAGCAGCCCAAGTCTCTACAGCAATTATGGCAAACACAGCTAAAGAGGGAATAGTTTACATGCCTAACATTGTGCAGCATGTTTGAGAATCTACAGTAAGATTGGAGCATATTTTTGTGCACATTTATTCTTGCTAGATCTGCAGTGATTATTTATAATATCAATTAATTTAGTGATTGTTTGTCTATAAGATGTCAAAAACAAGGACCTACCACATTCTGGAAAATGCAGATTTGCCTAAATGTACAGTATAGGCTAAAAACACTGAGGTGTAGATTTTAAGTTCAATATTCAGACATTCAGCAAAATATATCCTCAATAACGTTTTACCAGCCTTCACCAGATTTGTTGGGCAGTGCAGGATAAAGCTTGACTGATGTTGCACAGGCGTTATTTTTACTTCATGATCCAGACGTGAAAATGATGAGCTGAAGTTAGGGACCGTCTCAAAAGTGCATGCAAAATGGTCAAGTGAGCTTTTAGGTTTTTGTCAGTGGCTCTATCATTTTTTTACAGACACTTAAATCTAACTGTATTTCCATCTGAACTTCGTCCCATTGCATGCACAACCTCCTTTTTTAAATTTTATTTTAGAAATTATGCAATACGACTGAGCTATTATAACCTGTTGTCTTGTCGATAGCTGTCTCATTTTCGATCTTAGACACTTCATCATTCATTTGGGCCTCCTCCTCTATTACATACACAACCAAACTGCAGTTTTTAAAGAGCATTTATGCAATATGGCCCAGTGCAATTTCCTGTATTTGACTTGTATTTTCTCCCTACTTTAAACCCACTTGTTGTATTTTCACTATTCATTTCCTCCCAGACCATTAACAGTAACACAGCTTTTTAGTCTCAATTTAGACTTTTTTTTTTTGAAGGTAGGTTTCAAATACGAATTATGTTTTATTATTTGATTCCTTTAGTTATGGTAAAATGGTAAAATATTGTATGTTATTTTGTATATTGTTTTGGCAGCTCTATGTATAGGCTCCATATACATGTGAGGACTATTACGGCAGTAGAAAACAATTAAACACTAAAAATGAAGCAATCCAGATGATTTCTAACTTTTGGTGTAGGCCGTATCCACTTCCTTTATAAATCTGAATATGAATATAAATATTTTTGTGACATAAACAGATACAGATACTAGCTTTGCATTCCATCCATCCAGGAAACCAATGAGTACCAAATTCAAATTGCAATATTTAATAGAAAAAGCAAGTAAAATTTGCTGTATGTTGAATGTTTAGTATTTTTTTTTTTACTAAAATTACTGAAATTACTTAAAAATGACTACAAATTGTCATTAATACATTTCAATTTTATAAGCAAATAATTGTTTTTAACACTGCAGAGAGAAAAATGTGTTACCATTCATAAGCAGTAAACATGGTTCTGAATCCTGTCTAATTTCCTGACTGAGATACAAGCCTTGAATGTAAACTGTAAGACTGTGTTGCTATTGGAACAAGGCCCATTGCCTCTCTGCTGTAACAGATCTGCAAGGAGCTGGCGGGATGTATGGTATGATTTAACACACAGGGTGTCTGGTGCCAGCATGCACACAGACAAGGGCAAACACACACACCAACATGCATACACAGCACTGTATGTAGCCTTTACCTTACCAGATAACGGTACACTTATGATGCCAAGATAACGTTTATCACAGCCTTATCAGAGATAGCAGAGAGAGGGAGAGAGTCCTTTCCAGTCTCCTCCAGGGTCAGGTGTTTCCGAGCCTGCTGCCACCAGCCACCTTCATCTATAGTCTGGCCTGTCATGATGGACATGGGCTTTAGCAACACACTACTCTCTCTCTATTCATTCAGCAGTGGTTTGGTGCCATGTAGGAAAAAAAAAACACCATTGCTGCAAATTTGAGATAACAACATGCCGGCACAGTAATGTTAAATAAAACCTGTAATATAAAAATATATGTAGTCCTGATAGTATCTTATTATGTTGGACTAAAAGGGACTACATTAAAAATAGCAGTGGAAACATTGCTTGATATCGCAGATTAAAATGCTAGGGCAAGTGTCTGAAGTTAAGCCGGTTAATGGGTTTATCACAGGTTTGCAGAATCCCCTGTCTTTTGACCCGCTTGAGTACATGCATGATACAATGAAGCTAAATCATCTCATGCCCATATTCGGGATTTCAAAGCTAAATCTCTGCCAAGTTTCTCAATCTCTAGCCACTGCATTGAGCTTATTAAAATTTCAATCTGCTACAGGCTCTCTTTCTCGCCTCTCAGGATGAATGTGCCCTTTTAATAATGTAACCGGTTTTAACAAGATCGTAAAATGTTCATCTAACTTTCATAAGCCCTGTTAGCAAAGTGACAAATTCATGTGATGGCAGGAATCACTTTGGCACTCCCTCAGTTTTAGAAATGAGAGCACAGTTTTGTTTTGTTTTTTTTTTTTCTTTCGGTGCAGCTCCATGGAGGCCGGAGACTTGTCCTAAGTTTACAGCTGCCTGCGGGGAAGGCTGAGCTTGTTGCTGTGTCACCCCCATGGCTCTGAAATAGAGGTTAGTCATGATGGGGGAGATTTAGATTGGCCTTCTGGTAACTGATAGTGCTCCACTGAACACTCCCCTTCTCCTCTGCCTCATCTATAATGTACATGAGTTACACAGGGCTAAACCCTGAAAACACAGCCTTTTCAGACGCAGCTAGAGCATCTGCCATGTGATGGCTTTTCTAATCCATTTACGGCTGATGAGCTCTCTCTGTTTTTACACTCTTTAAACAGTATGTAGTTCAGTGACATTAGTTGAACTGGGGCAGGGTCAGGATGGCGGGAATGCAAAAGCTGCTGGCTGATTTAGTCCTCTCAGGCGTTGTTGGAGTAATGTGACCTTCATAGGGAGATTAAAATATGTAGCAGGCGTGCATTGATTTTTGGACTGGCCACTGGTATTTATGGACTCAGCCAGTGCATAAATATTGATACGCGCTCCCCTAAAGAAAGATCTGACTTTATGTATCTGTGTGTGTGTGTGTGTGTCTGTGTGTGTTTGTGCACTCATGCGCCAATTGAGATAAAGAAAAAAAAAGTATGAAAAGACAGTACCTGATAAAAACGAATAATTGGTAGCTCATGTGTTTTGGTAACCTAAATCTGCTTGTGACCCAGCAGCAGCTTAATAAGGTCATTCCCATTATGTGGTGGCTAATTACAATGCCTGTCAATGAAGTCCCCAAGCTGCACTGTCAAGTAAAAGAGCAGTTTAAAGGGACAGTTCACACCTGAACACAATCAAACTTGTTTTTTCCTTTAACCCAGAGTGCTGTTCATCCATTCATTTATAATTTTTTGTTGCCATTTTCAGCCATGCTAGCGCTGTGGCTCTATGGAAGGCAATGTCGGTTGGTTGGTTGGTCCACCACTTTGGTCCAGACTGAAATGTCCCAACAACTGTTGGATGTGGATGGTTTGTCGTGACATTTGGTAAAGTTATTCATGGTCCCCAGAGGATTAATCCTAATGACTTTTGTGATCTAGCGCCACCATGATGTAGTTTTAGGAGAATGCCTTAACATCTATTGGATTTATTAGACAGTTAACAGTGACAGAAATAAAAATTACATGGGAAGAGAAAGAGAGGTATCATATACAACAAGAACCTCCAGCCAGAGTCAAACCGTTGATTATGTGGTGGTTTTATGGCTTGTGCCTTCATCACTAGACCACCATAATCATGGTTATAATGATATATAATATGGTTTTAGCTCCAAAACTACAGTGCACTCAGTGGAATTTGTTTTGTGATCAGTGCTCTGAATACTATGTTTTTTTTAATTTATCTTTTATTTCATAAATATGCACATTTGTAGAACATGTTACCAGCTTTATTTTGAAATCTTTGTGTAATTGTAAATCATCAGGAGGTGGGTGATTGTGCTCAGTCTAGTGCCCCTTAATTAGATTGGTGCCTGGGTGGAATTAAAGGCCAACGATGGCTGCCAGCGTTTCTCATACAGACAGAGGAGCTGACTGATAAGCCGGCCACTCACAGTGTCAGAAGAGTTGCGATGAGCTGTGTCTGTGTCTGGAGTGTTGTTATTGTATCCCGCTATAACCCTCTCTTGCTTCCTCGAATTGCTCCTTTGTCTCAGTCGGGAATGCTTGTTCATCAGAGCGTTTTGTTCAGTGGTTAGGCGTTTATTTTTTCTCTAGCTTGTTGTTGACTGCTCAGACTCCTGCCTCTCGCTGCATTTGAGAGGCTGTCCTCTGTGAGGTTTTGTTCTTAGTAGGTAGTTTGGGATGAGTGTGAGGGGCAAGTGGTCCTGACAGACCGACTTGAGATGAGTCACACTGCTGACATGACTTTTTGTCCAGTGAGTTCACCAGAAAAAGGTTGTTTTCTGGGTCATTTGCTTAGATTGCATCTCTCTCCCTCTCTCGCTCTCCTTTTCGCTCTCTTTCTCTGTTGTTTTTTTTTCAGTTGATGTCTTAGGTATCACACAGCTTTCCAGTGAAATGAGAGCCAGCTCGGCAAAGTCCTGTGAATGTGCCGATTAGAGCAAAATCAGAGCGATCCACCATATTTTGTATATTTTATCGGCATCCAAAAAAAAGATTGCATCTAAGAGCCGCATTTAAATGTACAATGTCTGATAGAGGTCTTACAGAGCAAAATATGGCACTGAGCCACTTACCGAAGACTGAATATTTAACTTGCACTCCCTTAGAGAGTAGGAGAAAGACCAGAAAATGGCTGGGAGTCAAAAAAAACCTGTTTACATTGTCAAAACAAGCATTTTTTTTTTTTTACCACTGCTGAATAAACAGGCTGTCCTTTATCACATGTAGTTGTTATGCTGGCCTTGAGTTCATATTAATTTACTGTGTCAAACACACTGCTTATCAGTTAGAGTCTGTGATGGTGTATTATCGGGCGACTGGAGCTATTGCAGCCTGCAGTAATTTAATCTGCAGGCTTGAATAGCAGCACGGACTTCAGCTGAACTCCAGGATCAGGTTGCAGACTTATGCTGCGGTTTCAGAATTCTGTGAAGAGAGGTCCGTTTATCCCGCCATCTCCGCCACAGTCCGGACAGCCTTGTGGAGACCAGAACCTACCATTTGTTACCTGCCGCCTTTCTGGACATGAGGGAACTAGTCTTTAAGGCTTGCACCGTCTCTGTGTGGGAGAAGGTAAGGCTGGGCCAGTGAGAGCGCTTTGGAAAAAGTAACTTTTGTGCAATGTGAGTGAGAACATTTTGGAGGTCAAGGGTAAGCTCAGGCAAGTCGATTTAATTGTGTCTTTTTGATGTTTTCACAATGGGACAAGTAGCCAGTCTCTGTCAGTGTCAGACAGGCTTCTGACCTGCTTTTGGAGCAATTACTCTTTCATTATAGATAGTCACACAAAAGGCACTGCTAGAATCCTACTGCTGCTGTTACAGTTAAAAAGACTATTTTGTATTACAATAATAATTTCTTGTAGAATTTAATGTTTCACTGATAACAAGTGTATATTTATCCAATTTATCTTTTTGAATTCGGTTTGGGTAATTAAGCCATTTTTATGTGAACTGTTTACTGTGGAAAATGTTGACTTTAAGAAGTCATTTAGTCTCATATTCTGTCTTTCACATAAAGCCTTTGAGAAATTCTGCCAGTGGTGTGAGATACTGTAGCTCCTCCTTGTTCCAGGAATTGTCTAGAAATTTCTAGAAGCAATCATCATTACTTTATTACAAAACATGGTGTTAACTTTCAGGGAGCAAGATTATGTCACTTTGTTGGCTCTGAATGATATAAGATTTTATGCAGATGAGCTGGACTGCAACTAATGGTTATTTTCATTATAGATTAATCTGACTATTTTCTTTGACTAATGTTTTCATCCTTTGGTCTATAAAACATCAGAAAATAGTGAAAAATGTCCATCACAAGTTCCCTTCTTCCCTTCAAATGTCTTATTTTGTCTGACCAACAGTCCAATGTCCAAAAATATTCAGTCTACAATAATATAAAACAGAGAAAAGCAGCAAATCCTCATATTGGAGATGCTGGAACCAGATAATATTTGGAGTTTGTGCTTAATCGATAAAACAATGATCAAAATTGTTGCTGATTATTTTCTGTCGATCAGCTAGTCAATTAATCAAGTAATCGTTTTAGCTCTAAAAATGACCTTTTTAGATGTAATTTACTGAAATTGTTCTGAAGAATATTTTACATTTTCCCTACACTCTATGCTATTTCATAGCTTGTGAATTGGTGTGTGCAGGGCTGTCTTCATTACAGTAACATGAGCACAATGGAAAGTTACTCATTATTATTCAAACATTAAGCCTAGGCTTTGGCCCAACCCAACAGTGCCTGATGCTCTGATCGTTCAATAGGCTACATTGGAGCTGCTGTGCCGACCAGTTGTTGCATAACACCAAGATCGCATATACATTTACCAGCTGGGAGTCCTTTACCTGTTGTTGTTTGATATTTGTGGTGGGTTTGAACCCTATTAAAGAGGCAGGGCGTTTGGTATTTCCTTGCTGCATTGCTGCCATAAGCATTGCCTTCGACTTAAAGAATGCCTCTCCCCTCTTTCTCTCTCTGCACTGATGATGACTCACACTCCAACACACCCTGCAGAAATCTCCTCTCATGCACCCGAGAGAGGGAGAGAGAGGGAAAGAGAAGAGACGGATGTGTTCTTTTATATGGCTCTAACACACACAATACCTGTCCTGATCTGCCTGCTCTGTCTGTCTGTTTACAGAAATACCTGTACTCATCAGTACTTCCTGCAGGGTGGAGATGCAGCTGGTGTTTTTGCACTGCTAAATCCTTGAGTGTATGTTGCATTTATTCAGGCAACCAGTTCTCTTATCTGCAACCGAGGGGCTTCAGGATCAGATGCATTAAATACCTCTAAAAAGGAGACACATTTGGGGTCATTGTTTTAGAAAAAGGAGCTCAGTGTCGGATCAAAGCGTTAGCAAAGATTGCATGCATAAAGACTTAGGTGCAAAGGTGCCATTTATAGATTGTTCTCGTGATCCTCTCACCGTAGGCTGCCCTCCAGTGAGCAAGCTAACATTGTGTGACATTTGCAGTGATGCTGAAGTCCAGCCTGCACGTGCTGCAGTGCCGTAGGTCCACTGCCCTCAGGCTTCTGCTTCTCTGGAAATAGAAAAAGAGCAAAGAGACCGAGCGTGATTAATGGCCATATATGTGCAGCAGAAAACACAACAGGCCTGTCTGCCGCCATTTCCTAACACACGGCCCCACAGGCTGAGAATTACATAACAGATCTGCAAAGTTGCTCATGCTGATTCTTAATTGCTTTAGTTCATTTATTGTATGTGATTGTGGCTGCGTGGCCTTGTGCGACGCGTGCGTGTCAGGGGGGATCACAGTCTCAGTGAGATGTGAGCCGTTTCAGATTCTGAGTGGTTTGCCCTGCAACGGATTGCTCTCCTCTCATTTACCATGCCCCCTAGTTCAGCTCTCAGGACTGTCTTTGGAAGAAATGTTTTATCTCTCCCCTCTCGTGCCAGTCTGGATTTGACTGGCACTCTATTTTTTTAAGAATGTGCTATTTTTAGCGCACTGTGTCAAAACACGGCTGTCTCATCCTGTGTATGTATGTGCTCACTGAAATAACTTCCCTTCCCCAGAAGGCTTGAGTGGTCTCTTCAGCTACATGTGCTGAAGCCCTGTTTGCTGTGCTTCACACTGCATGCAGACCCATTACGCAACCCTGTGCATCAGCCGTGGGGCCACCGGGCCAGAATGGCAGCCAGCTACCAATCACTCTCCCTCTCATCTTCCCTTTCTCTCCCGTTCTCTTTCTCTGTCTGTTTTACCCTGACCCCTCTTTGTTCCTTTCTTAGTTCGTGTTTTTAGAGGTAAAGGAGAAATTACAGCAGCCTATGTTTTAGGGAGTCGGTAAAAGCTGTGGATTGCCGCTGGCATGCAGTGTGGTTCTCTCTCGGTGTACTGGAGTGTGAAGGCAGGTCAGTGGGGGCCAGCGGAAGAGGAGAGGATGATCTGTCCTCTGTTGTCAGTGGGCTTCCTGTGTGCTCTGCCTCATCTTAATGCAAAGTAGAGGGTTGTATTTTCAGAAGTATCGGACCTCTGAATGGACATAGTCGGCAATGGTCCACTAATTGTTTGATCTGCCATATTGCACAGTGCTCTTGACAGGGTTATTCTTATATGCCATCTACTGATAATGATAAAGTTGTAGCTTATTATTATATTCTCATGAAAAACATACTGTAGCTTGAAATTCACTGTTACCAGGGCAGATTTCATTGTATGTCTCTGTGTGATGATTTTCCTGTTGGCCATGTGAACAGGAGAGTTGTATTTGAGAATCAGTGTATTCTCTGTAGCTCTCTAAGTTTGTTCTCTATGCACATAAGTCACATAGTATGTTTACTAGAGTAAAATTGGTGGGTTGGTGTAGATTATACAAATACTGCCAAAGCAAACACAGTTGTTGAAGTAGTATTTAGTAGTTTTAGGAGCCATAACAATGTAAATATACTCTATTACAAGTAAAAATGCAGCATTCAAAATGTGAAAGTACAAAATTATTAGCAGTAGAATATGTCAAAAGTACCTATTCTGAAGAACGGTCACTTTTGTGTTAATGTTTAAGTAGCATGCTAACTACAGTACAATTTTAAAATGCTTAGCTAAGCTAACTGGCTGCTGGTTCTAGCTTTATATTTAGCATGCAGACATATATGGCTAAAACCAGCTGCCGTTAGCTTAGCTTAGCACAAAGACTGGAGTGAAAACAGGGAAACAGCTAGCCTGGCTCTGTCTAACATAAAAAATACCCCACTACTGCTGTACCAGTATTTCTAAAGTAGTATCTTGTTTGTTTAATCCATACAAAAACAAAGTTGTGGTTTTACAGACAGAGCCAGAGCCAGGCTAGTTGTTTCCCTTGTTTCCAGTCTTAGTCGAAGCTAATGGGCTGCTGGTTGTAGCTTTATATTTAATAGACAGATATGAGAGTGGTATCCATCTTCTTGTCTAACTGTTGGCAAGAAAGCGAATAAGCTTATTTCCCAAAATGTAGAACTATTACTTTAAGTCTTAAGTGTAGCAGTGAAGTTAGAGCAGTAAGTACTAACTAAACCACGTTCAGTGTATTTTTTTGGCAATTTAAGCATCACACATCATAATAATCATGGAATTTGAAGAGAGAAATTACAGGCAAATTATGTCCCACAAATTAAAAGCACATTATGTTCCGTTCAAGTCCACTCAGTGTGTTGAGAGTATGTCTGCTTTGACATCTCACGCTAGCTGAACCTCAGATATCAACGTTGAGCCGAGACTCTATTAAGGTGGTAAATGAGCCTCAGACGGATATTTGAAGTAGTTCAGAGTTTTAATTAAATGAACTGGGATATCAGAGAAGTTATGTTGACCCTCTCACGCTCTCTTTCACACACATAACCATACACACACACATACAGTCTAGTTTATTCCTTTGTTTCTTCATTTTCAAAGCATGAAAAATTCTGAGACATTCTGTATGATAAAACAATCCACAACAGTGCAGTCTGTGCCATTTAAGACTGCGGCGAAACACTTCTGATGTGGCATTACATTCTGTGTGGAGGAATGAGAATCTCAGCACAGTTAAGTTCTGCATCAACTTGTATGTAGATGTAAAACCTTTTGCCAAACAGCATCTCTTCAGTTTCAAATAAAAACTTTTGCTTTGCCAGCACAAATGCCATGGTAACTGCTGAGAGCAGTGCAACATTGGCTTAAGTGTTCTCGGTGGAAAGATAATCAGTGTGGTCCTGTGTTACACAAAGGCTAGAATATGGCTTACTTAGCTATGTGTATTCACTGATTGTACTGAGCTGTACTTTGATAGAAGCAACCATCAAACACTATACAATGTATTGTTACTGTATGCTAGCAGTTATGTCAAAGGATGATACTATGTCTGTGAAAACTTAGACATGCTTGTTGTATGAAGACTTTTAAAACATACTAGCAGTGGAGCTGTATGAGGGCTTATGGAAGTTATTTGTAATGAGTTCCAGTGAGCCTAAATTGCTTGGATCAGTACTAATGTTGGCTCTGTTCTCTCCAAGCCAGCATCACCCAGCCACTGCTGAGTGGAGGCAGCAGAAATTGATGGTGCCACAGTTGTGTCATTTCTGAGAAATACACACACTGGTACCTGCACACACACACATATTCTGCAGTACTCTCTGTCAGGTCCACTCTGTCTGGCGGTCTCTAGGTATATGTTGTCACCTTTTGTGGCAGGAAGCATGAAATTATGGTGGCCATTCATACAGTTCCAAATTGGCCTGAGATGTGTTTTTTCTTCTGCTGTTTGTTGAATACAGAAAGGAATAATAACTAACCTCTCTCTGTCTCCCACCCACTCGTCTGTTTTGGATCCTTCTGAGTCATTTTTTTCCAAAGCAAAAAAACTAAATTGGAGTTCTTTTTTGTCCTGAATACTCAAATTGGAGTTCATGGTGATAGGAAATGGAGAGTCCAATGATTGACAGGTTGGAGTGTTGTTTTTCTGCTGTTTATCCTCTCCCCTGTGTGCAGGAATCAAAGTCCTGACAGCCCCTCTCTGATTTCTGGATGAGGACCAGCGAGCATATTGACAATCGAGCCTTGTGCAGCAGCAGCCATCTACTCCAGGCTGTTGTTTATATGCTAATGCTGGACTCTGTCACTCCTGCACGACCGACTCACTTACTGTTATGCTGTTGGTCATGTATAGCAGGCTTCATATTAATCTTGAATCCTATTCAGTTTGACAGAAATGTCACCTGTGATGGTCTTTTGGCCAGAGCATCTGTGAGATCCTGATACCTGCTAAATTTAGTTTACCAGCAAAGGTCTGTTGATTACAGAATTTACTTCACTGCGGCTTCTGGGGAGCCACAGGCCCAAAACAAAATTAGTTTCAGATTTGCATTTACCCTGGAGTTACAGGGCTCTCTGCTGTAAAAATAAGTAATTTGTTTTTAACTGAGCCTCAGCAGGGACGCCTCCTCATTTGTTCCAAGCTACTATGTCAGTGTGACCACAGTGTCTGTCAGTGTACGTGAAAATCTGTGTGTACATTTTCTGATATACTATATGTTTTGCTCCATAAACTACATTCCCCAAGTGTCTTTGTAACTATAAGATATAAAATAACTTGAAATACTAAAAAGGTTACTTTTGATATTAAAATATTTTTTAGCCATGCTAGGGGCCTGAATGGAAATGTCAGTCTGTCGGTCGTTCGGTCCACCACTTTGGTCCAGACTGAAAAATCTCAACAGCTATTGGATGGACTGAATGAAATTTTGTGAAGACGTTTGTGGTTGTCAGACGATAAATCCTAATGACTTCAGTGATCCCCAGTGATCCCCTGACTTTTCCTATAGCGCCACCAACCTTTGTGGTTTTGAGTGAAATGTCTCAACAACTACTGGATGGATTACCATGACATTTGTGAAGACATTCATGTTCTCCTCAGAATGAACTGTAATAATTTTGTTGATCACATAACATTTTTTTTGTTGTGCCATCATCAAGTCAAATTTTCAACTTGTAAAATACTTTGGTTTAGGATCACATATCTGCAAAGCCAGTTACATCCATAATGATATTCCCAGCCTCAGCTGTACATGTGGTATGGCTAATTAGCAAATGTTAGCACGCTAACACGCTAAACTAAGATGATGAACATGTCAAAAATTATACCTGCTAAATGTCAGCATTATTGTTAGCATTGTCATTGTTAGCATGTTGCCCATAGCGTTAGCATTTAGTAGAGCCTCACTGAGCCACTAGCATAGCTGTAGACTCTTAGTCTCGTTTAGACAATACAAATATACTATATTTTATGAATGTATAATGCTGTTCAATGAATCAATTCATTCTTTAAAATGTCCTTGATGGCACAATAAAATAACTTCATGTGCAAATGGGGCTCTCTCTCTCTCTCTCTCTCTCTCTCTCTCACACACTCACACACACACACACACACACGTGCATAAGCTCTGGCACTGTTACTTCATCTGTCTGATCTATTTGTTGTCTCTTGTCTCTTTATTTACCTCTTTGCCTGTTCTGTTGTCCTGTGCCTTCCCTACAGATTGTATTGCAAACATTATGATGATAATAATAGAGCTGAATCAAATGTGTCTGTATCCATTGCTGGCATTATTTAGTTTCTCCATCTGACCACTTGTATGATTTGGCACTTGGACGCTGTAAGTCTTCGCTCAGGTAATGACCAGTAATTGAGTGTCGTGTAAATTGGCAGTGATGGTTAGAGAGTGTCCCCCAGATGGGAGGCAAAAGCGTCTGTTTCTGCTGCGATTGTGCCAGACTCCTGTGGGGTGAGAGCCTCACTCTTTATCTCCTCCTGGGCACCACCTGTCTCCCATTACTGGACACGGGATCTCTTCACCCACACCCTAATGCGAAAACTCCTCACATCACAGTCTGTCTGGTTTTGCTGAGGCCAAAAGCCAAGTCTGACACCATAATAATCAATTCACAGACAGGCAGCCTTTCTAACTCGCACGTTTACAAGCAGATGATCCTCTACACCAGACCACGTACGACCTTCCTCTGCATTTTCCTCTTTCTCTGGCATTAAAGACCCATTAATGGACACCTCTGTGGGGCCAGACTGATAGCAGCTCTTGGCAAGCACTGAAGGTGGAGCTGAGGGTGGGATGTTTAAGCCTGGTGCTGAGATTCAGGTTAGAAAAAACAAGGATCGGCTTAGTCCCCGCCTGAATTAAATGGAAACAATCCAGTGTCAGAACATGCATGCCAGCTCTTGACTGTTTACAGCAGCATTGTACAAACTATATTTTGCCAACATTAAGTTTGTTCCCCTTTGACAAAGGATATCAAAGTTAAGGTGTACTCATTATATTGGTTTCGCAATCTGGAGAGCAAACTAATTGGTCACCAGCTGTTGA
Organism: Macquaria ambigua; assembly: GCA_008360985.2. Classification (NCBI taxonomy): domain Eukaryota; kingdom Metazoa; phylum Chordata; class Actinopteri; order Centrarchiformes; family Percichthyidae; genus Macquaria; species Macquaria ambigua. The sequence continues at coordinate 509,267 of VMKM01000002.1, read as the reverse complement.
AATGTAGTTAATGAATGGAAAGGCAATGTAGAGCTGTTCCCTGCATCCAGTACAGCTCCTCCCTGCAGGATGGAGCAGCATATGTCTGTGGCTCTGGCTCAGGATCAAAGCGGGAGACAAGCCACCTCAGCTGGTGACAGCCCCTTCGTCTATAACAGCCTGAGCTCTCACTGTGTGGGGGCAGGAAGATGGTCAAATTAGCTGCAGCCAGTGTAGAATTAGCGGTTTGCTAAGAGTTTATGATTACATTCAGCTGAACTGAGCTGAGGCAAAAAAAAGGGGACGTTCCATCAGAGCCTGTGCTGGTTAGTGCAGACTGTATATCAAAGTCTGCTGCGCTAATGCTATGGATCACGAAATCACAGCAGCATCAACACAGAGGTGTTATTGCTGTCTGATACAGTAGAGCACATGTGGTAATCCAGTGGGTGGAAGAGGGAGCCCTGTGCTCCTGTGACTCCTCAATCATTTCATAATTTACAGGTGTAGATGAAATTATTGGACATAATTGTCCCAGCTAATGATAAACAGTCCTATGTGTGCCAAAGGCTGCACCAGTTTGGATCTGAAGGATCACTGTATATGCCTCGTAATTATCCATCTTAGTCTACCTTGACATTTCATAGGTCAGTGATTTTGCATTACCAGGGATATCGGGATAACACTGGATCAGAACAAATAGGACAGCATGTAATATTTTGTGTTATAATCAGCTTATCTGGTTGGGGCCCAAGTGTGCAGACAAACAGGCAGCCTGGTTCGATGTGAATTAATTTGATCATGGCAGGTTTGCGAGATTCTCTTTCTCTGTTGGCTTCTGACTGAGAGGGGCGCAGATGTGAGAGCACAATTCCCCGTAGACGGGGAGTGAGTGATTCTGGCAAAGTCGTGACAGCATGAAGGGAAAGATGGCTGCTCCTTTTACCAAGACATGGCTGTTTTCTGATATGTCCGGCTGAGCTTGTAATCTGTCTGTTAGTATCAAAACTGTCCAGTAATGTATATTAAATGGGGTGTATCTTTTATAATGAAATATTGCATAATTTATACTGCATATCTAATTAGACAGCAGGTAATTTGACTTTAAATACCTGCAGGACAACATTACAAAATCCTTGCAGTCCAGACACATGTGGCCAGATCAACTTTATGGCTATATTTAGTCTGACCTAATCAAATTTCTTAACTGCTTCATTTATATTTCATTTTTGTGTGCCACTAGCCATTAACCTTTTGGATAAGAATTGCAAAATTCAACCCAAATATATTGTAGAGGAATGTACTTTAGAAAACATCAATATTATGTTTTTTTCACAGATTTGTGTTATGTTACCTCAACAGTGTGTAGAAAAATACTAAAAGCTTATTTATTTCATAGACATTTTAACTGACAGCAAATCACATTGTTTATTAGCATTACGGACAATGGGAAGGAAGGACAGTTTTGATTCTTACAGATGAGAGTCAGAGATTCACATTTACAGACGCTCAAGTTAAGATTTAAAGTAATTTTATAATTTAAATACACTTATTTACAGTCGGTTAATGCCAAGTTGTGCTCTCTGTGCCTGTATCTGTGGCCAACAGGCTGCTAAAAAGAATAAACAGAGGCCTCTTCACTGTTGCTAATGTGTTAGCTGCGCCCCACAAGTACCTTGATTTCTTGTGTGTACAGTTGCATCGTATTAGTGGGTCTTGATTCATTTGTCCTCCTGTTTTCTCCCCTGCTCAGTTTCCATAGTTGACACTGCCTCCTGAGGCTTGAACACTCTGTCCGGACCGCTCAGAGAACAGTCCATCATCTCCGTAGCTCATCTACCTGCACAGCTACTGGCCACTCTAATGAGACTGAGCCAGCCGTGAAACTCTGTTGTGTATTTACACACTGGCCATCTGGGTACTTTAACTCCTCCAACCAAGTGATGCTACACATCTCTTGTAATGGTTTTCAGCATTATTATTTAGTTAGGTAATCTTCTGACAGTTCTGTAGTTATCCACCATCTTTTTGTGAAATAGGTGCTTGGATATTATTATTTTGGCCACCAACACATTTATTTCTATAAAATGCTTGCTGGGTTGTTTATATTTTGAAATATTATTCCCAGCAGGATCTCACAGCGCTTATTGTGAATCTGGCCAAAAGTGATGGATTTTGCAGGGACTGTTTAGAAAAATTGGGATGCAGTCTGTAGCTTTTTTTTGTTATAAAGAAATTGCAAGGGGAAAAAAATAAGGTTTTGGTAGCGCTGTTTGCGAGTGATACCCAGCCAGGCAGCCTGGGAGTGAGCTCTGTCTGAGAAAGAACTTGGTTTTATTTGACTCGGGCTCATTACATCAGTTGAGGAATAGATAGAAGTATAATAGTTTTATATGAAAAAGGGCTGTGACTGGAGAAAGAAAAATGCAGTCATTCGTCCATTTTGACAAGTTATTACAGAAATGTTAAGGGCTTTGGAAAAACTTACAAGCTCTTGCAAATATTCAGGAGATTGGATGAATTTGCAATAATTATTCTCTTGATCAAAAATGCCTAGAGTGACTGAAATATAGATGTGTGGATTCCCTCCTGGCATGTTTTGTTCCCTTTTTTAGAGCATTCAGTCTGTGTGTGTATCTTTGTGACTAAGCCAGCTGTGAACCTCTGAAGCTATCTCTGCGCTGTTGTCTCTGCATGCACTGTGCACTGCAATCACTAATGAAAAGGAATAACACACACAGATTAACAACACACCAGTTCATCTTTGTGATGCAGGGAGTCAATCCCCAAAGTTTACAGTCCACATAAATAAAATAACTTCCTGCCCACACACATAGCACCACCACCTAGCACTGTGTACTGAGCGGTTGATGTTTTGGTCAGAGGGGTTTTCTCTAGACAACAGTCACAATAAAAGCTGCAGAGGTGGTACGTGTTTACGAGAACGGCCTTTTGTTACAAGGTGTATTACGGTGCTGCCATGAGAGGCGAAGGTTACCATGTACTGTGCAGAGACAGTCTGCAGAAGCTTGGCCAGCGAATCCAGCTGGGGATGAGTAAGCTTCTGTGTCTGAGTGGGCAACAGCAGTAGGCTTCCAGCATTTGCTTGGTTGCAGCAGTAATCATCAGATGTTCTCTGTGGACCTTTAGTCAGCGAAATGGTTTCAGCTTCCAAAACATGAAAATAAAACCTGTTTATGCTCTGATCATAAAGTAGTTTCTCCATATATAAGTGCATTATTAAATCCAGCATGGTCATAGGGAAATGAATAGATATCCCAGCACTGTACAGCCCCCTCCCTTTATCTCTTATCTGTAGGAGTCTGTTGTGGCTGCATGAGTCATTGTTTAGTTTCCATTAAGGTAAAAGTCTCATCTGACATCTTTGTGTTCTTGCAGTGGGATTATCAGATTTACAGTCCTCTCTCTAGAGCCTCTCATACACACTGAGCCTGCTCTTTCAAATTAGCCCCTTATTCCAACAACCTTAAATTTATCATAGATCCTAGTTGATCCTTTTTGTTCTGCTCCTCCACCCTTCTTTCATCACTCCTTTCATTATAGAGGCCCCTGAGAGTAGCAGAATAGTTCCTCTTTCTGTTGTTTTTCCTTTTTTTTCCTCCACTCATTATCATTCATTCTCTCATCCCCTGCCTTGCCTACAGTATGCCCCTTCTTCCCCCCTTCTCCTCCCTTTGTGATCTTTAGTAGTAGTGTGTAAGACATCAGCAGGCAGGGAGTGTAGCGTTCGGTGGCTCAGAGAGGTCAGACCCCGGTGATAGTGGCAGCTTCATTTCTGATTCTGCAGCACGCCAATGCTTGTGGATCCTGGTGGGGAGATAGAGTGTGAAAAAAAAAAAGGGAGAGAAAGAAGGAGAGGAAGTGGAATCCAGAATAGGCTACTCCTTTTGCCACTGCTGCATGATGTTTAATATGCCTGATAGAGGACGCCTCGCTGAGAGGTCTTATACCCGGGACAAAATGCTGCAGAGCTGAGGAGCTTAGATGGTAAATCCTGCCTCCATCCCATTTTTCATTTTGCCCATTCTCCCTTCTTTTCATTTGCATTCATATCTAGGCCTCGCTGCCTTTACGTATCTCTCTCATGATCATACATTCATTCATTATCAGTCTTTCCTCTCTGCTCCTTAGTTCATTTATTTTGGTCTGCGTGTGTGTTTGTGTGTGGAGGAATGTATGTGTTGACCTCTGGGAGTTACACTTGTTTTTCCTGTAAATCTGTGATTCAGCAGTATTCTGCATGTTGCTGTGCATACACACGCATGCATGCACGCACACAAACATGCACACAGATACACACTTGCAGGCGGCAGACAAGTACAGTATTAGTGGAGTGCAAGCATCTGTGCCTGCGCGCACAGACTTAAGCTGTAGGGGTTATGTAACTTACTCTGCCATTTCAAATGATTTGAAATCACAAGTGCTTGCTGTGCTGGACTAGATTACTGTGTGTCTGGGCCAGCATGTGCAGTATATAGCCATATACTACATGATGCTAAGTGGAACAGGTGCTTGGTTGTTGAGTAACAGAGGGGAGTCCTCTCTTAAAGACCCTGACAACACTCAGCATCGGTAGTCTTTCCTCCAGCCTCCTTAATGGCCTTTCCTTTGGCTGCAGCTTGGCTCGAGAAAAGAAAGAAACACATAATCACAAGAAAAAAGTGTCTCAGGGCAATATATATACCTCGGGGAGCACCACTGACATTTTGAGAGGCAACAAATTAGCTGTAAAGCTACAGTATGTGCCACAGTTAGAGGTGATGTGCTGTTTGTTTCTGAGCGTAACTACTCCCAGTAAAAAGTCAAGTGCTTTTCTTTTTTTAAGGGTGGCCATCAGTTTTATTATAATGTAGCTCGGCTGAGTTGTAGCACAATCAATGCCTGGATATTTCTTGAAGGATTAGCATTCAGTGTCATAATTACATGGGAAGTTAAGCTAAAAGATTTTGCAAGAAGAACTGAGGCTGCTTTAAAACTCATCCTGGAGCAAGACTTACTCCTGTGCATGTCTGTCTATATTTGATATGTCCATCAGATATCTGCTGTTTGCATAGAATCACCCCCTGGTAGAAAACGTTTGCAGTTTTTTTGCTCAGCCATAGGCAGGATTATTACCCATCATTACGCATCATGCATATTCAACACAACAAGGGATGAAAGAGAGGGATAGAGAGAGAGAGAGAGAGAGAGAGAGAGAGAGAGAGAGAGAGAGAGAGAGAGAGAGAGAAGTAATGAGGTTACCCCTGCTCGCCAGAGATTATACACAGAGCTTTCCCAACTACAAAAGATCAGAGAACTGAACACTGAGAATAGGATGGGGAAAGCCTTCTGTGTTAATTAGTCATTGCAGAAATAATACTGTAGTATGTGAACCTCATTTCGTCAAGATGTTGCTGTGCATTGAACTCAGAGTGGAGAGTCAGCAGGACCAAAAATAGTTGAAGTAAACCGTATACTGTATATATCACATGCTACTGTTGTGTTGTCCCAGGGGAACTCTCCATGGTTCTGTACACCAACACGGCCGTGTTTAGGGTGCACAGCTGAGGCTCGGCTGTTTTCAGTCCTTGCTTCCTTTTGCAAAACATTTGCTAACCTTTATAACTTGATTTAGAGCTGGTATAGTAAATGATAATTAGTATTTAAGCTAGGTTTGTAGGTGTGTTTTGTGAGATTATTTGTAAAAGGAAAAACATACAATAAAATTTGTAGCAAATAGCCACTTGTAGAGGTACATATTGGGCTATATGTTGTTTCTTTGTCAAGACAAGTCCAGGTAGGGACTTTGTGTATAAGGGTAGTGGCAAACATACCATCATTATTTCGTGACATACTAAAATATTAACAAGACTAAGAGTGTACAGCCGTGCTTGTGACTTTGTGAGGCTGTACTTAGGCATGTGGTGCTTTGAGCTAAATGCTAACATGCTAATGTTGACATGGCAATGTTTACCATGTTCACCATCTTAGTTAAGCGTGTTAGCATGCTAACATTCGCTGATTAGCACAAGATACAAAGTACAGCTGAGGCTGATGTATCATTAGTTTTGCAAGTGGTCATAAACCAATCACGGTGGCGCTGGAGGAAAAGGCACTGGATCACTAAAGTCATTAGGATTCATTGTCTGGAAACCATGAATACTATACGGAGCTTTTGTGCCAATCCATCCTGTAGATGTAAATGGCAGTGAACTGGTGAAAGTTAGATGAGTGAGATATGTAGGGTTGCAATGATTATTTTCATTATGCATTAATATGTCAGTGATTCCTTTTCATTTATTCTATATAATGTTAGAAAATAACATAAAAATGTGCAGCGCTAGTTCCCAAAGCCCAATGTCACACCTTCATTTTGTCCAACCAACAGTCTGAAACCCCAAAATATTCAGTTTACAAAGATATGAAACAGAGAAAAGCAGCAAATCTATAATTATAAATATATTTGAGAAGCTGGACATTTTCTTGGAATTTTGAAGAAAATTGTGGTTGATTCATTTTCTGTTGATTGGCTCATCGATTAATCATCAAATCTTTTCAGATATGGTAAAAACTTTAAATTTAATCAATGACAGCGTGACAGCTTCTAATAGATGAATTTTACATTATCCTACAGATCATTCTGAATCTCGCAATGATGACCTAAAACCAAACCATAACCTTTTTTGGAGACCTTGCGCCACACACTAACCTGAAAAAAAGTTGTCAAGATATTGATTTCCAGAGATGTTCTGCCATAAAACAGAATGTGAAATTCCTGCTGCAGTAGTACATAAAAGACGTGGAGGTAGGATAGATCGCTGTGGATGCACCTCTCTTTTTCATGCATTTGCATTAGTGCCACTGAGGCACGAATGCTAGATCCAGCCTAAGGGGATGCTCTTTCTCATCTGTCTTCATCTGCTGTGCAGTAAACGCCTCTTCACTTATACAGGAGCTCATTACTCACAATGGCAGCCATTTGAATCTTTTATCAGAGGGATTTTTAATTGAACATTGGCAAATGTGCTCCAAACAAATGGGCCTCAGCAAGCCTGAGAGCTGTGTGTGTGTATTTGTGTGTGTGTGTGTGTGTGTGTGTGTCTGCAAGTGTGTGAGTGAAATATTCATTGTGTGTTGTAGCCGTCTGGTTCTGAAAACTGTACACATTAGATACCAGCCCACATGGGAGATGGCAAGCTGTCTGCGGAGGCTCTGTGTGATTCACTCGAAGGAAATCATTTAGAGTCAACATGGTAGTATATATTGTGCATATGTAGACTTTTTCAAACACAATCTTTTCTTTCTTTTCATATTTTTTAAAATTTCATTCATCTTTGCATGTGCTTCTGTTGACTGTATAGTGAGAAAGAACTGTGGAGTTTTTAGAGTTGTTAGAAATCCCATAGAAACTACAGTAACAAACACCTGCAGTGGCCAATATCACTCCCAGCTGAATAAGTAAACAATGTGAATGTGACAGTATTTGTTTTATTTATCTGAAACACCAGCCGTGTTTTCCCACTTTTGTAGTAGAGATATTGACCACAAACTGGAAGCTGGAATTCTCTCTTTTGCGCCGTTTGGTCCAACAGTTTTGTAAAAAGTTTGTCTAACAACACCCTAACTCTTACACTTGGATGTAGCTCGACCGTATCCTAACCTCATAACCTAACTTTAAACAAATCCCAAAACATAAAAACAAATTTAAAACAATCCTAGAACATAATTCAAATTCTAAATCCTAACCACAACCATATCTTTATCTTAACTCTTCATTCTAAGTGGGAATTTAGTAATGAAATCTTCACTTCAGAGGACATTTATTTTCCACATCTTTTTGTCTGTGTGAGGGTTTTAGCCCTTGAAAGAGTAGAACATGCTCACACATACAGTACATACAGTTGAGCAGGATCACTGGTCGACCTGCTACAACAGATAAGGGGTCAAAGATTTAATCATACCAACTGTCACTTGCCTGGGGTGAAACGCCACAAGGTTACAAATCTCGAAAGGGTCAAAGCTTGTTCCTCTTCTTTCCGCTCGTCCTGTTCTCTGACCTTATTGCTCACTGTCTTATTAAATATTGTCGGCACTCGCGGGTCAAGAGAGAAACCAGCTGATGTAGCAGAGCAAAAAATGTCTTCCATTTGAATGGATTCCAATATTCAAAGTCAAACCAAGCTGTGAGCATTTCTGTGATGAAGTGCACATTCATGCATTCCCACATGTAGCCTGTATAGTGTGCTGTGGGCTTCTGGTGACTCCACTGTTGCTTATTATAGTCTTGCTCAGGGACACGCGGTGCCATGCTACCAGAGTGTGTGTGCGCACTGGTAACTCACACTGACACAGATAAAATCCTGTTTAATTCTATACGCTAATCTTGGAACATCCAGCTGCACTTTAACTCCCATCCATAGCAAGGATGTTCCTCGTACACTGACAGAGAGCTCAGTCTGCTGATAAACAGAGAATCTGGTTGGTGATGTAACACAATACACATGTATTTTATACTGCAAGAGCAGTGCAATAGTGTGCTATGCATTAAGTGAATGCCTGTAAACAAGGTATGTATTGAGGTGTTTACATGGGCATACCCTTCACTGCTGATTGCATCCAAGCCTGTCAGAAAGTGTTAACCTCCTGATTAGAGTGGAGTCAGAAAGATGTGGCATCTCCAGAGCAGGACAGAACACACAGGCAGCTTTGATGGGGATATCCCATTTCTAGCTGTCTGCCCCTACTGCGAAGCCAGTGGTGATGAGTTCTCTGAACAACACTGATAGACTAAACAAGTCATCCTCTGCGGGAACTGTGGCAGACTTTAGTCATGTTTTGGCTCTAATCGCACATTGTGGAGAACGCTGAACTTCTTTTCATTATAATTCCAGCTAACACAGCATTCAGCTGTCAGCTCAGTTAAACGGCTGCTTGATGGAAACATAACAGGAATTCAAAAACCTTGGGAGGGAATATTAAGTGTCAGCTAGGCACAAGTAGAAACCTCTGCTGTAAAAACGGTCAATAGACTCAACAACTTATAATATGTGAAAAATGGGGAAAAGGACAGATTCAAGCCAAGACTTGTTAAAGTTGTAAGTTGTACGATTTTTTTAAACATATTTTGGGGCTTTAATCTTTTTTATTACATTATTCATCACAATGTAGGATTTGGGTTTGTCACCTTGAACGGCTGCTTGATGGAAACACAACAGGCATTAAAAAAAAAACCTTACAAGAGAACATTAGGTATCAGCTAGGTACTGGTGGAGCCTCACATTATGACTAATGATAGAGAATGCAATACTGTGCATATCAAAAAAAGATACTGAGTTTACTCACCGAAAGGCATTGTGTGTATCCTTGAGGTCCACCAAAAGTGTTGAATGCATTTCCTTCAGGTTACAAATCTCGAAAGGGTCAAAGCTTGTTCCTCTTCTAGTTCAGATGTCCTTTGTGTTTAGTCCTAATTAGCCAATGTTAGCATGCTAACACACTTAAGTAAGATGGTGAACATGGTAAACATTATGCTTGTGAAACATGTTAGCATTGTCATTGTGAGCATAACAGATTTTGGTTTGATCCCTTTCATCACATTATTCCTAGAGGACCACACCCTACATCCTCAACACTTGAACCTGAGAATCATTCCAGCGTCCTGTCTGTTTTCCGACAACAACAAAATGCTGTAATATCTATTAGATAATGTCTGGAGGTCTCTCTGTTGCACACACACACACATACACATGAACGCACACACTCGCACACCTAAATACTGCTGAATAATGAAATGCTTCAGCTCCCTCTCTCCCTGCCTTCGTTTTACTGAGTTCTCTGAGGAAGCTTCTGTTCCTGACAAGCCTTAGCAGCTGTCCTCTGCTTTTTTTTTTTTCTCTCTCCCCAGGAGACTGAGATCAGCACCAGAAGGAAGGAGTGTGAAGCACTTGAGGCAGAGGTGAAGAAAAAGAATCAAACATGTCAGACTTTGGTAAGTGCTCCAAAAATATACCCTGGCCTCTGAGCGAAAGGACGGAGGCTAAAATTGATTTTGTACCTGAGAGCCTTGGCTGCTATCATCACACACAAATGTCCCCTGAGAAAATGAGTGGCGGTCTACTGTAATGATAGCTCGGTTCACAGTCGGTGATGACTGAAATTGAAAAATGGGAGCAGTTAACTGCAAGTTGCAGCATCAGTGGGTTGGATTTTGTTAGCATGGGGAATACATTTGAGAGTGAGAGATACACTTTGCAGCAGTAATTATTTGCTGTGTGTGATCATGTACAAACAGAAGAAGTACAGTTTACTATGATGTTTATAAACAATGTGCACATTGCAAGTGGTATCCTCAGGCGGTGACTATATTGGCTTCTTTTGTACACACATTAGTTTATGGAGCTCTGTACAACACTGCGGCTATTTAAGTATACAGCAGTACACAGTGCCATGTGTGATTTTCAAGTAATGGTCACCGCTGGAAAAGGCCAGAGATATGTTACACAAGTCTTGTATTTTCATATGGTGTTTGGTGCCTTTTGAAGGACATTTTCTCACAGTGCCCCAGAAATGTCATTCTGTCAGCTGGAGTGGCCTTGACTCAGGACAAAAGGCAAAGAAAAGGGAAAAAAGATGAAGTGGAGAGAACCTGCTGAGAAGAAAAACAAAATGCTTGCATGTCTCATCTTGACATTTTAGCTATGGGTTATTTAAATAAAGGCTGTGTATTAGTCTCATGTTAGTCTTCTTTGCTCATAATATGACTAATTTATCCAAATCACTGGTTAGTTTAAGTTGTATATACAGTGACATGTTGGTTTCTTTTCATGGTGGGAATGGCCCAGTGGTTAGTAATGTCACTTCACATGTTGATGTGATGTTGTTCTTCATCAGAGTGTTTGCATGTTGTGCATGTGTCACAAACACAGGAGTGGCATAGTGCATATTTTTGCTAACTGCAGGCTGCAATAGTGGCAGTGGTGCTCCATAAAAGACAGTAATACACCATGGCAATGAATCAAAGAAGAAAAGAAGAAGACTGGAAGCTGATGTATATGATGCATGGCTGATGAATGAATAGCTGCAACAACTTGAAATGCATCTATTTCATCATTTGCAGAGTTCAAGATAGATTGAAGTGAAGTGCTGATGACCAAATGTCTCCTAGTGCCCCATGGCCATCAGTGACAGAGTTTTCTGTTGGTTCGGGTGGTTAAACAACTTTCCGATTTGGGGCACTGTGGCTGTGTTGGCATTTCTGTTAAGAAGAGTGAGCATAGTTTGCCTGAAATGATGGAATGTTGGCAGGTCACATAAGACTGTGTGTATTCAACTTTTATTGTTAAGTGGTGCTGGGGAGTGGAGGATTTGCAGTTAGAGCCAAGCTAAATGCCAAGTATGCTGAAGTAACCATTCACCAGCAGTGGCAATTACCTTGCTATGTTGTATTTATTTGAGTAGGGAAACATACTGTATTTTAAATAAGAGGAGCCATCAGGCTCTATCAGTCTCTCACAGCAGGAAGACATCAGAGTTGTAAATCACAGCACAAATAAAGCTTAAGTGAATGGTTCTGGTCTGAAGGGTTTTACCATTACAGTTATGGGAGCCCCACTAAGCAGAATGACTAATCACTTTATATTATGTTGTTATATTATGTCTGCTCAGCTTCTGTTAAAGTTTATTCTGAGAGAGAATGGCATCTTACCTCTCTGATGTTGCCGTAGTTATTCTCTAAGAGAGGTCCCCATGGGCTGTGCAGCAAAATGTTGAGTTTAATTTTAGTTGAATTCACTAGAAGTTTAGAGAATGTCTAAGTGTAGACATTTGTAGGCCTATGGTGTGTGGTTTGGGTGTCAGTCAGTCATACAGGGTGTTGTATGACTGACATAAAAGCTGCTTTATGAAAGTTGAAGTTTAGCACTACATAAAAATGAAACATGTTTGTAACCTGTAGAAGCAGAAGTAGGCACAGAGTAGTGCAGATGGCCTGGAGTGAGATTTTTCCCATGAAAGGCAGGAGTTGGAGGGATTCAGCAGTAATTTAAATGGCACTGTTTGATCCTAGACTATTTGAATTCATTCCCTCATGCCCCCAAGCCCTCTTCTTTAGATGAGCTGTCTTTGTGTGTGGCTCTCTGCCCCAAATAAACACTCCATTAGGACTGTTTTCTTTGCTGCCCTCCTCTCACATTCCCTGCCCACAGCAGCACTTCCCTCCTCGCCCATTGTCAGCCTGCTGACTCCTGGGGAAGCTACCCAAAGGACAAACTGTCCCCAAATGGCGTGCAGAAATGGCAGGCTGGTCTCCACAGACTGCAGCACAGCTCTTATCTCCTCCCGCACTGAGCTCTGAGAACAGAGACACAAACACAGACAAGACCAATGAACGCTATTGTGAGGGGATGGCGAGTTGACAGTAATGTCACTCCCTGTTTGGTCTAAACTGGTTTACCTCTCTGTCTCTCCTCTGTTTTTCTCCTTCTCAGTCCTCTCCTTCTCAGGTTAAAGTAAAGAGTGCACATATACAGAATTAGGTGCAGCTGTTAGCGACTCAGTGCAACAAACACTCACAGCATATATGGGAATATACATTGATTTTTCTTACCATGTCTTTGAAATTCCAGCTGGCATTAATGTCATGTCTACTCATAGTTAGTTCAGCTGTCGTGTATATAAACACTGAGTGTGTGACTGACAGTAAACACTGGCATAGCCATCTGGCACCTCCACCTTCCTGGGTATCGGGTGTATAACTACAGACCATCAGAGGAGTATGCCTCCGCTAGCATTTAAGGCCTGTTACCATGGTGACAAGCATCTGCTGTGCCAGCGTCGTTCAAATATGTATCAGTGCTAATCGAAGATTTATACTGAGGCAGACTCAACAAGTCCAAGGACTGAACTGTGGAGCTGGGCTCTCAAATTTACCTCAGTAGCTGGTGTGAAATGCCTGCCTTTGTGGTCAGCTTAGCTTTCTTTATGAGCTGTTTGTAAGCACAAACACCTTCTGTCAAAGGCATGATTGGCAGCTCTCATTGCTTGGACACACGGCATGAAGTGTTTGTGCAAAAGCAAAAATGTCTGAAATCAATTTCAAGATTGACTCTTTTCTCTCTCTTTTCTCAATTTTACACAGTGCAGTAAATTCAATGTTATCAATGTTACAAGCAGCCAGTAGGGTTCAGAGCCACAGTGCTTTCATAATACCTGTAATATGTATACATGTAGTCCTTAGTGCAGATGGTCTGGGTAAAGAAATACAGTAAGAGTCAGACTGAAAAGGTTTAGCCGATCATTAGTACAATAGTGGTAGTGGCTGTCGTCTATACAAGAGCAAATGATGCTGCTAACACTGAGTCTACAGAGCAGAGAGTAAGTGGGTGAAATGTTTGCTGTGTTCGTGTGTTAAATGGCAGGGTTGATTCATCTGTCAGGCTTGTCGAAATGAAACACACAGCTCTGGCACACCAGGCTGAGTCAGACCATGTCTGGACAAAACACACACGACTGCCTCTGCACTGCTTTCAAACATGGGAGTAGCCCAGGTACTCTGCCCCAGGCCTAATAATATTTTTCCATAGTGTATTATTCATGAAACTATCCTGGCTTTTAGAGCAAATAGAGCGCAATCATGTGTTTTTTTAATTTTTTGTGTCTGTTTGCTCACTAGATTGTATTTTTGTAATATTAAAAATAGTATATTAAGTATATCAATGACATTTTTCATCAGTTACACTTACTGTTTATGTCATGGAGGTTTTAATTGGTTACATTATCCAGTCTCTAAAGCATTACAAATCATTAGTCAAACTGAATTTATGCCGTGTACATTTTATGTATAAATTGGTGTTCGCATTCAAAGCAAATCTCAAATGGCAAATCACACCTCAGCAGAAAATCTTTTCAGCTGAATAATGTTGGAGGCAGCTCAATACAGGCCACAATGTGTTCTGCATGGAATTCTCTCCTTCGCTGGGCTCACAGGCTCTCCATATAAATGTGTCTTGCCAAGGGATTATGACGTATACTGATCTGTTTAAAGCGTTAACACTTTGACAATACAGGACAAAGGAACAGCTGATTCTCTGTGTTCAAGACAATTTGGTTTGCATCACTACGTGTGTGCTGTCACATCCAAATTCCAAAAAGGATTTTAAATGAGGACGGCAGTCGTGTCGAAATGCTTAAATCAACAACAAGCTTGAATTTCAAAAGTGTTTCAGTCCATTGTACTCGTCAGTGTGCATACAGCAAAATGTGTGCTCTCTGTTGTTTTCAGTAGCTGTTTGTCCTTCAGAATGAACACCTGGAGGCTTAGCCAGCCCACATTAGCTCTGAATTGAAGGATCAATGGATATGAATAGGAATGCCAATGCAATCTAGTGCTTGTACGGGAAGCATTAAAATTGACTGGACACAATTGATGCAGGTTGAAATGCCAATAATTTTTTGGGGGGGACGTGACAGAAATTAAATTAATGGAAAAGCAGCAGTTCTCAGATGTGACTTTGGTACCGTCTTCAGGCTGTTGTTTACTTATCACTGCTTGTCCTTGACAGTATTTCTCCTCTGTGGTGTGCATATGTATACACTGCATATGTAGTTGTTCATACAGTACATTTACCATTATCATTAATATTTTTAATATTGGTAGTAGCAGTAGTTTTAGTAGGAGCAGCAGCAGCAGCAGCAGTAATACTTAAACTAGTATGGATATATTATGTGCAATAATGCTAGATAATGATACATGATTTGAAACATTTTCCCAGTCTTCCAAAATAATAAATTCCCTTTATTTCTACATGTAATTTGAGTACAGGCCAATAGAGTATATAATATCTGTAACTATCCCTTCAGTACAGTATAGTATATGGGTTAGTAAATAATATAATAATGATAGGTTTCTCTAATTTGCAGTGCTATTCATAGTCCTAGAACAACTAATAGCAATGTTAGAACATATTAATACCAAATGAGTGATGTATTGTCTAGTTGTCATGTTCTCATTATAATTTGGTTATAATACCTAATAATATTGTATAAAAAGAGGGTGACTGCACACTAAGTTTTTAACCACACTGTGGTGTCAGCCTAATATACTCTATATATACTGTACATACACCACCTGGTAGCAATCTACAATCAATCAGTGACATCATCAACAAGTCAAAAGGCACACCTCAGTTCATCACAAACAATAGGCCTTTTTCACAGCAGACATGTTGACTTAGTGGACTTACTCCTAGTAGGAAAAGCCCAGGTGTTACTAATAACATTAACAATGGCTCAGTTCTATTCAAGTGCCCCAGTAACAGCGTGACAATAAGCCAGCATTCACAATACCAGGACCCTGAAACTGAAGCTAAATGGAATTCAGCCACCATTAATTTTATTACTTATGCCTGTGATTTTCCTGCTCTGACATGTCAAAAGGTCTTCTGTGAAAAAGGCTTACTGCCATGACCAGCACCTAATTTTTAGACAGCTCATGCAGATTTTACAGCACTTTATATGCATCACTGCAGCAAAGGAAATTGCTTAACATTTTCCAGTTAAGATGTGTACTCTTGCATGCATGTTAGTTTTTTATGTTTACTCCTGTCTGCATTTGCCTTCTGAAACATCCTTCATAAGTAAAACATAAGGGAGCAGGAGCAGGAGCAGACACACCATCACTAGCCATTAAGAAGCACTGTATTTACTGTAAATGTATCATGCATGAGCCAGTAGGTTTCTTAGCTCCCGACAAGAACAACACTTGGCCTACATGCTGCTGTAGTGATACTGAATTGCACATCTCAGAGTACTCTCCAGTTGACACTGCAAATTGCATCCACGGCACGCCTCACGACTGTTGATTGAATGTAATTAAGTTTTCCTCCTCTGCAATGAAAGGATTTTTTTTTTTGCCCTCAGCTCAACGCTCTTGGTAGGAAAGAGTGGGTGTGTGTGTGGTTAGGGGGGTATCTGAATGCATGTTTGATTTACATCCACTCACAGAGAGCGATGAAAAAGAAAAGTTTTATGGTTTCTTATTATTCAGTCTACTCCAGTATGTCTACAACATTGACATGAGAGCTAATATTCTGACTGTACTATTGTTATGCTGTAGTGGCCTAAAAGCAGCTTCTTTTAGTCATGCTTTCTAGAACATACTAGAGAACCTCGAGCAGTCTCCTCAGATGAATAATGCATGGGCTATCGCTAACAACATGCTGGGTTTGAGTGCTGTGCTCTGGTCTAATCATAGTGATTTCTTGGGTTCTAAACATTGTTTTCTTTCTGCCCTTTTTGCCTAGGAGAATGATCTTCAAGATTTCCTCCAGGAGAACAAGCACTTGAGCCTCCAGTTGTTCAACAATAGCCACAAGACATTTGAGAATGAGAAGGTAAGAGGCGAAAAGGCCTTGGTTTTGACTTTTTGACTATATACTTTATACATCTCAGGGCTGCTCCATTCACACATGTAATGGTTTTACGCTCATCTGTCCTGTGAGTACACCTAAAACATGTTTTTAACCATGCTTGCAGCGTGGCTCTATGGATGACAATGTTGGTCTGTTGGTCTGTCTGTCAGTTGGTTGGTCAACCACTTTGGTCCAGTCTAAAATAACAGCTTAACAAAATGTCATGGCAATCCATTCATGCCATGACATTTTGTTTAGATTTGCATTGTCACCAGAGGATGAATCCTACAGACTTTGGCGATCCCCTGATTTTTTCTGTAGCACCACCATGTTTGTTGAAATATCTTGATAACTATTGGATGAGTCGCTGTGAAATTCGGTAGAGACATTCGTGGTTACCAGATGATGTATCCTAATTACTTTGGTGATCCCCTGGCTTGAAGTGCCACCAAGAGGTTTAGAGTGACATGTCTCGACAACTATTGAATGGATTGTCATGAAATGTGGTACAGACATTCATTTTCCCCTCAGGATGAATTGTAGTAGCTTTGGTGATCCCTTAGCTTTTCATATAGCGCTATCATCAGGTCAGAACTTTAGTTTGTTCAGGAATTTGGTTTATGAGAAAATACTTAAAACTAATGACATTCCCATTAGCCTCAGCTGGACTTTGTGTTTGGTGCTAATTAGCAAATGTTAACACACTAAACTAAGATGGTGAACATTATACCTGGTAAACATCAGCATGTTAGCATTTTGCACAAAGCACCGCTGTGCCTAAGTACAGTCTCACAGAGCTGCTAACGTGGCTGTAGACTCTTAGTCTTGTTTCTTTATAGACCACGGCCTCTCTGGTCTTTACATGAACACTATATCAGATGACTTTCTGGGTCACACTATAACTTAGCCAAAACTGCCCTGGGATGCTGGATAGATAGAGCTGTTTTTCCAATTTCCAGCATATAAATGAAAGCAACGAGCCTCCAGTTCTATTAAAACACCTTCACCTTCCTTTTAGCCCCAAGACCTCAAAGGCCTTCTGAGCTGATAACACAAAGTCAAAGTAGATCAACAAACAAAGAGCACCAGGCCTCTCTCTATGGACAGGAAGGCAATTTCCTGAAGGAGTTGATTGGCAGGTAGTTGCTGCTGGGGTGAAGAAGGGCGGGATGCTGGTTATAGATGTCTTATCAGGACTGGGGTGGCTTGGAGCAGCTATCCTGAACTGTTATCACACTGACGGATATGAGAGCAGCACTCTGCAGGGCAGTGTGGATATTAGCCCTCGCTTACACCCCCGTGTTCTGATCCCAATCGTCTCTGAATAAACTAGGAGGGGCTAACAAACGGCACCTCCCTGTACACATAGTAGACTATGCCTGCTTCTGACCTGCTTCTGCTGAATCCAATATAGTTTTGTTTGATCTGTCTACATTAGGTCTGACAGTCGCTTCTATCCATGTGGATGGTTTTTGCTGTGTGGAGGCGGGCTGTTAAGAGGCAGACTCACTGGTATCTGTTTGTGTTTTGCTTTGCTGGTGTTTGTTGAAACGCCATCCTCGAGGAATCATTAGTCATTCATGGCTGCTCTGAGGAAGGGGCTTTGCCACATTACGTCTGCAGGAGCTAGTCATTTCGCTGCCGATTAGGGGCCTTTAAAAAGCTGATTGAAAAATACTGCCTCTTAAGAAGCCATACAACTGGTCTGTGGGAGACAGTTAAGAAGAATATGTAGAAATAGAACATTTTCCAGATATTGTTCATAATGGAAGTATAGACCTCATTGGTGTTGAATTGGTGTACAGTGTTAATATAATGCGCAATTGCTTCAGTCAAGTGAATGCCTAGTGCTTGGTTAACAATGAAGCATGAATAATTTATTAATGTTTTGGTCTACAGCCATGCGAGTCAGTGAATTATGTTACTCTTGCATTATTATAATATTTAAAGGCTTTTATCACCAAAGCCAGCCAGCTCCCACATCTGGCCCCTGACAGTTTCTGCCTGTTTTAAAAGCCTGGAATGCTTTAGGTGACATTAAAGCATTTTAAGCACTATTAAATTGAACACTGTACAATTTAATTCAATCCAAAGCAACAGATCTACCTTTATGAAATGTATTATGTTCAGTTTTTGTTGATATTGTATCAAAAAGGCACTGATTGAACCCTATAGTCAGTTGGGAGGCTTTGTGGTGTTATTGGATGGGATTATACTGAATGGTGTTTCTGACATTTTTTCCATTTTGTCATGTAGTTATTTTTGTAAGATGCTGACTCTGTAACACTCTCTCCTCCATCTTTAGTTCCTTAGTGTGAATCAAGGGAAATTTTTGCCAGTGCTAATTAGCATCATTTTGCTCCATTGACTTTTGCCTACCACCACCTTGCAGTGATTGCACTGTTATTATAGTCTGCAGTGATGCATTTAATGTAAAGCTCTTGAAATAGGCTTTATTACTGCCAACATGGTATGGTTAGGTAATGACGGCACGGATTTTGAGCCACCCTTAAAGGTGCCTTGTGGTATTTTTGACCGCTAGTTGCAACGTTTTGATGAGTGGATCCCCATTTTGTTTGTACCTCATGCACGTGGACAAGAACACGGGTGACGCATACACATTCCTGCTAATGGTTTCACACTATTACGCTGATAGTCAGGTGGCAGTAATGTGCCAAAAAAAAGTAGCAATGCACCCGCCAAATGCGAGGAAGAAGCAGACTGCAAGTTACAATTAGAACATTTTAATTTTCATCAAAAATAGCTTTGCTAATGTTTTATGAGGAAGGAAATGCTTTCAAAAAGCTGTTAAGACTCGAGGATACACTCACTGCATTGTGATGAGAAACACTGAATGTTATTTAAAATAATTGTAAAGACAAAGAGAGCAATAGTTGTACACAATATCCATCCATTTGTCTATTTGCTATACCTACATTCTCATCACTGTCGTAGGGTGAAAACTATATCTGACCATTTTCGAACACTGAACAAAGAGGGTGGAGACTTGGGAGAGTTTTGGCTCATTAAACTTTAGGGTGGCAGGAGAAAATGGGCAGACCAGGAAACATGAAAGGGGAACCTTTCGTAGGGGAGCTAGAGAATGACCTCTCCCATATCAGCAAAGAAAGACATGAACTGCCCAGCATACCTAAAAAGGCTAAAAATCAGTTTAGGGCAGTGTGAAAACCAAATGGAAAAATGCAACTGATTGCAAACAGCCTGGTTTGAAAATAAACGGTAGTACAGCTGCACTCTCAAACACAGTCTCTTTGCTGCTTGCTTGTTCTGTCTGCACAGGTGAAGTCTGAGTATGCCCAGCTCAAAGAGATCCTTGGTGCTGTGACGCAGGAGAGAGATTTAGCCCTGTGGGAGAGGAACCAGCTCCAAGACAAACTGGAGAACCTAGAGCAGGTGCTCAAGGTGAGGAAGCCAGCTCCAAGGGCAGACTTGACCCCACTATACTGTGTGCAGTTCTAGTTCTAGTAGTCCGTCTATCCCGGGATCCTAATTCAGGTGTTTTTATGGAGCCTAACCCTTTGCCAGAACCCCTTCTCCTACCTGTGCTACACTGCCTCCATCTGGTTATCTTCAGCTATACTGTCTAATGTCCCTGACATGTCTGTTGCCTTCCAGCGTCGTGTTGGGAGGTCTGACCAGGAGCTGTGAAAGAGTAGAAGCTTGGAGCAGTCTGCCCCCCTTTCCTTTCCTATTCCACCCTTTCATGTTGTCTAACCCTCCCTGACCTGTCCCCTCCCACCTTCCCTGTCCCCTCTCCCCCTGCTAGATTTATAAGGTATCACTGCTATGTCCGTCTGTTAGGGAGCAGTCCTATTCAGTCCCATTCTGAATGCTTTCTGTCCACCTCAGTGGCTGTGCTTATCTCTTCCCTTTATCCGTGGGCTGCTTACCAGACATACGAATGGTCACCTGGCTATACGACCACAGCACTGTGGAATGTGATTTTTGCATGAGGCAGGACAAAGAGTTTGGCTGTATGATGACGGGAGGGGGAGGAAGAGGAAATAGACAGACTGGGTCACCCTTCATGATGATAATGTCACCTACAAGTTTGATGACATTACCTATCTTAGACCTTAATTGTTACTGGCATGAAAATGTCATTTGCTTCTTTCACCTGACAGCGTCGCAAATATTCACATATAGTGGGAGCAGTGATGTGACTGGATGACACGGGCGTATTGTGTTATGAAGAGCCTAGCATTCAGTCCCTTGTATTGTATGGCTTCTTTTGTTGTTATGGATGACCACAGACAAGTGAGCACGCTACGGAGTTTGCTCACCCTTTTCATGTAACGTAAAACCCTGTATTGATCATGCAAAGACAACATCGCTGAGGACAGCTTTTCAAACAGTCCCAGTAACCAGACTTCTAACAGGTATTGTGTTACCTAAAGGGGGCAGCAAACCTGGCTGTGGATTGATGTTAGTTTTTTGTTCACACAGCAAAGCATCTCTAGTCCTCATCCATAAGCACCTTTGTGCAAAATTTGATCTGACCTCTCCCGCAGATCATTCGACATAAACTGTTCTCACATGGCATTTGCTGTGGCATAGTTTATGTCTTTCTTGTTTTGAAGGGTTTAAAGGTCAGTACACTGTTAACCAGCCTCTGTATGTGTGATGTGTGTGCACATGTAACACCTGTGTTGTCTCTGAGTGTGGAGTCGAAGACTGGAGATGCATTTTGTGTTGGCTCAGTGCCGTTGGATTTTAGTTCCACTAACAGCAGCCCTCTCTATGCTCCCCCTCCCCACAATCCTCCTCCTGGCTCTCCACCCCTGCACCCCCTGCGGACAGCATATGCGCGAGGCTGCGGAGCGGAGGCAGCAGCTAGAGTTGGAGCATGAGCAGGCCTTGGCTGTACTCAATGCAAAGCAGCAGGAGATTGACCTTCTTCAGAAGGTAAGGGAACTCAGGTTACTTAACACTCACAGCACCAGAGGTTTGGGCTTTCTTGTTTGCCCTGCTTGTGCTCATATCGTGGGTCAAAGAGCTTTTTGTAGAGCACCGGCACGATACATACAGTCCAACAAAGGTGAAAGTCACCTCAAAGACTGTATTATAGAGTGCAGAGTCTGTATTGTCTATAGCACTTACCTCTCTCAACATCACTGGCACTACTTGAGCTCTCCCAGTGCATCCTCTTAACCCCATCCTTCAGCTGTCTATCACTCTCCAAACCCTGAGTGCTCAACATTTCAGGAGCACTCCTCTTGTTTGTTACAAGCAAGCAAATCAAACATTCCAAACTCAGAGTAGATATGACACTTTTTAGAGGCTTGCTTAAACAAAAATGCTGGCCCAGACCACTCGATGGTCGGGCTTCCTCCTCTGTGCACTGACGCTGACTGTAATGTCAAAGCAAGCCCAGCAATGGCTGAGATTGCTGATAGTGTGAACGTGATAGGAATTGTCACCAATGCCTTCTCTAGAAACAGTGTGTGTACCCCAGTGTTGCTGTTGCTGTTGTTGCAGTGTTGCTCTAACTTCACAGTCAGCCTTTCACAGGCAGAGTTCTCAGCTTTTTTCTCTCATTAACAGAAGCTCATTACTGCCTTATCTTCCTTCAGACACTGGCTGCTCTCTGCATTCTCCTAAATTAATTGCCTGCAAAGTAGATTTATGAAATTGTAAAGTCCACAGATGCTCTCATATTCATGTGGAACACTTTTTTTCTCAACAGATGTTTCTAGTTCCCATAAGAAAAATGTAGTGTATTATGCTACGTTTCTATACAGTTCAATGCTTCTATAATACCCAAACCTTATTCCTCTTGAATGCACAAGCCTCTTTAATTTATTATGGATGGGACATCATTTTACATTTGTTCAAAATTATGTTTGCTTGCACAGAACCTCAGTCTAGGCCATTTTTCTTAGATATAGCTTAAACAACCATTCAAACATACACCCTGGCAACATGTTCATTGTTCAAATGATCATCTACAGTAGGTAATTATCATAATAGCTGGGGTCAGACCTGCACTGCAATATATCGTAGCTACAAATAAATATGGTTTCAGTGGGAGTATGACATATCTGGGATTACAATGTCAGGACAGTTTACGTAGATGAGGGGTCTCAAACTCAAACTACCTGGGGGGCAGTGTCCACGTTGTTCTTGAACAGCCTGTATTCCTGGCGAGTGGCAGCTTTCTGCCTGTAGATGATGCAGGAAGCAGTTGCATTAAACTCCATGAAAATAAAAAGTATTGTCCACTTCTCTGGAAACTGCCCATGCTCCAGGTCAGCCTTTCTTTTAGGTTTAGAAATAGCCATGCTGGTGTCAGGTGTGCTGTGATCAGTGCTGTTGGTCATTGTTAAAGTGTTGGTTGCTAAATGTGAAAGAGAGTAAGATGAGAAGATCGATACCTCCTGATACATCTGTCCTTTATGGCTACTAGCTATGGTTAGCTTAGCTTAGCATAAACACTGGAAACATAGGGAAACAGCTAGCAACGTTAACAAAAAATCCTACTAACTAATTAACACACTGTTTCTCATTTGTTTAATGTGAAAAAGTGTAAAAACAACAGTTCGCCGTTTTATGAGTCAAATTCTTTCTTGGCCGGCACCAGTAACTTCCTTGAGTCTCCGCTGGTTGTCTGGCAGCTACTCAGAGCCAAGAAACAGACTGGCACATATGGATTAAACAAATGATATATAATGTGTTAATTAGTAAGCTTTAGAGGTGCTGGTAGGTGGATTTTTCTGCCTTTGGACAGAGCCAGGTTTGCTGTTTCCACCTGTTTCTAGTCTTTGTGCTAAGCTAAACATACCAGCTTGTAGCTTCATATTTATGAGACAGACATTAGAGTGGTATTGATCTTTTCATCTCGCTTCAGGCCAGAAAGTGAATACGCGTATTTCCAAAAATGTCAATTTCAAACTTTTCCTTTAAATGTGAATTGAGAGCCAGTTTCAGCTCTAGAAAATGAAATGACTGATTGATGATTTGTATATTGGGGAAAACCAAAATGGGAAAAAAATAAAACATTTATTTGTGAGCTAGACGTCTACGGCTGTATCCGGCCCCTGGGCTGGTAGTATGAGACCCCTGGTTCAGGCTGATGAGAGTTTCAGTTGTCTTGACAGGTAAAAGTAGTAAACTGACTTACAAATGCTTCCTTGAGTATAAAAACACAACATATGAAAGGTGAAAATGGTGTAAGAAAAGTCACAATATCTTGAGCTTGTTGTGTTTAAGTAAGAATTGATTTCTGTTCAAATCAAGGCACTATTGGTAAATGTTAAATGTGAGGAAAAGAAATAAACTGTTCATCATCAAGTTTCATCCTTCATCGCGGCCTCATGTGCTGTGGACAGAGACGGTGGCTTCCTTTTTTTTAAAACCATTTTCACCCTGAGCAACAATGAATGAGAAGGTGTTTCCATTTTGTTTGTAAAGGCCTTTCATTGGTGTTTTAAACTGAAACTAAACTGCAATATAAATGAAAGTGAACTGAAACACTGCACCCTGTGTTTCCCAGGCTCAGGTTGAGGCTAAAAAGGAACATGAAGGCGCTGTCCATCTGTTAGAGGTGAGCGTCTGGACTCGGGGGAGGGGGGGTTGACTGTGTGTGTTTATGTGGTTGCTGCTGGAGGATAGGGGATTAGTCAGCCCCAGGGCAGACCTGTGTATACCTAGAGCCATTTCCTGCTCTTCCTGACCTCACTACCTGTACCTTTGTGCTCTTTTATTTTTTTTTAGTTCTCATGTTTTAAAATATGAATCCTGGGCTGACTTTGTAGATTTCTTTTTACAATATTGTTAAACTGACTTATGAAGTACACATTTAAACTTAACAGAGTTGTGTAAATAGCCCTTTTCAGAAAGGTACAAAAAAATCCTTAACACCAAAAAGTCACAGGCAGACAGTGTCAAAGCAGACCGTGATTTCAAGAGTGTTGTGCTTCAAGATGTGTGTGAGTGATCACATGTGTAATTGTGCTTTATTTCTTTCCTACATTTCTTTTTACTGAATGGGTGTGTGTTTATGCTTATACAGAACCACTTGGACAGCATGCAGGTATTTCAGAATTGTTTTTATTTATTTACTTGATTTTTTTTTTTTACACTTTTCACAGTATAATCAATAGTTAATGTTTGCTTTGGTCCAGGAGGTATGGTGATGTAACACCACATTACAGACAAAATGATTCATCACGATCTAAGTTTTGTATTGATGATAAACACAATAGAAGGTCAAAAGGTAAAAGGTAACATGAAGCATACATCAGTAGAGAACTAATCTGATGTGTGCTCTTTGCTTTTTTGGTTTTCAGAAATATTCAGGGCTGCTTCTTTTCTTGGGCTTTACTACCCACTGAGCTCTGTCTCACATTTCCCATCAAAGCAACCTCACAAGTGGAGGGCTTTTTGAAAGTCTGGAACATGACTGACAGCATAAACTGGAGGTCTGTCTGACTTGATCATAAAGAAAAATTCAGCCACACTCGCTTAACAATTGATGAAAAGCTTCTGCTCGTAAAATCAAGATTCAGAATATGGATCGACTTCAATTAAAGACGAATGCCTGGGGCCTCACTGACCGACCTCAATTCCACATAATCAAAGCCCATCAACATATTGAGGCGAGCAAATTTAACTTTATAAAACCAAACACGTGTTAAAAGTGTGTGTTTTAGATGTGAACAAACAAAATTATCAGACTAGAATAAATTAATGCAGAAAATCTATTTTATTAGTAAAACAAATTGCAATAAAAATTCTGTAGTCATTACATCTATATATTGATGCATACAGTGGATATTAGCTTTTTGAGTGTATAAGACTGTGTTGTTATCAAAGGATCACATTGCCAAACTGTGATGAATGGGATCCTTTTCTGTTGTAGCATTGCATGTATGTTATCCAGCATGTGTTTTAAAAACTACTACTACTTGCCATGTAGCTGAGAACTGTATGATGCTATTAAAACTAGCACCTCGTAATTTACTAATCCTATTTTACAAATGCAGGAATTCCATCGTCGCTTCTGCTAACAGCATGTTATATCCAGCAACAACATGTCTGCATGAAATGGACTCTGTGTCTCGACAGAACAGCATAAAACGTACTAAAGTAGTAGTAGGGGACATTGCTGTGTGTTGGGCAGTGCTAAAATAATTCCATGGTAGCTTGAGCATCTCTGGTTCAGAGTGTTGTCAGTTTGAGATTGAGAAGGGATTTTTCATGATCATTCGTTCAACTTGAGAAATCATGCTCTAGCACCTGGAATTTCCATTATACCTGCCCAAACAGTTATGTTCAGTTTGTCAGTGTTAGTTTGTGCAATGAAGTTTCCTCCTCTTAAAGTATACGGCTGGTGTTATTATATTTTGGTTGTTGTTAACAAATCCTATGAAAAGACCACTACCAACAATATTTACCAACTTGCGTACCCTGTCTGTGGCTCCCAGCCCCAACTCCATTCATTCCCAATGAAGATGTTAATTTTCAGAAAACAGATATTCTGTATAGTCAGAAGTATATATTTTCATTTGTAAAAAAGGCAAAGTTATTTTCAAAAAAAGCTGGGCACTGCCATTTTTAGCAAACATTACGCAAACAGAAGTAAATAGTGCATTTGCTTGGGACTATTTTTTGCTGCGGATTAAAACACATTTGGTCCTCTAGTGAGTATTTAAGCAGCAGGACAGTGTATATGGGTTTGACTTTAAATAAACTCCAGTGCCCATGTTCTTCATAATGAAGAAACATGTCATCCAGTGCAACAGTGCAGCTCACTGATGTGTTTTTAATAGTTTTTGGACAACAGTGGAGCTCTATGGCACAGAGGAATAAGCTATATCAGGCTTTGGCTACGCTACACAGACTATACTCGCCAGAAGGATTAAATTATTGTTGGTTTTGGTCTTTTCGAGGGATTACTTGACAATAAGAAAAAATATAGAATATCATCAGCCTTATCCTCTAAGACACTGTGCAGTTTGGGTATGCATACTGCCTTGAAGCAAGAGGCTTTTTTATTTTCAGTATTATTAGCATAAACTGTAGTTGTGCATGTGATTTGTATACTGTACAGTCAGTAGTAGTTAAAAAGTAATTTCAATACGTTTTTTTCTGTAATGACTGATCCATGTCTTATAAGTCTTACAGTAAATCCCGTTCCATGTTCTATTTGTGTGTAGACAGTAGACGTATAGCATTGTATACGTACCTACTGTACATATGTGTGTAATCTAGTATTTCTGTGTGCACAATGTTCAGTCCTGCATCCTGTGGTTTCCTTATTTTTTTCTTCTCTTGTTTTCCTTTGTTTCCCATCCTTGCTCTCCCTGTTCCTGTCTGTCTTTCTTTCTTTCTTCCTGTCTGTCCCTCTCTCTCCGTCGCTCACTCCTCTCTTGATGACTCTTCTCCCTCACCATCATCAGGCCAAAGTTCGCGAGCTGGAGGAAAAATGTCGGACTCAGAGTGAGCAGTTCAACCTCCTGTCAAAAGAGCTGGAGAAGTTCCGGCTCCAGGCTGGGAAGTTTGATATTCTCAGCACTGAACCCTTAACTTTATGTGAATCTCCTGGGTCGCCCAACAAATCCCTGTCACAGCTCCTTAATGGACTGGCTGCCCCCATAGGAAAAGGTATGTGTGGGATCATATTGCTATCATAATGCTCAGTGCTTTTTCTTTTGACTCTAATGTGTTTTATAGGTCATATATTTGTATTTAAGCAGTATTTTTAGCAAATAAAATAGTAATATTGATTTATTGTCATATTTTCAAGTGGCTGAAAGTTAATAAATAAGAGGCCAATAAATTCATTTTGCTTGATGATACCCACTCCTCCTAAAGTGCTGTAAGGCTGAATAAATGTATAATTTCTGCCATGTGAGAGCTGCTGGCAGTAACTCCACACTGTACATATTAGAAGAGGAGTCATTTCCCTCACAATGAGGTGAAAAAATCGCAGCTGAAATTAGAAGTCTGAGAGTCTTCTGACTTAATCTGCAACGAACACAAACTGTTGAAATAATCAATCATAGTGAGAAATAGCCTCGAGCTGGCAAAACTTCTTCTTTGTTTGTTTTTGACTTGTTTTTGTAAATACACAAATGCTTCACTAATTACAGTAGCATGTATCGTTCAAATCTTGCTATGAGGTTTTAATTTATTTAATATTTTTACATATGATTGGAAACAGAATATAGTACTGAGATATCCAACTAAATTCCACCTGTGTAGCAAAAATATTTGTAAAATTACATTTATTTAAGTAGTAGTACCTTTAAAAGGAGAGTGTCAAGAGAGGAACTTGACTTGTTTACATAATGCTGTTTGTTCCACAGGCAATGAGGCTCCAACAAGCAGATCTTTGATATCTGAGTTCATTCGACCTCTCCAGATCAGTGGAGACAAGCCCGAGCTCCTCTCTGTAAAGCCAACATTCCTCACTCGCAGTCGAACCCGCAGCCCAGCACGGGCTTTCCTCTCTGAGGTACCTGATAGTGTCTGTTTGTATCTCATATGGCTTTTGCTTCATTGCACATTCTCCATTTACACTTTGCATGACATCTATAAAAGTATTGAGTCTAATAAAATTCAAGCTGCACAAGGCAAGACTATGTAAACATCCCAAATGACAATGTGGGGCTGCAATAGAGAAGAATCCCCAGTGATTTAGATGCTTTATTCTGACCTGTTTATCCAAATGAAATCCTGTTGTCAGGTATGTGAACTTCCACCAACAGCAAGTGACAAAACCAAACTTAAGAGTGTCTCCTAAACAGCATTAAGTGATCTCAACTCACCAATGTTAGGTCTCTTACCTCTTTCCTACCTCTGTTATCCTTTAGTATAGACAGCACGTTGTAACCATTTCAGGAAAAAATGCTGCTTCATTTTAATCTAAGTAATGTGTTTGGGCTGAACGAGAGAAAATCCACGCAGCAGGGATGCAGAAGGCTTCCTGGTTTTACTCCTGCAGGCTGACTATTTGGGACTGATCAAAATATTTTTTAGTGCACAGGAGGTGAACATTTGCAACAAAAGAAATATCATGTACTATATTGTGTGCTTTTTGGAAAATAAAATTTGTTAGCAGTTGGCGGACAGCAGGTTAAACTGAAGGAAGACGCGTCCACTTTTTGGGAAGATTTTCACCGTATTACACTTTCTCTCTGATTGTGATATTTTTATACGAAACGTTCAAATGAGTTTATTAGCTTCTTCCTTCTTAAGATGCAAAATCATTTAAACTTAGAAGGCTTTCCACTCTGGTTTTCTGAGATGGAAGGTGAAAACACAAAGAAGGAGCATTGAATATTTAAATTGGACTATTTGTGCCTTTTTTGCCTTCTCTAGATGGACAAAGAGCTCAGCTCAACTACAAGGTCCAAACCCAGGTTCACAGGGAAGGTTCGTCTGTGTATTGCTCGGTACAGGTATGTATACACAACACACAATTACTTATTCACCTACTATTCACAGTGTATCTTGTTTCATTTGAAACACTGAAAACAGACAAAAAAAAAATACAATCTCTTGCTGGAATTTCAAATCAGGTCTGTGCGAGATGAAACCCTTACTGTTTCTGTTCTTTCAAGTCCTTATAGTGCTTTAACTTTGCAAATATTTATAGTGTTACCCGGAGCTTTGTGCTAACATTACAGAAACCCCCAAAGTGAAACAGTTTAATGTCCAAAGAGAGGGTGAAATTAACAAGAGAGGTGGCCAAAAATCCTTTACATACCTCTTTACAGTAAACTGAAGTGGCTGCTCAGAGTAGACATGTCACTGACAAATCTTGTTGAGATTATTTGCGTTCTCTCATAGAGCTTTGGGCTGTGGTCTTAAAGATGATTCAGTGTTTCTGTCTCTAAAGAAAATTACCTGTCAGCACAAAAAATAATTTGAATCTTCAGAGCACAAATACGTGAAACAGTGCCAGAGCTTTCAACCCACACTGTCCTCAGCTCTCTCATATTTGTAAAAATAAATAAATAAAAAAATAAAAAACAGAAACAAACTTCATATTTTTAAAGCAGCACTCAGCAAATCATCTTTCCTTGACAACCATATTAGAGAATTGTTTGACATAAAAAAAATGACCTTATACTTTATTTATATTTTTTGCTGTAGTTACAATCCTTATGACGGGCCTAATGAGCATCCTGAGGCAGAGCTCCCCCTGGTGGCAGGGAAGTACCTCTACGTTTACGGGACAATGGATGAGGATGGCTTTTACGAAGGTCTGACCTGCCTTGGTATTGTTTAATCTTTTGTCCTTAATATCACCACAGTACCAACTATGTTCTTTTTGTTCCTTAGGAGAGCTGCTGGATGGACAGCGGGGACTCGTCCCATCCAATTTTGTGGATTTTGTCCAAGATGAGGAGACATCCTCCATCCAACACAGGGACACAGTAGCTAAAGAACCTGGCTACCTCAACCACAGTAGCCTGGGGCCGCAGAGACTGGGGGTCGGCACAGGAACGGGAACAGGCATAAGCAGCCTGCTGTCTGACAGTAATCTAGACTGTCTAAGCACCAGCAGCTTGGGCATGGACCTCCTGGGCTCATCCAGCAATGGGACAGGAACCTTGGATGTCAGCATTGACGAGGTCGGTGAAGACATTGTGCCTTATCCCCGCCGCATCAACCTGATTAAACAACTGGCCAAGAGTGTGATTATTGGCTGGGATCCTCCTGTGGTCCCACCAGGCTGGGGCTCCATCAGTGGCTACAATGTCTTGGTGGATAAGGAGTTGCGCATGAGTGTCCCCTACGGGGGCAGGACAAAGTCTCTTATTGAAAAGCTCAATCTGGTCACCAACACCTACCGTATCTCAGTGCAGAGCATCACTGACCGTGGCCCGTCGGACGAGCTCCGGTGCACTATGCTCGTGGGAAAGGATGTGGTGGTGGCACCTTACTACCTGCGGGTGGACAGCATCACGCAGGTCTCTGCTGAGCTCTCTTGGATGCCCAGCAACAGCAACTACAGTCACACCATCTTCCTCAACGGTGCAGAGTACGACATGGTCAAGGCGGGGGGCTATAAGTACAAGTTCTTCAATCTGAAGCCCATGACCGTTTACAAGGTGAAGGTTGTGGCGCAGCCGCATCAGGTGCCTTGGCAGCTTCCGATGGATCATAGGGAGAAAAGGGAAATCTCTGTCGAGTTCTGCACTCAGCCTGCAGGTCAGCCTCCAAAACATTACTCACATTAGCACATTAGCATCTGTTTAGTAAACCACAGCAATGCAGGGACATTGTGGTGTATGGTTGTATAGCCACGGCTAGACCTACTGGGATATTTTTAGCCACTCTAGCATGGCTCTAGGGATGGCAATGTCAGTCTGTTGGTCGGTTGGTCCACTACTTTGGTCTAGACTGAAATATTGTCATGAAACTTGGTACAGATATCCATAGTGCCCGGAGAATGTATCCTAATGACTGGGGCTCCCCTGACTCTTCATCTAGCACCATCATTGGGTCAAAATCTTAATTTTTCCTACACTTTTTTAGTTAATGACTTAATCCTCAGTTGTACTTTTTGCTAGACCTGCTTAACATCAGCATGTTAGCATGATTTTACCTGATTTTTTTTCAGCCACTTGGGGGCAGTATAAAGTTGTTGAGGTGAACTTATTAGCAAATAGTTGCTTATTTACACACCCAGCAGACACAGAGCAACATTACCATTCATTTGGAGGCATGGCTTTGACCACCTGGCAAGTTTAAGTCCAACATTCACCCCCTTTTTAGCTTCTTTTGGCTCCGCTGTGCTCCACTATGTTTACTAGCTAGTTGCTAACTTTGTCTGCAGTTTTGTGCTGGGCGGGTAGCATACAGTGGATTTATCAGAGAGCTTTTTCATTGAAAACAAGAGCTGGCTGTGGCTGGGAACAAGGTTGATGAGAGCGCTCAGACTGAACCAAAGTTTTGTTAGTTTATGCAAATGCAGCCAGTTTTGTCACACTCACACTGTCAGTAAGCTTTGTGTAACAGGTGTATTTATGATAAAGGGGTAACATTGTTCTCCTGTTCCCCCCAATCTGATTGCCATTCTTGTAGTCTAATATTCTGTTCTGTTTCAAAGTCATCTGATATTTCACAATGAAAGCCATCTGATAATTTACATCTAACACAGCAATCTATTTATTTACTTAGCCACACTGAGCTTCGAGCCCTTTACATTTACAAACCTGACAAACATCTCAGCCATTTTCATCTTTCCCCAGCCACTTTTAGATTGCCCTCAAGGATTTGTATGTGTACTACTGCGATAAGATAAGACACAAGCATGGTAGAAAAAAGAAAAAAAAGAAAAGAAAAGTGCAGTGAGGCAGTGAAGAAGCATTCGCTGAATAGAGCTACATAACACTAGAAACAAGAGTGTCTCAAAGCCAAATTAGTGTAAATAGAGAGCGTAGATCTCTGGGATTTCTTCTCCCATGAGGCTCGTTGATGCTTTGCTGTTGCCAGCACTAACTTGGGTCTCACAGCCTGATGATCTTGCTTCGGTAAATCTTTTAAAGTGAGAATGTAATAAGAGTGAGTCTCTCCACAGCCAGCTACAGTGCCATACACTGTTTTGTGTGTGTAAATGTATAGGTACAGTGTGGTTAGTGATAAAATATGGTTTAGACATGTTATATTGTTGCTTTTTATATGATAAAGGGCTCAGGGGGATGGGATTGTGATTATTTAACCTTGACTTAATATGGAAAGGAGACCCAAAGTCCCATTGTTAAAGTACCAGAATAAGATGGAAGCAGTTCAGAAAATTAGAAACAAACAGGACAGAGATTACGAATTCAAATAATGAATAGAAAAAAGGAGGGAATAAAGGGAGGACACAGAGGGAGTGAAAGGAAGACAGGGGAGGACGGAGAAAGGGGCTGAAGTTTGAATTGACATTTTCTGTTGGCAGCTGACGAGCTAACATGCTGAGAGTTCATTAAATGATCTATCTACTGAACATGTTAATTAGAGCCGTCTGAAATAGTCTCAGTATCGGTGGCGGACAACTGTTGTCAATAAAGAGGACAGTGTCTGGAGGAACTATATTAGGCTTTCACACTCAGCACGTGTTCTTCAACCAAGTGACTTCATTAGTTCTTAGCGATACAAGAACATTTTTATTAATGTTAGTCACACGGAGCAGCCTCCAATTCCCTGCCTGGACGTCTGCTGTTTGTGTCCAGTATTAATGAAAGTGGCTCCACTGAAATATTAATTTAAACACTCTCAGAGGAGCTTGTTTATGACAAGCATAGTTTAAAAATGACAAGAGGAAATTAAATCCCCAAACAGCCACTGCTGCTGTTCCAAGACTGTGTGTGTTGTCTGCTGACAGTCAGCGTAGAAATGTGATAAAGATTGAACTGATGTAGATTCTCGGACACACAAACAGCTGCACGTTGCAGCTCGGAGATACTGCTGACTGCATCTGCTCACTCTCTCTCACTGTGTGACTGCAGGGGAGCAGCAGCACTGCACAGATGGGTATGTTGTTTAGTATGCAGGCAGCACTTACAGATTGTGGAAATAGCAAACTGTGTTTTTTTGATGCTCCATAGAATATTGTCAGCAAGAATCTGGCAACAGGATATTGCTGTACATACACTGATGGCCGAATGTTGGCAAACTCTAATGTAACGCCTGCACCCGATACGCATATGAATGAATCTCGGGATACAGACCATGAACCTGCACAGAGATGAGCATAAATATAACAAAATCATCCTACAAATTCCAATATTTAAATATAATAAATACTATATTCAGCTGTTCCTTTCAGTGAACTTGAAAATGCTTTTAGAATAATTTAGAATTTAGTATACATTATATTTTTAATACAATTCTTGGTAAATCCATGAGGTTAGGCTGTATGCAGTATGTGAGACCTGCAATACGGTCCCCTAGAATGAGAATATCATTATTTCATACTGCTGTGAAATGGTTATTGAATGTGAGAAGTCCATAGTACAGAGGTCAGCACATTCTTTTTTGATCAAATAGGAAGAAATGGTTCAGCCACTGTTGAGCTGTCTTTTTTTCTCTCCTTATCCAGTGTGTGTACTGTGTTCCCCAGGGCCCCCTCTGCCTCCCCAGGAAGTGCAGGTCCAGTGTGGTCAGACGCCCGGGGTCCTGCAGGTCAGATGGAAGCCGCCGCCGCTGACGTCTTCAGGAACCTCCAACGGAGCCAGTGTGATTGGCTATGCCGTGTGCACAAAGGGACAAAAGGTACCAAATGTTTACAGTTTTTTTTTTGTCTTACAATACAGTTGTTAAAAAAGGTAGCCTTTCCCTTCCTCAATGGTGACTTCTATGAGCAGTGCTCTATTGCCATCTCCTGGAGAAATGATTTAATGCTGATATCCAGCCCCCGGGGACGAGCATTACTTAATGCATAACTTCAAAAAAGAGAGCTCTAACAGGCTCCATGGTGCTGCGTCACTATGACGTCCCTTTTCCACTGGCAGCTATTGTTTTTGTTGTCTGTGTGTGTCTGTCAACCATGATAGTGCCCAGTTTATTTTTAAACCAAAATCAGCATGCTGGACAGAGGGGGGGGGGGGAGTGACCATTTTCCAACAGGCCTGAAGTGGGTGCTATAGTTAAAGAGTTTAAACATGGTCAGTTTATTGTGCTGCAGCTCCAACATCCACAAATCAGTGTGTTATGGTCGTTTATTTGGCATTTTTATTTCTTGATAATCAGGTATTTCTCTTCAGCCAACAGATAGGAATGCTACAAATGCATGTCGATATGTTTGTATGATGGTAGGGTTACAGAGTAAGTACTTTTGTATGCTGATATTCTGAATGCCCTTTGGTAAGGACTCTCTGGTTCCTTTGTGAATGCAGATAGCAGAGGTCTTATACCCCACAGCAGACTATGTGACCGTGGAGTTAAACAGGATTCAGTGTCTGGAGGCCAGGGAAGTCATTGTAAGGACGTTGTCAACACAAGGAGAGTCCCAGGACTCGTCTGTGGCCATCATCCCGCACAATCTCTTGGGCTCTCCACGCCTCTCCCACCGGACCACTGCACCTCCCCACCCTATTCCCCACCCGCAGTCCCATCCGGTACACTCACAAACCCATCCTCCTTACCCATCAACGTACCCCCCGAATCACCCTCAGCCCCAGGTGCAGCCTCTGCCTCGAGCCCAGCCCCACACGCTGCCCCACGCACAGCCGCACTCGCAGCCCATCTGCCACCCCCCTCCTCATCCCCAGGCTCATTTCCAGCGCCACCCCATGCCCAAGTCCAAACCGTTAGTAAGTGCCAGAGAGCCAGAAACCAAAGAGCATGAGGTGGGCCTGCGGTCAGCCCAGCCCTGGGAGCGATCCCCCTCTCCGCTGCCTCCCATGCGCGGATCCAACCTGGAGCCGCCGCACTTCCAGCCACGGCGATCGCCCTCTCCTCAGAGGATCCTGCCGCAGCCTCAGGGAGTCCCCATCCCCAACACCATCGCCAAGGCCATGGCCAGGGAAGCTGCCCAGAGAGTTTTTGCCGAGGGCAACCGGGTGCGTGGAGATTTAATTATAAAACAGTATTCATCTCAACATGTGATAGAATCTAGTATTGAGCCTGGAAATCTGATTTTTCATTATGCTATTGGAAATATCTGTCAGGATGATAAGATCATTTCATTTGTTTCTGAAAATCAGCTTGCTTTAAAAACCATGAACACAACAAGTACTGGTTTCAAGATAGAACTGTTTGTGTCTACTACTGGCAAAAAGTGGGAAATTGAAATATCTCCCCCAATGTTTTGGTGATCATTTTTCAATCTAAATGTCTAACATTTCTCTTATCAGGTTGAGAAAAGAAATATCTTTAGTGAGCGAGGTAACGCCTTGCATCCACTCAACTCTGATGAGGAGGAGGACGGCTACGACTCTCCTCATGCGAGGAGGAGAGGAGCCTCGGTGGATGAATTCCTCAGAGGCTCAGAGTTGGGCAGACAGGTACTTCACAGAAAACACAACAAGCTGTGCTCAGCCAATCAGTGAGCGTGCATCACTTGTTTCTAGGAAGAGCATGGAATCAGCTACCTACATGTAGGCAAAATCAAATTGAATCTAATCAAATAATATCAAATTGAAGCCTCTCTTAATGGGTATGTCTGCATCTGTACTGCATCAATAATGTAGATTCACCAAAATAAAAAGATGAGAATATAAAACTATCAACTTGTTGTATGCTTCCTTTCAACTTTCTCTGTCTTGTTTTCCCTTAGCACCATCATCACCACTACAGCCACAGTGAGGAGTACCACACGGAGAGTAGCCGGGGTTCTGACCTGTCCGACATAATGGAGGAGGACGAGGAAGATCTTTACTCTGAGATGCAACTGGAGGAGGGCCGCAGGCGCAGTATCAACTCTCACAATACTCTTAAGGTATATACTGCACACCATCAGTCTGTAGTGGCCACGGGGAGGACAGAGGAAAGTGGGGGAGACAGAGGTTCAGGGAGGGTGGGAGGGTCTTGCCACCTGCAGAAGTACCTGCTCTCTCTCACAGGCTCTACAACCAGGCCTGTCGTGGCTTTGCCTGGCTGAGCTCCCCTGCCTTGCGTTAGCGGAATCAGCCTCCCCACCCCAGCCTGCTCCTCCACCCCGCCCCTCCAGCACTGCTTTATTCATTCGAGGCTGAGCTCATAGGAATGGCTGTGTATACAGAACTATACAGCATGCGAGAGGGGTTTTATGGTTTGCATTGCATTTTGATGCTCTTCATACTGCACCGAAGGAGTGTTACAAGTGTTAAAGTCAAATGTTAGAATGTGATATTGAAGTTTTAATATACTGTACTGTATCAAAGAGTCATGACATATGAAGTGCATATGGGAATCTCATTTAAGTGAGTACTTAAATGGAAATATTCACTTTTGTTTATGTCTGTCATGTTCTAATGTTTAATTTTTCTATTGTCGATGTAGATGTTAACATTGTCGGTACATGATCCTGTCTTCATTTGGTCTGTCAGTGGGGACGTGTGGATGTAAAGCCGATATGCCATCAAGATCTTTTAAAAAAGCATCGTGTTATGAGAGTGGGAGGTACTGTAGTGGCTGATTGGTCCTCTGTATTACAGTAGACTTGCTATCAGAAGTCAATACAAAATCACTGCAAATTTGGTTAGGTTATCCCTGTTTATGTCCAGTTACCTGTACAGAAATGTGGTGTTAATGAGAGGTATTCATTGGTGTATTTACTTTTTAATACACCAATGCTGCATCTCCTTTTTTGTCATTGCCATCTATTTGTAAATCACTGTTGCACATTATCCATCTCCCGTATATTTCTGTAAAAACACAATTATTTTAAAATATGTATAGTAATGATATAAAAACTTGAATTAAATATTGTTAAGGGAATAGTTAAATATAAATTGTTAAATTTGCTTCTGCTATTGTTTTCTGTGAGCACATAGAAGGAAGTTCTGTATGTTTAACTACATTTTGTTGCTAAAGAAGTGTCCTAATACAGTATGTCCTTAGCAGCTGACTCTTCTACTCACTCAACTTCATGTTGTTAATCTTTCGCTTTTTTAAAAGATTTATTTATTCATTTCATTCTCATTGATCACCCGTAGCACTAACTAAGCCTGTCACTTTTTGTTTGGATATTTCTAATTTCTCACAAGTGAAATTCCCTTTTCCACATTTAACCTTCGTGCCCACACTCAGTTTATCAGTTAACACTCCATATTTGAGCCCACACAGATTCCTGTTCAGAGCATGCCATTTTCTCCTCACGGAATGAGACTGCATGTCTTACTACATTGCCACAAATGACTAATTCTGTCTTTATTTTGTCTTTCCCCCCCATTTGTTCTATTCACATACTGTGTTGTTTCCTGCCTGTTCTAAAACCTTCGAAAAACTTTTCAACCCCCCTCACAAAAATCTAAACTGAACCTTTTCAATTGAACTGACTCTAACTGAACTGTGAAATTGTGGAACTTTGCCTCCTGGTCATGACTGAAGGCATATTATAAGCGTCAGGATTTAGCCGAGGAAAGAGACTGCTGGGACCTGCAGAGGGAGGTGGTGAAGCAGAAGTCGCTCCGCAGCAAGCGGCTCCACAGCATCCCAGAGGTGGCGGAGGAAGAGTTGGACAGCGTGGACAGCATGGGCCAGCGCCTGTGCTTCGAAGACGGCGGGCGGCCGGGAACGCCACACACTCAGCGGAGGATGTACCCCCAGGACCCCCACATGCACAACCATCGCACCCCCAGCAAGAACTCTCGCCACCTGCAGCGCCAGCGCTCCTCCCCTCGCTTCACTGACAGCCGCTACTGCTACAACCCAGACGACCGCAGCTTGGGGCGTCCCAACCGCCAGAACACCAAGAGTCCTGACAGTGGTTTAGACTGCGGCAGTGAGGAAGAAGGTTCCCTAGGCCGGGGTCATCGAGGGTACTATGCTCATGGGAGCCCCATGCGGGGACCCGTGCACATCATCCACTGTGAAGGCCCGGTAGAAAGGCGGGCGCTGGCTATGGGCCGTAAAAGAACTCTGACCCGTCAGTGCAGCGTGGAGGAGGAGTTCTCTGACATCCCAGTGACTGTAGCCAAGTCGGTACACACGGGTGACTTTAGGAACAGGGAGCACTTTGGGCCTGGTCGGGAGGCTGGGCAGCGGAACTACTCCAGGGAAGGGGCCCTGAGCGAGGGCAGGCTGAACGAGCTGGACAGGGCCTATTACAGCCCCCACAGGGAGGCTAGGGCCCAGTCTTTGTCCAGGCTCAACCGGGACCAGCCGCTGGTGTGTGATTCAGGCTTTCTGCTGTACTTTCCATCAGCAAGCTGCAGTCATTCTGTTTTCTTAATGTTGTCTGTTTTTCTTTATGATTACCCCCCTTTCTTTATTTGGCATTTTGTTTTTCATTTTGTGACTAGTTCTCACATGTTCATGGTTGGTCTGACTTGATGTTTTATTTTGTGTGAATTACTTTGCTTGTACTCAGAATGTCAGGTGGATTTTAAAGTAAAGCTTTCAATTACCTAAAGGCCATTTAACTAAGTTTTGACTTCTCATGTCTTTGAAGGGAAATGTTCCATTTAAAGGAAAGTCTCTGTGCAGTGCATGGGGACGTGCTGCTCTCGTCTCCCCCTGCCTTCTCTCTGCCGGCTTCATTTGTTGCCCTCCATGTCTCGCCCTCTAGAGCTGCCGCCGTATCGCTCCACCTTGTGCTTGGAGCTTTATGTCAGCATCTCCTGCCTCTCATTGCTTCACATACAAAATAAGGCCAGATCAAGACTTGTTCAGCCTGCAGTGATTCATTTAGCCCTCAACCAACACACATCATCTCTTGCTTGTCTCTTTCACTTGTTTCAGCAAAAACCTCTCTTGTTCATCATCATTTTTCATGTATTAAATGTTTTGATTGTTGTAATACAAAGCCCCAGGCTGAAGCTATAATGGCTTTGCTCATCTAACCACATCTTTATTCATTCTCGATCATGCTCACCCTCCACTTTTACTCTTTTTCTTCTCATCCACTCTTTCTCTCTGTTCTTTACTTGTCATCATTTCTGTCTTTTAGGCCGCCATTTGCTTTCTTTTCTCATCAAGGAGTTGACATGCACAGAACAAAACAAACTAAACAAATGGTCTTTAGCTAAACATCTGACCCTTCCTAACCCCCAGTCCATATTGTTGTGTTGGGGTTGATTTGATTTACTTGTTTTGATGGTTTGTTGGGTTTCTTTGGTTGTTTTATGGATTTTTTACTATTATTTTGCCTCCCTAAGGACAAATGGAAGCCACATCATTTGCTCTTATGGTTTTTTAGTTGTTTTAACAAGATTGTGGGATTCTTTTAAATGATTTTAAATGTTTACTTATCTTCACAATGCACGTGGTTTGCTGTTCTAACCTCTTATCTGTTGTTTTTTACTCTAAAGATCATTGGGAACTCATCATCACATGGAGGCGCTGATCGCCTGGACCACTCAGGGAGGAGGCTGGTTCACATCGGCACCCCCCCTCAGCAACGGCCCATCCCATCCATTGGTTAGTGAGGTCACCACATGAGGAGACGCCTCATCCCCACCTGCAGGGCCACTGATGTTTGTGCTATTTATACCATGTGTTTCCCTTGCCCATGTGAGCCGAGCTGTACATCTCTCCCATAGAGCTTAACCAACCACGTAGACCCTTATTTTGTGGGGTGTTTGCGCACCCTGTAGCTGTCCATCCTCACGAGCTGGATTCGCCAAATGTTCACTCGCAGTTTTGCAGGAAAGTTATCCCAGATACACTCCCTATGCCTGTGTTTAATGTGGGTTAACATGTTTACATGACCACCCAATTTGACCTCCGCTCAACAGTGCAAGCATTGCTGTTTTACACCCAGTGACTCCAGAGTGAAACCTGTTGCCTTGTACACCCCCCCCCCCCCCCCCCCACACACCTCAGGGCAACCTCATCATCCTACTGTCTCAGCATGAGTGAATGGGCCATGGGGTAGAGCAGAGTGTGTGTGCGGGGGATCTCTGACCGTAACGTTGTGATTGGTGTCTTCTGTAGAGATCACCATGGACAGTAACAGTGAGGGGAGTGAGGGGAACCTCTCACCCGTCAAGGAGGATGTTTACTATGGCAGTGTAGCTCGGCGCAGGATATGGCGATCTATGTCCTCAGAGGATCAATATGGTATGTGGTGCAGCTTCTCTGATGATGACAATTGACCATGACAATGTCAGAAAAGGCAAAGAATCGTTCTTGAACACATGCAGTGTTATCATGGTGGTCTTTGTTCTGTGCTGGACAGTTAACTGCTTTGTTTAGTTTAGCTTAGCTTAGCTGAATAAAGCTGACGGGGGAAGACAAGACTGGCCACTTTTCCCGTTGCTGGAGAATGAAAATCCCTTCCCTGTATGTACTCCTACACCTTCAATCCCAAGAAACCTCAACTCACTCACTCTTCCCATTCACCCTCCATATCCGGGCTACTCTCCCACCCCACCGCAACTTGGCCCGCCCTCCTCTTCTTTAGCTTCTCCGCCACCTCCTCTTTTCCTTCTCCTCACGCCTTCATGAGCCAGTAGCCCGTTTCCTTTGTTAATTTTGCATGACCTGTTTACAATACAGTGAGAAGGAAAGACACATTACTGGATGAGTTGGTGCATTCTTGCCTTGTTGGTATCACTCGGTTGTACATTCATTACCTCTGCTGCCATCAAAATCACGTTTTACACCGGTGAAACACATTTTACATCTTCCAAAAAGCATATTTTAGTTGCTTAGTTAGTACTGGTTGCAGTATCTCTGAGCCATTATTCAGACTTATAATCTGCCATTGAAACATTTAACATGGTGATCCGTGAGAAGCATGGGTAACTGATATCAGGTTCATCCCTTCCCCCTCACTGTCGCTGATATCTGCGTTGCCAGGAACTGCCGGGGCATTTGATGTGTTATCTCCCTTGGGAACGTGCCTCCTTTGCAATTTTTTCGCTGCACATTGTTTCCAGATGTGGACTAAAAGCATGCCAGTACACCTGCATTTAATGTAGGAATGCTCTCCTCATCATGTCTAATCCCGGGAAAGCATGCATGTTAATCAGCCTCTGTGAGATAAGGCAGTGAAACAGCAATGAACAATAGTGCAGTGTTACTTGTGTCCTCCTGGTGTGCACAGTCATTGAGTTTCCCTTGCACCCCAAAAACTGCTTGTGTTTCCTGTCTGTGCTGTGTTGTACTGTGTTCTATGATGTTTAGTGACTGTCACGCCAGCAAGCAGAGATGTGTGAACGAAGAACCCTGCTGTGCTACGATTGTACCGAGCCTTTATTGTAAAAGCATCCTTTGCTTTTGGTGCAGGAACACAACAGGAGTATCGCTTTCAAAGTGAAAGAGATTAAAACTAAAAGCGCAATTATCGCATTCAATCTCTGGCTCTTTTTTCACACATGCATCTCATCACCCTCTCCCCTGTCAGCTCTAACAAAGAGACATCTTCTGCTCTCATTGCCTCTACAGCCAGCGTGGCTGTATAAGGCTGGTAGTAGCAGCAGAGGCCTCCTCTATGTTTCAGACGGCTATGGCGGGCGCAGGCACGGGCGGGGACGGTGCTCCCCGGATTACTATGAGGAATCGGAGCCGGAGGAGATGACCCGGGTGTTCGTGGCTCTGTTTGACTATGACCCCATGTCCATGTCTCCCAACCCTGACGCTGCTGATGAAGAGCTGCCATTCAAGGAGGGCCAGATCATCAAGGTGGTGGCTTGATTCTTAGACACTACTAAGACCCACAGATGGATGTTTCATACCCAGCTAAAAAATAATGTAGAAAACTTATGTTAGATTTCTCATCAGTCTTTTATGTATTTATGTAAATAGTCATCTTTGCCAATCCTAGTTGCAGTATTTATGGTATCTGTCCTTTGTTTCTGGCTGTGTGTCTTCCCCTGACACTTTGTTGTTCCTTTAGGTGTTTGGGAAGAAAGACACGGATGGCTTCTACAGGGCAGAGATCCGAGACAGAGTGGGTCTGATCCCCTGTAACATGGTCTCAGAGATCCAAACAGAGGATGACGAAATGATGGACCAGCTCCTCAAACAGGGCTTCCTGCCACTCAACACTCCTGTGGAGAAGTTAGGTGAGATATCATTTTCCTACAGTAGCTCCTCCTCCGCTTCTTTTTTTGTTTTTACTTTGCCCTTCTACCCTCTGTGTCTATCTGGCCAACTTAATGCTCTACTGAACTGTCTTTTACTGACACATTTCTCCTTTACTCTACTCTCCCCACTTAATTATGTTTTTCTGCTTTCCTGTGAAGTGAACTGTGACCGTTTCAAAGATGGCCGCTCAATAAATCGCAGGTCCAGAAAGTCCAAGAGAGGTCTGTGTCCAGTGAAATGCTCTCTGCTTCATCGTTACTGCTTTTTTCCACTTCTCATCATCCTTATTCATCTGTGAACTGCATTTAGCTAATTTCCACTATTTTGCTGTCACTAAGCTTTACCTAACCATTATAGGAATAGTTTACCTTGCAAGCCAAAAGATCAGATTGCAGATTGATGGACTTGCAAGGCTATTGTGTATCGTCACTGGTCATCACATCCTTCAGTTTTACATTATTCCCACTGATTAGTCTTCTGTCTTTTATTACTTTTCCTCTCCATAGAGAGGAACAGGCGGAGTGGCCGTCAACATCCAATGTCAACGCGGAGAATGGTGGCTCTGTACGACTATGACCCTCGCGAGAGCTCCCCTAACGTTGATGTAGAGGTACTGTCCTCCTTGTCCTCCTGT
Source organism: Macquaria ambigua (assembly GCA_008360985.2). Lineage (NCBI taxonomy): Eukaryota > Metazoa > Chordata > Actinopteri > Centrarchiformes > Percichthyidae > Macquaria > Macquaria ambigua. Next base: position 466,610 of record VMKM01000002.1, on the reverse strand, counting down.
GGCTCCTGCTATTCACTTAGTCTCGACCATTCTCTGTCACCGCCATCATTCTAACAAATGCATAAAAGCAGCCAAAGCACAACATATTTTGTGGTGCACAAAGATGAAGATGTTGTATTTGTAGTCAGTTTTATTTGTTGTCAATTCAGAATTTAAAGGAATAGTTTGACATTGTGGGAAATACACTTCTTCACTCTGTTGCCGAGTTAGATGAGAAGACTGATACCACTTTCGTGTCTGTCCGTTGAATATGAAGCTACATCCAGAGGATGGTTAGCTCAAAGACTGGAAGCAAGGGGAAACAGCTAGTCTGGCTCTGTCTAAAGTTTTAATAAATCAGCACCTCTAAAGCCCACTAATTAACATGTTATACATCGTTTGTTTAACCCCTACAAAAACCAAAGACAATTTGGGGTTTTACCCAAAATATATGTGGTTACCTGGCAACTTCATGCTGATGACAAGACTTGCGCCCAGCCAAGAAATAGTCTGGCACATAAGCCCTGTTTTTACACTTCAGTTTTTGTACGGATTAAATGAGATGTAACGTGTTAATTAGTGAGCTTTAGAGGTGCTCGTAGGCAGATTTTGTTATCCTCAGACAGCGCCAGGCTAGCTGTTTCTCATTGCTTTCAGTCTTTATGTCAAGCTAAGCTAACTATCTCCTAGCTGCAGCTTCATATTTAATGGACAGATAAAAGAGTGGTATCGATCTTCTCATCTAACTCTTGGCAAAATTATGTCGAACTATTCCTTTAAGTGCGATTCAGGGCAATATGTGCACAGGGGAGGTTGAATGAGGAGTTACAGTTAGTGTAAGCTGTGTAAGCTTGAGGATTGAATTACTTTCCCGTGCTGTTTTTTTTGCCCCTCCCCCCCGTTCACTTACTCTCACCTTTCTATTGGCACTGCCACCGACACAGTATGAGGGCAACAGACTGAATGAGGAGGTGAGTGAGGGTGAGGAGGGTACGGTACTGTCTGCTCTGTGTGTGTTTCCTCCCCCGTTTTTTGGAGTGCAAACGAGGAGGTGGGCTTCGGATGACGGGCCCTCTGTCCCTGGTGGTCATGAATACAGCCCCTCATGCACTGCCTGAGCCAGCATCTCCCCTCCTCGGTTTGGTCTTTTGTGTCGACCTGTCTCCTACATACTGTACATACGCTATGTTTGGTTGGTGTGTTTTCGATAATCCCTTAGGAGAGATGTGCCGAGTGTGTTGCAATCCTGTCTTCAAAGTTCCAACATCTGATGCATTTACAGTTGCAACAGTCCGTCTGCCGAGACTGAATTGACACTCGTGTTTAAGATGCATCACATTGATTTGGAGAAGGAAGCACAGCATTTCAAACTCATCAAACCCCAGTAGATTTGATGTTTTGGAAAGTCCTCGGCACACTTCTGTGACCAACAAGAAAAGTACAACAGGCCAAATGTATCTCAAGCCCTTTTCTTCTTTGACAGGCTGAACTGACTTTCTGTGCCGGTGACGTCATCACAGTTTTCAGTGAAATAGATGAAGATGGCTTTTACTATGTAAGTACTAAACATTTCTATTCCCATGTCTGTTGAGCACCTGTTTCTGTTTTTTTTCCTGATTATTTAGAGCACAATGCATCCTTACAGGTGTACTACTGTAGGCACAGTTTTACATAAAAACACATTCATAGAGTTGTGAAGTGGGAGTATTCATTTTGGATATCCAGGTTCTCAGAAGTAAAAATGTTGTTCATTTTCTGCATAGACAAAATTTAACTTTGTGCACTTCAGGACTTGGATATGCATGAAGTGATATGCATTCCTGTTGAATCATCGGTACAAAAGATAAGCAAATACTTTGATAAAAAGACAAAGGTACAAGCCTGTGTACATAAAAACTTTGAGGTAGATGTTAACTACGACACCCAAGGTGCATTTCGGTAAGAAACATCCAGTCACTGAGCTTAAATTTCTGTGACGTGCACTGCTAACTGCGGGTGGAAGCTAAAGATGACGGTGTTGAGAAAACAATCTGCAGCTTATATCAATTCACTTGAATTCTGCAACTACGGCATCATGTTTTGTTTCAAAGTGTAACAATGAAGCGTTTGGAATTTGCTACTGCTCTGATTTGCGCCTCTGACAGGCCTCTTCTCCATGCCAACGACAGCCGAGGCTCATGGGTATTGTAGTATTTAGACCCATCTGCCAAGTCAAAATGACGGCAAAATAAGCCATAAGAGTCCCGTGTTTCTGTGATAGTAATATTAAGGGTATCGTTTAAAGAACAACTTGAAATGGGAATTCACTTCGCAACTCTATTAGCAGTGGGGAAAAACTATTCTGGCATTAGCAGTTCCACCCATTTCTCAACTCTATTGCAGCTTTAACTTGACATTTCTATGTGCCTCCTCAAAGTACTGGGAGAAATAGATAAACTATATAGGGTAACATTTAAAGTTAAATACGACAGAGGGAGTCTTACTGTGCTTGTGTACTCCCCAGGGCGAGCTCAACGGACACAAGGGACTTGTTCCTTCCAACTTTCTAGAAGAAGTGCCTGATGATGTAGAGGTTTTTCTCACTGACTCACCATCTCGATACCCCCAGGACACTCCAGCACGGATAAAGACCAAAAGGGTACATGCTCCTTCGCAGTACTAGCCCTCTGTCATCCATTTACTCTTTTCAGTTCCCTCTATCTCCTTTAGTTTCGTGTCTGTGCGTGTGTGTGTGTCTCATTGAAGTACAATGGGATTTCTGACTTTGGAGAATTACACTGTAAATAAATAGATGTCTAAGATCTATAAAAAAAAATAAAACTTTAAGACTAATACTTGACAGAGGTACTTTTATTTTTCATGTTTACTGCTGTGAAAGGGGGGAAGTTCTGCATTGTATAATACATGGATATATTGTATTCATAAAGCATTCTCAATGAGAGTAAAATGGAGGGGGGAGAGCTCCTGTGACTTTTTACTTGTTCTGTCATGTCTTGAAAACAGCAGTTAACACTTTTTGCACATGCATATTTAGCATTCTAACAGATGCTTTATGAATATATTCTGTGTTTGATCTCAAATAATTTCTAATAGAGTAAATAGTTTTGTTGTACTGAAAGATGAACTATGTAGTATGTAGCTCAGCATGTTCTATAGTCCAGATGCATGAATTCTTGAACATTTTATATAAAGATAAGTCTAGTGTAGTACAATTTTTGTATCTGCTCCTGAACGCCTTGTTTTGTATATTGCTTTCTTGTAAAGTAGCACGCAAAGGTCACTTAGCCTATGTTGCCATCAGAGAATAATTTCAGAAGTAATTATTTACTAAATGTAAATATGTGATGTTATTTTTGTGTTTAACAAATAATGCAATTGTTGAAATATTAATAGGTGTCATCAGATATTTCTTTCCTTGTGTTCTAATTTACCATTGTCATAGTGCAAAATATTGAAATGCCATCACCATATTTTTTTATTTCTTTTCCTCACCCGCTTGGCAAAACAGAAGAAGAGTGTTCATTTCACACCTTAAAGGCTCTGTTTCCGTCACGTAAGTGAGCAACTGAGGATACCAAGATTACGCTCCCCTCGTCTAATGCAGATGACATGGGTACCCTTAGTTTCTGGTATGCAACATGTATACTTTATATGACATTCCTTTAGTGCTATGCCTTTTAGGTAGTTTTAGGAATCTTCTTTGTTCCACCAAAACACTCAGTACTGTTTGTTGGTAGGAGACAGTAACCCTAGCCAATGCATTAGACAAGAAGTATGGTATCTTCAGTTGTTTCTCTGAGTGTTGTACATGACAATGTCCGTCTCCTGCAGTAAGTCTCCTGCTGTAACTCATGGTAAGCTAAAAGGCCATTGTTGTACAATAACACTCAATTATGAAAACGTTCTGTTAAAATTAATGGTACTAACATTTAGACTACTTTCAGTGCAGTATGACATGCTGACATCCTAGAAAGAAATCCAGAAAACCCACCAATTCTATGCAAAAACCCAAAGAAAAGCATAAAACTTTTGAAAAGTGTTCATTTGGTTTCGCAGTTTTAATGCAAGTATTCTTGTATGCAAAGAATAATGTGAAATGGCAAAAAGACATACATTTATGAAATATAAAAAACAAATCAGTTGGCATTTTGGTTTTCAAATCAGTGCTAATTTTGTGAACCAAGATTAACTATCAATTAGATGGTCAACTAATAGTTATTGATTTAAAGTGAGACTATGCAACCTTTGCTGAGCAGTGCCCACTGCGGCTACAAATGACAATTATGGGATAATGCTAAATTGCTACGCTACGTTTTAGCATTTAGATAAAATGCTAAGTTATTGTAACTGTAGCACAAGTGGCGAAGAGTCATAAAGTCAGAGAACTGTAATCAGTAATGTCCGTTATACAGCAATATTTACCCAACGTTAGCTAACATTAGCCACCATAAGCTACTAGCAACAAAGCCCCTGAGTGTATTGAACTGAGCAATGGTGTGTTTTGTTTCTTAAGAATTCAACTTTTTATTTGTAAGAGGAAGAATGATTCATTTGTTCTCTCAAAAGTTACATAGTCTGGCTTTAAACTCAGTATAATAAAATACCAAAAGCAGCAGAATGATTTTGATATGTTACATGTTCTGGTGTTTAAATTATATTAACACATACTGTATATATAAATATATATAGCCTCATATAAATGGAATCTTTAACCATCTGTCTTCCCAAAGTGCAATTTAAAGGAGCCTTTTAGCTCATGATTACAGAAAAGGAAGTGACTAGTAGTTTCTCTGTAACCCAGTTGTATCAGTAAATATCTATATATATATATATATTTAAAAGAAAGGAAAGTGAATGTGATATAAATATGTCCCAAAATGCAAATGTATCTGTTTATGTGAGGGAAACTGCCCTGCATTTGATATTCATTGTTGGGAAATGTTGTCACCTTACATTGATGTGGAAGTTAGTCAATGTCATGCTTAAATTCTGTGTTGCTGTAGCTTATTCATAGCAGCTTGATTAAAAAAAAAACAAACACTGTTTCTACTTGACAGAGGGGGGGGGGGGAGGGAGGGAGGGAGTGTGTATCTATATGTATCTGAGTGCACAGGACAACATCCAGGGAGGTAGACTTCAGAGCTATGGTGGCCCTGCTGAGACAGAAAGGACTTAAGAGAAGGAGGGGAGTAGTGACTGAGGTGTGAGAGACGGCTGGCTTTTTAACACCCTCCTCAACTGTCCCTTACGGGTCTCCCATTAGGTTCCATTGGAAAAATCGGGTCCGCCCAGAAGAGCAGCCTCTCCCACAGTGCGTCCACACATCCCTGGCTCTGGCCCTGCCACCGTGGGGCCCGGGAGTCCCGTCAGGGCTCCACTGGACATGTACTCCTCCAAAAAGAAAAAGGGACTGCTCTCCAAAGGGAAGAAACTATTGCAAAGACTTGGTGCTGTAAAATAATTTCTTGACATACTTGGAGTGTCATCTACTTCCTTGTCGTGTTAAAAAAAAAGAAAAAGATCATCAAAATATAACAGTGGACAGGTGGCATTTGTGAGCTTAGCAAATGCTTTATTCTTGTACATCTGTTGTATACTAGAATATTTGTATTTTGTTAACAGTATCAACTTCATATTTTCAATAACACATTTCATATTATGGTCCCGAGACCTCATGGTATTGAGTATCTTACCTCCAAGTCTGGCTGATGAAGATTTGCTGTAGACAGAGACAGGGCCCAGGGCATTCTCCATTTTGCACTTGGTCAAGTCTGATGGCACTTAATACACCACATTATGAGTCTGACCAGTGTCTCTGTGTACAGAAATCAGAATGTCATTCAAACACTGAGGGCTCAATTAAACCTTGGAGTCCATTTTGAATCCGAAGAAAAAAGATGGACTTGGATGGCCTCGACATGAGCTTGTTCAAAACAGCCCGTCACATAAATTGTATGAGAGGTTTGCATGCTTTACTTCAGCACATTCCCTCCTGACCCCTTGAGAGTGCATGCAATGTGATGGGCTCAGTATGGAACCTGGAGCAGGCAGTACTTTAACACGGCATGGCTGACTTGCTGTGCAGTATACTGTGACAAATCAGCAGAATTAACTCGTGCTCTCCTGCCCTATCTCAACAACTGTGATAGAGGCAAGTGTCCCCACCCCCACAAACATGTCAGACACCTACAAAACAAGCACACACTGTACCTACTACAGGGTCTCTGCAGTAAAATCATCCTGAATGGAAATGCCTAGTAGATCCAACCTCCATGTATTTGCCTTATAATCGCACAATGGTTAGTACTTTGTCCAGTAGAGCGTGCAGTCCATGCCTACTATTCATTTATGTTGTTACTTCATAAAACAAGAAATGTTTGCAGACGTTAATCCTGACTTGTGATGTGCAGGGTATTGTGTGACTGTTGTGATTTCCATAGGACCAGAGCTAACATATAACCGTCCAAGACTCCTGTGTTGACAATGTCCATCATCCATGTTTAAGCCCAAAAAAGAAATTCTTTTTAATCTTAGAAATATACTTTAGAAAACAGATGAAAAAGGTCAAAAGGTCAAAAGTTCTCCCTGCATATGTTAGGGGCTACTGAGTAAATGAAGCGACTTTATTTTTATGAGTTCACTGTTTTTGATGCCACACTGATGCACATCTGATTTAAAGCAATGACTATTATACAAAGTAAACAATATTACATGAATAGACTGAATAACAAATAGAAGTAGTTAGTGTGTGATATAGCATCAGCAAGTGAAGTCCTGTTATTGTACTGCATTTGATTCTTAACATGCAACTTTTGGGCTTCACTAGAAGACTAAAGGTTTAACTGTTTTCACAGTAGTTAACGGTGAGACACAAGGCTACCTCTACCCTTCTAACCCAAAATCTATTAGATCTGGAATATGTTTATTCAAGCCAATCTGTCATTGATGCCTGTTCAGTGTGTCCCGAGTTATGTTGGTGCAGGATACAAGTACTGTATATCAATATATATATCTACACCTTAATGTAGAGTAGTGAATGTATGATGAATTGAAAGCCAATGTATTTTCAAAGCTGCCCAAAAGGATTGTGCAGATGTCCGTCTTTGTGCGTGAAATGAAACAGTCCATTATTTCCTCACACCATTGTTTTCCATTTCATCCTCATGTATTTTAAAATCTAGCCTATTTTTTCTATACACAAGAGTTGAACTGAAACTGCCAAAAAAGAATGTATGCAAAACATTCTGTAATACTTTCTGTACAATTCTCGGCTGAACAGCCATGTTAACCTACGGTTAACTGTAAACTGTACATCTTTTCCTATTTATGGACCATGTCTTCAGACATTGCTTCTATTCATTTTGAGTGACTGTTGCTCTTTTTGTACTTTGTCCATTTGTAAAATTGTTTTTAAATGTTTATACTTGATTTTCAAACTGCCTTTTTTGTACATTTAACTTTATAATCAAACAGTGCAAGCTTTCCCCATGGTGTCTTGAAGACCATATTGTTTAAAAGTCTGCAATTGTGTGCTAGCTTTATGATAAGAATTATCAGCCTATATTGATGGTTACAAATTATTGTGTGGGTGTGCATGTGCAATCTTTTCTATAAAAAAAAAAAAAAATCTAAATAAATTTGATATTTTGTAATGTGCGCATGTGTGATTTAACATAAAACACCAGAAATGACATAACACAAACAAATGTTTATTAGAGCCATTTGCAACACAGCAATAACAAGACCCTGATGAGGAAAAAAAATGCTTAGCTTTATTTTTCCTTAAAAAAAAAAAAAGGAACATCAACTCATATTGGTAATGAAGTTATAGGTGAATAGAACAACATGTAGTCTTTGAAATAATTGATTTCAGAAACTGCTTCAATTAACTCACAGATCACGTTGCTTGTGACATTTTACTCTAACATCTTTATCCACTTTAACACTACACCTTGCAAACCTAAAGTGTATTTCCAAAAGTATAAAGGGTGCATATTGGTCATTTTAGCACATGTGCTTGCTTTTGACCTCAATATGTAATATAAACCTGTTAAACTGTGTAACTCAATACACAGGGCTACCTGACTCAATCTGACGCTAGAAATGCAAACAAACTCTTAGCGTTGTCAAAACTTAAGCTTGATTATCATCATTTAAACTAAAGAGAACTTTTCTAACAAAAGTTTACATATGGTTCTTTAGAGTCCGAGCCAAACAAATTGCTAATCTCTACATCCTTATAGGTAGAAGAGGAGGTCGTCCAGGTTCACATTGGGCTCCCTGTGAATGCTTTCACCCACAAGGAAAGCCAACTTGTGTGCGTACTGGCAGGGCGCAGGCACTCGGATGATCCCCTAAAGCACAAATATAACAAATATAGAGAAAGTAAACTAGAGCATGTCAATTCCAAAAATCACTCTGACCTTTACTACTACTTTATTGGCCTAATTGATGTTGGCTCTCATCAGTTATTATTCTTAAACATCAGAAATTCAATAACAGGTTGTACCCAACTATAATAAAATGCCCACTCCTGTACTGAAAGACATTTCAGAAAGAGAAACTATGAGTATGACCGTCCAGGATGAAACAAACTTATAAACGCACCGATTTCAAATCCAGCCTACCTGCCAGTTGTAGTACATGTGGCACAGCTTGTAGGTAAGCCGCTGCATATGATCAGGCTTCAGTCCACTGGTGTCGTACACAACATTGTAGTGGGTTGGGGAGACGCTTCCAGAGCGGACAGCCTGGCTCACGATGTAGAAGTCATACCTGGCAAACAAAGCTTGCAACAGTTAGCTACAACTACTACTAAATAAATGAAAAGATGCGAGAACAGCTAAAAAACAACAACATACCACTCTGGACGGGTGACCTCTGAGTCAACGATGGTGCCTGGTGGAGGGTTGGACACCTTGCCATTTATGTGGGCGAAGAACCTGCTGCTGATGCGCTTCTTCACCACCACCACACTCAGCTTGGGCCTATGACGAGGAGATGGAGAGGCTCCTTCAAAAACTGAAATTTACTGATTCATTTGAGCTCTGTTGAAGTTCTTGTGGTGTGAGGGCTCCCCCACTCGGCAACTTATATGAACAAAGTACAAAGAGGCTCACATTCAAACTTGAGTAAATATCAGTTGATCAGTTATTGGCATTACTTGTGTTTCAATACCTGCTGTTCTCGAGTCAGCACATCGAAGAGTTTATGAACAGCTTCTAAGTGCAGCAGCTTTTAGAGAGGGCTTTTAAAGAGGAAAATACTGGACATGAAAAACTCACAAGTAGTCTTGCCCCATGGACTTGATGGAGTCCATGATCTGTGAAACCTCGTAGTTGACCACGCTGTGCAGCTGGCCGTCTCCCACTCCATCTCGGTACACAATGATGCGCGAAGGCAGGCAGTTGTTGAACTTCAGATACTCTTTCAGTGCAGCTGGAAAACAAATACAAAGTTAGAACAGTTATGCTGAGATTGTTGATAGAGAATTAACATGTATACTGAAATAAAACTGAAATTTGTAAAATTAAGGAAAGCAACTTGCCACTTAAAGCCATCTTCAGTCCGTCCATGATTTCCTGACCTTTGTGCTGCAGCACACACTTTGAGAACCACCTTGACAAAGAAATTAGAAATATCACACAACTTATTAGATGTACTATGGCACTACACTGAAGACCGGGAGATTAACAAAACCCCTGCTCCAAGTAAAGCAGACCTGTGCACATGTGAAGCACAACCTAATTCAGACTGTAGACCCAAGTACAGTATGGAAAGAAACTGTGCAGTGCTTCATGGCACACCGTTGCCTGTCTGTTGTAGAAACTAACCTGCTCATGGTTTGGTTGAGGCTGGCCACTAGAGCTCCAATGGACCTTTTCCCTGCAGTAATGTCATGGTAGCAGTCAATGCCCACGATCATCAGCTGTTTGAGCTGCACAAAGAAAGAGGTGGGACAAGTTAGCTGTACTTTTATGTTCCAGTTCTGTCGCAAACAGCATCATGTTTTTTACCCCAGCCTTAACCTTTGAACGGACTCAAAAACTGTCATGGAAGCTAATGCATCGTCTGCCTCTCATGACATTTCATGTCAACAAGTTAGGAAATACAGTCACTAACTAAGAATCCTTATGAGTAAGATATGGGTACAGCTATTCAGGTTTACAACCTAAGGCTGACAAAACACTAATATCTGCAATACATGCCTGAATCAGAAAGACAAAGTAAGCGAATGTCACATTTGTATGTAAATGTGTGACATAACCAAGCATAAAGCCCCCAAAACAAGATACAGTGACGATAGCAAAGAAGCAAGAAGAAAAATAATTCCTTGCCACTTTGGGGACAGATGGAGCTCTTGGATGTCAGTTTGTTAGTTTAAGCCTTTGTGCAACCAGCCCCATATCTGGCAATAAACAAACCTGATTCAGACCCCAAAACTGATTCATCCACTCGTTACATCCTGTTTAGTGTCTTGTTTAAATGTGACACGATTAAAATTGGTGAAACATTACCATTTTCATTCTCCTGAAAGCTAAATCCACTTAAGTACTAACATCTTGTTTTCCCATAACACCCCTTAACTTTTAATTTCTTCAATGTACAAATAAATTAGTGTGCACATGACTTACAGGGATTTCCACACTCCAGAGCTCTCCTCCCATCTTGCAAGCCATCTGCAGAGCAATCTTGGTAGCCACAGTCATGAGTGCATGAGGTCGGCTGAGGGTACGGGAAACCACACACTGGCTGGGAGTGGGGCAGTCCACACAAAGGTACTTCTTGATGCTGTCATACTTGTCCTTCCTGTTGCTGGGGAGGACCACCACCACCTAAACAAATGCAGACCACTGGAAGTTTTCATACTGCTTCGTTAACGGGGCACATCTCTATGCCTCAAAAACACAACACACACATAAACATGGCTACAATGCAAACAAGTTCATCCATGGTTCACGAGAAATGTCAAAGCACTGAGTAATAAGCAAAAGTCAATCCGTTCAAGGTGACCTGCACCTCCATGTTTGTATTATTTTGAGTCACTAACCATCTGTGTTTGGGGTCCAACATTCTGCTGCAGGGCTCTGAGGAGAGACTCCTGATAATCCTCATACTCAATCCTGAAACGACAGCTTATAATAATTAAATGACATAACCCACCCAATCAATTTACTTAGTTAGGTAACGATAAACTAAGGTTAGCAAATCTTCAACTTCCATTACTAAACAATTTGAAAGACATTCAAATACTGTAAGCACTTGAGAAAAAAGGTCATATCAATGAGAGGTAGGCTAATAATCATAAAGTTTAATCAACACCTCTAAAACAGTTTCAACAATAACTGAAAGCCAGAACCATTATGTATTATACTGCTTTAGTTTTAGCTAAGTGTACCTAATAAACTGGCAAATGAGTGCATTTAAATTTATGTAATCTGACACCAGACTGTAGAATAATTGTCATATTCACAAATTACTTTTCCTGATGCTCAAAATTTAAGGAAACCAGGCACCAGTCTGAGCATCATAAATCATGTCACTCTTTAAGGATGCAATAATTTCCTCATATCACAGGGTGGTGCAGAAACCATGTTTTTGACTTTGGGATACATTTTTCTTATGCTACAACTCACATGACAGCTCTCTGTATGCGGATCCCAAGTGGACCTGAGACTTTGCCGAGGGTCTGCAGGAGGCACTGGGCTTCGCCGCCGTTACGACGGGTGTGAAACATGAGCCAGTTATTCAGCGGAGGAGCGCTGATCAGAGGCACCCCGCGCATCTCTTTGGACCAGTCAGCTGCCCAGGTGTTGTACTCATACTAGGTGACACAAATTGTTACGTTAATCTCTCAATTAAGATCATATAAATAATCAATTTAATTAATTCAAAACACATTTATGTAACCACAAGCATATTATACCGATCTTGATCCCTGGAAAATCTTCTCCCCTGGGAGGACTCTGCCAGTCAGATTTAGGAGTTTCTTATCAAAGTTGAGCCCCCACTTATCCAACTCGGCCTGTGCGTCAGCATTCCTACAAAATAATTTGTAGGAATTAAAATCAAAGCCTGGGATTATACTGCCTGAAGATGCTGACAGAGAAATTGCTATTTTAACTGCTGTGCATATAAACAGACTAACTACACAAGCTGCTGAGATGTTGGCAATTTCTAGGGAAAACAGTGAAGAGCCCTCATGATTGATTAAATGATTAAATATTAGATAAACAACAGTATCTAAACAAGCAGGGAAAAGTAGTTGTGACAGGGTCAATGTTAATGTGTGTAGAATAGCATTTGTGATGTATACAACTTCTTCACTGTCAAGTAGGAACTAATAAAGAGTAATTGGGATTTTCAAGGCATTGAAATCACATCTATGCTACCATGTATTGATTAGACCTATTCTGCAGGCTGGCCATGAATTGCTACAATGTCTGTCTAGTGTGGACAGATCTCAGTTAAGCATTTGACACCGACTATGAAACTTTTGGCTATAAGTAAACATAAAATACGGTTAACTGACTGACACATTGATTGTCACCTACTTCTGTATGTTAGTGACAAATCTGTTGAGGCGTCCCTCCCTCTGCTCTGCGGTCAATCTGGTGTGGAAGCTCAAGTCCTTCATGACGTTTGTGTCCGCACGCATCTTGTCAGTCAAGCCTGTCAAACACAATGAGTTTTCATTTCAAGTTATGACAAATTTCACTGAATGGTCATAGTTTACCACGCATGACATCCGAACAGACCAAGAAGTTTTGCGGCAATTAACTGCTGTCAACAATAACCACATAAAAAGGATTTCAGAGTCTGTCTACACAGTTTTATGCATAACACGAGGTATGGGCTGGGTCTGGATTGACTTGCCGTTCGGTCTGGATGCAGACCAAGGTCCAGACTTTGAGAGGTCCTGCTATAGGTGAAGCAATAAATGCCTAAAATGTCAACATGTTAAGTCTGAATAAAGTCCAACACTGGAAAATAAGATGGTAACCTGTAAGGTAGCACAGCTCTGGGATGAGCATGGCTGGGCCAGGAGCAGGTTCTCCAGCAGCACCCAGCTTCTTCACATGGCTGATCAGCAGCACCTGGTTCCCATCAGTGATGTCCAGGCCATATTGCTTAGAACACAAAGTATACATATTTGAGTGCAGACCACAACAGGACAAGTTCGTGAATAAGGTTAATATTTAGGCATATTACTGTGCTCTCTAACCAGATTTAGCCCAAGAATTCCATCCATACGGCTTCAAGTATTCTCGTTAAATTTTCAGAAGTTATTTTAACACAATGCTACATTATATTTGTGTGTCAGTGTGCATCTGTTGAGGCAGGAAGGTTGATATCAATTAAGTTTAAGTTACACCAATACTTGTCTTGAGTGCATGACACCTACAGTCTTGTAGTAGTTCTTGAAGGAAATGTCCGTGTCTCCCCTCTTGAATGTGTTGTTGGGAGTGTGATCCCATGCAATATCATCAATCCTGTAGGTTTTGTTGTTGTACCTAAAAAATTGAGAGGCAGCAAGAGAAGAGTTAAAAGTCCAGCACAGGTATTGAATTAAGTGAAGTTACTTAGAGGTGCTTTGAAACAGATGCATTCGTGGGGCTGACGAACTTCACTTCCAAGCCCATTATTATAAAGACACAAGCCTTCTGCATATTAATCCAAGACTGTGTGTGTGGAATGTGGATCGTACTTGGTCAGGACTATGAGTCCAACAAGCTCCTTAGCGCAGATCTCAGGGAAGCGTTGACTTCCACACTGCTGCCTCAGGTTGGCCATGAAGTCAAGGACCGTCTCACTGCGCAGCACCTTGTGGCTCACGTCGGTACACAGCATGATGGATGACTCGTACTGCAAGATGGTGGTGGTGTAGCCTGGCCAGATGGTCAGCCTAGGATAGACGGACAGGCTTACTGTATTTCATCCCAAACCTTGTAAAAAAAGTTGTTTTCAATCATTGAAGATTTCCCATTAACACAGCTTCAGATAACTGACCTCTGCCACCTCTCACAGTCTACTGGGACAATCATTTTAGCCATTAAACACCAGGATAACTCTTCAAAATCAAAAAGCCCTTAGTGAGAGATAGTCCTTCACATCTTATTTTCTACTACGAGGGCTGCAAACCGTCTGGTTTTATTCTGTAAACTTGATTTCTTACACGGTATTCATTTACAAAAGCAGTAGTTAACTTGATTAAACCTGTAAGAAAGCAAAAATGTTCCTTTTGAAAAACAATTGTCTGACTGTACTGTGGGTTTCCAAGTCTAAAAATATGTTTGTGAAGACTTCTGTATTGGTGAAGGCATGCTACACACAATCATACATGATGAGGAACAACTTTTGTTAAGGCCAGGTTGAAAGAGTGAACCTACTGTGCCCATTCTGGGTTGTGAATAAATCTAATGCAGAGTGTGAATTACAAATAGTGTAATGAACTGAATGCTTCACATTTTACTTCACATTTTTAAACTTTACACTTTATAAATCTTAATACATACTGTGTGCATAATAGAGCTGTATAGAAGAAAACAATATTGAGGCAAATGAATATACTTGTGCTGTGGGATGTTGAGTGGATCACCGGGGTTGTAGTAGTTGCGTCCAATCTGCTGCATATTGAGAATTCTCAAGATCCTGTAGAAATGAAATAATGTTAATGAGATGTTTTAAAGTTTCCAAAGATCCAAAATGCTGTGGTGAATTGTATTCATGGTATCTAAGCTTCTGTAATCAGATGTAATGAGTTACTTCTATTTGTACATGCAACACTAGTGTGCACTAGTCACAGGCAAATCCAATTACTGGACGATGCTTCATTTAATTTGGCTGATGCATTACATATTACAGTCCTTACTGTGCATTACTTATTTTTAAGAGAGACCTGATAACTGGAAAATTTACCTTCTGAATATGATGCTGTAAAACTGAATGCACACTGGTGACGTGGGTGGCAGTTCATTTGTCAGGGTGACTGTTATCTGAACCTTCTCTTTATTCCTGGTCTCGCTGTGGAGCACAGTCTCCTAAACACAAGGTTAGACAATGCAGTACAAGGAAGGAAAGCAGCATTTGTCTGGAGGGAACAAAATTGCAAACTTTCCCTACCAATGAAGTTACAAAAGAACCTTCAAATCAAATTACAAGTATTTTTTGCACAGGGGGCAGCCTGAGCAAATTAAACCAATTTTAGCCAACCTTCTAATCACGTACCCAGCCTGACAATCTGTCACAATGTGATAAATGGTGATTTCAAAAAAAAGGTATACAGGAACTCACTGTAGAGCTGATTGATTTTAGCTTTGCAAGTGACAGCATGGGGCTCTAATGATGGTAGTCTCAATTGGGCCAACTCTGATCTAGTAGGGTGCAAGCAACTCTCCACATTACAAAATATTGGTAACCATCCAACAGTGCAATTAGCCTTAATGTTTTTTTTTCCCTCTTAAATCTGTATTCAGCATCTTCAATTTGTTAGATCTGCTAAATGTTTTACAGATCACCTTGCCGTGCAACCTGTGAGGCAGAAAAAGCAGAGCTCCATCAAAGCTTCGCGCTGAGCCAAGTGCTTCCTCATGTTGAAAGAGGAGGGCAGATCTCAGGCGGCGAGATTCCATTGGTGGTTTGTAGTCCACATGGTACTGATACAGAACCCACTGAGGGCGGGACAGGATGCGAAAGTAGTTTGATGTCAACTGAATGGCAGAACCAGATGTTCCTGATGAAGTACACACACACACACACACAATTTCAGGGAGTAATTTACAATCCCCTCCACAATTTATAAAATGTACATGTGCTGAATGTGTTAGTGTGCATCAATTTCAAATGAGGACAGACCAGACTTTGATTCTTTAACATGCTCCATAGCCTGCCTGGTGTTAACCCCTGCATCGTGAAAATCACGGCGGCGTCCACCTCTTTCTCCCAGCTTCACCTGCTGAAATCCAGCTGAAATCTGCAGAACAGCTAATAAAAACAATTTCAGATCGTCAGGACCACTTTGCGTACATTGCGATGCAAAAAACAAACTCCAAGATGTAATACACTGTACGACAGTAGGAGTAGTTTGCACACTTTATAGTCCTGAGAATGTACATTAGGCATAGTTAATGTTCAACTAACTGGCAAGTAAAATTAACTAATCACCAAAGTGCAGGTAGTGTCCATACACCACAAGCCCAGTGTATGCCTATTTTCTAAAGTTTGTTTTGTTTCTTCTCCTGGTTTGAAATACCCAGTTCCCCTCCTTGCCATGGTTAATTTTGCTCTTGGTCTGAAGAAGGTGCAGACAATGCACTGAAATACGTTGCATAAACTGCACCTCTCTGGAAGACTTTTCTGTGAATCCACATTTTTTTCTGCATTTCCACGCAGACTTTCAAAAGCAAGGAATAGCCAAGATCATTTAACATAAGAAACAAATATCTTACTTGTACTTTGTGTTTGACTGTACCTTCTGCAGAAAAGGGTCCTGGAACACCTTTCTGCCTCCCTCTACCAACCAGCTCTCCCTCTGAGGGTGGGGCAGCCGCTGGTGCAGGCTCTCGAGCCTGGCTCTTCAAGAAAGAAAAAAGTCGGAGATGTGGCAATACAGTGTTATTCTCTCCGTTTTCAAGAAAGATAGTTGTCAACCATTTTCAGCATCCCGCCAATTACTTTTATTATATGCGTTATGAAGGGCACTGTTTAAACAGAGCTGAATATGCAGAATTTCAATTGTCCTTTTACATTTAGCACAACAGATTTCCAATAGTGGTGTGTCCTTCCTTGCTCAAGCCTCCAAGTAGAATTAAGGCATTGATATACTAAGATAACTGGATACCATTTACCAAGATTGAGCCCGTTCATTCCAATAAAGGTTGCTCACCCAACAAAGGTTTTTTTTTTCTATTCTTGGTTTGCAGCCCACTACACATGTGCATTAGTGTCTTCTCTCAGTGATTTTACATTGGAACAACAAGATGCACAATAAATAGCATTTCTAGTCTCTGAAGAAGTTTTATAAATATCAAACTCTTGTGGTCTGGTAATGATTGCCATTGTGTGCCATTTCAGATATTCAAATATTAAAAAGGCGGAGGCAACAAAGCTGTGTCTTAAGGAAAACGCTGTCAACAATTTATCTGGGGACTGTTTCTTCTGTAAAAAAACAAAAAGGTACCCATAGGAACAGTATGGTCTGTGGATCATCCTCTGTAACAGTGGCAATTGTCACGTCTCATTGTTGAGCACCACAACAAAATTACATTCATCTCCAATTCATTTGGATGGCAACAGAAATCTCAGACATGTCTCCAAACCTGTGCAAATAAAGCCAAAAGAAATCTACACAACTAGATAGATATCACTAGAAGTAAGCAAGTAAATGTTTACTATGATAGTGCTACACCTGAACATGGTCCTAAATATTTCTGCATCAAACAACAATCAAGGAGATATAAAAAGGTTAATTGATTACAGTGAAGTCTGCTCTTACCGCTCCAGGTGCAGCAGTCTCTTGACCACGTGCTCTGCCTCTTGATCTTGCTCGTGCCCGACCAGTCATTTTCAGACGATCTCAAATGCTAGAGCTGTTTAAAAATAATATTCTACCATAATGCAAAATTAACCCCAATGAACTAAACACATTCAGAAAAAACATTCTGACAACTCATCCTAGCTAACTTAAACTAAGACGTGAAAGCGTCAAGAGAACTTCTATTATTTGCTGTGACAAAATTATAACCCAAACTTACTTGCCATCAAAATAATTTGATACACATCATTTGATGGTGCCTGCTAATTAAGACAACTACGGCCCACATCCAGCACTCAACCAGCTAGGTTAATGCCAAGCTTGCTAATAAAGTTACCGCCAAATTAAATCTTTTTCCTTTAGCAGGATATGGCACGTTACATAAGTTAATTTAATCCGTTAAACTCAAAATTAAGTTAGTTAGTAGACTGATTTGCTAGCTACCGTTAATGTTATCCGTGCTAGCTAGTTAATTAGCGATAGTTAACAAACGTGGTGGCTAACGTTGAGACCTCATTGACTGACTAAAAGTGGTATAATTTTGATTAAATCTAAATTGGTGAAGAAATCAGATTCACGCATAAAATGTAATGTCAATATCAACATATGTTATATAAATCTTAACAGGCATACTCACCTCTGAAGAAAATTTCTTTGAACTCACTATTCACGACGAATAAAGTTTACCACAGGTGCATGAAGACTTGCATCAATTTAGTTATAGACCTCTTCACTGAGAAAATTAATACGCTTGTAAACTGTTTTTGCCTTTCATCAAACACTTCTTCAGTTTACATTAGGCATCAGTATCTATTACAAGTGCAGTTGTTCAGAATGAATCTAATGAAGACGTTATTGAAGGGGTGCTGAAAAAATGAACCAGAAAAGCTTTAGAACTACTTTTTCAAGCGCAGTGATCCGTTTAATCTAGCGCTGTTGTGTGTGCATTTTATTTTTTAACAGTGCGATCTCAATTGCGACCACTAGATGGCAGCAAAGCTCGTAAAGTAAATATACAGACTCGGGCTGTCTGGGTTACCAACACCTACTTCACTGAGTCTCTGATGAAAATCAGGGCTCTGATACACATAATGTTGTTGTTTTATAAATCAGCAACAAAATAAGGAATGTCCAGTTGAGCTTTTCGGGACTCGGCTCAGTGTGAACCACAATAATAGCAGGAACATTTACCCAAAGTGTCACTTTGACTTCTTGTCATTGATCATAATTAGTAATGTAGAGGTAAAATGAAAGGGTCAAGTATAACGTCCAGTTTGTGAACATTATAAGCCGATTCTATGATAAATAATATTGTAAATTTACATCATAAAAGTTTATGTCAGGTTTAAACAGTGGGTAAACTAAGTGTAGATATAAATGCTAATAATAAGAAATTAGCCTTAAGGGGGCCTGTAGGCCTGTAAGTAAGGTCTTAATGGATTCAAACTGAGGGTATGAATGAAAATAAAGTATGACCATGTTTTGTTTTGTTTTGTTTGTTTGACTGACAGACCATAATTGATTGATTGTGTACTCATGACCCTTTTATGATGATGTCTGCAATTAATTAATACATGCTAGCTTGCTCCAAGACTAAGACGGTCTTGTCAAGTTTAATATATGACCATGATGAAAAATGTATGATTTGGATATTCAAGTCTTAAGAATGCTTTTACAAAGTTAAAAATTCCTTTATGCACTCCTTTTAAGAGGTACCCGGTCATGAGCTATTTTTTCTTCCCAGACTTTTCCTCTCTTCTCCACATCCTACCATTTGAAGCACAACTTGGCACCTCAGAGGGCATTTTTAGGAAGATGTACGCAAGTCTTTCATGTCTGAGATCTAAGAGTGATTACAGATTCAGACCTGAGGGACCAGTCTGGGAGGACCTGCTTCAGTCACTGTTTACCTGCTAAAAGAAGACTGAGGGGAGATGAAGAAAAAGGCAGAGACATCAGTGTCATCAAGCCTGATTGTGTGGTAAAAAGGGAAAGTCACACCGAGAGCCACATGAGACACAGAAATCCACTATGGTGTATCTGTCTATGAGCATGTAAACAGTTACAGATGCAATTCAACATTACACACACATAGTAATAATATGTTTTCAAAATGCCGAACAATATACACCTGACACAAAGGGTCCTGTACTGTAATAGCTTTGATAGAAAAAAAAAGAAATGTTTTCTTCAAAAACCACGCTATCTCTTAAAAAAACAACAAAGGCCATTGAAAAAGAGTAAAAATGAAAGAAAAAGACGAAAACGTGGCCAGGGAGAGGGCTGCAAGCTGAGCGGTGTGAGGCTGAGAAAGGTGCACCCTGCCAGGGACGTTGATGAATGCGCTTCAGGCTTCAAGCTTGCCCTGCAGCCCCCAGTGGCGTGGATTCCACGCTTACGCTAATCACGCTCTGTGAGATACTACGGCCCAAAGCTGATGAAAGGAAACATGCAACACAGTTAGTATATCAAACTGGCTGCACACACAAAATACACACCCTTCATTCTTACATTATTATCATCACAACCAAGGATGTCATCGTCGTCGTCACCATCCCTGTCAGGAACATGTTTCTGTATTAATACATAGTATTTGTATGATATTCATAGCATTCAACCACACTTCCTGTTTGAAACGTTAAAAGCAAAACATGATGAAAGCTTTCGTTCTACATAAATCACAGTGGTTCCATTACGCTTGAACTCCTGATTGCAAAACTAGAACAAGAGGGGATTCTGAATAATAAGGATCTACCGTGCCATGATACCAGTAAGCGGGTTAGGAAAATTTGATTATTCTCTCGCCTGCCGTGGAACCTAATCTGCTCTGCATCAGTGTGTTCCCCCTTAAAAAGACACAGGCACTGCATCACACAAACACACACACACACACACACACACACACACCCACTTGCACCATGGAGTTTCTAAGCCCATGCAGAATAAGCAGTCAAACCAAAGCATACAGTATGTTAAATCTTAAACAAACTGGTGTTCTATTTGTAATGAAGATGGAAAACACCAACAGTTTCTGGCTTTGTTAGCGGTGGTGCACAGTTGGTGTTGTCAAAATCAATGAGGTTCACTTCCAATAGCAGACCTCCATCAGAAGTAGTAGAATAATTTCCAAGCAGATTCTTAAGAAAAAGCATAAGAGATGGCATTTAAGTTTCTCCTACATTTAAACATTTGTTGTCCTAAATGATTAAATGATTAAAGTTAAAAAATGTCTCTTTGTTTCCTATTGGAAACAAATGAATTAAGAAACGGATTTTCTGCAGCACTGTGGCTCTAATGGACATTTAATTGCATACATACTTAAATTCATCACCTAATGTTTGAAATAGCACTATACTTATTCCAACCATACAATTAGTGACAGCATGACCATACTTTACATGCCTCATAACCTGCACTACCTGTCTGCTAATTGATGGGAAACTAGCATTATCCAAAGCAAGTGGACTATTATTGGTGTCTCTAATTGTTCACTATTTATGTTTTACTGTATATTCTTTGCATTTTGAAGCCCTAGTATATTTATATTTACAGGGAAACTCAATATCCTAAATTGTCTAAGTGGTAAAGTGATGTTGGCTCAGCGTATGGGACTGATTTCATGTTGATTTCTTGTTTTACTTATGAGCCTTTTAACTCATAACGTTTTCTATGGGGAAGCTGAAACTATGGGCAACAAAGTATCTGGCAAAGGACACATGACAAGAGTTTGTGGGTCAGAATGACCCTGAACAGGGGCTATAGGCCAGGAATAGAGAACAGTATGTACTTGTGATGTGAAGGGTTTAAATCAGACTCGTAATCATTGTCACATACTGTACGATACGTTTTTTCTCTTCTATGTCTTTCAGGAACACTTTCTAGCAAACCAGGGAGCTAAAAATAATCTTTCGAAAAACCACACACACTGTGGCTGAATTGCTGTAAAAACCAAAACACTAACTGGGTTCACACATGCTCATCATGATTCAACCCCTTATCTACACTTCCTGCAAGCCTGAGCGCCAAGGACATATCGCATTCAGGTTCCATTTATTTGGCAAATACCGTTTCCTGTTCATTTGATAACAAAAACCTTTGGCTGGTGGCCTTGACTTGTTGAAGATTATTTGTGTAAACAGATACGGGAAATCTGGGTAGAAAAAGATTTGATTGCATGAATCTGTTTGCTGAATAAAGTAAAGGTAGAAGGTAAACAATTATAAAAGTAAAGTAAAGAAATTATCATTATCATTTGTCAGTTTGCTAAGAGGAAGTAATGGCAGCATATGACTGTTGCATGAAAGAATTTTTAAAATGTTGTGTTTGTGAATATGCATGGTGTGTCCAAACGCTAGCCAGCCCAACCTTTTTTTTTTTTTTTTTTTTGGAGAGGCAGAGGGTGAAGGCAGCAGGAGGAGGAGGAGGAGGCCTGTGCTGACCATAGCAGAGTCCTGCGGAGGCAGAGCCCCCTCGGAGCCAGCCACAGTGAGGATGCCATGTGATCTCTGAAAAGTCAACAAGGGTTGGTCCACAGCTGGGCTGCAGGAGAACAGAGAGCAGACACGTAGCAACACCCTCCTGCTGGGAGCAGCCGAGGAGACGGAGGACTCACAGCCTGCCGGTGAATCTACTGTAGATTTCTCCCCCTGAAATGTGAGCAGACAGCGGGGGGAATCTTCCCCGATTCAGTTTTCATCGTTTCAGAAGCAATTCCTATTTTTAGCGCTCATTTTAGTTTGCATACATGGTTGGATACTAGCCCTTGGACTCCTGCATTTAGATTCTTTGACAATAAATATCACACCGTCTCTGCCGAGCAAACTCACAATCCATCTCCTCTGTGCCCGAGAGCCACCGCACAATGGGAGCACTGCAGATTTAATTTCCACAAAAGATTAAGTTGCCTTCTGCATCACTGGAACTTTCTGGGGATTTGAAGTTGAAATCTCAGTGGTTATGCCTCTCTTTGTCCAAAGCATTGGTTTGAACAAAGGTGCAGTGAAGCATCAGCAGCAAAGAATCTAATAAGCACAATGTGGGAATAAAGCAGAGGGGAGTGAGCATCAAAGGCAGCCAGGCACAGCATGACTGGCATCGGTCTGAACTCCCAACCTAGGACACTCAGCATGCTCTTCAGCAATCACCCCCTTTAGACCAGTCCTGGGCAGTAATTAAAACCACCATTCCCACTGCCTCGGTATCTCATTAGCCACAGGACCCTAGGCTTTCATCCTTGCTTGTCCAAAAATATCACCACTCCACACCAGCAAAGATGAGTCCCGCACAACCAAAAACACACGTCTGTGACATCTCTGAGATGAACAGAGCATTATCTAACTATCATCCAACTCCAAAGAACAGTGGGAGATCACAAAAGCCTGTCTCTTCATGTCCAATGTAATTATTATTGCACCTAACAGAGATGATTTGGAGGGAAACTGTCACCCTGCTGTTGGTTGATTAAATCTACCTGTGCAGGAAACAAAGAATAAATACAGATATGAAAGAGGAACCAAAACGTAACTATGACACATTTGCTCTGCAGGGAACAAGGCAGAAAAGAGTGCTTTGTATAATTTTGTTTTCAGCTGCAAACATCAACCAGTGTTTGTGACTAAAACCCATTAAAAAATGAGGACAAACTGATACATTTGAAGCTCCTACGCTTTCACTATCAAAGGGAGGATTTGGGCGAGTATCGGTTGCAGTGGTCAGATTTAGCACTTTGGCTGTAGATAAAAAGAAACTCTTCTTCCCATGTTTAATTCAGTATGAGCCATGACTAACTCATGTAATATACCGGGCCTCTGAAGTCAATTGAAGGCTTCTTTGCTCGCTTTGTGTACTGTAGACAGAAATGAATGTTTCACTGTATTTTGATGGTGATGTGCCTCAGCACGAGGATGCAGGTCAGGAAAATACGTTGGGATAGGTTTATTTTATTCCCTGGTAAATCAGTTCTTTAGTATAGCAGCAGTGCAGAGCTATACTAAAACCTTAATCCACTGCATGTTATTAACCTAGTTGGCATTATTACCAGGCTGTTTTTGTGCTTTCAAATGACAGCAAGAGAGCTAATAGAAAAGACAGGATGTCAGCATTGTGTTTCTCTCAGGTAAACAGTGGCCGATCTGTCTTTCAATGGCCACTTCTAAAGTACTTATTTGTTGAATGTGTCATGAACCACAACAGCTACTTCTGCAGAAACAGTGGTAGCATCTATAAAATGGTTTCATAAAGAAATTCCGACATGTTGCGTTTGTATTTTCTAATTGTTTTATGATCCTCCAATGAAGAGTTGCAAAATAGTTGCAGCGCTAAGATGCCCCACCCAATCACACAAAGCAGGAGAAGTCTGTTCCTAAAGAGTGATGTTACATCGCCCTCACAAATATGCCAGCCACTCCTCCTCCTCCTCTGCCTGCTGCACAAGTGTGTGCGCATGTTTGTGTGTGTGTGTAGTATATGTATTTGAAATGGAGTCTCCCCATTCTTCGGCCATGAGAAGCCTCTGATCTTTCAGTCACACAAAGACTTGTGCAAGACGAGGATGAGCTCTCAACCTTTGTCAACATTCAGCCTGAATCCGCGGCTCTTTTAATGACAGCAGCGCATTGTTTACGCGAGTGTTTGCTCAAAAAGGCCTTGATGCCACAAAAACCATTACAGACCGGGTCCCCATTTCCTTTCCATTATGAGTCAGTCGAAATTAAAACCCAACCACGAGCTGGTTCTCAGCCAAATTCAGCTAACTGACTCTCTCCCGCTCTGTTTCTTTGAGAAGCCTTTGATGTTAGCAGGGGGCTTTTGCACTCGCAGTGATGGTAACGAATGATACTTTAAGCGATTCTTTTTTATCCGGCGAGCTTAATGAAAGATTAATGGGTTTGATATTTTCCCTTGTTTATATTTTATTCAAAAAGTAAGCCGTGGTCCTTGGAACCTGTTAAAAGCTTCTTGTTAATGATTTTATGGATCAGTGGAAGCCACATTATGGTCTTTGGCTCTCAACGCAATGAGAAGTGTTGATTGTCTTCTTAGCAACATTATCTTTACATGAAAAGCATTGACCTTGAGTGCAGTGCCTACATCTTTGTCTGATATGGATGCGGCACTTTGCAGCTGCGCCGGAGATATGTTCATTTCCATATGTCCTAATTCGGCTGGCTGCAAACTCCCCATTTCACTCTATTTCACAGCTCAAAGGATGAACTGATTCAGACTCAGTGGATTTTGTAGTGGCAGTCTATAGATTTTCCCTCCAGCATAAGATATTGCATGTTGAACAGAAGGGTAATGTCAGATTTGATGATATAGAGGAAACGTACAGCTGACTGCCAAACAGAAAAAAAATGGTTCTCTTATTCCCGGCTTCCTTCAATAACAGCTGACTGTATTTTGTTTATTGTTGACTGTATTATATTCAAATTAAAATATTCCTATTACCAATCAAGTCATATCTAAACATGCCGTACATTAGGGTTGGACAGCCCTAATGGTTTGTGTTTGTGACCCACAGTATGCTTCTGTAACATGATCACATTTAGAGCTTGTACGGAGATTTCTTTTCTTCTTTCTCATTTCTTTTTAAAGATCTTGAAAAGTCTTCTCCCCCTATGGGAGGCACGAGGAGATCAAGATCAAAGACTTCCTCTAAACATTATTTTTAATGCACTGTATTTGACTGATCAAGCATTTTTTTTTATGGGATGTATTCAGAAGAGGACTTTTCCATTGTGAATACACTGAGGATCGTATGCCAGTTATCTTTACTACATATACATGAATGAGAGTGATTTCTTCCCCTGGTGATTATAATAATATGAGAAACATTTCTTCAAGATTTTTTTTTGCGCTTTGTTTTGTTTAAAGGGGCACTCCACTGATTTTACACATGAAGTTCAGTTTACTTGTCATGAGGCACACTGTCCTCTGTCAAAAACGAGAGCGTCAGTCATTTCAGCAAATGCCCAAAAACAACGCAGCCATAGAAATGATGACTCTTGTCCGCCGGGAGCAAAGGAGGAAGTAGTGTCACGTTGTTATAGAGCGACAAAGTCCAGAGGGAGCAGGTCGGGGTGGATGGTTGGGTCAATAAAACGTCTGACTTTAACATGTGAGACCACTGTTTCTTTACCATTTCCTAATGGCAGTCAATGTGGGTTTCGCAGTCATTCACTAACCTTAATCACATGGTTATTATTGTAACCATGACAACGAAGGTCCTCTAACCTTTACGAACTAGTACTACGATGTTTCCCTAAACCTAACCAAGTCGTTTTTGTGCAATGCTTGATTTAAAATACTTAAGAAATCTGCTTTGCGAATGTTTTATGATGAAGTAAATGCATTCTACACAGTTATTAGACCTCAAGGATTGACAGTTTTATTTTTGAAATGGCAACGTCGTCCTGCCGATAGAGGCACCAGATCAGAAAACGCTTCTATGTGATGTTCTGCAGGGCATGGACCGACTATGTACAATATTTTGTCTTTTAATTTGGAGGACTTGTTGCATGAGGAGTACTACTCACCCCGTAAAAACATTTGTATAATGTCTTCTGTGGCTCTGAGGGAGGGATCTTTTTAAACTTTGTAAAAATAACCCTGATGATGTCACCATCTAATGACAGATGCTATCAAGTTGCATTATCCAAAATGTAGGATCCAGAGCTTGACTCATATAGGGACTAAAGGTCAAGATACCTCGGCTTCTCCTGCTTCGATTTTGACTTCAATTTCAACTTTATGGAAGTGCTGAAGTGTCCCTTTAAATAATAATAAGAAGAATTGGGGGGGCGTCCTGGTGACCTGGTGGTTATGATGCACACCAGGTTCTGTGATCATAATGTCGCCGGCTTGATTCTGTCTGGGACGTTTGATGCATATCCTTCCCCCTTCTCTTTTGCCTCATTCCTTGTCACCTCACAACTGTCCATCTTCAAAATAAAGGTAAAAATGCACAAACATTTATATTAAAATATAACTAATGAGGTATTGCAGCTAAACGCAGAATTAAATATGAAGCAGTATAAATAATTAAAATTCAACTTATTTCACCATTAAATTACCATGCTGACTACTAAAACGTGTTATACTTACGCTTACCACAGTGGTATACAGCATACCATGTGCTATTTCTCTCCTAAAGTCGTCTGTCTGCCAAACATATGAGAGGAGTATATTCTCCAAATAAAATGTGCATAAATCTGGTCTTTGCTATGATGCTGGTTGTGACACATTTTGTAGAGAATCTAAAATTTCCCTTCAGAGGGACGTGGAAACAAGAAGAGTGGCATAGGTCCACATCAGCAGTCGCAACCATTATTTCCTGTGGTCTGGTGCTTACTGCTTTAATGTGTACTGGATGAAGGAGTGTGGTGTAATCAGGAACCCACAGGACCAGTAAAGGACCCACAATAGTCTGACTGCCACAGCCACAGGAAGGATGTGAACCCTGAGAGACAGACTGCAAGTGTGTGTGTTTGTGTTTGAGTGTGTGGAAGCGCCGAGAGAAAAAAAAAAGAAAGACAGAAAGTAAAAGAAGGGACTGAGGGGGAGAGCATTTAGGAGGGAACAGTATGTTTCTGAGTGTCAGGGCCTCCTGTGGCCCTGAGGCTATACTAGTCTCTCTCTCTTTACTTTCTCTCTCCCCTCTCTCTCTCCTTCTCTCCAACCTCTTGCTCTGTGATTTATGCCTAACCTCTGTAATTACAGTGCCAACCGCAGCAGCCGTCAGGTTCAGATAGGGTGAAGCACAGACATGCCCCATCACCTGAGAGCAGCGACTCGCCAGCTCTACTGATAAATACAGCTGCAATTTTCCCTTCAGCCTAATCTCCTTGACATTGGCTCTAGGAACATATTTGTGTGACAACAAGACAGCGCAGCGCCAGACATCAGTCAATTGTTTTCCATTAGAAGACACAGTAAGGTTATGAAGAACGTATGCTCTGCAAGTGAATCAAATGAATTTCTGTTGATTGATCGTTGCTCTTATCAGTGAGCTTTACTTGTGGTTATTTTACTGTGGTCCATTACTATTAAGCAGACTAATGTAAGGATACAATAGTAGCTCAAAGTAATAATGCACATGACACCAGCTCACTTGGCATGAGGCGTAACTGGTGCAACAGTGCAGCTGTGGGATGAAATATGATTGGTGGTTATCTGGACTTGGTGACCTGCAGCGCGGATTCACCACCTGACCTTGGATACAAAACACCCACTCTGAACCCACAACAGAGAGGAAATATATCTGTTGCCACGTGTTTTGGGAAGGGAAGCCCTTGGATTTTCAGAGCCTGCTCCTCTTTGCACTGTACATGTATGGGGATGTCCATGACACACCAGGCATTGTTAGTGGACAGAAAGCTCTCTTTGGCAGCCCCCTCGGTGAAGCAGCACGATAGAAAGTCAGAGAAAGAAAAGAAAGAGAGGAAGAAAGAGAGAATGTGCCCACATGAGTGTGACATAGTGCTGCCGGACTGATTTGCTCACCATGACAACCGCGCAGAGAGGGGGCGGGGGGACGGGGGACCCCCTGGCTTTTCGGCCCTGCACAATACAGAGAGGCATGGCTGTCTTAACCTCAGTGACATCCCTGTTGTCAGCGGGTCAAATCCTTGAATATCAATGAACTGACTCAGTGCCCCTTGCAGTGGTCCTCAAAAGTGTCCGACTCACATAAGAAGCTCTCGCTGTCCTTTCTGACCTCTCCTGACCTGCTTCCAGCCTCTTGCTGCATTCAGACCAGAAAGACTGTTTCCACAGGGTTAAACAACACTTAATGAGCACATGCATTCCTGCTTCCAGTTTAAAGTCGCCTCAGTTAATTTCTTGCCTGCTAGAGCAGTGATTCCCAACCAGCGGTACTTGTACCCCAGGGGATATCTCTGCAGCTGCCAGGGGGTACATGGAAAGATTGTGGAGTAGTTCAGCTAATTTAAATTTTTTATTTTAATTATGATTTATATAAAAAATATTAACACATATTTGTGTTTAGGAGAAAAATAAACGTCCAAATAGGATTACAAATTAGTGTTATGCGGATCTTTAGTATATATATTGTCACAATAATAACCAGAAAGCTAGCTATAATAGACTACCTGCACAGGACACACTTCCTACCAACCTGAATTAGTTGTAACACATTAAAGTCATGTGTTGCCATAGAGATTGCATGAAAACTAGTTAGCAAGCAAGAAGAAATGTGTATCTAAAAGTAATGAATAAATGGTTGAAATAGTTAGCTAAGAGAGGATAAACAATTAAACTAATTAGCTGAAAGTAATGGATAGTTAGCTCAAATTAATGGTTAAATGCTTGAAATAATTAGTAATGGGTAAATGATTGAAAGTTGCAGTAAAAATGCAAACTTGAATGCAAACACATTTGGAACATGACAGGTGCAGTCAGTGACGGGGTACTTTAAAAGGGATACATCTGATTGGATGAGGGGGTACGTCAGATAAAAAAGGTTGGGAACCAGTGTGCTAGAAATCTTTTTGATAGCAGATAAACAAAAGACATTTCTCAGGGACACAAGCAAACTGGCTGCAACCAGAGCAGCATTCCTACAGCAGCGCCACACATCAATTCAATTCCCATCTACATCAAGTCATGTGTTTCCTGCTTAATAGAACATTTTGTTGTCTGCAGCAGTGCTTCTTCCCCTCCTTCGAAGAGCAGAAGAACAGAGGCTTGTCTTTATGTTGTTTTGTGAATCTAGCCATGTTAGTTCAAAGTGTTGTCCGTGACCCGAGGCAGTGATCAAACAGAGTTAAATTTAGTTCCATTTCCATGTCCACCATTCTTGCTTATGATAACACTGTATTATGAACATTCATAAGCATACTGTGCAGGTGTTGTGCAGTAAATATGTGGACACATAGCTTGCATGCTTTTGTGGAACACCCTTTACCACAGAGTGCAATGACATGCCTGGCGTGGGCCTCTCTTGTACTTTTGACAGCTGTTTTATGGACTACAATCAGATTTTTTTATTTGGCCATGTAAATCCTGGCTCTGCTCACATCTGTTCTTAAAGTAAATCTTTTGGAAACTTTCCTAACCCATCGTAACTAAAAATACAAGCGCAGTTTAGTCAAGTGTTGACAAGTTTACGAACATAAACAAACCTCGGGCAGCCTCAAGTCTCATATCAAAAGATCAGGAAATAAATTTCAGTGTGAAAAAATGTCTCAAAGCCAGCAAGTCACTATGTAAACAAAGACAGCAGTGGGGCAACTGCGTTTCAACTGGGTTGTCATACTGGAATCACAGATTGGCCCTTTAAGTGGGCCGTTATTTTCCACTAAGGCCAGATAAGTGGGTCCTGACCCCTTCTCTGTGTAGATTAGCTGCTGCTGCCATCACTCCCATTACTATTATCAGGACCAGACAATCTGGCCCGCCACCAGTGTCCAGGAAACCGAGATTCTTTTGCCACGCTATAGCTTGATTACTCAAAGGAACACATGCACTGGTATCAGATACAGTCGCAAAACCCAACAATAAAGTCATTTATCATCTCCTCAACTGTTCCTCGATACTTATCCCAAATTGCTTTCAGTCCTGTCACTGCATAAAGCAAGCTGGGAGCTAAATGGGACATTGTCCTGGACCGCTGTAGAGCAACACATGTTATGTGTTCAGCGTGCCCATTCACATTAACTTGATTCCCCAAGAAAAAAAAAAAGAAAATCTCTGCAATGAGTTTTGCCATACCGAAGAGAATCTGGCCAAAACCTGAGCAGGAAAAAAACGCAAGCAAGCTGACAAACAGTTGTGTTGCCTTGAATTTTACGACTATATAAAAACAAGACTTTGAATTGCAAATACTAATTGTAGAGACACCAAGTAACTGAACACCACAGCTGACTACGTGCGAGCCAGATGCAAAACCGGACACTGTATCAGTTTTTGTTTGCTTCTTCCTGCTGTCATCGTGTGTTCATAGATTGGAAGTAAGATCTCTAATACAGCTTCTCTTGTGTACAGTATGTGCTGTTTTCAGTGGTGGAACAAAGTACATTCCAGTCCAGTACTTAAGAACAAATCTGACATATTTGTACTTTACTTGTGTGTTTCAGTTTTATACTACTTATATTACTTCTATACTCCTTTTAAAGGAAAAATTAGTTCAATGAGAGGATTGATACCACTGTACATGTCTGTAAGGTAAGTATGCAATGGTTAATATGTGCTTAGCACAAAGACTGGAAACAGGGGGAAACAGCCAGCTAAAATACACCTACCAGCACCTCTAAAGTTAGGAATTTGTTACTGTTGGACAGAACCAGGCTAACTGTTTCCCCCTGTTTCCAGTGTTTATGCTAAACTAAGCTAGCCAGCTGCAGGCTACAGCTACATATTTACTGTACAGAAATAAGGGTATATTGATCGGCACGAAAGCTTAAAAGTACTTTCTCCAAAATGTCAAATTATTCCTTTAAATTAGATTAAAGGATTAAAGACAAGTCATCATTAATGATTTCATTATAAAATTAATTAATAATAAAATTAATCAGTAATATGTGGATAGAATTCATAGCATTTTCTTTTCAGGTCACCCAGTTGCATGCCCACATTTAAGGGGTTGATGTGTTTTTAGGAAGTGTGAGACATTCACACACAGTTGTGAGTTTTTTGGGAATTTACAGTAATATCTAGTAGTAGTTTTGTTAGTAAGTCATTATTAAATGGGTAGTACTAGTAGTGCTATTGTGTATCTTGCTGTCCATTGCACTGAATTTATGTAAAAATAGTCAAATGTCTGCGTACAGTATATTCTGCCAGCAGGGCCAGGATGTTTTCTCCAAGTTTATGTGAGAGATGATTGTGTAGTTTCCTTTCATGTTCTCCCCCTCTGTGCCATCTTTCTTTGTTAAGTTTGCTGAGAGTGTCTTTGAACCACAGGCATTTTCTCCCAGCGGTGTTCATGAGCCCTGCCAGATCCATCATCATCCCTCTCCCTCTGTCTATCCCTCTATAGCTCCTATACTGTCTGTAAACTCACGCACACGAAAATATATACACGTGTAGACAGTCTCCTGTCGTGCTTGCTCTCTCCACTCCACCATCAATCCTGTCACTGCCTTTATAACATCTCTGAAAGATGCCACTTACATGTGACAAACAGGAGCATGTTTACACACACACACATACACATGCACTCACACATACATGCAGTTAAATGCATATATGTGCTTTATGTGATGCAACTCATGAAGGCATTCATTTTCTGAAGCAAATCATTGCATCTGAATTGCTAAGAAATGAGCATCAACACAAACAAGATTGTATGTTTGTGTGTCTGTATATGTGTGGGGGTGTCTGTATGAGAATGTCCACTGACAAAGGAAAGCCGCCCCCCCACTCCTGTAATTCTGCTGTATTTTAAAATAATCAGAGCTCTTTGCAGTGTGGATTAGGAAGGTGGCAGATCAGAGTCTGCTACTAAATCACCATGGCGAAAGACCTTGCTTCCAGCTGACACCAGACTATTCACATCCCTCTAACCACACAATCTCTTGCCTTCTCAGTCACGTTGCAGCGCATGGGTGCCAACGCTACTCTACTTCTTCCTTACATCTGACAGTGTTGTGTTGAATGTTGAATATCCATCATTGTGATGGTTGGGAACATGTGCACCATGTTCTACATGCCGTTGTTGAGTTAATAGTTTGACATTTTGGGAAATACACTTATTCCCTTTCTTGCCGAGAGTTAGATGAGAAGCTTGATACCACTCTTGTATCTGTCCATTAAATATAAGTCTACTGCCAGCAGCTTCATAGCTTAGCTTAGCAATATTCCTACATGTATTTGTGTCAAAACTGCTAGCCTGGCTGTGTTTGAAAGTAACAAAATCCTAACTTTAGAGGTGCTGGTTGGCAGATTTTGTTACCCTAGGACAGAGCCAGTCTAGCTTTTCCCCCTTTATGCTATGCTAAGCTAGCCAGCTGTTGGATATAGCTTCATATTTAGCGTACAGACATGAGAGTGATATCAAGCTTCTCATCTAACTCTCGGCACGAGAGTTTTGTCTGGTAATAGAACAAAAAAAGCATAATAAGTAAGTTTACAGTGTGAGAGAAACGATGGCACTGCCTGAACTAATGTTGAATCTTGATGAGATTTTGTGGTCTGATATGGTGCACCTGTTATCCCATTTCCATATGTTTCACAGTATGCACTGCGTTTCAGTGTGAAGTGTGTGGTTGTGAAGGAATTTTCAAAATTAATTCTAAGAAAATATCGTTGCTGAATAGCCGCCAGTTACTCTCATATAGTTTGCCAGCTATCAGTGTGCATGCTTTCACATGCACCAAACCAAAAAAGACAAAATCTATAAAAAAAAGAGAGTCAGGCTTAAGGGAGGAGGCTGGCATAAAGAGAACAATGTCTGCAAAGTAGCTAGTCCTCCGAGGAAGTGTGCCGCTGCCCCACTTGTATGCAGGGGGAGTGTCTGTTTGCACAGGTCTCTGTCAGTTAACACTAATCTGCCTGATCTCCACCTCAAAGTCACTCACTTCTCCACATGCAAATAAACATATTCAGTCCTCTTTCAAACCAAAGCCACTATCAAACACTCGTTTGATCAGCAGAGGGCCTGCAAGGCAGTTCATTATGCATTTGAAAAAGTGCCCTGCCCCCGCCTTGCAGGCAGAGAACTCATTGTTGCCAGGTTTTTATGTAATTACTCTCACCTTCAGCGGTGGCTGGGAACAACTGCCTCCACAGCAGACTGAGGTGTGTGTGTGTGTGTGTGTGTGTGTGT
This sequence comes from Macquaria ambigua, assembly GCA_008360985.2. Lineage (NCBI taxonomy): Eukaryota > Metazoa > Chordata > Actinopteri > Centrarchiformes > Percichthyidae > Macquaria > Macquaria ambigua. The sequence continues at coordinate 433,314 of VMKM01000002.1, read as the reverse complement.
GTGTGTGTGTGTGAGCTGTTAGCGTGGCTTGTTATTGCAGATTGGGCATATATACTGTACTCTTACATTGCCCTAGATTCTTTGCTATATAGATAATTCTGAACATGAAGCCCACCCACACCTCCTTCAACCATAATCCTCAGAACTCTGGATGTATCTACCAGAGGAACTTGAGGGATGAAAAGGTGCTTTCATTGCATTCTCTGATAACACTTTGGTCTATGAAACTTGTCGCTCTCTCTGGAAAGTTTTTGTCTTCAATAACCCTCTTACTCCAAGTTACTTCTTCAGCAGGAAAACAAAGCTGTTTCATTTGTCGCGATGCACCAACTATTTTTTTCTTCTCTGGTACAGCCAAAGGAGGCAGCAACTCTCCAAAAGGCGACAGATTTACATTTAGAGCAGCTGTCACATAAGAGAAACAAGTGCCAAGAATCAGTATGGGTCTAATACATTAGGAGCATACATGTTGGAAGAAACCCACCCACCCCAGAGCTCCAGCCAAATTCCTTTGTGTGTATGTTGTGTGTGTGTGTCATGTATGAGTCTATGACATTGAGAGGCTAAGCACTGCTTTCCAAACAGACAGGCCTGAACTAGTAAACAGGTGCTGCTAGAGCAGCTAAGGATGAAGACATGGGGCGTCTGCACAAAGCCAGATCAAAGAGAAGCTGCCTCAGCCGCCAGTCATCCCAGCAACTTGATTTATGTCACTGTGTCAGAGAACTTTATGACTGCTTGCAAAAGCAGAAGACAAAGTAAAGGTGCACAGGTTCCTCCACAGCCTCGCATACAACAACACAGCATACAGAAGAAGGTACTATTGATGTAGAAGCAGGTTTTAAGGTTTTCACTGGTAATGATTTTCCTTGCTGCTTTCCCTCTGAACCCGAATCAGCCTTTGACATGCAGAGGAGGCTTAATTGTTCTGTCATTTCGACTTTATGTTTGTAAAACTGCTCGGTTCCACAAAGACACTTAACATCAGCTCAATTACAGAGTGTGAAAAGCTGGCGCTGGCGAAACCAGTCAGATTAAATTAAATCAAGGAATTATCAATGGTTTGATGCCGTTTCAACAACACTGATCACAAGCAGAAGCTCCTTTTTGTCAACACATCATAAGCCAACGCCGACACTGCTATCTCCTGCATGGCACAGCGGAAAGAATGAGAGGCAGGAAGTGGATGAGTGTGGGGTGACGGCATTCGTCCTGGTGGAGTTTAGAGATATGTGGGTCTGAGATTCATCAGCCTTAGTCACATGGTTGTGGTGGGGTTCCCCGCTTTGTCAAATAAAACGTGTTATCACAAGGAAGAACCTTTAATGATCTGCAACACCAGACGGAAGATGTTTCACTCTGCTGAGAGACACTCCTGTGATCTGATGAAATAAGATCTATACTTTTAAAAAGCCTAAATCCAGCGATACATACAGTTGAGTGATTTCCAAAAAGAAAAAAAAAAACTTTCTTGCCAGCAATACTTTGCCCTTGCTCTGAGCAGAATTTTTCCCTTTGAAGAGAGGAGAAGAAGAGAAGTGAAGCCTGCTTGGCTGAAGAAGCCCTGGAGGGGGTGGTAACTGTCATTTATATTTACAGCCTTCCCAGACACCTCGAGGGCTGTTATCCAGGTGGCCTCTGTTGAAGCTCTCAGAAGCACTCACACCTTTTTCGCAACTCAGAGTATCAATAGACACTGGCTGACTTTGATTCAGCCACATAAAGGTTGTGAGTCATGTGCTTTCGACTGTTAAAACGGGTTGGGTTGACGCTGGAACTTGAATGCCCTCCGGGATAAAGCATTACTACACTTCTGAAACTTTATTAGACCAGAGAGGACTCTCTACCATAGGTTTTACACTCTCAAAAAGATTTGAAAGAGAGGCAGATAAAAGGTAGAAAAGGTCTTGTGCTCCAAAACTGCATCTTTTGTCAAATATTAAAAAGGATAACTTCATGCTTATTATGCTCACTAATCTATCAATATTCCTGCATATGTGTGCCTATTTGCATGTAGTCAATGACTTTTAAGTATCCATGTTTTCCTGTTGCTCTGACATCACTGTCAAGACAAAAGTCAATTGCCGTAGCTTAGATTCAAGACTAGACTTGTGGCTCTCAGAGCGTGTACCTTCAAACTGTTGACAGTGTGAGGATCGTTTAACACCAAACATCTCAGGATACCACACAATGTATTCAGTTTGCTGCTTCAGTCAATATGTAACTACTTCAAATCCAGGCCAGATGTGTCTTTAGAAATGTCACTATGCCTTGCTGATAAGAAGGGAGGAGATGACAGATATTCTGTATTTTTGGTTTGCAGCGATCCTCTTTTCAAAGTCAAACCCTTCAAACAGTCTAATCCTGTCCTGAATGAGAGCTGGATTATTGTATAACCCCTTCATTGATACGCACAGACACATGCAACACAGCGAGGGAGAGACTGAGAGAGGGAGGAGAGTGGACTAAAATAAAGTTGTATATCCACTTTAGCTGAGGTGAACAACTATACAAAGGGTTATATAAGCATCCAGCAGAAAGGCAGCTAGGAGAACAAGTTAGCAAAACTCTGATGTAAACCACAGCTATAACATTGGACATTTTGGTCAAATAAACACAACCGTCAAGATGTTAATTTGTCCTTTTGATAACATCACCACTTTGTGAATATTGGCTGAAATGTTGACTAACAGGAGTAATTGTGCACACTGCTTCAAGGTGAATTTTCTAATCAAATAGTATCTTTTCTAATTGCACAAATTAAAGCCACTACACCAAACCTGACAAATAAAATGTTGATAATTTCTTAGAAGCAAAGATATACAAATCAAAGACTTAACATGTGATTATATATTAAGAATTCACTTATTTAAAACTATATGCATAAGTGACTTTGTTACCTTATTGTACTGAATATAAACAGCAAATGGAAGGCCATAGACAATCCTTTTACATCATATTATTTTGCTTTAAGTTGTCTTCGATGCAGCCACACGGGGAGAGACATAAATGTCCAATTGTTTCCTTATGAACATTAAAAAACAAGAATAGAGATGCCGCTATTAATGCTTCCTGTGTCTGTTGACTTAAGCATCAACATGTCAAGCATGGTTACATCCTTTTTTTACATGTAAAAGTGCAAGTTTTTTTTTCCCACAGCAAGAGATATGCTGTGCGTGTACAACATTTATGAGCTGATCTGAACTGGCCATAAAACCAATCAGTTATCACTCTCGTAAAAATGTCTCTTTGAGTCGCCTTTTGGTCATGTAAGCAATGTTGTCCGTCAATTATTTTTAAAGCTATTCTGAATCCCAAATATATTGTTAAACCCAGCTCTGACATACCATCACATTCACAAATGAAGGTTAATATTTTTATGATGTATTAAAATGACTGCTACAAACTGTCTGTAGATAAATAGTGAGGGTGAGAAGCACAAGTGCTGCAATAGTAAAAAAAAAAACAAGCTTTAAGCGGCTGTATGAGAATGGAGACCCACTTCAACACAGAGAAGAACAACACAATGGCAACACACAATTCTGGCTTTACAAACATTTAAAACTAGAACGTTTTATTAATTTTTCTATAAAATCTGAGGTTTTTAGAAATATATACAAACGTTCCCTTGTGCTATAAAACAGCAAAGACAAAACATGGAAAACTCAACTGCGAGTACAAATAACTTTTCAATAACGAGTGCTTGATTAATTTATGGCATGGATTTGCCTCACAATGGGAAGTTCGTAAGGTCCGATTTCCATTAAAAAGCCTCAAAACACAACACTCATCTCTCTGACCATTTGCCTCCATTGTCTATGGGGTCCTTTCATTGTCTGTAATATGTCACTAACAGTACAAGTGTCTTTTTTTTTTTGCCTGTAAGGAAAACATCTATTGCACATTATTCAAGTAACCCCGTGGCACATCCAAATGGTTTATTCCACTCTTTTTGTCTGGGGAACAATAAGATTTTTTTTTTCTCTACCAAGTATCCCAATAGGATAAGTGAATCCAGGAGTAGCAGATTTTTTTCTCAAACAAAGGCAGCTCTTGTTGCATGAGATGGATCAAGATAGAAAAAAAAACCCACGTTGCATGATCTTCAATGCAGTTTGCATAAATAAAACATAAACCTTGATTCTTTTGATGGCACTCTGATTACAAAGTCTCGTTTAGGTAAGGGCTTTACAAGTATTTTTTGGGTTTATACAAAGAGAGCCAGCTCATACACATGTTGGAGGGGGCCGTGTAGGCTCATACTTAGTACTGTGGCCCTTGAGAGATGGGTGAGGTTTGATGTAAGGCCTGCTGCTGGTGAACACACTGGAAGCCTTCCTCCTCGTCCTCTTCTTTAGCTTCCTGCTGAACACATTCTGCCACGACTGCAGCGTCTTTGAGGTCCAGATCCACATGCCGCTGGTGATGCCCACCACCAAGAGCATGAAGATCTTCACCATGAAGATCTCAACAGCGGGGATGGAAGTCTTCATGACACACTCGTCTGATTCCGGCCCGCTGCTGTCCACGCACTTCTGCTCCCCTGCCAGGATGCGCCAGTAGTCCATGTTGAGCCTCTCGTAGAAATAGCAGGCGATGACGCAGGTGGCCGGGACAGTGTAGAGGACAGAGAAGACCCCGATGCGAACCATCAACTTCTCAAGCTTGTCCGTGTTCTCTCCCTCTGTTTTCATTATCTTACGAATGTGGAAGAGGGCCACAAAGCCAGACAGCAGGAATGAAGTGCCAATAATAAGGTAGCAGGAGAGAGGAATAAGCACAAACCCCGTGAGAGCTTTGACATCCATGCTGCCCACGTAGCAGACGCCCATCAGCTCATCCCCCGCCACCTTCCTCATCACCAGGATCATGATGGTCTTTACGGCTGGGATGGCCCACGCTGCCAGGTGGAAGTAGCTGCTGTTGGCCTCGATGGCCTCATGACCCCACTTCTTCCCCGCAGCCAGGAACCATGTGAGGGTCAGGATAACCCACCAGAGGGAGCTGGCCATGCCAAAATAATACAGGATGAGAAACACAATAGTGCAGCCGGTGCTCTCCAGACCCTCCTGGATAATATACTGGACGCCATTGTCTCTGTCACAGGCTATTCTGTCAGCTCCCACAAAAAGTCGGATGAGGTAGCCCACAGAGTAAACACAGTAGGACATAGAGAGGAAGATGATCGGCCTCTCGGGGTATTTGAATCGCTGCGGGTCTATGAGGAAAGTGAGCACAGTGAAGGCGCTGGAGACAAAGCAGAGGATGGACCAGATGGCCATCCACACCAGAGAGAACTGCTTGTCTCCCTGACTCCAGTATACATCCACTTTGGGGTAGCATTTGGGGGCACAGGACTCACTTTTCTCTACAAAGTGGAACTTGCCAGGATTGCTGCACGTCTGCTTGCTGCCGCTATCCTTAAGGTGCAGGTCCTGCCCGCTCAGAGGCCGCTGTGGCCTGAAATCTGGAGGCTGGGTGTGGGAGACTTTGGGAGGCTCGTCTGAGCCATTGTTGGGCGCCTCCATGCAGAGGTTGTTTGGGTCGTTTTTGGTCGGCAGCCGGGAGCAGTCCAGGGAGTCAGGCCAGGGGAAGTTAAACTGTTCCAAGATAGGTGAGCATTTCTGCTTGACCTGCTCACACATAACTCTACATGCCGGGATGGGGTTTGACACCTGCTCTGTGCACATGGGAGCATACAGTGAACACAGGAAAAATTTGAGATGACTGTGGCATCCAAACTGTATCAGCGTTGCAAACTCCTGCAGCTTTATTGCTGCCTCTTTTTGGTCATCATGGCCCATAAGATTTGGCATGCGAGTCATGTTGTAGCCAATGTCTTTACACTGGGGGATGTTGATCTGTTGACATTTCCCCTCTCCTGACCAGTCCGGGTCTATTGAGCTAATGGCCGAACCCCCACTGCTCCACAGGACCCATAGAACATAGATGAGGCTCGGTTTAACAGTTGAACGCATTCTCCCCTCTTAATTTAAAGAAAAATTAGGTCAAATGTTCACCACTACCACAACACACAAGTTTCTTTAATTAAAAAGTCAGCGATGAAACCTGGCTGGTGTTTGTGTGCGTCAGATCAATGTGGAAAAAACTTACAGAACTATCTGTTGCAAGACCACCGTTTCCTCATTTTAGGGTTTGGAGAGTTTAATAAAAACATAAATCCTGCACTGGTCCGACAGTGTTTTCTCGCTGGAAGTAGCGTGCGTTCAGGTCCATGCTTTCAAGCGCTCAGTTTGTTGGCTGTAGTGTTGGAGCTACTTGTTCAGTCTCTTCACCGTGCGTATCAGTCTACTGTGAGTGAAGCAGAATGGGTATGTGTTCCGATTTGTTCCCTACTTGTTTCCAAAAGATTCACATGTCCGTCCTCGCGTTTCATGTCACTTTTTCCGGAGTATCTGTCTGTGTAGCAGTGCGAGTTCAGTCCTTGTGCGACAACTTGGAAAAACAACAGAAATAATGTTCCTCCACTCCTTTATGCGGCGGGGATGGCTGCTCACAAGGCACCCGAAACAAAAGCAAAATAAGTGAAATAAATATCCTCGGTGATAATAGTAATGTGTCCCAGAAACGCAGGATTATGCTCCTCCCGTAAGCAGGGAGTTGATGCGTTTGGTGGCAGCGCTCGTCTGAGCTGGTCGGAGCCTCCGTCCCGGTCTAACCTGCCAAAAGATCCGCCTTCAAAGACAGCTACTTTGCATAAGAAAGATGACACTGACACGCGGATTATTCGCAAATCGTGCGGAACAGCTTGTTCATTACAGCAGTTTCAAAGGCTCACAGCAAACTTCCCTCTCTCTGTTTGTTTGTGCTCAACCACAAACTTCGACTACAACAGGACAGAGACACGTTTTATGAGGGTCCCAAAATGTTGCGCAACACGGCTCACAGGCGCACCGGTCCAGAGGCGCACTAAAACCAGGGCTTTGGTTACAACTGATATCTTAACTGTCTGCATATGTGACTGCAGGGCAGGTTTTTATTCCTTTCACCCCTTTTATTGCTTCCTTTGTAAAGTAAGATTTAGAATGCGAACATATATACAGTTTTTTATCACTGCAATCCATGCTTTTTGTGCAGTTGAACAACATTTTCAAGGTTTTTTTCTGTTTTGGACAAGTGCAACCTTTATATAGGCTAAGTGGTCAAAAATAATATATATTTTTACTTAAACGGAGGATATGCCGTAAATAATAAGAGAATCCATATGAAAATTGTCCTGAGTGCACAGTGACACATGACTGAACATGCATGGGTCTAAAAAAGAGATGATGCTGTTCTCCAGAGACATTCAGCAGCCCATTGACCAGTGGTGGAATAAGTACTTAGATCTGAGACTTAAGTAGAGTGTACCACAATGTTAAAATACAAGTAAAAAACACACCCAGAATGTAAAAGTACAGTAGTATTAAAAGCAAAATATACCTTAACTATCAAAAGTAAAGTACTCATTATGCAGAGCGGCCTCCTTCAGAGCAGTATATTATTATGTATTGTTTTATTGGAATTCCCATTCTTGCATTAACATGTAAGCAGCATTTTAATTTTGCAGCTGGTCGAGGTGGAGCTGATTTTAACTACTTCATATGTCTTTATAGTTTACTCTCTAAAAACGCAGCATATTTTATTTGTTGATATATGTTTTGTATGTAAAATCTGAACCTGCGAAGTAACTTGTAACAGCTGTCAAATAAATATAGTGGAGTAAAAAGTACAATATGTCCCCCTAAAATGTAGTAGCATAAAATTGAAATATTCAAGTAAAGTACACGTAGGCTACCAAAATTGTACAGTACTTAAGTAAATGTAGTCAGTTACTTTCCATCACTGTCAATTACAACTTCTTACAGACTGACTGGAATCATCTACAGTGATGTTCTTGTGTAGAAAAACTGAACATAGACCAGACCCTTCAATGTCATGCCAGCTAAATGAATGCTGATCAGTTTAAGATGAAAATTATTACATGCATGAATTACATTTTAGGGTGGGTTTCCCCTTTAAATAATGATATATATTTGATATATTTTATGCAATGTATATTTATACACATATGTAAATGAGACAGACAGACCTCGTGATTTTGAGTAAAAGCAGATGGGTTTACCACATCTTATAACTCAGTTCATTTGAATATGCTTTATTCATTGCTTAGGAGGCAAGGCCAAAACAACAACAGGAAGACAATGGATGTAAAAAGTTTAAAACAATGGCTATATTCTGTTGCCAAAGAGTATATATACTGTATGAAACCTTCCCATTTTAGGATCAGTTTAGAAAGTAACTGTGCAGGGATCAGTGTATCCCGGCCAATATTCCTAGAGCAAAATTCAACAACACCTTGCAGCCATTTCCTGTCTTTTTCAATGAAGGAAGTAATCCAGTAAACAAATAAGAAGGTTAAATTCCTTTTACAATGTCAGCCTAATGTGTTGACATTGTTCTATTGTCAAGCTCAGAGGAGCTTGCATCTATAATTAAGCTACAGCTTTCTCACAGTGACATCTGTATTCTCACCAGATCTGGACAATTTTAGTATTTTCACCATTTTGCCAGGATGTCCATTTCTTTAGTAACTTCGAGCCGTAAATGAACTGTCACAACAATCTACAATGTCTTAAGGTTTGGCCAATATGACTGCTTTTGAATCAGCTGGGAGCGATACCACAAATGCACCCTTATATTTACCCTTATTTACATATTTATTTTAGAGTCCTGGAAAGTTTGATGAACATTTTAAATCACGGACAACTCTTTAATGTGTCCTCTATGAACCCTTTATTATAGTCATTGATTCTAATAAGAGTTTGTTCCACACTGAATGTCAAGCGGGACTTACAGACACATTACAGTGAATAGCTGTTTCATTCAAAAACTTCAATTTTAGGTTGAACATTTTCCCAAGTGCTCGTGGGACTGTGCTGCGGAGAATATTTTTTGTGTGTGAAGATCTACCATATTGTATGAGCTAGGTGATGAAACATTCTCATAAATCAGAGAAAGATACTTCAAATTAAAAATTAATGAAATAATCATACTACTCAACAACATTCATAAAGCACTGTGTCCAACTGAGTGGCTACTGAAAAAAGGCACTAACAAGCCTCCACTGTTGTTTGAATAGGGTTGATTCACTTCAGCTTCGTCTAGAGTCAACTTTTGAAACACTTTGTTATGATTGCACATTGAATCAGTGGTGACTGATAAAGTGGAGTTTTTTGCATGTTCATGTCTGTGTGGGTTTCCCTTCAAGAGCTGACACTCCAAAGACATGCAGGTTAGGTGAAATGACCATCTACCCATGAATGTGGATGTGTTACACTCACTATATACGTACAGTATATGTTAGCTCTGTCCAGTGTATAACCTGTCTCTTGCATGGGATAGGCTCCAGCCCCTTGCGACCCTGAACAGGATAAGTGGTTTAGAAAATGAATGGATGGACTTTTATTAGCCTGTTAAAGTGAAACAATTCCTGTTGAGAGCCGGCCTACATAAGACAGTACCAAAGTCACAATGTGTCATAAAATAAACCGAATAAAACACATAGACTGCTGTAATAAACGGCATAAGTAAACCCTGATGATGCATCGCTGTTACAGTGAGTAAGAACTCCATCTTGGTTTTATATTGTGTCAGTCTGCTCATGGAGGAGCTGGATGGTTTGACAGGCTGGGAGAAGAACAGGTTATGAGGCCCTCTGCCTTTTTTATGTGTGTGTATGTGTGCGAGATCCTCCAGACCTCACTCACATTACCTTGTAAAAAAGTTTGTGGGGGGAAGATTTATACTCTTTTTTATACTATACGCCAGGCGCCATGGTCTTCATCAAGGGTGAAATGCTGATCACAAGTAAACAGGAGTGCTTTTAGTACATTTTCACAAGAGTCACTAAAGTGCTTTTAGAAGTATTTCAGAAATGTGTCCGGGCAAAATGAGAAACCTGGCACCAGCGTGCCTAAATGGTTTAAGCACAGCATATCTCAGTGGTGGCATTTCAGCTGTTAGCGCTCAGTGTGTGCAGCAGGAGCATAAATATAGGGTATGAATACACTTATAAACACAATCCTCCTATGCAGCACATGCTTCTCAGATTCCACTTATCCAGCTGTTAACGTTTGAAGAGGTTCGGTCCAAACTTGAGGAGAAAATACCTCATGTTCATCACTTTATTTCAAAAAGTCATAGAATCACTATTTAAATGTTCAGCTGCTAATGTGTTCCCAGTTTCTAAGCAATGCCTTTTAGCTGCCACACTAGTTTGATTTCCTGACGGACACCATTCTTTTAAACCGGCAACATTTAGTGTTGCGTTAAAATCATTTGGGTGGGAAAATCAAAATGATATGCAAACCATTTTCCTTTGTGAAAAAAGCCCAGATGCAGTAGCAGCGTGAATTTTATATATTCTGACCCCTCACAAAGACAAGGACAACAGCTGACATGCCTGCTCTGTCCCTCCCTCTCCACTAGACCTTTATTATGTAGCTGATGTGTAGGAGTAGAACAAAAAGAGATGACAGCTTTAATGTGAAGAAGTCATGTAACATCAGTGCATTCCCAGAGCCAGGGCCAGCTATGCTCTCCATTTACTGATCATCTGGCTTTCAGGAAACCCTGTCTGGCATATTTTAAAGCAAATATCTGCCCTTATTATCGCTGCCTTTGGTGTAATGAAGCTGACAAGATAATACTGTCACACAGTCTAATAAGAAGACACAGTCTACTGGTTTGTTGTAATTCATCGCCTTTGTTCTGTTCTCGCTCCTGTCTTTCCTCCTGCCTCCCTCTCTTTCATGATTGTTTTGCTGGTCATGATGATATCTCTTTGAAAATGAGAAGAAAAGGGGAGGAATCAGGCCTGTTCACTCTTTAGCATCTGTAGCCTCTGCAGCTACTACTCTCTCTTTTATGATTTTTTTTTTCTCATCTACCACCCCCCTCCCCCCTTTCATATACAACCCCCTCCTATAGCTCATTCCTACTCACACATGTGCATATAATACACAAACACACTCACTCACACACACACACACACACACACACACACAGCAACTTTATCTCATCTTTGCAACCACAACAGTGCGACGAAGAAAAGCAGCGCAGCTCCATCTCTGAGAAATCAGCAACTGTGAGATAATTCTGTAACTAATAAAGTGAAAGGGGGGGCCCTTTGATGGCTGAAGCTGAAAAGATATTTTATTTTTTTGTGTGTGGGATTTGCAATGTGTGATTCTATGGAGCGAGCTCGCTCCCCTGCTGCTAGGCTCTGGCTAGAAGCTGGCCCCCCTCTGGCTAATGTTATGGAGAATCGGAGGAATTTTATGGCTGTCTTTTCCCTCAGCCCCCTTTTTTCTTTTGTTCCCCTTTGAAGAATGACTTTAGACATTTTATTTACATATTTAACCATGGATGAAAGAAATGAAGGGTGAGGAAGCAAAGCTCCTTGGGTTCTTAAGGGAATTTTGATCATCAAAAATGAGTTGAAGCTAATACATTTTTGTTTGCGTAGCCTCAAATTAGATGGGTATCAAACACGCCACTATGAGGGTGACATTTCTGAAATTGACGCCATCAGTTCTTTGATGGGAACGATGATCTGCTTACACCAACTCTGCATCAGTAAGAGTAACTGTGGTTAGATGACTGGCATGCTGTTCCAACATGTGAGGTATGCTATATGGGGGAGATGGGGGACGTTTTAGACATGTTTGGCATTGTTGCCGGCGTTGAAAGGGCATGTTGATTAAACGTACGGGTGGGGTAGGGCTATAATCTTCTTAACCAAGGCCCTCCTCTTCTCTTTCAGAGGGCACAATGAGAAGAAACAACACACTCAGTTGGAGGTGAGACTATTTGTCCACATGCCCTGCGCATTGTCCAAGGATCCTGTTCTCCCTCCTGATCGCATGCATTCAGCGTTTAGCTCAGGATGATCCTATTTATCAACATAATCTGTTATTTTCTCTCTTATTGCCACTCCACAATTTGTGAAGAGGTTGGTGCCAAAAACCAAAAAAATAAAAATGATGGGAAAGCATCTGAACATGAACATTAAAGAACCTAGTAGTAAAAAAAAAAGGAGAATGCTTGAATATTAAAGTAAAAGTCTGTCCTATCCCAGTTTAAAAGGTTGTTTTGCAATTGCTGGCAAAGATAATTCAGTTTAATATTATACATGGTATTTTTTGGTCCCGTTTGAAATGCTGGAGCTTTAATAAGAGCACCAGTTTTAGTAAAGGGTCAGACGTTTTGAGGAAACGCATATGAATCACGCAATTAATTATTGAAGAGCCCTGTCAACATCAAAGCCTGCAGTATTCTTTGCTCGTGTGGTTTAAATAGTTCAATAAACTAACTTATTAATGGGGACTAATTTGTTTCACTCTTCACTTTGCTCCATTAAAATCTGCTTTGTTTCACTGCAGTTATTATGGGTAGAGTCCCATCAGCTGAAGGTTAACCCTCTGACCTCATTCATTGTGTATTGTGGTTGATAAGAGGAAGTCACTGCGTTATTGTAACCTTTCAAGTGTTTATAGAGTAGATTAGTACAATTATAGGCTTGGTGGACCTTTATATGACTGGGCAAGCTGTCAGCCAATCTGCAATAAACAGTGTTGTAATGAATTTTGTTTGTTATGAAGCCCAATAACATCTGGGTTGAGGCTGCTTTGAAACAGCAATATTAGTTTAGTGCTCCTACATCATACTCTTTCATGTGGTAGTCGTTTAACAGCAAAGAGAAGAGGAAGGGAGGAAGAAGTGGTGGTGGAGGAAGAGGAAGAGGAGGAGGGTTGTTGGAGTTCAGCAGCTTGAGACGAAGCAATGAACCAAAACAGTTGCAGTCAACTGCTTGCGAAATGCATTTTTGTTTTAGAAAGTCCCATCAGGCCTCGTGGAGACATTAGCAAGAGCCGGTTGACTTTACTGCAGAGTTCTTAAAAACGTGAGAGCCAATAGTAGACGTTATAGATGAAGGAGGAGGAAGAAAAGTCAAAAACGTGGTCAACATTTTATTGCCTGCATCGGTGAAGGACACTGATGGCAATATTATTACCGAGGTCCTCGTGGGGGCACTTGAGTGTGAATTACTAATCAGGAAGGCCTTCTCTGGTCTAATCCCTCTTTGAGTGGCCGGCCTGGAATCAGGCGTCTGGGGAGACTCCCCACTGCTTCTGGCTCTGGAGGCTCCATTCAATAGCGCAGCCCTCCTGTCCCATTCCCACAGTCCCCTCACACTGTGCATTGCAGCCATGCATGTGTGCACACACACATGTGCACGCACGCACCCACACACAACACACACAACACACACACACACACATATCCTCCTCTAACCAAATTAGATTAGACCCTTCCCTTTCTCCCCAGCAAGGCGCTGGTCTTTTCTCTGCCCGGTCATTTATCCTACCCTTTTGTCTCTGCTTTATAAAAGAGAAACAAATTCCCAAACAACTCCCCTCCTAAGAATGCACTGGTTTGGAAAAGGATGAGGGAAGGGCAGACATCTTTAGCAGACCTTAGGTGATGCTATAATATCGCCATCCCTTTGGTCTGTCAGCTCTAATGATGTGTGGGGGAGAAGAGTGGTGCGGCGGTGTGGCTGGCAGAGCAGTGAGAACAACGCCAGCTGTGCATCTTGTCAACCTGTTACCCCACAACAACACTGAGCGGTTTCTGACAGCAGCACTAAGGATCTCTTTATTGTGGCGCCTCGCTAACATTGTCCAACATTTGCCCTGCTTGGCCGTAGATAAAGTGCAGTTGGCGAACTGTCTGCGTGAGATGTGCACCAGTGTGTCCGAGTCCTGTAGTATTAGTTGTTTTGATTCCTTGTGTCTTTATTCCTTGTAAACCAGTAATGGACCCTGACGCATATAGGCAAAATAAAGGCCTCAGTTGAAAGGGTCTTTTGTAAGAAAGCCCCGGTGGAAGCTTATTCCTCCTGGTTGAATGTGCAGCCAAGCTATCCCAAAAGCAGCAAATTGAGATCAAAGCAAAATTAAAGCTGACTCGTTCAAAGCAAGATAAAAATGTGTGAGCCTGCAGCAATATTTTCTCTATTGATTTCCTCCTTTGCTTGCACTCCGTGGGACTGTGCTGGCTGTGCTATGCTCAGCGCCAGCATCGGAGACTCTAAGGCTGCTGCAGGGAGAAAGGAAATGACTATTGATACAGACAGAAAAACACTGTCATAATGATCAGGGATAAACGGATTTCACAGAGGGCTTGAGATCTAAGTGATTGGGTAACTTTCCATTGCCTTCCAAATCTGTTTTCACTTTGCATTAAGACACAGGGAAGAATAATGAGAACATCTAATGGCAAGCATGAGAGTGGCATGAAGAGCGAGCATGGGAACGGCATTGTCTTGTGCTGTTATTAGCTATGATTCTCTGGATAGAAGCAGGCATATAGTGCCAAGTTTTGTCATTGTCGTCTCATCCGGTGCATGGATCTCTTTTTTTTTAAAGGAGCCACATGTGGAGTCTATCTCTCTGAAGTTTATTTAGATTTGCAAGAACACTAAAGAGTGTCTTTCACAGAAATTTCTCTGGCCGCTTTTATTTGCTTTTATGTTCAGCGCTAGCACAAAGAATCAGGCACAGATGAAGTTTTTCTCAGTGCTGCACAGCAGATAAGTGCACGCTGGAAAGATGTCAGCTTTAATTAGAGAGAGCTAGCCAGAATATGATGTTCCAATAATAACACAACAGCAAACAAAATGTCTTTGTTATGTTGAGCTCAAATCTAGGTAATTATGGGTAATTTACCATCGCTGTACTTGCACTGCAGGTTGTCGGCAAGGTGTGAAGGGATGAGTGAAGGTGCAGGTGAAGGATTCAGTGCTGCGTTTGAAGTCCTGGGAGGGACTGACAAGCCTTGCAGTGAAACCTGAGCAGGTATGAAGACAAGCTGGAACAATCAGTGTTTGCAGACACCACAGACCAAGAGTGCTTCTCTCTTTCTGATGTAATTCTCCTCATGTTGGATCTTTACACAGTCTTGCACATCAATCTTTATCTACAGTAGAACAATAGCAAAGATGTCGGAAAAAAGCTGATAAGAAATCTAAAATGCCTGTCAGTCGACACCGGAGGCTTCAACAAAAATGAGCTCTCTTTGTTTTCTGCTTCTCCCAAACACATGCAAGAGTGCATTTGCACATTTTTTATGCACTCTTCACCTCTCTGTTGCGAGGTGTAACACCTGGGCGAGCTGAAAGGAACATGAATCAAGCTGAGGAAAATGTCTTTTAATCTGTTTCAGATATTGTTTCATAGCTGTAAGCAGTCTTACCTCATCTATGAAGCTTCCTCCTCAGACACAGGGATCACTGTATCTGTAGGCATTCCTCAGGCTCAAATATCAAAACAGCTCTAAATAACCTGTCATTCTCCCTCCCCAGAACATAGATGTTGCTGGGTGATCAAGCTTGTGGTCCACTTTTGAAGGAGAAATTACCCTACAATGGAATAACCTCTAAAGTTTAAAGGTTATACCATTGTAGGGTCATTTATAGATAGCGCAAAAACAGTGTAATAATTTCCGAAAGTTGAGCCGTAACCTGGAAATAAAAAGTGTTTTTATCAAGTAAACTTTATATCTACAGTCTGGCATGCAGTAAAATGCCACAGAAATAAAATAAATGATAGCAGCAGTAAAAATATCTAGTTTTCACAAATTTCAGCCCTTGTCAGAGAGACAGATGTTGGTAACCCAGTTATGGAATGTGCCCGTGGGCTTTTTTTCCCCCCTTACACTCTGAGCAAGTGCAATGGCTGTTTGACTTCTACGCGTTTGGTGTTCAAGAGGTGTCCCAGACATTGATATCAAGCTTAATACCGAGTGATTCCCATTTCACATCAGTGCCCCCTGAGTGATCGAACGGGGAACCTGTCACATATCCAACACTGTCAAAAGAAAAAGCCACTACGACAGTCAGTCAAAAGTCGTTTGACATGCAAGTTTCATGCATCCTGTTTGATACGCTTCAGTTTTATCTCCAAAGTATGCAGGATGGTATCTTTGGGGAAGGGCTGTTTTTCCTACGATTAAACAACACTTGAAACAATATGCATTCATCTCTATCTACGCGTGCAAACACACACATTCCTTTTTCTGCCTCACAGTTCCTGCAGACGAGACCGTTGCTGCCTCTTGTCACGGGAAAGGATGTTGATGTAGAGGCTTTAGTAGAAGGATTTGAAAGCAGTTTTATTGGTGATGGCTCTGATAAGAACCCAGTCAGTTAAGCAAAGAATAAGTGCACGCTGAATGTTCAAAGATGGCTGTTGTTACGATGCACAAGAGACTGGTGCAGATTGGGTGTGACAGGCTCAGGCCAGGTTTGAGCTCTTAAGCGCGTTATTAAAAACATTCATGGCCTAAAGCTTAGAGCATTTCTTTGTCTGCCTTTTAAAGTCATTATTATTTCATTTAAAACAGAGTTTCTCATTACAAATAATCATGGTAACCCAGTCAAGAAGAATTTGTTTTTTGACTAAAGGTGTGTTCAGACTGAAGCAAATTTTCACTTCATGCTTCAAGGATGCTTGAATTTGACTGGAATGTTTCAGCTAAACAGTCCATACATTGGCTGTTACTGGAAAGAATTAAAACAATAGTTTGAAATGTTTACGCTTATTCGCTTTCTTGATGAGACTTTATGAGAAGATGGATACCACTCTCATATCTGTCCAGTAAATATAAGGCTCCAGCCAGCAGCCGGTTAGCTTAGCTAAAGCGCAAACTGTCCAAAGGAAAAAAACAGTCAACCTACTAGCACCTGTAAACTCCCTAATTAATGGAATATCTCTTTAAGAAAGTTTTCGCTGGTTACCTGGCAACCTCACGGTGACAACAAGACTTCAGGAAGTCACTGCGCCCAGCCAAGACAGAGTCTGGCACATAGCTCCCCATAAAGCCAGGCTGGCTGTTTTGCCCCGTTTCCAGTCATTATGCTACGCTAAGCTAACCTGCTCCCAGCTGTAGCTGTATATTTACTGTACAGACATAACAGTGGTATCTTCTCATTTAACTCTCGGCAAGAAAGTGAATAAGCATATTTCCCAAAATGTCAAACTAGCAGTAGCTAGCTGGCAACTTTTGCACCAAGTGTGTGTGTGTGTGTGTGGAGTGTGCCTGTGAGGTGGTCAGTATGCTTCATGTGTCACTTTGTACAAACTAGTTTGTTTGAAACATATGTAAACCTTTTTTTTTTTCATTTTTTGACTAAAGGTGTATTTAGCTAATTTTTGTCTTTGTTAATCCAACATATTCGACTGCTGGTATATAGGTGTACAACTCAGTTGAAGGAATTCAAGTTTTATTTTTTGTTATCTCTGTATATTAATGAATTGGAGTCATAACCCTCTGGATAAGTGTATATTTTTCCATGAAGTTGAAACATTTTCAACTCACATGGACGCGCCTTTGCTTCAGTTTGTGCCGCCCAGATCCATTTCAAGTCTGTTTGCACAATCGCGCTGCCTCAAAAATTTGCTTTGTTTGGAACCTGTGGAACCTGACACACCTATAAGGTTGATGTCTTTTAATTGGTCTTCATGTTGTTACATAATGGACAGTATTTCACAATTATGATCTGTTTGTGTCTGCTTGTAACTTCTATCTGCAGCTTTTACTGTAACAACCCATCTAACTTCTCACATCCTTCATCCATCCATCATTTACCAGGTGTTGCTACAAAAAGGACGAGGCCTGTGTGAACCTCACAAGAAGGACAACGACCTTTGTCATGGTTGCATCCAATTATTATTCTGTTTCATCTTCACTACAGTTGTTAGGACGATCTATGCCTTCATTCACCTGAGAGAAAGACCAAAAGGAGGGTAAACAAAACTTCTGTGTCTCAAGTGCCTTCTTGAGTGTCAAGTGCTGTTGACAGTCTGGGTTCAGAGTGAGCAGACTGTTAGCTGTCTAAACAGGGTGACAGCGGACGGCCCACTGTAGTTCAAACAGGTCAGCAGGAGTGAGAGACAACACCGGCTTGGCTGGCCCCCTGTCCTCTGGGAGCTGACACAGTCTTGTTGGTGCCCCCCCGCCTCCTCTCCCTTGTGACGACTGACACCCTTGTCCCCTATCCTCTAGCTATCACCGTAAAGAATAGGACATGCTGTCACCACCATGACCCACTCTGTCTGGATAAACAACTGCAGCCTCTCTGCGTTTCAGTGTCTGTTTCTCCCTCACTCTCTCACCTCCTCTCCCTCTGTGGTTTTGACAGAGAGGCTGGTGTTTCAGGTTGAGGACGTTTCCATTAACACCTTTTGGTGAAGCCCTTTCATCCGGCCGTCACAGCCCTCATGATCTGACCACGGCCGGGCTGTTAACCTGCCGCTGTGACGACGTCGAAGCAGACAGACACCGGGAGGAAGTCCTCAGTTCAGCAAAGACTCCTTCTGTTTGCACCCTCTCTAATAATTGTTTGCTCTGCTGTCTGGAGGTGTTTGTTTACGTCTGTTGACATTTGGCTCAGTGTTGAAGTCTGATATGTGTTAGCGATATCTGTCATGTACGAATGTCGTTCCTGAGCGCAGAAGAGTCCATTGTGAGATGTAATGTTTGACACTGTTGTTTCAGCTCAGAAATATGAAGATAACGTTTCATGTCGGTATCCTTACATGCATTTTATTATATCATTTTAATTTGCAGGCATGTTTGCACAGAGCATATAGAGCTGAAGTCCTGACATCACCTCTGGGCTAGCTTATGTTCAACTATCTTCTAGTAAGTAAATTCAATCTCTCATTCAACATTTGTTTTAGCGTTTTTTTCTGAAAGACATCAATGGTGTTCTTTGGCTTTATGTTCCATATTCTAAGATAAATGAGCATCTTCTACCTCACTTCTATTTAAAACCTTTGTGATTTTAACAAAGTAAACAATGCTAGATTTTTTAGCATTAAAAACAGCTTCCATGACACTTCACCACCAGTTTTTATGCGCATTTTCAATTTGCACATAAAAACCCGAGTGGAAACACTGAAAATTCAAAAATAACAAACCTCAAAATATTGCTAAAATGTTTTTACGCTTGTCTGGGGTGGAAAAGTTGGTGTTCCACTGTTTGAGGTGGAATTTTTAATTACGTCACCTCATTGCGCCCTCTTCTTCCTCAAAGCTTTAATGGCACCCGACTGGAGAATTAGTGCCAACCATTGTTTGTCTCGATGCACCCAACTCTTGTAACATAACAGTAGTGGATGGAAATGCACATTCATTTGCATTTTCTTTTGTTGATTTTCTGGAAATTAGGTTAAAGCTGGAGTGCGGAACTTTTGTCTCCTCCTTCTGGCAGTGAGAGTAATTACACAAACACCGCCGCACGCTCATGACTTGTGCCTACAGGGGAGCTCCCTCAAATTTCCACAGTTCCAAGACAATAGTCCATTATTTAGGTAGAGTAAATGTAATAGCTACATAGCCTACTCCAAATATGTTACAAATACCAACCTGTCTAAGAGCAGTAACGTGACATCCGTTTCTGCACTCAGTCCCTGCTCTTCTTTCAGCGCTCTCCAACGAGGAAAAGTTACACCAATGGTTATCCCTGTTTGTACTGTTTTTATCTGGAGCATCAGAAACTTTTCTTCTCTTCTTAGAAAAAGTTTTTTTGAACAAAACCTGGAAGTTCTGGGTTCACTTCAGCTCTCTATAGTCACATGTGGTTATGGCTGAGCTACAGTATAAATGGATTAACCTTCTGTAGTTATGAATACGCCTGGCCTCTGCAGAGTAATGTGGGCTTCAACCAGCGATTCGTTCTTTGCCAGACAATTTATCTTTCCTCATTGGCATCCAATAAGTCAAACCATTAAAATGATGAATCAAGTTCTCATTGAATACCAAGGGACATACTTCAAATGATGGGGCAAACAATTAATGGCATCCTGTTTATTTGAAGTGATTATACTGGGTTTGTTCCCATCTGCCTCGTGGGAGGAAGTGGCGTCCCTGGTGCAGATGCTGTTTGTCAGAAGTCAGAACGGTGAAGCAGCGAGCCAGCATGCAACAGAAGAGATTCAAGCAAACTGAAATAGAACAATGGCGCTTCCAAGCCTGTATCCTATTTCATAGGGAACAATGCTTAGTTTGTGGCACTTTTCCATACACATGAAAGACAAGCCATGCTTCTATAGCTATACACTGTACGCATTTTTGTGATATTTTGGTGCCATTTGCTTTGAAGTGTGTTAGGGGAAAGACAAGCCGCTGCATAG
The DNA here is from genome assembly GCA_008360985.2 of Macquaria ambigua. Taxonomy (NCBI): domain Eukaryota; kingdom Metazoa; phylum Chordata; class Actinopteri; order Centrarchiformes; family Percichthyidae; genus Macquaria; species Macquaria ambigua. The sequence continues at coordinate 413,050 of VMKM01000002.1, read as the reverse complement.
CATCAAATGCTTCGCTCACTCTAAAGGATTTGTGGTGCGGATATAATCATTTAGTTCCAGACTGTGTTTTAATGGTTATATGTACAGTATATATTTAGGATTAGCAGCTGCATCTCGGGCCTCTGTCCCCTAGGCCCAGGATAGTTTGAGCAGCAGCTGCAGTAAATGTTGCACTATGTGACTTTTTATCCACACATTGTTTTGCAGTTTGCACCAACAGCTCGTTTTTGTTACATTACAAATGAGATTAAATTCAAGACATCCAAAAGAGCCAGCACTAGAGCAGCCAGATAGTTTAGTGACTGCTCTCTTCTTTGTGAGGACCCCCTTGGCCAAACTGTGGTTTAAGGGGACTCCTCCTCCACTTATTGTCCAATGGCATGATTGTTTGTTGTCATTGTTGTATTGTTTTCACTGTCACTTTTTGATCTTGGTTTATGGTCCCAGATGTTGGCAGAGGGGTGCAATCCCACAGAAAAGACATTTCAGGGCTGCGTCTGATGTTCTCTGTGGTGTAGTTCTGCTAAAAAAGCAAACACACACTCTTCCTCCCAAAAAAACCCAAGCAACCATAGGCCTGTACAGGAAAGAAATGTGACCTGAGCCTGTTTTGTTGACCAAGTTAATAGGTTTTATTGTTTTGCATTTACAATTGTTCACTCTGATTCTGAGACACAGTAGACTTGAATCCACAAAACAACACTACAGTTACGCTACAGCTACAGAGCTACTGATAAATACCTGTTTTTCTACAGTTTGTTTTGCGGGGATTGTTGTTTCCTCATACGAATGCTGGGAGTCCTTCACCCATTTCCTCTCTGTAGGTGACTCCCACCTCCACTCCTCTGGTTGCTGTCCGATTGGTGTGAGGAGGCCACCCTGGTCTTTTTCTACTTCTGTAAAGGTTATGAGATGTGAATGAATCAGTTCTGTGTGTGCCCAGGGAAGAGGTAGCACAAAAGCCTGTTGTGGGGGGTGAGATGGCCCCAGTATAGCTTCTTACCACCAATCAGCAGTGATAAAAAAAGGAGGAGAGGGAGCCAGAGGCAGCAAGGGGAGTAGAGCTCCTCTGTAATTACAACATGGTCTTAAAAAGCAAATACCAAGCCCTAGCAACCTCAGCCGGGAGACAGAGAAAAGAGGGGGGGGATAGTGGAGAGGAGGGGTAGAAAAAAAATAGGCAAGGGGAGTTAAGAAGCGCCACAGAGAGCGACCCTGCAATGACCTCGGCTCTCCAACAATCGTCCCCTGCCAGCTGGAGCCAGGGTTAGGGGCGAGAGCGAGGGGCCGGGCAGGATCCCCTCCGATTTATGACTGACTATAAGGCCCCTGAAAGAAACCCAATCACCCAGGATTCCTGCGCAGCATGACTCTGGCTGGAGAGAATAGATAGCCCAGGAGAGTGTGGGACTGGGGCTTCGGCAACAGAGCCAACGGCTCATACACAGGCACTGACACAGAGGGCCACTTTACCAAGGGGAGGGCCAGTGGGCACTGGCTCTATTATTTGCAGCTCACCGCATTGAGCATGATATCATTACACTGTGCCGACTCTAACCTCAGCTGCGTTCAACGACTGCCCAAACTCATCCTCTGAACTCTCTTTGTCCAACATATTTCACAACCTGGATTTACATGCACCCGGCTAATTGCTCTATCTGTCTAATTAGTAGAAATTTAATGGTTATTAAATTTCAACCTGCTATCAATGTAGAGTGGGAAAGAGAGAGGCAGGCTGAGAGTAGGGCATGAAAAGAAAGGGAGAAGGCAGCTGTCTTTTAAAGCGGGGTAAGCCGCGCTTGGAGCTACCCCGCTGATCCATTAGCATATCTGAATGATCCTGTTCCTGCACAGCCACCACCACGCTGCAAGGTGGCACATCTGAAGAACGCGCCCTTTGAATGCGCTTGCAAGCTGGGGAAACTCTTATTTTTCAACCCGTTTGAAAATCCGGAGACAACTTGATGTTTGAGAAGCCAGCAAAAATAAAAGAGGGAGAGAAAAGGGAAGAGGGGAAGTAAAAAGTTAGAGATTTTGAGGAGGACAGAGTTTTACAAGCTTTTTGAAGCTGGATACTCAATAATTCACTTGATGCTACAAGAAGCAGTAAGGCAGTATGGAAACACACTCATGCATGACAACAGTTTTTCATCGCCTATGCGTTGTCAAAAGAAAGTGTGTCACAACCCCTGGTTCAGGCAACAGAAAAGTAGTGTTTTGTTGAAAAGTGGTATTTCAGGGATCCTCAAGAGCAAACTCATGTTCAAAAATGGATTTCATTAATTGTGCTTACAAAATTCTGAAAGTCAACAATATTTCAAGTCTGGCTTTGATAATATGTCATGCATGTTATTGCCACTGGCATAGTTATTACCTCCACTTTATCCCCTCATAGACTTTCATAAAACAACCAAAATGATTCTCAAGTGGCTGCAGCTTTATGTTCAAAGCACAGTTATAACGCACAGACACCATGAACCACCTGCCTCTCACTGCTAAAGAATTTGCAACATGTAAATAATTATTAACAAAGTGTTCAAAAACAGGTTTGGCTGGATGCATCCCTTTGATGAGACACGCCCAATATCTGTTGCACAAGTAATACAAGCGATTCTGAATTTTTGAATGTATAATATATCTCTACGTTCTGATCCTGATCTTATTTGGTAAATGTGTCAGAGCTTAGGGTTTTTTTTTTCTTTTTTTTTTTTTAACTTTTTTTTTGATCAGCCTTGAAGTTGGTCTCCCCTCGGCCACAAAGCGGGCTTCTATTGACTGGTTCCAGGGAGCGTATTGATGGTTCCATAATTTGGGCACAGGAACACAAAAAGGCTGACCCCCGCTGGGCTCAGCACGACAGCCCAGTCAGCAGGGAGGCTTGCATTTATTAGCCTGGGAGAGGAGCTCCTGCAGAATTAAAGCACATTCACCCACCCATTGATCTCTGTCATGAAAACAATACTCGCCTCCCTCTCTGGCAGCGAGCTAGGCACTGCGTGCTCTGAGGTAATTCGGCGGCCATAGAAAACAGGATGGCTCACACCCTCGGGCTCCAAGTAAACTATTTGAAAAGTGAGAGGAATAGGATAAAAAAAAACTAAGCCATATTAGATTATCAATCCACCTGTCCAATTGTATTATGCCATGAATCGGGATGAATGGTGGGAGAATATGAATGCAGCTGTTGTGTGTGTGCTTCCAGGGAGAAGAAACCAGTCTTTGTTTTTTTGGCTGTGTTGTGACATGTTGAATGCTACTTTATGTGCCTCGGGAGGATTCAGATCCCAGGTTTCCTCTATTTTAGTGAAAAGCAGTCTGTGGATCGGAGCATGGCTAGGCTCCACGCAGCTTACTGAACTTGCCTTATACTTTTGGCCCTGGCATTATGGTCATATGAGAGGTGCAGCGAGTGGTTGCAAGGGATCTTATCTGCTGGCCAGTGGACAAGGGTAATACATGGGATAAAGGCGAGGGAGAATTAGGGCAGTATGTTCCAACACTGCGAGCCCCCACCATCTTAGTTTCTGTTAATCCACTGATAATGTTCTTCATTACCTCCAAAAAATACCAGAGAGTCAGTCACAAGGCAGGAGCATGCCTTCCAGTATCTCCTATCTGATAGGGTGCACATGAGCATGAAACATAGGCCTAAAACTGCTCTACAGTTAACCGGCACTGCCTCCCAAGAAGGATTCATGAAAATTGAGTTATCAGTTGATGTTTTGGTCTGCAGGCCTTCCTCTGAACACACAAGAAACAATCTTGAGGAAGCTACGAGGGGGAGGGCTGCACCAAAACTGCTCTCCTCTCCCTTTGAGTCAGTTGTGTGTACACGGTCCTGACTGTTGACCTATGGAACTTCCAGGGCTTTGATGCTGCCCTCAGTGGCTAGTGTCCAAGTAGCAGGGGGCTGTCTGGACTGTCCGGTCAACTCCTCACACGCAGGCCGCAGTGTCAACACATGACACAAGAAGACAGAGAATGTCACACTTCACACATAGTTGAAAGGAGCTGTGCGTCTCATTATGCCACCTAGAGCTGCTTTTGTCAGCTGGGTTTTGATGTGTGGAGGGGAAGGGCTCAGGGAGACGCCATGGCCTGGTATGGGGCCTGCCGCTGCCATGTTTGAAGTCACTGTTGGGACAAGGTCTTTCATATTTACAGAAAAGAGAGGAAAACTCAGGGGATGGCTGTGATTGGCACACTGTTTTGTTAGCGCAATAAATGGCTTGAGCTAATCACCATTTGCACCCGCCCTGTTCATCAACCCTCTTGCAGCCCCAGGAGTTTTAAAAACAGTGCTTTGCAGGCACTTTTTTGGCTCCTCAAGCATGAAACTTCCTTTAATCTATTCTTACTCAAAAAGCCATTCAAACATCTTACATAAATTATGCTCTTAGCATTAGAATCAAAGGCGAGCAGCATCTCTCCTCATGCTGTCAGTGAACCTTTTGATGGACGGATATATTGAGGCTTGCTTTATGGGTAGCATATGCGTATTGTAATTCCAAAAGCGACTTTGAAACTCGAACCGCATCCCTCGGTTACAGTGAGAACAAGCTCCTAAACCACCATCGCAGTTTTCCTTCATTCATTTCATGTCAGAAGAATGCTGTTAAAAATGTAACGGCTGCTTGGTATATCAAACTGGTACACAATGGAAATTGTTCACTTTACTACAAGACTGTGGAATACAATGCATCAATTCCGTGCTGCATTATCATCTAGATGTGGTATTTTAACCTCTGTAATTATCAGTACTCTTGAAAGAGTACATACACTGCATAGAGTGCACATACTAAAGCAATATATATGAACTTTGGCCTACCATTCTTGACTTCATAATCTCTGAGCAGCTATCAGTACAGTTTTTTAAATCATTACTGAGCATTCCTACTACAGTAACACTATATACTGTATTATCTATTAAAGGAATAGTTTTGGAAAATGCGCTTATCAGCTTTCTTGCTGTTTGATGAAAAGATCGATACCACTCTCTGTTTGTTCAATAAGAAGTTGGAACCAGCAGCTGGTTAGATTAACAGGGAGGAAACAGCTAGCCTGTACCTTCACACAGAGCCAGGCTAGCTAGAGGTGAGCTAACCCTAAAGATCACTAATTAACATGTTAATCTGTGAAAAAAACACAGAAAGTATAAAAACAATAATTTGTGATTTTACAGGGGTTATGTGCAGGACGGTTTCTTAGCTGTGCCTTTGGACAGAGCCAGACTGGCTGTTTCCCCCCGTCTGTATGATAAGCTAAGCTAACAGTCTCTTGGCTGTAGCTCCATATTCGATGGACAGATATGAGAGTGGAATTAATATTCTCATTTAACTCTTGGCAAGTAACCGAGTAAGCGAATTTCCCAAAATGTATAACCATTCCTTTAATGGAAGTATTGGACATATTTACAGTTACATATTACATATTTGCATTACCTGTCAGTATCTACCTGGCTGTAATCACATTCTATTTTTTATCACTCTCAGGTCTGCCGGTGCTCTTCAAATGACTTTTCTCTCTTTATTTGGGCTTTATGCTGCACATAATTGTTGAGATTAATGCCCTAAGTGTTCCTCCTCTTCCTGCCTTTCTTTATAGTTGAAGTTAGTTCATTGTATGTAGTCTGTTCATAATGTTTAACAGGAAGAACGTCTGTATACAATATTAAATATGCTTTGTACTCAGGATAAAAAAGTATGATCCTGTGTCCTTCCTCTGTATTGCAAATGGGACAAAGAAGAAGTGGTGCTGACTAGTACATCTCAAACCACCATGGAAGGTCATGGTCAGGGCCTCACTTTGTAATAAACACAAGGCTTCTTTCATAAACAAAGGAGAGAGAAGAGAGGTGTGTGTGTGTGTGTGTGTGTGAGTGTGTGTGTGTTTGTGTGTAAATAGACTCTGGTCTTATCTTTGTCCAAATAGTGTGGAAAGGGAAAGTCAGGAAACACACAAAAGGGAGAAAGGAGAGTGGAAACAAAGCCAGGTACAAGATAATGACAAGGTCAAGTGTGTGCTCAATGGCTCAGTTCAGTCGGAGAGAGATAAGGCCCAACCTGCTGACAAGGTGTGTGCAGCAGAGGGGAATGGGAGGTCAGGTAAAGCTCTGGGGATAGGTCCGCCTCCCATATACACACCATCTCCAACCTCATTTGAGTGTCTGTCTGTTGGAACACTAGCTCTCCAGCACCACCTGCTGGACAAATTAACAAACACAGCTGATAAGTGCACAAGGTGAATGACAGCTCAGCTCAGATGATAGCAAAGCAGAAAACTTAACCAAAAAACTCAACTAAGTAGTGTATTATCAGTCAGATTGACCTGTGAAGGGGTTCTTGTGGATGCTACAGAGATAGATACAGGAGAAATTTAAATTGTATCCGTCATGGCCTTGCCTATATCATGCCCTGGTGTCTAGAGTCCAGTGTTGTATAATGACAGCAGTGTGGGAAGCTTTCAAAACTCAGCAACCAAAAACAATGCCGGCTTGAAAGGCACGTTGCCAATGCATTCATCAACTATTTCCTGGAGCAACTCCAACAATAACTAACAGCTTGACTGGAAGAATTCTTGTCGTGCTTTGATGTTTAAGTTTCTTCTGTTTCTGAGAGGCACATCACCGACTGAGTGAAATTTAAAAAGGCACCGAGCTCCCATCTGACGTCAAGCATGACATTAAGTATGATTTCAAACGACAACAAATAAAGTGCGAAAGGGCTACAGGCTCGCAACTTACTTTCACAGAGCATAAAGGATAGGATTAGTTGAAGGCTATCTCTGATGTGTCACTCATCTCCAGGAGAGAGGAGAAGGAGAACACAAGATAAAACGTCTTTTGGTGGACCAGCAAAGCCACAGAGGAGAAAGAGATGGAGAGATATGCTTCAATAGATATCTGATACAACTGATCCAGACACTGACCCTAATCCTGATCTGGAATTCTGATCTCATGCCTGGATAAAGGGATAAAAAGCCTTTGGGGGGGTTTCCGGACGAAAAGAGAGGCCTTGGACAGATACTCAGAGGTGGGCTGGGTCAGTGGGACATCAGGCAGCACTTTGACCGCACCGAGCCTTGAAGATGTGAGGGGCCGAGGGTCTGTTAAGTCTCATCCAACACAGCCAGGCTCAGGGTGAGCACTGAGAGAAAGCACCAGGAGAGTGGGATTGAAGTGAACTACAGGGAGCGGGCTGGCTATGCAGTTGTGGCTGATAAAGCAGCGAGTCAGCAGCTTTGCTCTCCATCATTTGCCTGCTTTTGAGACTATGGAGTAGTCTTGTGGAAGCAGGGGAGTAATACCGTCTTGTTGATTGCTTATTCGAAAACCACAGTGAAGCTGACATTTAGATCAGTGATTTCAAACCTTGTACCCCAGGGAATACCTCTGCAGTTGCCAGGGTTTACGTGGAAAGATTGTGGTGTAGCTCAAGTAATTTGATAAAAGAGGAATTACAATTTGATCAAAAAATATGTCCACATATTAAGTCAGCTACAACATCTGAACACTGTGTTGTAAATAAAGAGTGTGTGAAGAATAGTTAGCAAGTGAGCAGAGAAGCAAAGACAAACAGTGAGCTAAAAATAATGGATGAATGGTTCACATGGTTGGATTAGATAGATTAAAGTAATGGATGAACAATTGAAACAGATAGATAAAAGTAATGGATAAATGGTTAAAACAGATAGCTAGAAGTAATAACCAATGGTTAAAATGGATTGCTGAATGTAATGGAGAAATTATTGGAATAGCTGATTGTAATAAATAAAAAGCTGAAATTGTTAGCTTAAATTAATTGATAAATGGTTGAAACGTCCAACTCCATGTGGTACTGTAGTCGTACAAATGCAACCGAAGCAACTTCACATTGACAGTTGTGTGAAAAACAATATTGTAACATCCACTATTAAATCCACCTTTATATTATTAATTCTTGAATAAGTTCTCATTTAAAATAGTTTCAAATTAGCAGATTTGGAACATGAAAGGGAGGTGTCAATGAAGGATTGGCCTACATGAGTTCATCTGACAGGGCTGTGGGTGAATGTCTGACAAAAAAAAGGTTGAGAAACACAAATTTAGATAGAGGGAAAAAGGTTAAAGATCCCCTTAGACATGTTTTAACATGTATGTAAATTGCTCTACTTTGAATAATAATTTGTATCTGATATGTTCTTTTCACAAAAAAGTTCATTTATCTTGTTGAAATCTTTGAAATGACATCAACTTCTTTCCAAGTGCATTCCCAGTGTATGTGTGCTGGAGGCTTCAAGTTTCCACATCACACTTTTGAAAGTTGAATATTGGACCAGGATTGGCTTCCAGACTATTTGTGATGTCACAAATCATGTTTGTAGGATCACCCCTGAAAATGGGATTTTCACTGAGCACATACAAACTTTCCACTTTCAGCAGATGAATGTGAAAACATCTTTCTACTGTCAAACTCTGCACATACATTATTCAATACAATGAAACTCAAACATTCAACTGTAGGAACAAAAAGAAAAACACATTTTTGAGTTAACAATGTATGTGTAAGCCCCCTGAGGCAACAGAAACAAAGGTTTGGCGTATAACTTAATATTGGTGAAGTTTTTCTAAAATAATTTCATCCAAGGTTTATATACAGAGATTTTTAAATTCATAAAGACAGAGCATGGTTAAACTAATCTGTTCTACTGTAATTTAAAAAAGTTCCAAATTAATTTGAGCTGACATTGCCATCTAGTGGTAAGACCAATGTATTTGATTAATTATAATTTCTGCAGGTCCTTGTTACTCTAGCAGGCAATGGAGGACTCCAGATAATTTTCTTGGCTTTATATTATGGACATATTTAAAAATGTCCAAACTAACAAGATGCACCCATGCCAAAATGAACCAGATGACAGCTTGCTTCCAGGAGGAGGCAGTCTTAGGTCAGAGATGCAGGCTTACCCAAACACACACACAAAATCCCTGCCAGAGCCTCTGCTCTGTGTGCAGAGGATTAATCGGCCATAGCGGGGGCCTTGATGGAGGGGGAGCTGAGCGTAGAGAACATGGCTGGCCCCTACTCTATCAATCAGACAACTCTTCTTCTACCCAAACCAAATTGACCTGCCGATGCACTGGCAACGTCCAAACTCTGTGTGGAAATAAATCACATTGGATCAGAGGTAGGTACCTGTCTGCTCCACTGAATGCACCATCCCTCCCTCTGCTCTCCCTGGATGGAAAGATGTGTGTGTCTGCGAGGCTTGCAGCAGATTGAACAGTTGAGTGAACTGCACATGCAGACAATTATGGAAAGAGCTTGTTTTTTTTATATATATATATTATGGGCTTTGGCTGGGTCAGTTATCATATGTACATTTATTTTCATGCAGACGTGGGATAAAGGAGTTATTCATTCTTTAATCTCCTTGGATGATCCATTGGCTCTGCAGCCAATGCAGCAGGACAGAAGAGGTTAAGGCTAAGTGTGAAGTTAAAGTTTTGTAATCAAACTGTAACTTCCTCTCCTTGAATAAGAATAAATTAGATTTGTCTAGCTGGCACTGGTGCAGAGTTGTCGATATGTCCTTGCATCAGCGCTGACAAGACAAATTCCCTGACACTCATTGTACTTGATGAATACAGTGATTTGGAGTCTAATTCTCATTAGAAATACAACCATAACACTGTGCACCCGATGGTGTTGCATGCCTCCCCTCATCCTTCAGCTGTCCCTTTATGCCCCTGTTGTAAAGTCTGTTCCAGTGGCTCTTAGCTCCAGGAACTTTCACAACATGAGCAATGGTGTGAGGGGAGATAATGTGAGGAGGGCCGGCTCTAAATCTAAGTTCTGCTCATCTCCTCTCATCCTCCGGTTCACCTACGCGGCCAGCTGACAGATGACACAGTGTGCGGTCCAGGCTGCATCTCTGTTCCCGGGTCATCCATTGCTCTCGGAGTGATAAGTGGCTCTGTCCTGGTGTGGCTCATCCTGCTGCATACACAGTCAATCACAGGACAGAGCCACAGTACAACAGCAGCCTGTGGAGGACAGCGGAGCAATAACAAAACTCGAGGTGACATCTGTATCACCTGAAGTGACAAAAGAATTTCCTATTGTAGGTCCAATAAAGGACTAGTTGTGCTTCTTCTACTTTTGTCTCTATAACTGTTAGTGACCCACAGCTAGTTTGTAGTTCTGTTGTTAAGTGACATCTAGAGATTAAAGTTATGGGGATGTCAAGCATTTAAGAATACATACTGTTGAGTTATGGGAACTGGCCACCATTAACACTAATGTTGGAGCTAATGATGATTTTTGTTATATACAGTCTCCTGCTGCCCCGTTCATAGCCTACAGCAGCAGAGAAGGTAGTCTGTACAGGTTCACATTTCCACAAAACTCACAGACTTGGCAAATTACTATTATTAAATTACTTCAGCGCTGCTACAAGTTCCCACTTTTAAGACTATTTTTGCTTGTTATGTACATATGGTATACTAACTTATAATCATGGAATAAGAGATCTATGGGGTTAAGAGGAGAATTGTAGGTCTGTTGACCAACGCACGATCTGATATCGCTGTGTTGGTGTTGTTCCACCAACATCATAATTAATGTTGCTCCAGGATGATCATTGCAACTGACCAATCACGTTGTTGTGATGTCATAGCTTTGCAACTGGGGGGAAAAGACTTGCTTGCACACATATGGGGAACAGAATGTAATCATTAAAATACTTTCTTTAATAATGTGATAGGACATTTGAATTTGAGAACATTTGCATTAGCTAGCTATTATTAGCTAAATGTAACTTACTCCTGTTGGTTGCTAGTGTTAATTCTAGCTAGCAGTTCTTTGTAAAGGAGCTAGCTAATGCTAGCTAGAATTAACACTAGCAATCAACAGGAGTAAGTTACATTTAGCTAGTAACAGCTAGCTAAACTTAGATTTCGCTGGTCCATATGATGAAATTCAAATGTCCTATCACATTATTAAAGAAAGTATTTTTAATGCTTCTGTTCCCCACAGCATATGCGTGTGAGCAAGAAGGCACGCTTTAGTATTTTTCCCTTCTTTTTCCCCCAGTCGCAAAGTTATGACATCACAACAATCGTTTGTTGAGCAATACACTAATCAATGCCTAGTGTATTTCTTTAAAGGGTTGGTTTACCCAAAATAGAAAAAGTCATATTTTCTCACAGGTTTCCCCAGGTTTTGATACTTATCTCACTACCCCAATACAATCAAAGTAAAGCAAATTTCATTTGTAGTACTCAAAGCACAGAAAAATTACATTAAAGAAATTCAGCAGTAACTTCTCTATCCAGAAATTTGAATTTGGATTACAGTTTTCATAGAGACTATTTCTTCAGAAGAAATTAGTTCCAAAGTTACACACACACACACACACACACACACACACACACACATATATGTATGTATATATATATATATATATATATATATATATATATATATATATATATATGTATGTATGTGTGTGTATATATATACATACACTGTGATGTTAAATAGATAAAGCATGGCAATAACACTGCCAGGACTATAGTTTTGATTCCCTCTGGGATCACCTGTACTAGAGGCATGTGCACTCCTGGCACTGTAAGATGCTCTGAATAAAAGCGTGTGCTAAGGCGCAATCCTCAATAATACACACACACACGCGCGCATGTGTCACGGGAGATAAATGAAAAGAAAATGAATGCAGTCAAGAACTGAATTCATTTTACATCCCACTGCAAGTTCAACAAGCAGCGAGGTGCAGCCTTGTAGCACTAGATGGCAGCACAACTGCACTGCTGCACCTCTTCCTGATTGAATATTTAGACATTCACATGTTTCACTTCATCATTTGTTTCGACATAACATGATTACATACAATGTCATATCTGTCCATTCACCTGGTGTTAGATTGACATGTTGCCTGCCCTAAAACTCCTCACGTGCTTACCATCCTCCCTAGTAAGAGAAAAAAATCTAATAACATGGATGACTAACTGCTCAGCCTGCATGTCATGCTGTTGTGAGTTTGCACCAAAAGAAATATACATAAATTAAAGTTGAGCTCTGACATCAACTCATTGGCTTTTTCCTAAAGCACCCTCTGGATGTGAAAAAAAAAAGTCTGACTTTTGGAAGAGAATATTCCTGTTAATCCTCTGGACCTGATCGCAGTTCGCCAGGTAATTCCTGGAACTTGGCACTCTATCAGTGAAAGGGAAATTGGGCTTAAGATGTGGAGCCCCTCTGGTCTTGCAGAGTGTCTTTAAGAATGCTGAAGGGGAAGACTTGGAAGTTTGATGTTTACAGTCTGTACTGATTTACTACTTAGGCTGCTGTTTCTGTTCATGTGCAGGAATTTACTCAGAAATGAAACAAAAATACAATTTGCATATTTGCGTCCAAGAATCCAGCGGCCACGTCCGAATATTGTGTTTGTGAATGCATCGTGCAGTGTTGGTGTATACATACTTATCTGACTCTGAGATTCCTCCCCGTCATGATTCATTCCATCATGGCTGACTGTGTTCCCCAGAGCGTGAGGGAGAAGCTTCTCATCTGTCTCCTCATTTCATGCCCTGTAGCAGGCAGTCTTCAGCGATGGAACAAACTCAGGATGTAGACATCATTGACACTACCTTCAATGCTGCACAGGAGACATAGTGGAAGCAGCGGGCACATATTTAATCATCATATTCAAAAGGAGTTTCAGGTGTGATATTCTCACAAAAAATGTAACCTTTCTGCTGCAGCATTTTCAGGATAAGGTGAGCTGGCTACAACCTTAAAATGTGCTGTAAGCTGAGATAACCTATCCAATATCAGCAACTAATGAGGCAGAAAGAGGAGCTGGAGCAGACAGACACTATCATTTCAGCTCCATACGTTTTCTTGTGCAAGATAAGCTTTGTCAGAGGTCAGATACTGTGTGATAGTTTGACCAATTTTCAGCACTATTTCTGGCAACGGCTGTCGATTTGATGGCAGCTTGGATTGCCAGCCGTGGTGAATGAGCAGCTGCAGTGCGTTTGGCTCACATGGGAAATCTGTTTGGGCTGCCTGGAGTTGAACTGCCGAGCACTTTTACTCCTGGTGAGAAGATTGCTCTCATGTTTTATTGAACGTTGCCCCCGGCACCTCTCATCCTTGACAATCTGATTCTACCAAGGTCTACCTCATGACCTTAATGTTCAACCAATGGGGTGTTGCAATTCACTCACACTGACCCCTCCATCAACCTCATAGGTCCTTTGGGTAGCATTTATGGGCCACTCTCAAAGTGGATTAATATCTTTGCTGCCTGCCTGCATTGTAGTTAACTGCCCTTGCACTTAAATAACCTGTCATCTTTGCCCTTTAGTTCACTTGTCCGATTACAGACAAGGCTAGACATCACTTTATCATCTATTCTTGGTTCTCTTTCACTGTTAAGGTGTGCAGCCAACAATCTCCTCATACTGAGTATGTACATGTCCTTTTGACAAACATATTAAATTTGGGTCAAGGCCTCTCAGCTTGCCAGCAACTCAAATAAGAGTCTGTCTAGTCTCCTTGTCTGACCTCTAAAGCTGTCACCCAAACTGTATTGTAGTAGAGATTTAATCCACTATAGCTGTCATGGAGCCAGTGATGCTGCCATAAAAAACAAACCCAGTCCTCTATTATCCATTTTACCACTTAACCTCTACACCGTTTCTACAACAGAGGGAACACAGAGGAAAGGAGGAGGTTATTCTTAGAGATATTCCTTGACAACCCCAAAATGGGAAACTTCTTTTTAGGCATTTCTGTATAACAAGACTAAGAGTCTTCAGCCATGCTAGTGGTTATGTAAAGCACAACAGAGCTAAATGCTATTGTCAGCATGCTAACATGCTCACAATGACAATCTAACATGCTGGTATAATTCTTTCCACAATCAACATCTTATTTTAGCGTGTTAGCATGCTAACATTTGCTAATTACCACTTAACACGAAGTACAACTGAGGCTGATGGGACTGTCATTAGTTTTGTAGGTATTTGGTCATAAACCAAAGTCTTGGAAAATTAAAAATTTGACCTGATTATGATGCTAGATGGAAAGTCAGGGGATCACCAAAGTATATATAAATGTGTGTACCAAATTATATGGCAATCCATCTAATAGTTATTGATACATTTGACACAAAACCACAACCTCATGTCAACGTCATGGTGGCGCTAGAAAAAAAAGTCAGAGGATCACCAAAGTCATGAGGATTCATCCTCTTGGGTCCATGAATGACTGTACAAAATATAATGACAATTCATCCAGTAGTTGTTGAGATATTTCAGTCTGGACCAAAGTGGATGACCAACCGACTGACATTTCCATCCATACAGCCAGCAGCCTGCTAGCATGGCTACAAATTTTGAAATAAATGATAGATGAATGAGATAGATGAGGGGATCATAATGAGATATTTATGCTTAATTGTGGCCTGAATACTGCATCACTGATTTAATTTCCTCTACAACCTCCTTAAGATAACTAAACAGGAAATGAATGAGACAATTATTAAAACATGAGGATTCTGTGTGTAACAAATTATTTCAGTAGGAGACAAACTAAATGTTTGATAAATGCCTGAAATGTATTCCATTCTTCTGGCTTTAAAAGGAAACAAATCTTTAGATGTTAAGATCTTATTATTGTTTTATGTCACTATTGTTAGCATATTTCTTGGATAATTGTTAAGACGGCAGCCTCCAGCAAGAAATATTTGTCTCTCAGAGACATCAAAGGTTCCTCATTAGGCAAAAAAGAAAATATGAGAAGGGAGAAATGTTTGCATTGTGGAGGGAGAAGCAGCTTTTATGCAGCGACCAAACATCTGGTTTTCACCCAGTCAGGTTCCATCTGGTATCTGCTTTTTCAGACAGCTGTGAGACTACACAGGGAGGTGACATCAGGTTTCTTTTTTGTCTTTAGAAATTTTGCCTCTGCTCAATGATCCTCAAGATCCTACGCTTTCACATAACCATCGATTCAGGGGGGAAAACAGAATAAAATCTTATTCAGACAGAGTGTTTGTTTCTCTTGTGAGAACATTTCTCCTTGTTCTTGGGATTGGAGAAGTAATTTATGATCTAGATAAATAGTATTTATGAGAGATCTGCCCTTGGATTGCTTGGTTGTGAAAAAACATGGCACACCAGGCATATGCCACAAATCTCAATCACTCACATCCCAGATTGGACCCATGTGCCTTTTTTTTCTTTTCTCGAGAAGTGACTCAATTTCATTCCAGATGCAAACAATCCTCAGTTGCTTCATGCTGTTTTTTTATTTGTCGAGACATCAATTCAGTCATCAATCAAGCATGAGAGCCAATTTTTATGTAAAGTGGCTGTTGTTGCAGTGTTAACACTGTGTGCATGTGCTTGTGTGTGTGTACACTACAGTGTGTATTGGCTGTGCAGACGGCTGCAGAACCCTGTCCTGCCTGCCTTGGTGTGTCTGATGTCTCTGTTGTGGTGGTGGGATTACTCCGGGGATTAGCAGGATACTGGCAGCACCCATCGATGGGACAGAGATGACAGTTCCCATCATGTAGTCTCCCGCTTCAACCCCTCGCTACTCCCCGGACTTAAAGTGGCGCAAACAGCAGATTACATGAGTAGGACGGGAGGGGAAGAAGAAGTCACACATCACACAGTGGAGATTAGGCTGAACAAACTCTTCCTCGGCTGCCTGGGGGTATTCAACCCAAACATGGAGAGCTGTCTCTCATGGCCCTGTTTGGGCTGGATTAGGAAGCTGCAGACAGCATTTCTCTGCACAAGAGTTTAGGGGGAAAAAACAACTATTGGTGCTATTCAAATAAAGGAGTGAACTAATAAGTAAGTTTACACTTTTAAGTATCACTATTTCCACTCAAGAGTGTTGGCAGGACTTTCATCTCTTCTATTACTACATGAAATGCTGCCTATGCACATTCTGTACTTCTAAAGACTGTAAAGTATCTAACACAGACAGTTTATGATCAGAATCACCTCTATGGTCAAGCTTAATGCATGTTTGCGACTACCTCTTGGTGACAATGGTGCAGAGCTGACCTGTATGCCTCTAGGACCCTGGGGAATAGAGGGAACAGGCTCCTGGGTGTATTTGAGCCATCTGAGGTTGTGTTTGCTCAGGTCCCTGCTTTGTACCTTTCAAGTTTTACAGACTTGCTATTAATGTTTGGAGAGCAGCTTGTGTGGGAGTGCAGCGGATGCTGTACGAGCATGTAATGTGAAAAAGCCTCCAGTCGCCTCCCTCCTATTAAGCACACAGAAGCCATTTTCTCTGTTATTTAATAGGAAGAAGCTTCCAGCATATCAAAGACTTGTCTATTGCCATTTTATCCACTGTAGAATATAATGGAAAAGTGTGCTTTAGTACTGTAAGTAGAGGGCTCGTTATTCATTGCAGTTTGAACAATGTACACTCTTTGAAGGTTTATTGGGTGAGAAAGTATAGATAGAGCCCATTGCAGGCGTGGGAGCATCCCTAACTGTAATTGCATGTAGTGATTGACATGGTCTTTAGACTCGTGGGTGTAGTAAGACATGTCAGATTTTATACTTATTCACAATACATTTTTATGCAAAATGCATGTTGTCTCCTCCAAACAACGTGGAAGGCATGTTCCTCCTACAGTATAGACCATTTGTTACTCTCTTGTCACTTTATTAAGCCCACTCTGTGTGTTACAGACACTGCTAAAGTTCTGTTTATTCTGGACAATTGCCTGCAGAGTAGTACAACACTCCTCGTCTTCCTGCATTCTGAAAAGTAATGAGTGTTAAAACTCAACCTGGTGCCATGGTTCTTATGAGTTAATTAAACACCTTTAGCAGATTTGAATATTGAGCCATATTTGCAGAGGTGTTGATTTATCTGGTGAGAACACTTGTTAACTTAAAATAATTGTCAATTCAAATAAGTCAAAACTCATCAACACCATGAAACTTGCTGTGAACACAGCTTTCAGGCATTTTACAGCCAAAATTCATGATTCATTTTCGAGATCAGACCCAGTCCCCACCACACAGCAAACACTGGCGCAGTGTTGATTTTCAACACAGACTCAGAGTTAAATTACATGGGAGAAATTGCTTTGCAGGGGTGCTTAAGTCTCTCAGTTACAGAGAAACATTAAAAAGTGGTACAACTTTCTAACAAGGCCCCTTTTATAAAGTGTTTATAATGTAACTGATGGCTTTATTAGTGGCTGAAAAACCATTTGCTGATGCTTTATAGATCTGTAATAAGCCAACAACTTTTGTGATGCCAGGTTGTGAAAAATATCTTTTAGCTGGTGTTTATTCCCCTCAAACTTTGTCTTTTTAGCTTACTATTTTAGTTCCTGGGAAAAACTCTCCTATAAACGTTTTGACTATGTACCTTCCTTCTTTTGTTGATAATTATTAAATTATTATTATTATTAATTATTGCATTAATATTTAGATGAGAGGATTGATACCACTCATGTACAGTAAAGGAATGAAGCTACAGCCAGCAGCCAGCTAGCTTAGTTTAGCATAAAAACTAGAAACAAGGGGAAACAGCTAGCCTGGCTCTTTCCAAAGGTAACAAAATCCAACTACAAGCACCTCTAAAGCAGGGACAAGTGCAAAGCAAGCAGCGGAGACTCCAGGAAGTTACTGCTCCGAGCACGTAAACCCCCATAACTCCCCGTAAATTGTCTATTTACACTTGGGTTTGTGTACGGATTGAATAAATAGGCGGATTTTGTTTGTTTGTTTACAGAGCCTTTTCAGAGTTTTCCCCTGTGTCCTTTATTTTAAGTTAAGGTAAGCTAAGCTAACCAGCTGCTGGCTGTAGCTTCATTGTTAACAGACAGATATGAGAGCGGTATCGATCTTCTCATCTAACTCCCGGCAAGAAGGTGAATAAGCATATTTCCCAAAATGTTGAACAATTCCTTTAACAATACAAAAGCAGACTTGTTGGCATAGTAGTAATAATAATAATAATAATAATAATAATAATGATATTTATTTATAGAGCACTTTTCAAAATCCACGTTACAAAGTGCTTCACAAAGACAGCAAAATAAAACATTCAAGTCATAAAATCAAGAAAACAGATACCAATACAAAATAAAAACATGTTAAAGGAATTAAAAGACAGTTAAAAGAAAAATTAAAACTCATAAAATCAAAGAAAATTTAGAACTCATGTAAAATCAGGGAAGGCTCTCCAATAAAAGTATGTTTTAGGAAGGGATTTGAAGGACATCACTGACTCAGCTGACCTGATTTTCTCGTCTGTGGATCTAACGGTCAAGTACAACTGCGTGTCATCAGCATAAAAATGAAAAGAGACACCATGTCTATGAATAATGTGCCCAAGGGGAAGCATGTATAAAGAAAATAAAATTGGTCCCAAAACCGACCCCTGAGGCACACCATACTTAACAGAGGAAAATGAAGAGACATGGTTGTTTACAGAGACACAGAAACTCCTATTGGACAGGTAAGATGAAAACCACTGTAAAGCTGTACCAGATATCCCCACCCAGTGCCTGAGTCTGTCTAACAGGATGCTGTGATCAATCGTGTCAAAGGCTGCACTAAAGTCCGGGAGTACAAGGACTGAGCACATGCCATCATCAGCAGCCATTAACAGATCGTTGGTAACCTTGAGCAGGGCAGTCTCAGTGCTGTGGTACTTCCGGAAACCAGATTGAAACTTTCAAAAATGTTATTTTCCAGTGCAGAGAGAAATTGCTTGGACACTATTTTTTCTAAATTTTTTTATATAAAAGGTAACTTTGAAATTGGTCTATAATTTTGAGGGAAGGAGGGAGCCAGTCCAGGTTTCTTTAGCAATGGGTTCACACAAGCAGTTTTAATAAATAATCAGGGACACAACCATTAGACAAGGAACTGTTAAAAACAGAAAGTAAAAACGGCCCGACAGAATCCATTACTTTTAGTAAAAACTTTGTTGGTATCACATCAAGAGGGCTGGAAGACACTCCACACATATGTGATACTGTTTCTAAAAGTTCAGACAAGGTAATGGGATAAAACTGGTTAAAACTGTCTTGTTGCGAGTGAAGGACATCAGAGTAGGAGGCATTGGGGGTAATAGAGGCTCCAATTGACTCCACTTTATCAGTAAAATAAGATAAAAACACTTCACAATCAGCATCGCTTTCAGCTTAGGCACAACAGTCTTAAATAAAATTCTAGGGTTATGCTGATGGGCAGAAATGCGTTCTGAGAAATAGTGTGCTCTCGCGTCTTTAACCATGTTGTTATAATTTAATAGGAACTCCTTCATCATATTGTAGTGTACATGGAGGCCGGATTTTATCCATCTGCGCTCTGCTTTTCTACATTCCCTTTTACTGCTGCGAATATTGTGGGTTATCCAAGGCTGCTTTCTCTCTGAGGACTTAGACCGAGTCTTCAGAGGTGCAATAATATTTAGTGAGACAAGCATATGGAATTGATATGGCTAGGTCACTGGTGTGGGAATGTTCAGACAGGTGTAGTCTTTGAGTATGAAACAGTGCACAGAACTTTGAGACCCTTTGCTCATTAAAGATGCGAGTGCACGAGGAGCAGGTTGTGACAGTACTGACAACAGGCGATAAATATATCAGCTAAAGCTGATGCATTTGTCAGAATCCTTAATAGATTATTAATATTTCTGTATGGTGTGTGCGTGTTTCGGTTGATGGACCTATGCGTTATGATTACAGGGATATCAAAACTGTGTGAAACAGCGCTGGGTGGAGCTAGTGAGCGAGTGAGTAGAAAGTGAGTAACTCATGAGTATTTATTAAAGGATTACCAACTTTTACCACTGCATTATTATCAAAATAGAATCACACAGAATACGATATTACTAAAAACAATTTAAGCATAGTAAAACTCATAGTAGAACAACAGGAACTCATATAGGACCAGTGGAAAGGCCTGGTGAAAGATCAGTCCAAGCATATACACACACATAAATACTCTACCTAAGACCCTATATATTCAACCTTCAATGGTTAGTAACAATGTTATTGTAAAGATATGTAAATTTTAGTGCACTCACTTTCTGAATTTGCAATGAAAATGAGAATGGGAACATTAGAGCATTGTGTGTGGCTAAATGCACCTCAGCAGAAGCTACCTCTATCTGTCAAACAGAAGAATGATGTACATTGAAAACACATTCCCTTCCTCGTGGCACTCCCATCTATCACCAGTTTATGGCCACTCTCCCCACTCTAGCACATCTCTGCTGTGACATCCATCTATGTCAACGTCCTAACTTGCATATCCGGAGGCCTGTGTTGTTTCTCTGTCCTTTAAGTGTTCATAACATATTCTTGACAGGTTTCACCATATGTTTTCTCTGCACCTGCGAGCTATTGTGGATGCTTCTTATAGAGAGTCGCTAGAGGAAGGTCACAAAATTGTGATTTTTTTTTTTTGTGTGTGTGCACACTTAATGTCATGTTAAATGACGGGTGAATGTGTGACACTTCTGACAAGTGATTCCCCTTATGTGCTACATCAGGTGACTACAAAGGCTGTTTCCTTACAAGAGCATGTCTGCTATTTTAATGAAGATTTGGTTGGGAGATTATTCAACCATTCAGCTGCCAATTCCTCAAGTCAAAACTTTACATAGAGAAAAAAATGTGGTTCTGTTTACTTTCAGCTATTAAGGCCTGCTAAATCTCATGAAATATTTGTATTTGTATGCATGTATGACAAGGATTCATGTCCTCTTCATACAGCCTCTCCAGTGCACTTGTGAGTATGAATGTGCAGGCAACACTGTGTCTGTACCGCTACAATAACTTCAGCACCGGTTTGGGGGGGGTAAATCTTCTCAGCCTTTCTTAATACACAGTGTAGTTGCTGTTTCTCTTGTGTGTGAGGAGCAGGTAAATAGGAAAGGATCTAAATGATCCTACGGCAGCACTGCTGGAGCAACCCCAACACAGAGATGCTGCTGCTGCTGCTGCTGCTGCTTATCACAGTGCTGCAGTGTTAGGGAGGAGCTCAAATAAGCTCACAGCGGTAGCTTGTGGCAACTTCCTCCTGTCTCCAGATACTGTGAGGTTTGGCCACACACTCTGTGTGTTGATATGTTGGTTAATCCTCTTTATTAGTCAATAAAGCCCCATTACATTTACCACTACAAGTCTGCAAACAAGTAACTTTTGTTGGAGCGAAAGAAGTCAGTATGTGCACCAAGTTCTACCACTGGGTTGTAAATATTAATACATGTGTTCGGATTCTGAATGATGATTTCCGACTGAAATCTGCTCGCTCTTCCCAAAACATGCCAAAAACAGTGTGTTGCACAAGTGTTAGCATCCCTTTCACGCAGCACCTGCACATAAAATATTATGCGGATACATGCATGAATATAAATTCTACTCATCAGGTTCTCTGGTAAAAAAATGAGCTAAAATGAGTTGAAAACCTAATAATTTCTGATGCAACTGGGCTGCAAGCAATAGCCAGTCACTCGCCTTTGCTTTACTGACATAGAAACTCCTCTTAACCATCAGAGGGCACTAAAACCCCACCTGATGCTCTCAACCATTCAGAGACCATTATAATCTAAATATCACCAGAATTAATCTGGTGTGATTTTTGGGGGGCAATATGTATAAAACCTGGGTTCAGGTTTGGTGATATTTATAATGTAGGAAGAAGATTCATCTTTAACCAATCTCTATATTTTAAATGAACAGTAATAATGAGGTAAGTGTGATGCAAGCATGCCCTAATTAGCCTGATCTGCCCTGGTGGAATTTAAAGGGTGATTATTACATGCAGTCAAGGGCTGACAAGGTTGCAATTTCTTGGCTCTCTGTGTAGAAAATCATCCATACTTTTGGGTGACATTAAATAAGGCAGAAAATCGAGTGAAATTATGCTGTAGAGAATTATGGAAATTCAGGGGAGGCCAAAGTTACTTTTTCCAAATGGCTTGGCGATGCAGTGTATCTATATCAGAAGACAATGGCCTCCATCATAAGAGAACAATCATCGTGAAACAAAAATAAATTATACTTTCAGAAAAGTATTCATTTTATTTTACCCCTGAAAATACTTTTTTCTTAGGATATTTGCATTTATTTGATGTTACTTTCAATGATATTTCACACCATAAGGACTTAAGGTAAAATTGAGAGGTGGGTAAAGTAACTTCCACTACATCCATGCTTCCTATTTCCGCTGCAGATCTGAACGTTTATTCTCCATAATGGCTATATAGACTATAGGTTTCACTGTATGTTGACTCTGGGTCAGTATTACAGTGAAGTCCCACATTGACAAATTCAGTGATCAGAAATTCAGACACGTCACGTTTGATCATTTCTTCTGACATGACATTCAAACCAACACAGGGTTAATCCTACCAGCTCCGTACTGGACGTGGCTTCCTGAGCGGATGAACAGTGACAGATGATGAGTTTAGTGCCCTGGGGATTGCGCACAAGACAGTCAGTGATCTGCTAACAGCCGTTTAACACCGCAGAGCACCAGCCTCGGCGGCAGACTGGGAAACCGACTCAATCTGGAGGACTTGTTGACATAATTTGCTTAGAGTAGTAATATTGATCGAAACGGAAAACTCTCCGTCACACTGTTTCAGCTCAAGACTCCCACATCCTCAGACCCGACACAAAGTCTTCAAGAGAGACATCTCCAGGATCGTTGCGCACAACTTTTACGCACAACCGGGGACCTGCCGATGAACAGATCTCGATGCGCTGTCCATGTTACCTGCAGCGCGGACTACACTACAATTTATATTCACACAGGTGTGATTATGTTAAGTGCGCGAACTGCAGAAATGGATGAAACGATCCGCTCCATGCTCTGCTGAAACAAGACCGAGCCACGGACACTGGGAACTTGCCTGGAACAGCGAGCCGCACCGGGTGCCAAAATGAGCCTTTACTACCAGAGCTGGAGGATCTTACAGATATTCTTTGTAACAATTACAGCAGTTCTCACACAAGGTAAGTGACGTGGGAGTGATTGGTTGTGTGTTGTGATATATTTAGGGAGTTTAGATTTAAGAGGAAGTTTAGACCAGCGTATGCCAAAAGGCAGTGAATTAACCTGAAGCCTCTTGGGACTGTCACTGTTTAAGCATTCATACTGTGTCTACACTGTATTTAATGATAACAGCTGAAAACCAATGAGCTATAGAACTGTCCATCTTGTGCACATTGTACTGATGGGAGGAGGGCCTTCTCTCAGCAGTGCCATACCAGCAGTAAAACAGCCTTCTCTACAAGTCTAAATAATATATAAATGTTCTCATTTGTGCCACAAACTTACATCTTACTCCACAGTGATACAGAGTTCCAGTGAGCCTGACATGAGCATATGTGTCTTACTTGTGGCAAAGGGGTGTCACAGCAGTGAGTGGGATATAAAACATTTAGGATGAAATTGGTGAGGTAAAAGACTTGGGCTGGGTTTATGTTACAACTTGAGCCATGCCTTAATGCTTTGCTTCTCTTTGGGAAGTATTGCTTTCCCTTATGACCGAGGTACCCAATTTTTACACACAGTAAGGCAAACAACAAACAGACAATCTAAATTCCCAACTTTGATAATGAAAAAGGGAAAAAAGCACATCACAAAGGCATTTACTGTAAAGCCTATATCTGCCCCATAGATGGCTATTTTCAGGGAATGCAGGCTGGCTGATTTATGTGGATAAAAAGATGCCAAAAATGGAGAAATTGTGATGAAGCAGATTTTTTTAAAAACAGCTTTAAGAGTTTCATTGGACATAGCAATCCCTACCAATCACTGCACAAGCTTAAGTCTCTCTCTCTCTCTCTCTCTCTCTCTCTCTCTCTCTCTCTCTCCTTATCTTCTCCACCCTCTCACTACACAGGCCCTCAGAGCATTACATGCTATATGATCAGCACATCATCTATGTATGTTTGTATAAAGCACTTCCTAAAGCATGTAAGATGTACTTTGACTAGACCATGAGGTTTGACTGATAATAAGTGTTGTTGTCTAACTTTTATCCTGGAAAGTGCATATGACCAGGCCTGTTTTGCAGCTCTGCTGTTATCAGCACATTATTCATTGTCATGACATAAGAGTCTTGACCACAGAACATAAATATAGTACCACTGAAAAGTTTTGAACACTATATTTTATCATTTTTGGTTAAATTTAATGATTGGTGTTGATTGTAACAACCCTAAAACTTTAGAGCATAACTTAAGAATAGGTATAAGTGAACTGTGTGACTTTTCATTTAATTGGGACCGCAATTCTCCAATTAGGTGCCTGTAGCAGACACCACATTGTAGCACAGCTTATGTTTCTAACACACAGTATGTCTTGTTCCAGACCTTTTTGGATCACAGTTTTTCCCACTTCAGATGACCTTTGATAATTAACCACAATGCTGAAAGATACTTAAACTTTTTTTAAAAAGTCCTGGGCATACTAACAGCTTGTCTTTTCTCTGCTGTAAGCCGCTCTTTACCTCCCAAGTGTCTAAGTGTCCCACAAAAGACTCAAATCTTTGTATTTAAGGATCTATTTATCAGCAAGCTGTCAGATCCTAATGAGACCTGGAAAGGTCAGCCAGTCAAGAGATAAAAACATCAGTTTAAGACGGAGAATGTTGTCTGCTACAGGTGCTTAATTAGTGTTAATAGCATTTGGGCCATTGCCAACACTTTCTTATTATTTAGTATTTATAATCAGTGTTTTAGATACGTGACCCATAAAGCTAACATAAATATTTGTTCAAAAACCTTTAACAGACAGCATGAAAGAGGAACTTTGAGACACAAAAAGCTATTTTACTCTCTCAATTACTGATTGAAATGCAGACATCCATGTCATGTGATGCTATTGGGAGTCGACTCACTTCTGCAAGCTGTTTTGCACATATGGTAAAAGTCATTACTGCACATTAGAATTCAAAGTGGTTGCTCGGGCTTTGTGCATTTTAATAGAATAACACAAAGACTGATTACAGTTGGAGAAATAATGCTAAAAGACAAGCACACGAAAAAGAAGTTGGCTGACGTGCCTATTTAAAGATGTTAATATAGAGCTACTACTTGGCAGTTACTCATATACATCACACAACAAATCTCAGTTTCTCACTACACTTTCCAAACCTAAGTACCATTATTACTTTCCATCTCCATTTTATGCATGACAGTACAGCTCTTACGGGACTGTATTTGCTTCATACAAGTGGCCAAATTAAAAATGCAGCACCACCGAGGGATATTGTACACATGAAAAGCTCTATTTCAAAAAGTCACATATCAATTTTGGAAAGAAAATGCCCACCTGAAGTTCATTTTCTGCTATCACTCAAAGGTGCAGTAGTGTTAGTTTCAAATGATGTGTAAAAAAACAACTCCTGAACCTAATTTCATACAGGGAGCATTTTCATTTGGACATAGAGAGGGATGAACAAAGATTTGATTAACAACATGTGATTTAAACCCTGGCATAAAAGGATATCCTGTTTTTTTCCTCATAGAAAGCACTTAACCTGGATACCGTAGAGAAAAAAAACCAAAAATAAAGCAACAATGCAAGGCACTGAACATGTTCAGTCTGCAGGAGAGCAGTCTTGGAGAGGTGGCTTTTAGAGGCAGTTGTAGCATCTGCATGGCAACACTGATGCTTTCTGCCAAGGAGGAAGTGAAGCTCAGGGTCTTCAAAATGAGTGATTTGAGAGGCTGGAACAGCTGGTGCAGTGGATTTGCTCTCATGTTTATCAGTTGAGGGCAGGACTCTCATCATGATGAGACGACCATAGAAGTAGAGTTTTGCTTATATTGGCTACTTGTTAAATATCCGAAATATTGGCAAAAGAGAAGGATGCATCTCTTAGCCTGCCATGAATCATAAACACACAGCATCTGCAAAGTCTGCTACCATATTCACAAATAGATTGTGTGCTATGTATGCTTCATTTAAATGGTCTCCTTTGGGTTTTTACGAAATGACAAGCATGTGAAATCACAAGCAGAGCACAGATGACCCATCAAACCCAACTGTAAAGGGATGAGCTTGCATGTGAAGTACTTTGTTGCTACATTGGCGGTGCATTCTCCCTCCTGGAGACAGTGAGCCAGTTTATATTCAATCCAGCCGGAGCTGCTGCCAGCTCTGGTATTAAACAGCACATCTGTCACTGTGGCCAATGGTAGGCTAAGCCAGGACAGCCCCGTTCCCAGCTCTAGTCTCTCATGCAGTGTGTCGCCCACTCAGCAAACATGACTGACACTCTTGCCTGTGTATGGAAGAGAGAGAGAGAGAAAAAAAAGATGCTCTTGTCTTTCTCCAAGGGCTGCTGGGTTGACGTGATTGTGACACATACAGTATAGTTATTGCTGTGTGAACTGTCAGACCATCATGACAGCCTCTTTGCCGGGGTGGATGAGTGACGATGAAAAGCAGAAGAGACCATGACAGACGGACCTGTCAAATGGCAGCAACTATGAGGGACATGACGACTGATATTGACATAGAAAAGCTTCAGGCCTTCCTCAATGGATAAATAACAATTAATAATTCAGTGACAGACAACACTCAAACTGGCATCTTGTCTCATAATTTCACAAATGCATCTTAGGCAAGTCTGTAGATCTAGATATTATCTCTTTTGTAAGACATTGATAGTTTTGATATACTAGTGGGATTATTCGTTTAGGTCTGAGTTGCTACTAAAGCTGTTATTCACTATGCAATACCATGCTAATGCAGCTTCTACCATTTTGTTATAATCTGCAGAGTAAACACCAGTATTTTTTGTCCTTAATTCACCAAGTAGGGCAATTAGCCACCAGATAAACAGTGCAGGTCATCTGCAATAATCTTTATAATTCTATCAAAATGGACGTTTAATGAGGACACATGATGGCCGGGTCACCTCTGCCTCTCTGCTCATTTCCACTGAGGAAAACACTCACCATTAAGCTCTTAAACCAGATCAGAGAATATTTATGCTGTTGGTTTGTTTTTACTCACTCATACAAAAAAGTCATTCTATGCACTTGTGATCAGCCATTTTAACAGTAAGCCAGTAATCCTTGTAATCATTGTACAAGTGTACTGTCCAACACAAAGCAACAGATGCGTAAATACACATCTTACTGAATAATATACAATGTTTCAGATATATTTCTATTTTAGTTAGCTTAATATTTTCATATTCGCCTTTTTCTTCGCATGGTGATGCTCCACCATTCCTGTTTTTTTCATGGGGGATCTGCTGGGTATTCACAGCCTGCTGACAATCTGAAAAGCCATTTTAATCCCAGTTTTTGATGGCTGATTTCAATCTTGTGCCAGATGTATCAGATTCTACCTTTCCTCTCCATATAGAGAAAGCAGATCAACCATGAAAGAGCTGAAACTGGGGCAGTGGAAGGGAAACATGGAAATATAAATTATAACATGACAGGCAATATATTTAAAGATACTTTGACATTTTGAATCACTTGACACTTACAGCACATTTTAGTAGCAGTAAACAGGCTTTGAAAAGTAAATTAGTACTTTTTAGTATATTATCTCTCTGTGACATGTTTAGTTAACTGGGTATTATTTAGGGGCTGTATGAAAGTTATTAGAGGCAGAGATCGGGTCAAAAAATGGGAAGGGTATTGTAATTCATCTTTTGGCTGAAGACAGGGTTCTCTGACTTTTTTTAGGAGAGCAGGGGAGGGTCTAACTAAGGTATTAGGTCAAATCAAAAAGACAACTTTAACTTATGCCATGTTCGTTAAGGTGCACTTTGCCATATGCAGAGGACAACTGTCTCTGTGTCAGGGTTTTATTAATGTGCACATTGGTGATGCTCATTAAGATATTAAGATTTAGATTGGGGTACACGATTAGACAAGTTTTACAGATTTAACCATGTCACCAGTCAAGAGGAGGGTTCAAAGGAAATATTAATAACCCTGGGGAGGGCCTTGCTTTATTACAAATTGAAGGTTCAGCCCTTCTTACAACACCCATCACTTTTATACAGTCCCTTAACAAAGAGTTCAACTGCTGCTCTGTTCCAGCAGTTGCCTCAGAAACTAAAACACTTGTAAGCTTCTCTTTTATAATTTACATTATTTCACCTGTGTGCTCTGTTACAGGAATTTTAAAGTTAAGCTCAGAGGCCTTTTAGTGTAATACTTTGATGCCCCACTCAGTTGATCAGTTGGCCTCGGCCAACTTTTGTGCTCAACCGTTAGTTCCTGGAATGCTGCTGGTATTTTTCAGCGTATTTTATTCTCAGATGTAGGAGGAGAACTGAATTCCTTAGTTCTGTTTTTTTGTCAAGTAGAATTCTAGTTGCTCAGAAATGTGGCACTATGATATATTCACATGGCTTTTAACAAGCCTAATTTTCTATTTTTACCCTACAGATTTGAGCAGTAAAGAGTTGACTGACAGTAAGAGCCCAGTGCCTTTCCCTACCTTCTTGCCGGTCAACTATGAGGTGCGAGATGCTGACTACCTCTTCCTAAAGGAGGCTGGGCAGGACTTCATGAGGAACTCCAGCATGCAGAGTCACACGCAGCCCTTTGTTATATTAAGAGCCAGCCGCCAGCCATCTGTCAACGCCAGCTACGGCACTATGTCCACAGAGCAGCTTGTGCCTCTAGATCTGGTCCAGTCTGTGCAGCTTTTCAACGCTCCGGAGGTCTTTACCTTTAACTGGAAAATCCAGGCATTTGTGCTGACGCCTCGGGTTTTCTCCTCCAAGCCCAAAGTGCGGGTGCTCTTCTATGTTGCGGGGAGGGATTGGGGCAGGGGAGAAGGAACTGTGGATGAGCTACCGTGTGTGACAGTGTATGCTTTCTGGCAGACCCAGGAGGTGAGGGGTTCCTGTGCCATGGGAGGCGAGAGGGGAACCTGCATGGCTGAGCTGGCTCCTGCGCCTGGCTGGTTTGCTCCGGGGTCAGAGGGCACCAGCAGGGAGAAGCAGGACCCGTCTGCTGGGAACCCTGTGGAGCTGTACTACCAGGCGCAGCCCAAAGTCAATGGGAAGTGTAATTCTGTGGATGGAAGTCGTTGGGGTGGCTCACAGCAGCAGGCAGAGTATGTTCCTGTCACTCCCATGCAGAGGATTGGCAGCGTACGTCTTCTGCAGGTGCCTAAAGGAATGGCAACACTTTCTCGGCTCAAGCTTGGCAATGCCATTGTCATACGGACGTCCTCCAAACCGCTGAAGAAGACTGACATTGCCACCTTCTACATACTCATGGCCAGCTCTGCTCAGCTGACTAACTTCACTCTCAGGTAAGACTGTGTTTTCTGTTGCCTCACAGTTTGTAGAGGTCAGACTGGCTATATTGTAAAGATGCATTACCATACACTGAGGTGGAATACTGCCATCACTTCAGAGGGCTCTGCAATATCAATGAAGTCCAACTTAATTGGTCAATAAGAATTCAATAGGGAGAATTGCTCGCTAACATTATTAGTCCTCTTCTCTGATTCTTGCTCAAATTCTGAAGTCCATCAAAAATAAGAGAATATTGGAGGAAATGAGATTTGGCATGGATTATGGCATTTCCCTGAAAATATGATAGAGGTTAATAGTCTTTCTGGGAACTGTGGTAGATTTTCGAGTTAAATTTAAAAAATACGTGTATGAGTGAGCACAGCCTGATGACATTAAGGGCTGTTTCAAGGGTGGTAGTCATTGAGGTTGACATGGATCAAATAAAATCACGTGTAGCTTGTGACTCATTGCTCTGCTTGAAAGGATATGCTTGTGATCTGTGTTATATCAATGCACTGCTATTAAATGTGTGAAGGTAATGAGGATTACCAGCATACGGTAGCTCAATTTAATTTGAGGTTCCATTTTCATTTTTGCAATGCAAAATGTTCCCATTTGACCGGAGATGAGAGCATTTGTAGGACCATTTTAAAGCAATAGTTATTCCTCTGGAGGTCTCTGCGACATCCTTGGTAATAGAAGCTAATTTAGTACAGATATTTTTAAAGAAATGTACTTATATATTTCCCAAGAATGAATGCCTCAGCCACCTGACTCATTGTCCTCTGGCGGAAAAGAAAAATACAAAGGAACAAAAGAAAAAAAAAACAAGTCTGTTCTCATGGCTTTCTCTCAAGATGTCAGTTTGTTACCCCCCCCCTCTTCAAGGTGAAATGATGCAACGTGGGAGATTGGCACCTCAAAACTGCATTTGAATTAAATGCCTCCATCTTGCTCTCACCGTTTCATTGATGGTTTTCATGGTCATCCGCAGTGTAATACCTTTTATTATCATCATCCAGACGGAGATCAAAGAGAACCACGTTGCATCTTGGCTAGATTTGTCGAGGTTAGCTGTCAGGGCAGACAAGTAGAGATTTACGCTAACTTGATTAGAGACTGATTTTTTTATCATTATCTGCTTTACTCCAAGCCGGTGAATAATGGACTGTCAGGGGGCTTGATGTGCGTTTTCCTTACATTTTCATTTGGTTTGTGTGTAGATTTGGATCATGAGTATTGTACATCACAAAATCCTCCCTTCATATCTGGTTTGGTTTCACATCATGTAATAAATGGTGAGAATGTTTATTGCTGTTTTCAGTGCTGTTGGGTGATGCAGTCCAGTAAGGTGTCCTGACTTTAGAACTGGCTTAACTAGAAAGTCCTTGAAGGCAGCTAATCCAAACAGGTTTTAGTTCCTGGACAACAGTTACAGTCTTTCCTCGTACATGATCAATACTTCCTGAAAAATAAATAATTTCCGAGTTACTTGCGCCTTTACTTCCTCATACACGCATCAGTGGAGGTGAGCAGTTCATGGATTATTAATTCCCTTTTCACCTGGTCCCGCATTCATTCACTTAGACAGTCACTTACTCAGATCATTTGTGAATGCTGGAATAGGTAAATATTGATTGAGCGGACAGCTGTGCATGGATGCAGTCGTCCTTCTCGTCAGGTTTCAGAGTTGAGTCTGCGGTAGTCTCTCAACATTTCATGTATTTTAAAGGGTTAGACTATTTGAATTAATTAGCTGGTCTCCTTTTCTTTCTGTCTCTTGATTATTGCTGAAGCAATGAAGCCAAAAAAGAAATCCTGATTTCCCCTCTTCATCCTGTCACTTTTAATCATTGCTGCTTTAATTCATTTACTCAGTCACAGATGTTTCTGAACAAAGAGCAGATAGCAGAAATGTTGCTCTCCTTTCTTTTTTTTTTCTTATATCATCTCCTCCTTTCCTTTCCTCTTTGTCCTCTCATCTCCTTTCCTTTCCTTTCTTTTTCTCTCATCTCCTCTCCTCCCCTCTCTGTTCCTTACCTTTCCTCTCCTCACAACTATCGGTTGGAAGATTGTTAATCTTGTTAGGAGGCTTTGTAGTAATTAAGCGTATGCGATGGGCAGTTGTGTCTATATTGTGTGTATTGGTGACTAAACTCTGAAATTTAATGAACATGACAAAATACACTCACTGTACACACACATAGTCAGTAGCACAGTGCTCCCCTCCCCCAGCTTATCAGCACATTAACAAGCCCTCTGCATTCGGTCCTCAACAGCTGTCTGTGTGCTTTATCACTGTCTGAATGTCCCATTAAGCTTTGCTTAATACTCCCTCATCAGCATGATAAACCTGTTATTGATGTCTATAGCTGGAGTCAAGGGACACACAAATTTGAGGTCAATTGAGAAAAAGACAAGCCACACCTGTCCGTTCCAGCAAAATGAACCTGTCATTCTCAGTGAAAGTTTGATAAAGGTCATAGATAAAGTATTGTACTGCCGTCATCACACACTCACGTGAAAAGTAATTACATCATCCTTTTAGTGTATGCTCAAGAAGTTGAGTGGCGTGAAGTATGAGCTTACAGTTTTTCTTTTTGTTTTCTTCTTCACAGCTATTAAAAGTCAGCGACGAAGCACAATAGTTTGTCTTGTTCTATGGGTTTTATGTAAAGGCAGCATTGTGGCAATAAATAAACTTGAGCTTCTGTATCAACAGGACACCATGTCAGTGAGCTCTTCAACCAGGGAGCCTAATCATTCATCTGTGTGACAAATATGACTTTTACATCCACTTTTAGTGCTGCGGTGCCTGCCATCTGGCAAGAGTGTTGGCATGAACATCTCCCCAACTCCCTAAACTGCTCCATAAGTACGATAAGCACGTTGCCGATGGCTGGCCATCAGACTGGTTAAACGGTGGACATTTGCCTGCATAATTAACGATTGCATCTGTTTCCGATTGCACTGGGGTTCACCGGTGGTACAGTGGCCCTGCAGTGATGCATTCACAAAGCCAAAGATGGGAACACAAATTATATCAGGGAAGCAATTACAAACCCTATGTAGCATCTCGATAGCAGCCTTGGTGATGAAATGCATCTGGGCCAGGCTGTGTAGCTCACATACAATTTATCTTGTAGGTCTTTGATCAGATTCAGTGTGTTTTATTATATTAGCTTTTTTGAATTGTCTCTTTTGCTGGCCATGGCTCTGTGATCTTTCAAATAAGTTTAAGGAAAACAGCATTCCACAAATAAATAAGGGAAGGGAAATGAGTGAAGGAGGCCTAGGGCCGACCTGGTCTGCTTTGAGTGTATTTGACAATGTGTACCTATTTGCATAACAGTGTGTGGCAGCATTTTTACGTGCATACATGTATGTGTGTGTGTGTGTGTGTGAGCGAATGAAGAGTGTGTAAAAGGTGAAACAATAGTGCCACTCATGCCTTGCCTGGTCAGGAGTGAGATGGATGGCAGGTGCAGCACCTGAGAGCTGCTTTTCTCACACACTGTCGGCTTCAGTCTCCACAGCCATCCATCTTCTCTGCCCTGGTGCCTCCCCCTGCCCAGCTGCCTCCTCAGAGTATGCTAACCAAAGCCATGGACACTGGTCCCTGCTCCAAACCACTCAGAAGAAAAACGCCTCTTCCAGTTGCGGGGAATTTTTTTTTTTATACAAGGGGGGTTGAAAGGAAAAAAAGGGGGCTTCAGATAAGTCTTGTTGTTACTGTCACTTTTTATTAGTTAAACTCTGCCCCACTTCGCTCAATCCACAGAGGTGTTTCATCACAGCAGGGCATGTTATGTTATTCAGAAGTCTTCACTAGATTAACAGTCCTCCAAGGTTTTCTCATTAATACACTGAGCATGCCATCCTGCTTACCTCATTGATTATGCTGGATTAAGGTTTTTCCCCATCGAAAGCAAATGATCACGTTGCACTTACAATTCTCTACAGTCAGCATCAGTAGTGCAATTATATACAGAAATAGGAAATGCAAGTTGGGGAAGGACAGCACTATGTAGAAACAAATTATATTGCATTTCTTTGGATACATTTTGCATGTGCAGTGTGTAATGCTTTACATGGGAATGATGTTTTGTACTTTTTACTTTAACTGGTCCACCATTTTGGTCCAGTCTGAAATATCTCAACAACTTTTGGATGGATTGCAATGACATTTGGCACAGACATTCATGGTTTCCAGAGGATGAATCCTAATTACTTTAGTGATCCTCTGACTTTTCCTCTAGCGCTATCATGAGATTCACGTTTGTGCTTTTGAGTGAAATGCCATAAAATTTGGTTCAGATGTTCCTGTCCCCCTCAGGATGAATTGTAATAACTTTTGTGATCCCTTAACGTTCCATCTAGCGCCATCATCAGGTCAAAGAAAATTATGTAAAAGTATGTGTACACTTACAAGGAATTTGACACCAGCTGTAAGGACAATTTACAGGAAGATAGAAATAGACATACAGCTAAAACAAGCACAACAAAGCTAGGTAAAAGATAAACACTATTATGTACATACAAGTGGGTGATAAAATAGGTGTATATATAAATATATATAAAAAGAAACAATGACCAACAACATACAATGTCTCTATACAAGTCAAATGTTTCTGTAAATTATAAACAAAGGAATAAATATTGAATGGATAATGTAATAGATTACTTTATATACATGAAGTAGGTGGTTATGTACAGTATATGCATGTATACATGTTCATATACAGAATATACAACGTGCAGCATTTATGACCAATGGCTAAATTAGGATGGTAACATGGTAAACATTATACCTGCTAAACATCAGCATGTTAGCATTTAGCTCAAAGCACTGCTGTGTCTCACGGAGCCGCTAGCATAGCTGTAGGCCAGTGGTTCCCAAAGTGGGTGCCTTGAGGACTGGCCAAGTGTACCGCAAGATTTATGTTATTACTTTTATTACTTTTCATTAATTTATTGTGCATTTTTTAATAACTTTTCACCACATAAAAAAGAAATCAGCTACATTTACACTGACCATGTATTATGTTACATTTTCAAACATATCAAAACAGAAGAAGAAAGCTATAACTATCAAAATCACTGTATTTAAAACTCTGTTTAATGCCGCAGCTAATGACAACTCACAGTTGCCTGTTGTCATAATAACTCCTGGCTCTGGAGCTTTTCAGGACCTCAGCAGTCAGAAAAATAGTGACAGTCAGACCAGGTGATGGAAAGATTTGACATGGTAAACAGAGCTCAAAGAAATGCTGATCATCTCAGCCCTCAACACAGTCTGACAGGAGTGAATCTGAGCCCACCAACACAACTAAAATCAGACTTGACGCTACTTGGCTAAAAGCATAACGGGCACACCGATAGCACATTCACTGGTACTGTGCGTTCCCAACATCATACTGTGTCTCTCGTCCCTGTTATACATGAAAACAAGACAAGAAACCGTCAGTCCGTGGAGTCAGACCTGCAGCTCTCTCTCCTCACAGCAGCAGGTTCACATGTCCCATTAAAATGCCGGTAACCTTTTTGTGTTTGTTTTGTTTTGTCGTTGTTTGTCGTTGTTGGCTCATTTTAGATTTGAAGTAAATGAAATACATACATTTAATATACTGTATTTTAATCTTACCTTAAATATTTATCTGTAAACCTGCAGAGCACCTGTTGGCTTTTATTCTGAGTGATTGGGCCATGTTATTTAACTTAATATTGCTATAATATAATATAATATAATATAATATAATATAATATAATATAATATAATATAATATAATATAATATAATATAATCATATTAAATCTGAAATTGTTAAAACCAGTAAGCATCATACAGTATATGCAAGGTATAATGGGAGTTGGGTGGTTTGGGGTGCCATGACAAAACTTTCATTTAAAGTGGTTCTGTAGTTTAAAAAAGTTTGGAAACCACTGCTGTAGACTCTTGAGTCTAGAGTCTTGTTCTTTCTGTACAAGGTTTAAACAAAACATGGGAAGGTGGAGAAAAGGAACGGCAATGCTTTTGGAAGATGGGATAAAATAAAATATGTTCTCTTACAGCACATGATACGGCACAGAACAAAAAAAAGACATAAATACTCTCCCCTTCCATGAAAAATAATGCAGCTGCTTACATTTTGGAAATTGTAATAGTCACAATCATAAGCTGAATATTTCATCTGAGACTGAATATTGTGTGGCAGTGTGACTTAAATTCAAACTGCCGATTTGAAAAGTGATTGTAGAAACAGAAATAATTAACATGTGCCATTCTGTCAGCTACCGTTCTCCAATTAACACGTGTAACAGGATGCCGCCACCTTCCTTCTTATCACCTTATCTTTCATCTTTCCTAACCAGAAAGTTGTAGCCTCTTTACATCCCTGTGTCCCCTGTGTTGTTGGCTCTGCTGCCTCCTGGGAACCCTGATAACAACAGACTGGCTACCCCTCTATGTTCGCTACTGCTATACTAACACAGAGACCATGCAACACCTACAGTATTTGGCTCCTTTTTGTGCTTTATTTGATGAGAACTGCTCAGAGCCAGAAGTGATTTAATAAGTAGGAGTTCTCAATTTGTAAGTTCAGTGTGTTTCCTGAGACATGTCTGCTGTTGCAACAGAGAGTGAGAGGCTGAGAGTGACACATCTACCTACGTTATCGTAAATAATATGGCCATTAAGAGTCCACTCTAAAACTGCGGCATTCAGCTGTGTGCAATCATGACTGAAAGACCTGCAGGTTTTTATTTTCCAGCCAGTCACAACAGCAGATGATTTCACCTTAATCAGCTGCTGTTGTGTGCAGCAGCTGGAATGAAAACTGGCAGTCTCTGGGGTCACGACAGCACAAGATTGAAACCACTATTGAAAAAGACACTGCTCAGTCATCCCTTTTTAATTGTGACCTTTAACCTGTGAGCTCTTTGTCTGTTTCAACTTGTGTCTTTCTGAGAAAGAGAAAAAAGAGAGACCCTTCTGTCCTGCTGTCCTGCTGTTAATGCACCGCGTCGTGTCAGACAGTGTGGCTCTCCAGCAGAAACCTCCATGCCAAGATCAGTGGCCGCTGGAGACCTGTCCTCCAGATTACATGTTGGATGTGCAAATTTGTGCACATAAATGCATGCACAAATGTGCAAAATGTGCACCCAAAACTCCCCACAAATCCATTACGAGGCAATCTTAAGATAATGAGATAATGCATGTTGGTAGACTGTTATGTTCCATTGTGCTGAACAAGGAACAATGTCTCCTCTTCTTTTGCCTGGTTTCCTAAGTCAAAACCCCCAAAGCGGGAGAAGTGCTCAGATTGCTGTTGCTCCTATCATAGATTACACCTCCTCAGACACTCATAATGCGCTCAACACTTTGTGTTTATCTCAAAAGATTCAGAGATAAGTCACGCGGCTTTGCATGCAGATGAAAACCAAAGAATTACATGAGGATGTTGTTCTGAACTATTTGAGACAACTTGTCTGAGCTGCTACTGTGCATTCAGGGAGTCTTATCAGAGCTTTCAGTAAATAAAAGAGAAATACTTAGTGAGAATAGTTGACCATATGGATTATTATTATTGTTGCAGCAGAGGACTGTTTTTCTTTGCATTTTTACATGCATGCTTCTCCTGGCCTTACTTGAACGCAATTCTTGTAGAAGAATATCTCATTAACATTTGACCTACTGCAAGCTGTTTATGCTGGGGAAGCCCACTGGGAACGTCTACATGTTCAGCTGGATAATGCTTACCATTTACAAATTATAGGCCAAGAAAACTAATGATCCATTAGTACAGTTTAAATAATGAGCGCACATAAGGACGAACAATGTTTTCTTTGCTGTTTCAAATGCAAGGGGGGATGAGGGTGGTTTGGGCGGTAGTAAATCACTGATTTTTGTCATTTTCTTTTACACTTTTAACACTTTTTTAAACACACTTTTTAACTTTTGATTGCTCCTCTAAGTCTAATAAATATTCAGTTGCATCACTGTTTTATGTTGAATGAATAAATCAAATATATGCTGTATGAGGAGACAATTATTATGTGGAAGTTTAAATCTACCATACACTGGGACTGAGAGCAATCTATAACATAATTTGTCACAAGCAAAATCCAAAAGTTATGAAAAAATTAATATCAGAAAAATGGTATAAATATGTTTGGTTAATTGTTCACATTATATACCATTTTGGGAAAACAACCATTTATTGCCCCAAATTCCATTGGTTGTTAATATGGGACATTTCACATTTACCGCATTCTTGACCTTTTTGTTTTTGACTTTTCACAGAGCGACAGTAAAGAAAGGTGTGACCTTTCGAACAGCGACACCCAGTAACTCTTTACTGTGGGACATCACTCTGGATATGGGTGCAGATGGTGCCATCGCTGTTATTTGTCAGAGGAAGGCTCCCATACCTGGGAAAAGGCAAGTCTGTTCCCTTCCCATTACTCTATTTGCCAGTGTATTCTATCTATGTGTGTCTATTTTGTTGTCGCTGGGAGGTTTAGCACATATTTATAGGCTTAAATTGCTATTGTTTGAAAGGACAAATCACACTCCAAAGGTCCAAAGGGAATTTTTCATGTGGCACTATAGTAATGATGTATGTCCTGCAAAGCATATCAGTGTTTGTCTCTGCACCTGTGGAGTAAAAGACAAACCATCTGTACTGTACACAACGGCTTACTGCAGAAGCATACTGTGCTGTGTCCTGGGAGGACATCTCTTACACTCTCTAAACACAGGTTGGCTGTAGGTGCTCCTGTAAAACTGCCCCTTGTAAACAGCTATTGCTTCTTTCCCTTTATTGTCCATTTCTCCTCTGTGCTTTAATCATTTCTAAACATTTACCAGCCGTGCACATCCATACATTCCTAGTTAGCAGTAAAACATGTTTTAACCTATGACTTAAAAGCTGCAAGCAGGGAAGGTAGTTATAGTAAAACTGTAGGGAGCCATTCTCAAACATAACACTAAAATTATTTACAAGACGTCTGCTGGATGCTCTGATCAAACTCAGCTTTTTGGGCTTCTGAGAAGTACTTAACTTGCCCCTGACCTCATTAAACGGGGCTACACCCTTTCTCCAATGAGCAGCTTATCTCAGATGTCCTTTCAAGTTCAGCTGAGTGCAGCTTTATTTCATTGAACTGAGGTGAGTTGAGTTAATATAAGAGTTAAGTCATATGAGCATGGTGGATGGCTCCTGAGATTACAGGACACGTTTTTTTTTTTTTTTTTGTAAAAGGGCACAGGCAACACGGGGTAAAAAGTTTATGCCATGTCCTTTGAAGCCTTGCATGCTTGCTTCTTACCTTGCTGCCACAGCAGTAGCCTTAAGTTAAACCTCTGTTTCAGTTCTCTTATATTACATTGGCTATAACCCTCATACAGCTAACTTAAAAATGTAATACAGGCAAAAAAGACAAAGATGTTTTCAGCCTTTCAGTTTTGCGTGTAAGCATGCTAACGTTGACAGAGGAGCGTCACACTCAGTCACTAAATTTCCAGAAGATGAAGACTTCAACAGCAGAAGTGTCTTCTG
Source organism: Macquaria ambigua (assembly GCA_008360985.2). Taxonomy (NCBI): domain Eukaryota; kingdom Metazoa; phylum Chordata; class Actinopteri; order Centrarchiformes; family Percichthyidae; genus Macquaria; species Macquaria ambigua. Next base: position 374,182 of record VMKM01000002.1, on the reverse strand, counting down.
TAAATAAAGTGACTTCTTGTCATTGAGTGTGACCCTCCTCTGTCATCATCCAACGCACCAATTTTTTCTGAGCGCGGTGGAAATTCTACATGCAAGGTTAGCGTGTTAGCATGCTAACATTTGCCAATTAACACTAAACACAAAGTAGGCCTACAGCTGTTAGAGGCTGTTAAGGTCGATCGTTTTGCAAGTATTTGGTTAGGAACCAAAATATTGGGCAAATTAAATTTTTGATGGCACTAGATAAAAAGTTAGGGGATCACTAAAGTGATTACAAATCATCCAGAAGGAGCTACGAATGTCTGCGTCAGATTTCTTGGCAATCCATCAAACAGTTGTGGAGACATTTCACTCAAAACCAGAAATGTCAACCTGATGGTGGCATTAAAAGAAAAGTTAGGGGATCACCAAAGTCATTAGGATTCATCCTCTGGAGACCATGAATGGATATGGATAGATAAAGATATATATGGATGTAAGTTGAGGACCGTCATCTAGGTGACCTAATTGTTCTAGCTGACAATCCAACCATCTTGAGTGCAACGTACATTCAGGGGAATACTATTTATGTTGTTGTTGTGCACTTGATTTTAATTCTTTTTTTTCCTGCCATTCAAGTTTGCCAGTGCTCCCAAAAACTGATCCATTGAGATTTAACTCAAACAGTAAGATTATTTCTGCCTCTAGAGCAGCTCCAAGAAATGCTTGTAAAACTAAAGCTCTAATCTGTGTGTGAATGGTTGGCATAGCTGGAAAAGAGCAAGTGTATGCAGCTGACTTTCCCAGGAAGAAAAAAAAAAGTAATAAAAGCAGACATAGAATAACATTTCTCAGTGAACTTTGCTTCAGTGTAATTTAAAAAAAGATTAACTTACATGAGAACAGGGATAAATTTAAACTTCCTGAAGCTAAACATGTGGGTTTGTCTGACACGGACTCTTCCGAGGTCATACAACAATAGACACAGCGTGCTTTAAACAGAGCCAGAACGCTGACCTTATCTGTGCTTGTTATTATTGGTTTGACCTCATTAAGTTGTTTTCCCCATTTGGCATGGATTATGACATTGTTTAGCACAACTTCTTTATGGGTGAACATATTCTTTCACTCAGTCATTTATTTTGCCTAATCCTCTCTAAAATGTCATGAAACTAACAGAACCCCTGCAGAGAGTTTCTACTGTCACACCACTGTGGGGATTTCTCTGACTTTTTGTCTTACTGCCTTGAGTGAGCACTAAAAGTATTTGCTGTATTTGTACGTTAAAGCTTTTTTATCCTCTGTCGCAGCAGCTTGCTTTGGATCTTCATATTAAAGAATTGTTACTCACAGACAGACTGTTGTTGAAGCATCATTCCCCTGCAAGCTTCACAAGAATGGCTGAGGGCTTAAATAGCAAAGCAGCATCCCCTATCTTATGGATATCTGTGTTAATGCATACTTAAGGGGATATAGGCATGCTTATGTGAGTCAAGCATATCTTGTTTTGATATGTGACCAGAACGCCATTATTATCTTTTAATCTCAGGTCTCTGAGCAATATGCTAAGATTATTCAATTACACTAAATCTCTGTCTTGCCCTTAATAAGGGCAGATATAATGGAGCACTGGGGACTTCTGTATGCTTTGTTGTCGAGTTTGGAACTTAATGGAGGATTAACAAAATATGATTTGCAGTTTCTCCAGTTATTGTTGCTTTAATGCAGAAAGGCGGCTGGTATGCAGCCCTTTAGAGGTCATTTTCATGCAGTAAACAGGACTTACTGTGTGTCTGCACAGCTCTGACACAGATATTCATAACATGTACTCACAGATGCAGTGGGTCTGATAATGTCCATGTGGGTATGTGCATGCGTATTGTGTTTTTGTCCACCAATATATCTTTTCTATAGTTCAATGCAGTGCCAAGAAATAAAACCCAGGATACTAACTTGGGCCATAGGAGAAAATTGAATCCATGGCTAGGACACTCTGTTCTAGCTGGCATCACTGAGAAGCCATTATAAGTTACAAAGGCTTATACTTTGTTGTGTATGCAGGATGCCGCTGTCCTTGGACCACCTTTTATTCAGTTCACATTTAACAGTACCAGCAACTCAAGGGTAGGGCCAGGCCAGCACACAGAAATTCAGCTCTATTCTTTTTTGGTTTAGTTTGTGAAAATGCCTCGATGCAAAGCCCTCTACAAAGTAAAAAAAAAAAAAGGGGGGGGATTGGGTCTTGTCGCAACTACTGGGATCACATCCCTCTCCTAAGAATCTCTACACTTTCTATTCACGGAGCCAAATTCATAACATCTCACTATGAATATTGAGCTGGATATCTCCAAAAATCCACTCTCGATCTTTATCCTGTTACTTTCTACTTTTCTTTCAACAGCACCAACAGCTTCTTTCTTAATATGAAAATAATTGCAGATTTAAAGTTTGTTTTTTATACATTAGGCATGAATGGTCTACTGGTCATTGCAGCCTATATAATACATCCTGCCTTTGCATCATACAGTAAATTAGGTCTTATTGATGCATTCTGAGCTGTCAATATGTCACAGCAGCAATGTCACCACGTCATATTTCTATACCTCTGGTTAGTGGTTACAGGGATTCTGCTCGACACTCAAAACTTGTAACTATGAGGATCATTAAAGTTTGTCTTTGGCCAAAGTGGCTGATAATGTGTCCTTTCAGTTATCTATTGTTTCACATATGATCAAATACATTTGGTTTTTTTTAGCCAGTGAGACATTTTGTGTACATCAAAGAGATGATGAGCCTAAAGGAAACTAGAGCACATGGGTTTCCATGCTAGAGGCATGTTAGCATGCTGATGTTAGCATTCAGCTGTAAGCACTGCTCTGCAGCCTCACAGAGCCTCTAGCATGGCTGTAGACTCTTGTTTAAAGCTATTTATCAAATATGAAATGTCTGACATCTTAATGCAGAGTGTGTTTTCATCAGACAAAAGACACAATAAAACAAAAGCCCATGTGATGTACTTTCCTTTGGGCTCAGCGGCCCGTGGATTGGGATTTACACTAACTTGTCCTGTACTGAGGGCAATGAGCCACAGGCTGCAGTGCAGGATACACTGCGGTATAATCACTGCACCTTTACTCAGACATGATTATCTCTACAGGAATTTAATGTGTGGAGAGAGAATTGCAGAACCCAATGGTGAAATAATCATATTAAGTATCAGTGGCTGTGATGGATAGATACTGCCTTTCTGGTGCTAATTCGCGTTATGAAGAAGTTGAAAGAATTAGATGCCTCACAACTAGTCAAAACACAAATGTAGCACTTCTTGCACCAAATGATAATAACAAGTATGACAATAGGAAGCTGCAGTAACATCTATTTTACAGTGTGTTGTTGCTGATTTGCATTTCCATATTTTTACACAGTTATTCCCATTGGAAAACCACAACATTTGCTTGTATGGTGTGCATATCTTTCTAACCAATCCTGCTTCCCATTCAGGCTTGAGAGCAGTCTGCTGGAGGTGCTTCAGATGGATTTTGAGGTGGAGGAGCTGAGCAGTCCTCTCGACAGTCAGGTGATCATATGGAAGCTGGAACTACCATCGGCATCCAAAAATGTAGCCAAGACTGAAGGAGCCATGAGGATCTATACTACTCAGAGAGACTTTGTTGGCCTGGCCCCTCTTGTAATGGTGAGTTAGCTGACAGCTTCCATGTCACACCTAATCATTATTAAAACCGGCATCAACATTACTGACAGCAGCGCTTCCGATAATGCCAACACTTGGACTGCATCCTTTGAGCGTTGGTGCATGAACATATCATAAAATGCGCTTTGCTCTGATCCATTCCTGTCTGGTTTGCATACACAGACGGCTGGATATGCTTTGGATTGTTTAGTAAATGGGTTCTATTTTGGGCAGAGAGTGACCTTGCGCTGTTGACTGTCAGCTAGCTGCCTGTGCACATTCTGCTAACAGGCTGTGCCTGTTCACATAGCTTCTGTGTTGTGTTGTTCTGCTCTGTTCTGTTCGGGCGTGCAATATGTGGTCATCCTCTCCTCCTAACAGCTGCTTCATGTGCTTCTATTTTAGTGCCGCAGGCCTCTTTATCATGCTACCTCTATAATTAATCCATGGTATAATCTCAACTACTAAATACGGAACATTACACAAGAGTTTACACCACTTTGAATTACAGTTTACATTACAGTTACCTGGCATATAGGCGTATAACAATGACAACCTGTCACATAATACACTCAGACCACCGTTTTTCTGTTTCTTAACATTTGTTCAACCACATATTATTGATCAAATATGTAACTTATACAATTGAAAGTTAAGAATTGCTATACTTTATGTTATACTTTTGGGCAGTAGGTTCATTTATATTTCACAGTGCTGTCTGCTGCATTTCCATCATAACAGTGATGGAGTGCTTGACGGTATGAGGATATGCTACACTGTCCTGATTTGTGAATTTGACATGGTTCATCTCTCTTGTGGATTAGAAGCTGACCTCAGGCAGAGGGCCAAACATGAGGAGATTTGATGGTTGGCTCGAGGGGACATTAGCGCTGACTGATCACTCTTAGCCTTGCTCTGTGAACTCCAACTAGTGCTGCTGCTCAATACTTCTATATAATGGCAAAAGCCTCGCTGACACAGGCTTCAGATCTGTATTTTAACTATATTGTAATGACAATTTAAAAAAATGATGGTCAGTTATTTCGGCTTCATTTAAACCAGTTTTTACAGTTGAGGGACTCATATCCGTCTGCTTCATTTTCATACTCTGAGTGGCCAAGTGTCTCTTTAAATTTGATTCAACTGATCATTCACAGAACTTGACCGGGCAGCGCTCCACTGCTCTCATACTAATTTACACACACGTCGTACATGCGCGATATTCAATTATTTCAACTTCATTTAAAACAGTTTGTTTTCACAGAGGAGGACACATATCCATCTGCTTCATTTTCATGCTTCGATTATCCATGCATGCATACAAATGCATCTGTACAAACACACACAGAGTGAGACAGAGAGGTACCTACTACTGATACTAAGTGTATTCATATCCATTCATTTTAACAATACACCTCACCACTACATTTATACATGTGCATGGAAACAGGAAAACCATTTATTTAGCCGTTTATTTATCCATAGCGCTTTATTCGCCTCTCATTAACCCATTCACACACATAGTCACAGGCCGATGGAAGCCACCTACCATGCCAAGTCGCTGGCCTCACCATCCTGAGCAATTGGGCTCAGTGTCTTGCTCAAGGACCCTTTGACATGTGGACAGGGGGACCCATGGATCGAACAACGAACCCTGCGATTTACTGGACTCGGGGCTCTACCTGCAAGCTGCCCTATTTAATAATACATTGAGCATTAAAGAACGGGCTGTACAGTATATGTGTAGAGATTAATCTTAGTCCACGTCCATGGCTCTAGTTATTTAATCATGTTTGAACTGATATGACATCGCTCTGAGGGACATGCCTGTGCAGAAAAGTCCAAGATTAGCTCTATCTTCCATGTGGTGACCTGGCCATCACCCAGCCTTAATTCTGCACCCCACCCCCCCCACCCCCCGGCTTCCCAAAGGGGGACCAGCCGTCTTACCTCATCAGGACTGCTGAGTCACTGAGTCACACTTCATCGCCCCTGTCTCTTCTCTCCTACCTTCCTCCTCCACTTTCATCCCACAGTGCTCCTATACCAACATCCTTTTGCACTGCATGAAAACATCAGCTAAATGTCTAAAATGTAAAATTAAAACAAATCAAATAATTGTATGTGATTTGTTATTCTATGGCAGTATGCAGAATGTAATGACTTTGGCTGATTTTCCTGGTCTCTCTGCAGGACACGGAGATCCTGAATACAGCTGTTCTGACTGGAAAGAAGGTGGTGATGCCTGTGAGGACAGTAGCTGTGGAAGAAGATGGATTAGTCACTGATGTGTCTGACTACACAGACTGTAGTTCCACTGATGAAGATGTACTCAAGGTAGGACTTACTTCCTTGTTACATACCTCCACATACTGTAGAGGGAACAATAACCTTCTGATACATCATTTTAAGTTTCTGTGGTTTCACACATTCCAAGTGCATGGTTTTGCTGTAGCATAAATGGCTTCTTAAGACTATTTTATAATGAGGACACACTGGCAATGAAAAGGTAAGAGGTGAAATTGCAATGAATGTTGTTTTTTTCAAAGAATGTTTTTACACCTTTTTATTAAACCTTAATCACTTTTGGTGCAGAATTATTGTATAAAAAATGTTCAATCACTGGTAAATAGTTACCTGAGGATAAAAATGTGTTTAGCAGTAACAAATTGAAGAATATGTGATGTTAGGTTTGGTCTGCCCGCCCTGACGCTAAGGGGCAGGAGGGCAATTTGGAGTGGCTGTCAAGAAAAAGCTCCATAGGGGCAAGGTTGGTTTCATGTGTGATGGTAAGGACAGATGCGGACAAATAAGTTGTACCAAAGTCACCTCTGCTCTCTGTCTCTTTTCCACACGGTAAAACAAACTATTCGTTGGGCTCCAACAACATCGCCCATCAATCACCCTGACAATGAACAGCCACTGAGCTAAATCGCTCACCACAAATGGCCTCACAGGCTGCCACTGTGCTCCCATCCCGTGACTTGTCCCTTTTATCCTGTGGACCTGAGCACGGCGGACTGCCAAAAGCCGGCTTTGTTTACTGATGAAATTGAAAGTCAGGCCCCTGGCCCCTGAGGTCAGAGGCTGTGAATGTATTTACTCAAGGGTAAAGTGGCATTGTAAACAAAGAATAAAGACATACAGTGGACTCCAGCCCTCTAATACGTTTTTTTTTTTTTTTTTTTTTTCTGGTCAAATATGTCCCAAAGCAGGTTTAGCAAACAACACGTGTCTGGGCTAGTAAATAAATGTAGTATTCATGTAGGGTTGCTCCATGAGGGGATTCACAGCACAGCACATACAGTAAGTGCACATGTATTAAGTGCAGATGGGTGTCAGTTATAAGAAAAGCAGGATTACGTGAGGATGTCAAGAGGCTGGATGTGGCCTAAATCATTCTTTTCAACCCTGTAATGTAGCCGTCTTTGCTGTTGTTCAAAGCTTACTGTAGCTCTCAGTGTATTTGCTGACCAGAGAGCAGCTTCAGTCCGTAATATTCTCTTTAATCTTCTTAGTCTAACAGCTTGACTCAGATATCTTTTCTCTTCTGGTGTGCCTGAAGAGTATCAAATCTGCTAGTGATAGATGGGGAAGGATTTATCTAGAATGGATAGCTCATGTGACAAAACAAAAGCAAAACAAAGTCTAATCTGCTGTGATGGAAAGGTTTTTCAAATGTGCATGAATGATGGGGAGACTTAAAATGTGCACAGGCATTCGCTTTGTCAGTTGAGGATTGAAGGATTGACACTTGAACATTTTAAGCAGGGACATATTGTGCATAGATGTCTACTTAGTTAAATAATCGGGACTTTTTATGGCGTGGCATAGCAATTTGACTTACTGATTTACATCAACTCTGAACTCAGTGTAACGCTTGAACTTAATTTGCCCCTTTGCAATAGATATATTCATTCTGCATACTCATTAAAACTTATTTAATTTGTTTTATTTGCACAAGGAAACTACAGTCACAGACTCACAGTTGTCTTTTAAGCATTTTTTGAATTGCTGCCTGTCTTTAATACTGTACCCAGTGATGAAAGTCAAATCCCATTTCAAATAAATATCTATTTTGACACCAAAAACACTGAGGGATATTCTTGGCTGCAGAATGAGATTGTGACAAGGATGAGTGGGCGGATGACACATTAAAATGGCATTCCCTTTTAACTGATGCTTCAGAATATTATTTGAGCGAGGCTCATGGAAGTTCAGCAGAGCTCTTGGAAGATGCTTCTCTGAAAAAGAAGAAATGAGCAAAGTGTCTTAGATCATGGATGACTGGTTTACTGCCTCCACACTGAATTAAAAACATGAGAACTCTAAACAACTTCACTGGAACTAAATCAGTCCTTGTCTATTGTTCCATACTTGCATCTGACATTTTCCATGACAACTGTTCAAGGGCTTCAGTGCCACATATTTTAAATCTGCTGTTTGGATACAAATCAAGCATATGATTATTGGCAGAGGAGAGGTCAGGGTATCTCAGATAGCAGCTAGGATGACACTTAGTGATGTGGTCATTCTACAGCTTAAGCTGCGGTCATGGGTGCAGGATGACTGACGCTCAGATGCAATGATGACATAGAATCCTCTCAAAAATAGCACGTGCCTGTGACAGCACATACTCTAGCTAACTGTTGGGTTCACACAAATGAGAGCGGGAATCTATTTCCTATTTGTATTCCTCCTTAGGGTATCTGTCAAAGTCACATTTTTTCCCCCTCCATTCCCCTGCACACTTCAGGGGCTGGTGACTGAATTTCAATGCTGTGTTAATTATCCAATTTGTTTAAAGCAGTGGCTGTTGAAAGGACCAAGGAAAACCTCCTGACTCGTGTCTCAAAATGTCCATGAGATCTTTGAGCAGTCGCCCCAAACTTGCCAAGGTCACCTTTGAAATTACAGTGTAATGAATGCACTTGGCTGTGAAGGACTGATGTTCAGCACTGCACCACATGATATTTTGATTAACATAAAATTGCAATGCTGCCTCTTCCTAGCGCTTCGGACCGGTGATCATCGCAGTAGTTTATTACAGCCAGCTGACATTACTATGGTAACACATGCAGTGCAAAACTGCCGCAAGGCCATTTGTTGTTGTAAGAATGGCCTATTCGTTAAAATAGTGACTTTTATGAGAATATTTTATTATTTTTTGTCATTGGTTAGATGACTAACATCTCCTTCATCGACAACAGTCTCACTCTGAGTTTGATATAGATTGTTTTCACAAGCACACTTACACAAACTCTGTGTATTTTCAGGGAAATTAAAATGATAAGATATTCATGTTCTGATGGATTGTTCCCTTTACATATTATTTGCTCCTATCCAGGTGTCGGACAGGTGCGACTACGTTTTCGTGAATGGCAAAGAGACGAAGGGCAAGGTGAAGATGATGGTGAACTTTACCTACAGCTACCTGAGTGCTCAGCTCGAACTGAACGTGTGGATGCCCCGACTCCCCCTCCAGATTGAGGTGTCAGACACAGAGCTGAGCCAGATCAAAAGCTGGAGGGTACCCATATTAACCTCAAAAAGGTGGGACACACAAACAGACCATTTGTTTAGCATGAAAACTCCCCTTATTTGAATTCTAGATGGGATTTCTAGAAGCCTCCTTTAGCCCATACAAATCCAAATCATGTCTCTCCAAGGGTTTAGGATTTTGATTCCATTACATAATGTACTGCAATATCTCAGTGTGATCCAATCAAGCAAAGAGACAGGGTTGAGTGATTGGAGTGTAGCAGGTCAAAGCATTTACCGTGTGACAGGTGTGACCTGTACGTGTGTTTTTGTGCTCATGTCCCAGAGCTGGCTGGAACAGTGAAGAAGACGACAGGAAGGGGAAGGGCTGCATGCTGCAGTTTCAGCACGCCCTGGTGCGGGTGCTAACTCACTTCGTGGCAGAGCAGGTGGACCCTCGGGATCCGAAGGCCTATTTCCTGGGCTCTGATTGGCATGTGGATGTCACAAGGCTGGTTCGATACTTCATGAAGGTGGAGGACCCTCGAGTGGCAAAGCTGCAGGCAGGAAGGGTGCTGTCAGGACGAGACCTTGGGACCACCACCATCCAGGTAATAAACTGAACTAATGCTTGGATTAACAGCTTGTGACCAACGTCATAGCAAGAAGCAACTAGTCAGACCCTGAACTGGATGGGGTAGTTTACTTTTTCAGTAGACAAAAGTTAGATTGAAGTTTTATGAGGGCACAACTTCGAACCTGATGAACTGAACTGGTCCTGGTAAGGAGATACATTCATTTATCTGATATTGTTCTGTGACAGGTGTTTTCTCCACTGTCTGACGCAATCTTGGCTAAGACAACTATCAAAGTTGTGGATGACAAAGTGACCATCACAGAGTTGGGGGTCCAGCTGGTTACAGGCCTCTCCATGACTTTACAGCTCAGTCCTGGAAGCAATAGGGCCATCCTGGCTACCACAACCACACAGGAGGTTCTGCAGAGCCCTAAACAGGTAACAGACTTAATCCATTTAAATGTTTCACCTATGAACAGTAGATTAAATACACAATTACAATTTCTCCTATTTTCTGTTCTTTCAGGAGGCTTTGGTCAGTGCCTGGGTGCAATTCAGTGATGGCAACCAGACACCTCTTGACATTTATGATCCTGCTTACTACCGAATGACGCTGACATCTCTGGATCAGGGGGTGGTGTCAGTGCAGGGCACGCCTCTGGCTGTGGTGGCAGAGGGTGAGGGCGAGGGAGTCCTGGTCAGAGTAGAGATGTCCATCTGTGAGGCCTGCCAGAAGTCCAAACGCAAAAGCACTGTGGCTGTGGGCAACGGCAGCCTCAAGGTTAAGTTTCAGGTGAACAGCCGGCGCCCAGACGGCATTACCAGCAGCACTGTTAACAGCAAGGACAACGGCAGTGACTATGGGAACGATGGGGATGAGGGAGACAGTGAGAGGAAGCAGTCCCAGGATACTCCACCACGCAGCTCAACCTCAGATAGAGAGGAGAGTGCCATGCAGAAGATCACAACCACAATCAAATCTACACAACGAACCTTCATGACCAGCGGCAGCCTCGGGGGAGTGGGTAAGACCAGCAATTCAGGAAACCCCAGCAGTCCTACCAGCGTGATGAGCAGCCCCGGTGACAGCAGCAAAGCACATGGCTCAGACAATATGATAGTGGAGGATATGAGCAGTGTTAGCTTTACTAGCACTGTGAAAGCCCCTGGGAACCTGGTAAACTATAACAACTTCCCCACCAAGGTGGAGGTACCTGGGCAGGAGACAGCAGAGGTAGAAATCGGTGGTGAAGAAATGTTGACCAACAGGCCACTCACAGACTTGGAGATTGGCATGTATGCTCTGTTGGGCGTCTTTTGCCTTGCCATCCTGGTCTTTTTGGTTAATTGTATCTCATATGTTGTTAAGTTCAGGCACAAGAAGCCTCCCTCTCATGGCCAGGAGCCCACAGGGCACCGGCACGACTGGGTATGGCTCGGCACAGACGCTGAGCTGGTGATGAGCGTGCCAGGCAGTCCTGTCCAGCAAGACTCCCAGACTACAACCACCGTCATAGACATTGGGCCTGATAAGACTGCCTCTATGTCCAGAAGGCCCAGTTGCCTGGCCTCTGTTACAGACTCTCCCCTCAGCTGCGTGGGCTCCCTCAGGAGCAAACCTATGCACACCGAGTCCCTCCACTCGCCCACCAGCAAGAGAAAGAGAGTCCAGTTCACCACCTTCTCCACTCTGGAGCGCCAGCATTCGCCACATCTCCCGCCCAGGGAGAACGGCCACGGCATCCACTGGGTTGGGAAGGAGGACAGTTGTGAGGAGGAACCCCAAGTGGCCATTACAGAGCCTGGGGACCAGATATAATACAGAACCTGATCAGACCTCACATGTACAGTAGATGTGGCTTTGATCACCTCAATGCCTTTGTTAAACTCCAATAACTGTCTAGAATATGTGATTTTGGAATTGCCCTCCTCTACATTTCATTACCTATCAAGGCCTTTTACATGTACATGTACTGTATATTATTGTTAATATCGAAGTGTGGATGCGTATGGTAATGTTTCAGCTGGTTGACCAGATGGACTCTTACACAATGTTTAAAGCCACCAAATGTTAATGCTGCATGTGGATATCTACTTCTCTAAAGTTTTTGCACTCACATGCTGGTATATACAGTACAAAGACACACTGAAAAAGTATCCCAAATAACAAATACAATATATTGATTACCAGTTGTAATACAGAACTCAGTCTAACAGATATGAGTTTCACCAACAATGTGGCTTTGATTAAACATAATACTAACTGAAATGGGTGTTTTCTATTATGCAATATCCAAGACCTTTTTGTTTGTTAATTTAAGTTGATCTAATTTTCATTAATTTCTTTTTTCATTAAAACACTATGATCTTGAATATTGCCTCTCACTTGATTTTCTATGTTAAGCACCTACAATTTGTTTAAGAGGCACATGATCTCTGGTGACTGATGTTGGTCTATTATTTTTGTAATGCTTAATTTTAAAATTGCATCAAAAACCTTTGAGAGAACATTCACGTTTTTCTAACCAGCCCGTGCCCCACTGTGTTGCCAAAATCAGCCTTTGTGACGGCAAATTACAAGAACCTTTTGTGCCCCTCTGCCCTTTAAACAAATTGAGTTTTTGCAGGGCCCTTGAATGTGTGCAACCCGACCGTTGCACTTTATTAAAAATAAATGTGGTAGCACACAGACTGGAAAGAAAAGAAATATTGGAAAAGTTTTTAGCAAGAGCAGATTAGCTGATCCTGCACTGCATTTGAGGAGAAATCAAGATTTAATGGCACTTTCAGAATTTTGTATGAAGTATGACAAACAGCTATTTTTGTCTCAATGATAATTTCACTACAATGATAACTATCATACATTTTCAGATCACCAACCAGTCAAAAACAACCAGTGAAGTTCTTTATCTCTTTTATTAAGTACAATGAATAAACAGAGAACAGTTTTTTCAATATTTATACTAAACCATAAATAACAGTACATCATCAATTTCAAATGCATAAAATATATTAACAAGACAAACAACCATTTCTACTCTAGGTCTTTGGTTCAAAGTGCTCTGCAGTTTCAGTCTGGCATTGCAGGTCAAACAGGCAAATACACCCGTGTAATGCCTTGTTCTCTGTCGCTGAAGTAACCTGAGATAGCATACAGAGTGGGGCTGAATGCTGCAACCTTATGCTCAGAGCAGAGTGTCCACCAGCCGCTGGTAGATTTCTCTCTCCTGTTTCAGGCTGTGATGCTCTTCCACGTAGAGTTTTCCATTCCTCACCACTCTCTCTCGCAGCTCATGATCTGACAACAGCCTCTGAGATTGATGCACAAATTCCTGGCAGGGACAAAGGCAAAACGAGTCTTGTTTACTGCCAAATGCCACTTAAAGCTTGCCATTGAAGTTGCCTGAAGATATGTTTTTTTTTTTAAAGCACAAAAGATAATCCAAGGCACGAGAACAGAACTCAGATAAAAGACTGTGCACTGATTAGTAAATATTTTGAAAATGTCTGTACATTGCCAAAGAATGGAGACATATGTGGCTCCAGATCCAAATACGGCTGTCCAATACACCTTTTCAGTCTATCCCAAGAGCTGCCACCTCTCATTTGCTTATGAAGAAAAGGAAAAACAAACAAAGTGACTGCTACAGTTAAATGATACTATCACACCGGCTGTCATAGGGACATGGGAAGGGGAGGATGAGGATTAAAATGATGGTGCCATGGCTGAGAATTGACTGAGATGTGTTGTATCCACACAGCATCCTGAACCCTAGTTGCTTATCCGTTGGCCCAGCAGGCTGAGGAAAGCCTCCAACAAAATGAAGTGAAAGTGCCTTAAAGTGTTCCTGCAACATTGCTGCCAACATCTACTGCAGCAGAGAGCCAAGGGGCGCACAAAGTTTTAGCCACTGCCAGTCAGCAGGCCAATTCACTATACTTCACTTCACTCAAGTGATGTGATTATGTCTGGAGAGGCTCTTGGTAGGAAACAGCTCTTCTGTATGGCCATATGAGAGCTATAAATCCTCAGCAACAGGACTAAAGCTCAACTTATGAGCAGCATGCTTATAATCACTTCACTGTGCCATTTTTCTCTTTAAAGCTTTCAAGTGCTTGTGTGTTTGTTTTTTCTGACACATTTCTTGATACCTATACTCCTCATGTAATTACTTTGAAGGCTTAAAGAACCAGAAACACTGTCAATCAAAATTGAGAGAGGATTTTAAAGCATGCAAAACAAGTCTTGAGCGTGATCCACTGCAAGAAAGGTTTTGGCTGAAAAGACTATCGCTCACTGCCCATCAGTCCTGGCTGAGGTCGAGGTTTATCCAGCCCAAGTCGCTGCAACCATCTGTGAGAGCTTCCTCCTGGCAGATCAGCTGAGCACACGTGACCCCCCCACCCCCACCCCCACCCCCTGGAGAGGACTTATCTCCGCCGTTACAACAACATCACGCTAGAGCATGGTGTCTTGACAGCCCTCTGCCAACTGGCCTTAACCTATGTTATTCTCCTTTTGCATCAAACCTCATTAAATATCAGACTGAATAGTTCTCATGGGAGCTCCCCGCTTTGCACTTTCCTGCATGCTGCTATGTGTTGCATCACTATGTGGTATCTTTTCTCTGTCCCTGAAGGCTGCATTTTTTGATCCTAATCTAAGCAGCTGAGGAAACATCAGCTCCCTTTGTTACATTTTACCTGCTTAAATTGGACTAATGACAAGAATTTAAAGTACAAAGTTTTCAAAATGATGTCAAGTTTTCCTGCTTAAAATTTGTGAGACTTTTTCAGCTAAATCTGTGCCAGCGAGGGGACATACACATCTTCAGTCATCCTGAGACAGTGCTTCAATACTACTTATTAGCATTAAGTACTTTTCCAGTCAGTTGAGGTGACTATGCAGTATATCCTCTCTGTAGTCCATCAACACAGTCTGTGTTGAAGCTTAACAGGGCTTAACGCATGTGGTGACCTGTGTTTTTATCAGTGTTTGTCACTATATACCTGAGGAGACGAGTACAGCAGACCAGTGAACTCATGCTGCACTACGGCTGCATTTCCTGGAATGTCCCTGGCCAACACGGGGACCCCGAGATCCATGGCCTGATGAAGCAGAGAGATTAAACACTCAAAAGTCGCTGAGATTTACAATGTCACAGACAAAAGTTACACACTCACAGACTCACTCACTCTATCATTCAAAAAAGCACCAAAGCACCTTGGAAATTGTACAGCTCGGCTATTCTGCTCTTCAGTGCCTTAGTTCACTTACAGAATTAACAATCTAATACCTTCAGCAGGTTGTTGAGTGAAATATGCTAACACACTAATCAGACTTTAAGCCTACTGTGGATTGTCTTAATCGACTGTGTTTAAAAGAGATTAAGTGGATTTGCAGGTTTTGCTCACTCAGGAATGGCAAGATTGGAGTCAAGCAATTAATTTGGGTAATTGTCCCTGAAGTGGTCAGATAACATTGTAGCTGAGCGAGAAACAGCGAGATAAGGACTCCTGTAAATATTCACATGGTTTAAATTTTTCAAGGGCTTTGGATGGCAAATTCTCAGCATATACTTTGATAAATCAAATTCTCATTACCACAATATTATTCTGCACCACAATGCATGAGCTACAAAAAGATAAGAATTGTGTTTAACAGCTGAATTGTTGAAGTCAGGACACGCTATTGTCCAGTTACCCATGAGCTCTGAAGATGTTTACCTCCAAGATGGCTGCTGACATGCCCTCTGAGATGGAGCAGTTGACCACGGCGAAGCACCTTTTCATGGCAGCATGAAGCTCCTGTTGGCTCTTCTCCTGGGCCAAGAAGACCCCTGCTGTTCTGCAGAAGCAGTGGCAAAGCTCAGTTCTGCGTGACTCAGGGCTCACAGAGGCGTGAATGATGCTAAAGGGCAGTGACAAGCTCAGGGCAGGAAACACGGCTACGCTGTGTGTGACATGCACAGAGTCCAGGTAGAGTCCTAACCAGAGAGGGCAGCTTCCTGCCGCAAAATTCGTTGTGGTGGTGAGGGCCCTTGGCGAAAAACTGAAGGATCAGCCAAGACTTAAGAGTGGGCGACAGAGAAAAAAAAAAAAAAGAGAGGATCTTGGCGCTCCCCACAGATTTTCATTCTGTTCGCATTATGTCGAGATAAATGTAAGCTACATTTGCCTAGATATTTTTTTTCAAGTTTTCTTTGATGAGATGTGTAACGAATAAAAAAAAACAAAAGAAATCAAAAAAGAAGGCTTACCTTTTAACAACATCTTCCACTTCAACAGTAAATACAGGATCAATCTGAGAGAGACAGAAACATTACAAAGACAAGTGAAACCCGTTTTCTGAAAGGCTCTGTTTTCATCAAGGATGCCAGGAAAGACTTAATCGGGAGGATAGAATAAACAATGACACAATTAATAATTTTTATCATCAGCAAATCATTCTCTGAAAATCCTGTACAGTATTTTCAGAGATTGGGGTCAGGGTGGGGTGGGTGGCCAATCTGATTAATTGCAATGTGGGATTTGCATGCATTAGCCTGCCCACAGAAAAGTCAAAGCATAGCAATTTAGGTCAAAGATGCTGCCAAGCAAGCTGCTACTTTTTTTCTCTTTCATGTTATAGCTCATGGAATTTCTAAGTGGAATCGGCTGTAAAGCACGTGTGCATTAAAATCAAAGAATCTAAACGGAGAACATTTTTGTATCCCGGTGTAATCTGGGATTTAGCAGACATTGTAAAACCAGCAGGGGACAGATCACGATAAAGACTGTATTAACAAACACAAATGATTTAAGCACTGTACTGATTCTGCACTGTTCTATGGTGCGGCAGGACGTGACCAGTTAGAAGCGGGAGGCTAGATCAATGTTTTAGTTCTTCTAAGTGAATCTGTCATACATTTCCTGTTTTGTGATAATGGCATTGCTGTTTTGACCTTTGCCACATATTTTCTTGCTTTTAAACAACAAATAACAACAAAAACCTGCTAACGTGCCAAGATCTAACATTATATTTTTAGAATAATCTTTAGACTTATTCAATAATAATACAGAATATGCAGCACACTGTGGTGCTTGATAAAGCCCAGTTACGGAGGAGTGAGATGTGTCATTGCTGACAAACTGACCTGAATTTTCCTCTTAATGACAGATGCTGTGCAGCCAGAGCGCTTATTACTTGAATGAAGTATCTGTGGATTTATAATATGTCATGACAGTCTGGGCAAAGCATGTCTCACTCTAACTTCCGTTTTGTATTTTTAGATTTCACTGTTACTTCATTGAATCTATTTAATAATGTTTATGTTTAACCGAAAGAGGAATCCTATAATTATCGACAGGAATTCTGGTGGTCATACAAATACACATTGATTAAAATAATATATGGCTTTTCATTTCTCAGACAGACAAACAAACAAACAAACAAACACACTTCCACTGTGATTCAGGGGTGTTGAGATGAATCACACGTCTCTGCTTCCGCTGAACCATTTCATCAAACAACAACAAAGCATAGCCGAGCAAGAAGCGGCAGCAAGACCACGTATAAGCCCCTGGCCATGTCTAATTGAGTTGTTTGTGAGCAAAACCAAAGCAGAACATACCTTTTGCCTGACACCACAGTTTGAAGAACAGAGACACACACACAGAGAAATCAATGAGTGAGAGACTGTAAATGAAATAGGGGGAAATAGGAACTTTTGTAAGAGCACTGAGGCTGCTGCTCTTGGCCGGGATATGACTTATATCTGCAATACTAAGCAGATAGAAATTCTAACATAAAAGTGCAATCAGTTAGAAAAAAACGTTTACGGTAAATGTATAAAAACTCCCTCCTCTGATTTGACTGTCTGGCTGACTGGTTGATTTATGAATATCATAAATCATGGCAGGCTATAAGGGTTCAATTGCTTTTTTCCAATTATTTGACTTGCTTGACATGAAGCCACGTAGCCTGTATATGTATGTCTTCAGGAATGATACCGCATGATGGTGTGTGACAGGGCTGCAAACTGCTTTGGCTGTAATTTGTACTAGCACATGTCCAGATATATGCCCATCCCTGTGTGGTAAAATGAGGTAGCTCTATACAGGTCACCAGTCAAAGGCAAGTGCTAATCAGCATCAGCATATATACATAGTCAGCCAGCTAGACACACAAGGAGACAGGACCACTACAGCTGCTGCTGACCCTTGCCCTCTTTGCAGAAGATTGCCATTTCCTCCCAGCGTTAATTCCAGCTAAACAGCTAAAGCCAGTATCTCTGCTACATCCAATTAGAGGAAGCCTGCATTTCCAGGGAAGGTTTCTAGGCAATTTTAACAGTACAGAGTGTCATGGTACAAAAGGAGACACATACACATATACGACAAAAAAACCCTGACTTACTGTATAATGACTGTGTACTTACCTTTGGCCCAATAATGACCAAGACATTCAGTGGATTCTCACAATGCCACTCTGAAAGACACAAAATAAAACAGTTTGGGGGGAAAGAAAATGAACAGCAGCAGCTTCCTCAAAAGCAGTAAAGCTGTTTTTGCATAGAATTCTTAAAGCAATTGCTTAGTGCACCATATGTTTGTGTTTTTAAGCATGTGGATAGTACAAGTTAATTCCAAGAAATATCATGTGGAAATCCACACATCTACTGGATGAACATTAACATACAATTTGACGCCCTCTAGTGCTGTCTTATTACCATAACTGTGTGCTATGAAAGTCACATAAAATAAAAGAGGATTTAGAAAAGAACCCACTGATTTTGCTAATCAGTGGCAATTCTCATACAGCTGAATCTATTAGACACATATACGATATATCAGATCATAAAAATAAACAGCATAAAGGCAAGACTCAACAAGATAACGAGAGATAGTGTCTTTGTGAGGCCAATTTGAGCTGTCAGAAGAATCTCATTGCACATTCACATACATTTTCAATTAGCTGGAACTCAACCGCAGAGATCTAACTTCATTCCTAATTAATGAGGACATTGCCATTGCCTCTACCACAGGCTACACAGAAATACAGTCAGAGAGGCTTTGTAATTTGGGGTTTTACCTGAAATTAAGGTTGAACAGGCTGAAAACATGCCAGCAAAAAACACCCTCCCCTCGTTTGGCTGGCGTACTTGCTTTATTACTTGACTATGTGTTAGTTTTATGTTTTTCATTGCCAAATTCGTAAATATAATGAATTACGTGGTATACCTGAGAAAACCTCCACCAGATAGAGGGGATCCTTGACTCTTCTGAGGCCACAGACCAACAGGAAGACACGCAGCTCATCCACATGCTCACTGCTTACACCTGGAGCGAAGCCAGACACACGGAAAGATAGCACCACAATATCAAAACACTGCATAATGAACATCCCAAGTACATCGGCGGATAATGAAAGCAATATATCAACCAAGGTCATGAGGAAAATAAGACAGCAGTGACTAATGTGCTCGCACAATTCTCTGATCAGAGTTGTAACACTCAGCAGGGAAATAGTCTGCTGAAAACATTGGAAGGTTGCAGCCTAATCAGTGTGTAATATGGCATCACAGCTACAGAGCCAGAGTTTTTGGGTGACAATTTGCTCACTGAACATCCCTTGATTAAAATTGCTAACCCAATATCAAGCTAACAACATCAAACGTTTTGAGAGCCTTGATTTAATTGAGAGGCAGTGCCACTAAATTGGCTCTTTTCCCAGATCATCCAACTTTCACGATCAATCCAGAGATTAGTCAAAAACTGAACTCACTCAATCCACAAAAATATAATCAAGGATCTTTTATTGACACTGGCGAGAGCAACACGTTTCGCTCAGTGCTTCATCAGGCTCATGTTCACGATGATCTTGCAGTTGCCAGCACCTCCAACCCTGAAGCATATGCTGTGCTTTTTTTCTCTTTTTCTCTAGCATGCTAATGTTTAGTAGGTATAATGTTTACCACGTTCACCATCTTAGTTTGGTGTATTAGCATGCTATGGTTTGCTATTTCTACCCCAACACTACAGCTGAGGCTGGTGGGAATGCCATTGGCTTTGCAGGTGTTTGGTCATTAACAAAGTAAGGAGCAAACTGAAATTTTCGGCCTGATGATGGCGCTAGATGAAAAGTTGAGGGATCACCAAAATTATTACAATTTATCCTGAGGGGGATATGAATGTCTGTACAAAATGTCATGGCAATCCATCCAATAGTTTCATTCAAAACCACAAATGTCAACCTCAAGGAATCACCAAAGTCAGTAGGATCCATCGTCTGGGAACCATGAATGTCTGTACCAAATTCTGTGCCAATCTGTCCAGTAGATGTTGAGATATTTCACTGGATAAGTGTAGATTTTGACCTGCTGGTGGCACTAGAGGAAAAGTTGGGAGATCACCAATGTCAGAAGGTTTGATCCTCTGGGGACCATGAATATCTGTACATAATTATCAATCCAACAGCTGGGTGGATTGCCAAGTGGAATATAAACCTCATGTGAAAAGAACATTTAGACGTTACATCAATTTTAAAGCCATTATGCCCAGTTGTTTACAACGCCTGAGAAGGCAGTCTTGGTTAAAGCGAGGTTGGTGTAAAGGCAACACTTCAAGGTCAGGGACGGCTGGCTAAATAGAAGAACATTCATTCACACCAAATCAAGCAGATGTATGAGGATATTTGAGGGTTACCCAACTGTCAGAAAATACATTTTGAATGACAATGACCCAAAAGGATCAATTATAAATGTTGAGATAGCACTACTAGCAATGGTTTGCTGCCAAAGCAGTGTTGAACCAAAATTTAAGTGAAGTAAAAAATAAGTCCATAATAAAATGTATTTTGAAAGTGTCCGTGACAAACTGAGAAACAAACCATTTCGGAAATAATACCACAGACAAGCACGTGCTTAAAGCACAGTGACAGTCGAGTGAAATCCCCTGCTGCCAGATAAGTCCAGATCAGGAGGCTGAGGCAGCTCTTTTAATGCTATTAAAGAGCATCTTAAAATGACAGCGTGGAGTCTGGGCATTGACCCTGATCCTAGGAGCCGACTGTCAAAAAAGCTCTTCATCTGCGGGATGTATCGAACTTCCGTGCATTGATTCGCAGGATGAGAAAACACATCAGCTAAGAGAAACAAACATGTCACTACCTCAGAACAAGATGCAGGAAAATAATGGAGGATAGCTGGAATCATACCAGAGCACAGACCTGTCAAAATGAGCAAGAAATTCAAAGAAATAAAAAAAAAACTATTCATCTTTCCTCAGGGGAGAAAAAAAAATTGTGCAAATCATCTGTTGTGCCAGCAGCAATCTTTTGCAATCTCTTTGCAGTTCTGTGAGCTCTATGCAAAACACATTTTTGTTCGTTTGCCTTTGATTTCAGAAGGGCATTCGGAACAATCCCCTAATGCTTTAATCAGTATGTGTGTGCGTGTGTGTGTAGATGTGTGTGCATGGATGTGGGAGCACACATCTATCTGAACAGCTCCTATTAATCTGTTGAGTGGCACAGGGTCACACAGGGAACA
This sequence comes from Macquaria ambigua, assembly GCA_008360985.2. Classification (NCBI taxonomy): domain Eukaryota; kingdom Metazoa; phylum Chordata; class Actinopteri; order Centrarchiformes; family Percichthyidae; genus Macquaria; species Macquaria ambigua. Next base: position 352,923 of record VMKM01000002.1, on the reverse strand, counting down.
GATACAGGCAGGGTGTGGACAAAATCATGACATCATGGAAAAAAGAACTAAGAAAATCACATATGCTAACAAAGCTACACGGGTGAGATATAAGAGGCCAATTAGCATTATATCTCAATTTGAAAGAGGTTTGACAATCAACCATTCTACTTTATATTTGAGGTTTTAAAGTGGCGAACAAATTCCAAAGACAAAAATAGTTTTGTCACACATCTAAGAAGTCAGAAAAACTTTGGCTGGTTTCCTTCTCTCCACATCTGAACTGCCAGATAGCAGAGGTGAGAGCAGCATTTTGGCCTGCCAAAACAACTGAATGAATTAAACATTACATCACATTTTATAACATGGGGCTTGACACTTGCCTTCTTTAAATAACAGACACAACAAATACAGATCACAAGAACAGTTGACTACGGAGTGTGAGTAATTGTGCCTGTGACCTAACACTTCGAGGTGAGCCAAGCATTCAGAAATGTGTTTAGCAGGAAAAACACATTGCATTTCTTTTTTTTTTTGCATGAGGAGAGCTATGTCTGTGATCTATTTTTAATGTCCACAAATTTAACCAACAGTCTGAAAACTCATCATTGTAATATAATCACCAAGGAGCATGAGGCCAAGGATGACATGCCCACTATGGCACAAACACTGTTCACTGATCATGTTCCCACACTATAAGATGACCTGACATCTAACCTTCCTTCATCCTTTGACTTTTAATTACCAATTCACACAGACTTGCAGACAAGCTTGCTGTGTAATTTATTCAATAATCATGCTGTTCCCTGAGGACCAAGTAACTGGACAAGGTAACAACAGACCCCCTACTTGTTCCCCCCTCATCCTACAGCTATTCAAAGCATCACTGCTCACTCTACAGTGCTGTTCAATGTGTCCCCTTCACTCCACCTCACAAGGCAGCACACAGCAGGGGCCACAAACAATATACACCGAGTGGCTTTCATGAACTGACAGCTTCTGGATCCCAGTGCTGAAGTCTGTGCCTTTGGAGGGTACATGACACCCTAAGGATAACACAGACACGCAAACAGTAGAGTCATGTATCTTCAGTCAGGTAGGAGGGTTGCTTTGCCTCTTTTATCTTCACCGGTGGAGGTTTTTTTTTAACAGTGTGCCACTACAACACTGGGGCACACAGAATACATTTATTCCCAACACTCAAACCTCCACACACCTTCGTTAAGCTAGCCTATATACAACAAACTCTAGATTTCGCTATTTAGTAATTAATTTATGTCACACCAGAATACAGGTTGCAGCAGGAGTCACTTCTGTCAGACTGCGCTGTTGTGTTTGAGGAAAACTAAATCAAAACTGAAGTTGTTGAGACTGATTATTGAAGGCAGGTCATCAAAGTTTAAAAGGAAGGCATGGGACATCTAATCTTTTAGACAGCAGAAAGCCAAGACCACCCAATGACAACTGAACAACAATGCTTAAAAGGTTTTCAGCTTTATGACACGAGTAAAAATCTAGAACATGTGATGTCTTGTTAAAGCACTGTGGCAATAAAAATAAAAATTTTCTCTTACTGATAGTAAACACATCTGACCCACATCCACGAAAAAATGACCACCATAAGATAGCACATATACAGAAAGTGGAACAATGTTTACAGCTCTAAAAACATCTACGAGACAGATTACAGTGCTTTCATCACATCTGAGGAAACGCACAATAGTAGTGACTCCTATTTCAAGTATAACAAATGGAGAAGTGACTGTGGGCAATTAGTATTACTTGCACCGGTTGTGAAGCGTGGTGACAAATGACCCCGGGCTGGAGAGCCATTAATCAATTGTCCCTCTCTGTACTCAACTGTGCTCTCTATGAGCACTAATGTACCTGGGATGGACATCATTTTACAATGTCCAATTTTAAAAACAGGCTGTTTGTGGAGAGGATGCTCGGAGGAACAGCGCATATTTACTGAGCTATTCAAATGGGAGGGAAAAGGCTACAAACTCTGACCACCACAGTGATGCATCTGATGTAGCACAGAGTAAATGTATGCTTTCTGATTGGTACTTTTCAGGTTGGGGGTGTGTGAATGTATTCCCCATCACGCTCCCAGTGTTGGCTCCACTGCCCTGCACTACACAGTCTCTGACTAACAGTGGAGGTAAGGAGAGAAGGATGCAATCTAGAATTTGGCAGAAGGCTTTTATGTACAATATTGCAAACAGTTACAAATATGTGGCACACCTGTGTATAGCTGGTCAAAACGACAACAATAAAACCTATTTTACAAGGGAGCTTGAATTTCAGTGTCGGGTACCTCTCTGTTTTATTGCATCGAACACTGTATCCAGCACCCGTCCCACTAAGGTTTTGTGGATGTGCACACAACTATCCCTGCTATAGTTGGAGACATAGCCTGAATAATAAGATGAGACACAACTGTCAGCTAAGTTTATAATGCTTAGACCAGACTGTTACTTGCCAATAACAAGTTGTTGTTAAAGAGCACAAAATATCTATGGGGGACTGTCATAGTCAAAAATGAATGAAGAAATGACTCAATAAATAAATTAATGCAAAGGGAAAATAATGCAAAAATAAATACATAAATACATTTAGAAATTAATAAATTAAATGGAAAATTAAATGGGAAAGTACATACATTTGCATATAAATTCCCCTAATTGATAATACAGAAATAAATACAGAAATATCAATGTATGTCACATTTTATCAATTAATTAATGCCTACATTTATTTTTAATATTATTTTTGGTGCATTTAATGGAATATTAATTTATTATTGAGTCACTTATACATTTATTCATTTATTTTTGATTATGGCAGTTTCGGTCCTCCATAAATATCAAGCTAAAATACAGTATATCCAAACATCAAACATGAAATACTATAACTCAAAATGTACGATTCAGTCCTGCTGTGAAAGGGTCTGTACACCAACCAAAATAATAATACTAATTTTTATTTGCTTACGCTGGATGATCTGCAGACCTCCCTCAGAAAAGCTTTCATTGGGAACAATTTTCTACTGAAGGCAAAAAAATAAAACCTGAAACTGTCCACAGTGAGGTATGTGGATTATCAGGTCACACATTAGACAATGGCTGGAATGACAACCAACTGAAGCTGTAACAGTACCTGAGCTCCTCAAGAATTCAGCCCAGCAGAATTTCTCAGTCACTTCCGTCTGGATTCCTTTCAAATAAACACAGACAAATATATATATATATATATATATATATATATATATATATATATGAAGAGTTCATTTGCAAAAACAGATAAATGCCTTAAAATGAATAAACCAACACCCGTTTGATTTATAGTCCCTTGAGTACACAATAAAAAAAACATGATTAATGAAACCTGAAGGATTTTGAGATGTTTTATCAAAACAACCCAACAACAGTTTGATTGATATTCCCTTGAGTGCACCAAAAAAAAAAAAAAACATGATTCATGGAAATAAATAAAATCAGAGATATATGTGTGCAGTAACGTGTATGTAAAATAAACAAAATAGATTTAATGTATTTTAAAAACATTATTTTGTGTGGTCCATGTAAGAAGCACTTCAGTGTGATCACTATCTGGTGACAAGCATAAAAAATAAGCTTTCACTGGTCCGGGCTCAGCCGTGCAGCTGGCCCAGGGCTCTCCTCTAATCTATGAAGGGACACTATTTGCCAAACAAGGCTACTGGTGGGAAACAACATGGAAGAGTGATTTGGGCTGTCCTACATGGCACGGTGGCCAATGGCAAGAGCAAATACAACTCTGTACTGCAGACAGCATGATAATGGAGGGAAAAATGTCAAAGCTGATTAATGCAACACTTCAATGGCAAGTCAGGGATGCACAGCATCAGGGGAGGATATTCATCCTGCAGAGCTTACCTTGGGGCTGGACATAGATTTTACTGCTCTGCGACAGCTTCAGAGAAAACACATTGGAAAATTCTGGTTAAAACAAGTACCAAAGCATAAGCACACAAGTGTTTTATATCAATCAGTAATTATTGGTATTGTTTGTTTATACAAATTACATTTGATTATTACTAACTTCTTCTAACTGCTTCTCTCTCTTTATATCAGACAATAGAAACAGCCAATTAACGCTCTTTGTGCTCCAAACATATTTAATCAAAATCCAAACTTTAAAAGAGAGTCAGGAAAGCAGTTTCTAAGATAATGGGTGTGCTACAAAATAAATCAGAGGGGATGGAAAGGAAATTGACTGGATGTTATCACACTAGATCCATCCCCTATGTGTGTTTTCTGTCACAATAAAAAGCGCGGCGATGCCTCTCAGTGCCTGTCCTGTCTGCCTGCTGTCAGCACTAAATGGCAGAGATAAAGCATGCCACTCGCCTCAATCTGCAGCCTACGGGTGGAATCTAATCTGAAAATAAAACACAGTAATATTGTTTTAATGCCAAACTATTATGGGACAGGGCAGGATATTGTGTTTGTATAGTAAAAGCCCTTCTGTTCTATTTATTGAAGCTGTCAGGCTCCTGCTGTCTGTTGATGCGCCAGAAAACACAAACAAAAAACTTTTGCTCACACTACTTGATTTTTCATAGCAGCTTTGTAATACATGGGTCAATATTTGATGTGTTATGTTAAAATATCCCTTATGACAGTCTTGTTAGTTGCTAATGTGGGGGGTACAGTTTAGCAGGCAGTCATACACATAATGATAAACCAGCAATTAGGCACATACAGGAATTTTCTAGTAAAACTTAAGTGAGTAGAACTGGTGGCAAACATACGCCACATTAGACACAGACTTGCACATTCAAGCATCAAGCATCTGTGCTCATTAGGTATAAACTACTGCAGTTGGTCTATTAAAATACAAAAGAATGCAATCATACCAAAAATAACTCTGCCTCTTCTTTCAGTTTGTCAGTAAATGCAACCGCAAACCTGATAAAAAAAAGAAATCACTTCATTATAAGCCCTGTAAATGCCATTTTAGTAAAACAATAATTGTCATTGCTGACAGTAAGTTTTAGCCTTTACTAGTAATGGCAATTTTGACAACAATGGAGGGAAAAGCAGTGGTGAGACTGAGTACGTGAGAGCAGAAAAGCTTCTTGTGGTTTGAAGGTAAAGGTTTTAAGGATGAATACACCAAGAATACAAAGAGGAAAACAAGGGGAATGTAGAGCAAAAAACAGTGGGGAGATATTAATTTGCACGTGTGAGAGCGTGCATTATTAAATGGGCCAACGGGCTGCGAGTGGTGACTGAATTTCATGATCAAGGTTTGTGAAAGAAGGCACTAAGAGCAGGAGGTGCGTGGATTCAGATATCTGAAGTCATGAGACCTGGATCTCCCCAGTTCTCCCAGAAAGCAATTATCCCCTTACTTTACCAGATGGATGCCCTACCATCCATTTTCATCATAATGATAACAGAGACACCAGGGTCTGGCATCAGGGCACAGGACAAGATATTGATAAGCCTGTGTGCACATTAACTTTTCAAAGTTAAACAAGGGGAGGAGAGAGCACACAACCTGCACAGCTGGGGTTGGCTTGCATGTGCTCAGCCTCATTCTTTCATGCCAGTACTCCAGGCACTGGATTCAGGCCTTTTATACTCATAGATAATTGATACCCTAGTCAATATGATCCAAATGCTTTGCAACCATTTAATATTTTGAATTGTCATGTAATTCTTATAGTAATATCTACAACAATGCTAAAAGGATGAATGCTATCCCTACAGTACATTTAAATAGGTCACATATGCAGTGATTTATGGTAATATCCCATTTATTCCCACTGGTCACAAATATGACAACCGTTTCATTTTGAGCTTGTGACACTATAAAAGATTTGTTAGTTTGTCCAAGACTGAAAAGGCTTTCTTGATTTCAAATGAACAATTTAAATTAAGGTGTAAATTACCACATTTACTTCCTGCTCGCACTTTGGGATGTTGACGTCGGCATCAAACCTAGTATCTATTACCAAATATATCAATAAGTATCTATTATTGATATATTAAGATGACTACCACATTTATATCACGCTCACATCACATAACCTATTAAAACAGACCTTTGTCATGGCTCGTCATAGCATGACAAGCACAGGTATAACTAATAACAATACTTCTATCCATTTAAATGTCACATGAAGGCCACACCAATGAAAGAACATGCACAATAACAGGGCCCTTGAAGTTGCACCTGTGCTTTTTCTACTATGAGATGTTAAAAAGTCTGCCGCCTATTACACATTTTAGAATCATAAGGTAAGTCTAATCAATAGTGCTTATTAACATTATATTACTTAGTTATATTAGTAAAGGTGTACTGTCTGTGTGATGTGTTGTATCAAGGAGTAACATTCATGTACTCAGTTTGGAGCTATTTGGAATTACATGGGTTAAAATAGTAGTTTGCAGCAACATCACCTGGCTTTCAGTAGCACCTGCTCCATAACCACACGCTTCTGCTCAGCTTTCACATCTTCATTTATGTCTGTACCGCCAAAGATAACGCCAAAGGGTATTTGGATGTCTGGTGTAAAGGTTAGACATAAAACAGAAAGGTCCTGACATTTGACAGGTAGCAGTGTACTTGTAGGTCTACTATTATGTTGACAAATGAATGACTGATGTTATGGAGATAAGTAAATAGATCATTTAACAGCAAGGATGTTTACCCAAGAGAAGTCTGCCTGCTCTGAACAGATGAATGGCCAGTGCACCCTCAAATGGAGGATTTCGTGATAATAGGTTTGCCACCTCAGCAGGAGACTGAAATTCTGCTGCATCTCTGAGCTCACAAGTGTGTCCTGCTGATTCAATGTGGGACCTAAAGTAAAAGAATCTGGTTGAATAATATATAGAATATGGATGGCTGGTAGGTAGACAGGATGCTTAAGCAAAGTTACACACATTAAAACTAACTTGATCTCAAAAGCTTTTTATTTTACTCATCAACAGTCATCAGATGTTTTATTGGTTTCTTGCTGTTGTCTACACTGCTTCCTGCCAACAGCTTCATCTTCCTGAATCAAGTTATAGCTGATTTACTACACCCACTGTACAGTAAAGTAGGCAGTTTCACAACAACAGCTTTATTTTGAGAGAGCCCTGGCTAACAGTTAACTACACTGCCTAATGCAGCCTCACCACCGGGTAAATAATACTAAGCAACAGCTGTTTTAGCTAGCTACACTTAGCAACAATGTAAATTACCTTATTCTCTCAGCTGTAGTATGGTTCCCAGTTTTGGGGCTGAGGCAGGCAAGAAAGAGTAATTTCATATCTTCACTAAAGGCTGGTCTGAAGAGCTAACAAGTGTAAACATTAGTGAAAACCAGACAGACAAGCAGAGCCTCTGTGTGCTGTTTTAGCAGCCTCGCTAAACTGAACGCCTATCACATTTCCTGAACCCATGCCTACAAGTTACACGTAGAGAAAAGCTAGACGGTAGCAGTTACTCGGCAGTGCATCCACGTTTGACATGTTTACAAGTCCGTCTCTTAATATGATCCCCTGGAAACACATGACGGTAGCACGAACTGTACAGGCACAATTGGCCCTCTTCAGTGTTTTGTTTCGAGACATCCATTTTAGTCAAAACAAAAAACACCAACTCAGAGCATATACTCCTCCTCTTCTGACGGGTTTGTCAATGCCACAATCAGCATAAACCATAAAATGCACGACCACTTCCTTCTCTCGATGGTACAACGTCTGCGTAAACGGAACAAACTTCCAACTCATATGGATAGGCTGTAGTTCGCCTTGCTTTACGGGGCATGCCGGGTACATTTCAGTTTTAGATCGTCTCCAGGGCAACGCAAGTGCGACAGTTTGTTGACTGAGCTATGTGTCACGCGATAGTACTGTGACACTGTTTCTTGTTGACTTCCAGTTCTCCTTTGACAAAGTATTAGTTTAAGACGAGACAAAGCAAACCTTTGAGCGGTAAATATTATCTAGGTTCATGGAGATAATTGAAGACCACTGGGACGTGTTTCAATAATTAAAGGTAATGTAAAAACAAACTCTTACCAAACTAATGTTATGCTAAAGCTAGCTTACTTAAGGTTTGTACTAAGTGTCTGTATTACATATCACGAGGAAGGGGGCTCTCCTTGGGCAATTCAGATGTTGTGAGTTCGGCACAACTAGCTGTTTTCTCTGCGTAAACAGTGATGACAACGTTTGACTAACGTTTAACCTCCTCTGTATTTTCTTTGCAGGTCTGAACTCTTACTAGTAAAGAAGAACCTGGTTGAGAATGGCTAACAACAGGGATGCCACTGAGAGCACCCCTCTTTTGGACTCAAGTTCTGGGGGCAGATCTTCTCCATCATCAGTTTTCCAGGGAAGAAGACTGGCATGTGCAGCCATCCTGCTGGCTGAATCATTAGAGAGGATTGCATTCTACGGCATCACATCCAATCTTGTCCTTTTTCTCAATGGTAGTCCCTTTTATTGGGAGGGCACTCAGGCAAGCCAGGCACCTCTGATGTTCATGGGAGTGACTTACCTGATTTCACCATTTGGTGGCTGGCTGGCGGATGCATACCTTGGGAAATTCTGGACAATTGCTTCAAGTTTGATCCTATATTTTATTGGCATGCTATTTTTCCCTTTCATTTCAAATGAAGACACCAGGATACAGCTATGTGGAGAAGAGGTGGCGTTTCCTGTGCAACCTGCTGAGTGTCTGAGCACAAACAGTACCCTTCCAAGCAATGTGACCTGCCCCATTCGCACCCCATATTGTGGCCCAGTAGTCTACAGCGGACTTTTTTTGATTGCATTAGGTGTGGGTACTGTGAAGTCCAACATCACTCCCTTTGGGGCAGATCAGGTAGAGTATGAACAATGTTACTTTCAGATCTCAATGTCGGTATTACATAAAGAATGCCGAAAGGAGACACAGAGGTTATTATAGGCTAGAAGGTCTTTGAATAAGATTTGTTTTCTGACATTCTGACGGCCTGTATAAGATTGGGTATGCAGTGTGACATCATGGAGGTTAGACATGTGATGGGATTTCTGTTGCACCATAACAATTAACTTAGACATACATGCCAGCGATCATCAGGGTCACTTATAAGTATTTCCATTATAAAGTTGACATTTTGGAGCATAATGTTGTGTCAATGACAAACCCTGTCTTTCTCTCACTCACACTAATGTACACACAAACACCCAAGAAGAACAATGCCTTGAATCATACTTTGGTGGTAATAAGAAGTGAAACACAATACATTTGTCATTTTGGTGACAAAATAATGTCAGATTATCCAGAAGACCCTCTACAAGAAGTGGCCATAGAAATGAGCAAATTCATCAATAGGGTCATTGTTTTTCAAAATAATCTAACCAGGATTGGGTAAAACATTTCAAAGGGGACTAGTGAGGTGAATCTGATTAGTGCTTGAGCCCACTACGCTCATTTTCACAGTTCTGTCAATGCACCTTTTGATCATGTTCAAACGCACACAATACACAACATCACGCAAAATCCATACAGTGGAGGGAAACAAAAGAGAAACACAGAAATGGGTACATCTTACAGCAGCACACAACAGAAAAAACAGCAATATGTGGAATAAATCAGCTACATGTTGCTGGTGCCAGTGATTGTCAAGTGAAAAATCATTATAAAACTTGACAAAAGATGTTATTTTTTATGAGTACTGAAGATGTAATATGAACTGCAAGCACAATTTTCCCTCTAATTCTCCTCCAGCTGAAAGTCCTAATTAAATGGCAGTCGGAGCTGTTAATACTTGAAATTTGCTTGGTTTGAGTAAATTTCCTGTTACATGCAGCTTGAATTCTGTCTAAGAAATAATTGCACCCTCTTGCAGTGTGAAAATTGCCATAGTCAATGTTGTGAGTTTCTTTTTTTTTTTTATTAATATGCAACTTGAGCATAATCATAAAGTTACAGTTTTACTGAGGCTGCTAATGTGTCTATGTAGGCAGGATACAGAAGGGAGGAATCTGTATTTTTGTCCTTTTATGAGTTACTGCGGATGTAATGTCAATTAGCCTATAATTGTTGTAATATTTACTGATGATATTCTGTATTTGATGGAGGGTCAACACCGAAACAATCACTAAACGTACAGTAGGCGCTACAAAAGTACCCCGTTCATTCTATGTATGTATTATTTTGAAATGTGTTATAATGCAGGTCAATGTAACACGTGGTAATCAGGCAGTCAGTTTGAGCTTGATTAATCTTTTAACTACACTGCACAACTGCAGAGAGGAACCCCAGAAAGATTTATGCCCAGTATCGGCTTGTGAATGCCGTGACATTATCTCCCCAATACTTAATTGTAGCTGTACCGCTGCGTCTTTTGTGCTCATATATAAAAGACATATCCACTTCATCACGCATTGATAAAATCTTTTCCTCCACGGGGATAACTGCATGTGGAATGGATCAGTGCCATTATGAGAATAATATTTGCTTGCATGGACTGATTTAACTGAATTTATTGCAGTTTTGGTAAGCTAATGGCGTAGGCTATCATAGCAAATTCTGTAAGAAAGCTCAAAGCCCCAGTAAGCAGAAACAAAAGTGACTGTTTTGGTTATCCCTCCCCTATTTAAAGAAAAAAATCCCCCTTTTTTGTTGCCTTATACTTCTCTGTGATCACTGTTCCTCTTTATCAGTGCAGTTAGTCTTTTCTGTCGTGTACTGTCAGGATTTCTCAAGTTGGAAGACACAGTACATTTTGTAGTTTTGTTGACCAATGCAGTCTTTCTGGAGTTATTTTCCTCATGTGGCTTTGAAAACTTGCATGTGCTGATGACCTCCCTTCTTTTATAGCTGACAAATGCTGCTAGCTGACAATCAAATTGGTATGACACATAGCTGTAGCAGTGTTCACAGTTCAAGGTCTTTTCTATGAGACTTTTTGTTTTACATTTTCCCTGTATGTGTGACCCACTTACAATGGCATGACTTGTTGCTGTCATCCTGCATGATGTGTGATCTTAGGTCAAAGACAGAGGACCAGAGGCCACGCGCAGATTCTTCAACTGGTTCTACTGGTGCATCAACTTAGGAGCCATCTTGTCTCTGGGAGGTGTGGCCTACATCCAGCAAAACTTCAGCTTTGAGCTCGGCTACATCATTCCCGCTGTGTGCCTCGGGGTCTCCTTCCTGGTCTTTCTCCTGGGACGCACTGTCTTCATCACCAAGCCTGCTGATGGCAGCGCCTTCACAGATATGTTCAAGATCGTGGGCTTCGCCTGCTGTTCCCAGAAACCAAAGGAGCCTAACCTGCTCCGGTGAGAGCAGCATGTCATTTTAGAGCATTTTATGCAGTGATGGGGAAAAAGATAACATAAAACAGTATTGTCAGGCAATAAAAGTGGTAAATTCATTCCCTCAATGACAAACAGCACGCTCACAATAACTGTGGTGTAGCAAAGCATTCATCAGTCTCAACAGGAAGGCTCTTTCCAACAGTGTAGCAAGTATTTTTGTCCATGGCAAAGTTTAGTCAGACGGTGACTCTGATCCAGGGGAATAACACAGCTAGGTGTTGTTGCTAGACCTTTATGTTAAAGCCTCCTTTCATCCCCCTGTATAATTCTTTTTTTTCTGCTTGGTCCAGGCATTCATCTTCATTCCCTGTGGTGAAAAGTTATTCTGAAGTGCTCTTACTTGACTTTGAATCAAAGTAGCACAATTGGTTCAAAAACTTGACGTTGAATATTTTAAGTTGGCCAATCCCACAGCCTTTCAAGAATTCCTTATTAAGACATTTTCTCCAGAGATGGGGATTATAGGCTTTAGAATAAAGTTTTTTTTCTATCTCTAGAAGTGCTGTTATTTAAGGGTAAGATGTTCACAAAAAAGGCTGCTTAAGTCTCACACTTCAAGAGTTTAGAATAATTCTAGTGTATTCTATATTTATTTATTGATTTATGTGTTTATTTTATGGCATCAATTACACTGTAGTTTTAAATAGTATTTTAAAGGTTCTTCTTCTTTTTTTTATTCCCATGAAGCAACAAGCCAACACTACTAGACAGTGCCAAAGTGACCTATGGAGGAAAATTTCCAGAAGAGAAAGTAGAAGAAGTGAAAGCCCTGGTGAAAATCCTCCCAGTTTTCTTCGCCCTTATCCCATACTGGACTGTGTACTTCCAGGTAAGATCAACCCATTTTAAGTTGAATCAAAATGAATGAGCCATGTTTCACATCAGATGAAAAATGTGAAGGAATTTAATATGGGAATATAAGCTTTCTGGGTGCAGATGTGCGCATGCATGTGTTAATATGAGGGGAAATTATTTTCCGTTTCAATACTGGAGAAGAATGGTTTTGCACCAGACTTCCTGGGGATCATAAAGTGGAGAATTACTTCATGCTGAGACTCTAATCTTCTTATTGTGTTGCAGATGCAGACAACGTACGTCCTGCAGAGCCTCCACCTGAGGATTCCTAATAGTGCCTCAAACAGCACTGCTGAATTCCACCAGGTAACTGAAAGTGGAGACACTGTAATTAAAAAAAAATTGCATCAGTGTGGTGATGTCTGTGGCTTGACATTGTGATTTGTTATTTACTTTATAAATCCATTGAGTTAAACATACCCGTTTGGAGCTCCAACCTGCCTGCACATAAGTAGGTTTGAACTAGATTTTTCACTGCTGAAACTAAAGGAGTCAGTAGGTCACTGACACACAATGGTAGGCAACAGCTGGAGGCAGCAGCAAAGGTTGGTAATGCCTTGGGGATTAAGTCAGAACTTTACTTCACAGACTAATACCTCACAGATTAGCAACCTGGCTGTGATTGTATCTCTCCACAGCATCGCCTCCAACTGATTCTCTCTGACTAGCGTTGCTGGTGTACCTGTGTCTCATGCTGGCTGATTGTATGTTGTGTTCTGGAGGGCTTTGATGACTGAAACCCCTTCAGTTACTCCACATGATACACGACTCCTCAAAAAGGTTTAAAAGTGATGAAATTGGAATAGACTAGGATGTGTAGTATATATAGTATGCCTCTTTTTCAACAGGCATGCTTGAGGTGATAGAGAAGTGCTCTGACTTCATGGAAATGTGAAGTGAAACACTTGCCTGTAAACCACACAGTCTAACCTAGTGTTGTATAAATGGCATATATATTCTTACATTTCACAATGATATGCACTGAGATTTGTGACACCGTGAAACTGTCTGACATAGTTTTGTTTGCTCATATGCCACTGTGTATAACTGTGGAAAAGAACTATATTGGGTTTTTTTTCTTCCCTTCACATACTATTTGTCTAGTATTTTAAAAAACAGAACTAAGCCTTTTCTGCTACCAGGCTTGACACTTCTCAACATCAAAAGGGAAGTGAGATTAGATGCTTCTGTGATTTGATCCCTCACCTCACCTGACACCTTTCAGTGGCTAAGCTGAACAAATACTGTCTCTTCAAGGAAACACAGCCCATACTAATAATAATAACTATAGACTATTTGCATTAGTAATGGTTTGAATTACATTTTGGAAGATATTTGTACTTTTACTTTACTTTTTAAATTTAAAACTACCTTTTAATTTATTTTGATGGTATCCTGTGATGCATATAGAGAAGTGGTTGCCGACCTTTTTGGCTTGCGACCTTTATATATATAGCAAAGTCAACTCATGGCCCTTTTTCATAAATAATATATTCCTTTAAGCTTTACCTTCTCACATTGTTTAATTTTAATATATGTTCCTGTCTGAAGAGGTAAAACTACCCAGTATTCCACAAAAAAGCAAAGATTAGAGAATAATATAAAATAAAATAATAAAATTGCGCTTTTTTTTCTTATTTCCTAACCTGTTTGTCATATCTTGAGTTCCCAACCTGGGAACCATGATATGGAGTATATACTGTATGCATACAGTACATACTGTATGTACGTATGTCGTCCATTAGTAGTGGAAGTAGAAAGAGCAGAACATCATGCCCACCACAGACCTGGGCCTGCTGGGACACCTCCGTCATTCACGCCAGGCTTTCCTTGGCAAAGGAAAATTCTCACTTAGCACTTTCTATCATTTTGAATATGATATGCGCAAACAAGGGAGGAAAACACTCTCTAAGGAGCTGTGTATAGATTGCCAGCGGTTACTCCAAGAAATGGAAATTCAATTTGAGAATAAATGATGCTATCAGAAGTGCTAAACCAGAGACACATCAGGAGCTCAGATGGCACTTGGAATTTGAATTGCAAAAAACATCTCCTGTAGTTTGCAGTCTTTCATTGCTCACTCAATGAGATATTGCCTTAACTTGTAGATACTTTGTATGCTCATAGTGGATTTTCTCTCTGATTGATAACTCATCCAGTCTGTTGGCACAGTGCAATTATTCCTTTCATATATTACACTTTATGGTAATAGATTTAGATTTGTGCTGAAAACTTTTATTTTGAACTCAAAGTACACTTTGTCTTGTATGCCACTTACACATTTAATAGATGGCATGTAAAAAACAACAATACTACTACTGCTACTACTTATGATAATAGTAATAAAAACAACAACAACAATAATATAATGCTAATTCTACTATTGACTTACTAATACTGTATTGATTTGACTGTGTGCTTTCTTTACTGTAAATTAAATAAATATTTTTCATTTCATTATGTTTGGTTTTGACCACCTGGGGGTGCCAAAGCAATATCAAGCCCCAAGTACACACACACTTGCACACTCATACGCACACAAACACTTAGTGAACTGTGTTGGAATGCACTGACATTCTCCGTAGTTTGCATGCTTTGTTGCTTTTTGCACAGTTTTACCTCATCTTTCTCTTCCGGATCCCCCAGATGACGTTCCGCTTCCCGACCGCCTGGCTCACCATGTTTGACGCAGTGCTCATCCTTATGCTGATTCCCCTTAAGGACAAAGTGGTGGACCCCATCCTGAAACGCCGCGGCCTGCTGCCTTCCTCTCTGAAGAGGATTGCAGTGGGGATGTTCTTTGTTATGTGGTCGGCTGTAGCAGCGGGTGAGTGCACTAACAGACATGTCCTCTCTGTGCTGTCACATAAGTAGGCCAGACAAACAGTAAAAGAAAGAAACAGCAAAGTTGGTGCTTGTGGTAAATGCCACATGCAGTCAGTTCTTCCAACGAGCAATGCAGCTGTAGTGCATCATTTACATCATTTATTAATCTAATTTCTAAATACTGTTTTTGGAGGACTTTTAAAGCTCATAGTACTAATATGTCAGTTCCTCACAAATGTGGCATGGGGTATATTGATGCTGAGGCATCTTTTGTTCTGCTCTAAATAATTTGTTTTTTTTTAAACAAATGGTTGCCTTTACTGTGTTGCTTTTTGTGGTACTCAGCAGATGGTCTGTCACAGATGTATTAATTGTCCCTGAATCAAAACATCACTTTCCACCTGGCAAAGGCAAAAACAGCCCCAGAGTATTGCCTTTTTTCCTCGCCCTGTAGAACACAGGGGGAGCTGTGGCATCTCACTTTTTGGTCCTGAGTGACTGCACCCACATGCGTCAGCGCTGCTCAGTCCTATTCACTTCCAGCCTGTGGATTATTTTGGAAATAAAGTCTCAGCCAGGCCTGTCAGCGGGTGCTGCTGTATTGATACATTCAGGCTAAAATGTTTTGAGAGAGACAAGCCTGGAGGCAAGAAGAAAGCAAATCAGTAACACTCCTGAGAATCACTGCATATTATATTTTTCACAACCACTGCCCTTTCTCCTTTCTCAGATGCTCAATACATCCTCCACATGGAATATAAACATATTCTGTCATTCGTGACCTTTTAGATATTGACTGCTGTGCTTCAGCCAGATTGCCAATTGATTGTTAAACATGCACTGTGAGTTTATTAAATATTTTGTTCAGATAAAATAAAAATGAAGATAAATTGGGGGCTAACAAATCTACAGAGTTTCAACATATTAAATATATAAATATAAATATATAATCGGATTAGATTTTTCATTATTAAATTCAACCCTTAAAGTTCCTATTAGAGGTCTGGGCAGCCAACAATATCAGATATGATTTACCTGTTGCCAAATAGCAATTTTGTATGTGTATGCTGCATGAGCAGCCCCATGAATGCACTTTGCAACAAGACTACTGGAGCCGTCAAATAAGATCATACCCACTGTATGTGTCATGTCATATTCACAAACTGGTAATTCTCTTAATCTTCATCTGCATAATGAAATTATTCATTCTTGCCTCTTTAAAGTCATCTGACAGCAGAATGTGTAAAAGGCCACGTGGTCAACAGACCAATGCGTATAAAACACAGTATTTAAATATGGTTCAATATCAATCTAAAAAGGAGCATTACATTTTTCCATATATAGTGAAAGCTCACCTTATGACATTAAGAGCCTTTTTAATCAGCTCAAAGTTCACATATTACTAGTGGCTGATTCAAGCAGCTGTATATACAGTAAGTAGTGAGTATGATCTATAGACTGAATGTATGATTCATACATTAAAGGGAATAGTACCCATCCAAACATCTGTACGGTGTCTGTGTGTGTTTTCATGCTTGTGCCTTACTTTATATGGACATGGTGAAGAAGAGTTGAGAAAGTTTGTTGAGGGAGAGTCTTCGGATTTTCTAGTCTGAAAGTTATTTAAGCCTGGCTTAGCCCATCAAAAACATCCTTTTCAATCAGCGAAATGTGGTAAAAGGTCTATTAACCAAATCTAATATGTCTAATGTGTTCGGTTTAAAGTAATATTTTCTTTTCAGAGGACATGAGCATTCCTAGAAGGAAAGGTGCGCTTACATGTTCATTTCTTATATTCAAAAGCAATTCAGGTATTTACTTTTCCATTTGGCTTCTTGAAAGAAAGTGCAATCCTTGCATTTGAATTCAGGCAAAAATAAATTGTGAATATAGCAGAAAGCAATTTTGAGTCCAGGCAGTGGAGAGAAAGGGTTTACGATGGTGCAGTGGTGTGGCCATTGGTCACAGAACAGTAGGTGAATACACATCTAGTGTGCAACACAGTTCTGACCTGGATTTTAGGAGTCAAATCAGACAACTGGATCAAATCTGTGCAGTAATGTACTTTGTAAAAAGAGTTCATGAGATACAATATTAATAACATTGTATATGCAATTTAACATAATTCATCCGAGAATAATTTGCTGAGCCTGTGTGCTGTTTATACCCAGCATTGCCTTGCTTCACATTAATTCAGTTACACACATTGACTCCTGGGAACTGCCTTACACTGTTGTTACATGCTGAACTGCGTTTCCCACAGCTGTCTTTCTGTGTGTCCTCAGTGCTTATCTTCATCTGTCCACTAGCTGAACTCATGTTGTGTTCAGAGACTGACAGATGGATAGTTGTGAATGACCAAGTGTGGCATCTCATGCCCAGAGAATAGCCAGTCCAACACATTGCATTGTCAGCCTGCCACTCTGTGTCCACAACATTGGCCACACCACTGCTGTTCAGAGTTAGAATCACTTTCATAACCATGTTCAGGACTTTGTCATGATGACATTGGTGCAGCGGTATTTCACAGGGTTTCATCGTGCTCACTGACACGCATGGCACAAGGACAGCTGGACCTCCCATGCAGTGCAAAGGGACAGCCGAAGACATGCTGTCAGGCGGACAGTGGACTGTTTCTGATCCCCTTTTCATTTGTGTACAACAGTCCCAGATTTCAGCCACATACTGGGGTCAGCTCTGAAAAGCTGACATTGCTTTTGAAGAGATATTTTTTTAGCATGTTTTATGACATTCTCTTAACTGTATGTACTAATCAGCTTTGGTTAAAGCTCAATGGCTTTTAGGTGTCCAAAAGCATCTTTTTTTTAAAAATAAAAGCTGGAGCAGAGTTGCCAGGGATCACACTGGGTTGTCTGATGTGTGATGTTTAGTGGGGAGGGGGGCAGGGATGTGTGTTTATAGTGTGACTTGCTCTGGGCAGCCCAGTGGCCACACTGCCAGAGATGGACGGCTGGTATTATAGGATAGCCGGATTACAAGGCTACAACTCCTCTCAAATACAGCATTAAGTGTAGTTATGATAGGAGGCTGTCTCTGGGAGTTATCTGGAAATAGCCGCTGGTTACATGATAATAGCTATCGAATAAAGCTTTTAGGAGGCGGCAGCGGTTGATGACAACTGCTTGGCTCTTATTATTGAACTGTCTGCACTGATCCATTACTAACTGCCATAGTATGGAAGTGTGCAGATGTGATCTTAATGAAGTGGTAGGGTAGCCTTAAAACTAGCTAAATGCTTAATGGACTGTCACTAAATCCTCTAACTCTGGCAGCGTTTGGCTGTTTGTTGGTGTCATGGACTTTTGGGTGATACTTTAACAAGTGTGTAACAAGTGTTACATTTACCCTCAGCTAACTGTGTTCATGTACATTTTTGCTGTGTCTGTCCCCTCAGGTATTTTGGAGACAAAACGCCTGGAGATCGTCAAATCAAATGGTACCATTGACCAGGTGCTTGGCAACGTTATCTACTACGCTGCAGATTTACCCATATGGTGGCAAGTGCCTCAGTATGTGCTGATAGGAATCAGCGAAATCTTTGCCAGCATTGCAGGTACAGTAGTTTGACATCTCCTGTGTCTCATTTAGCACTGCGGTCAGGTAGACATGATGATTCAGACTAACAGTAAAATACAGTATCCTCCAGTGATGTTCTGATTCACCTTCACACTGAGCAACTGGACAACAATGGATTGTGGGCTAAAAAACGTAGTGTCCATTCTTCTAAGCAGAATGCAGTGAAGACTAATGTATAAACCCTTTTTGAACAGTTTGTTTGATTCATTGCCAAACTGCACCAGCTTAATGTGATTGCGGGTGATAGCCCAGAGTAAATAGCCCAAGAAGTCCATCGATAATTGATTATCCTGATTTTCTCACACCACTGCAAGACAATGTTCGGTAATGAGGCATTTTATAAATAAGGTGTGGATAAAGTAACCTTTTAAAATTGAAATGGTGCTGCTTCGCCCCAGCCAGTACCAGCCTCATATTAGCACTCTTCCTCTGCGTGTTGTCCAAACAGATACAGCAGATAACAAGATGGATAAATACACAGATATTTATCTTATACTGTACCATGTGTCCTTGAGGGTATAGTCACAGTGGCAGCACAGTTAACATCGTAACATAAACTTTTCACTTCCAAGTTCAGTCAGCTGGTGTGTTGACATTTATCAAAATGAACTTAAATATATACCAGCATATGAAATAGTAATCACAGTGTATGCCCCGTCCCCTCCACCACAGAGAGATAATACTGACAGATTGTACTGACATACACTCTATTGCAAGTTCAACCCTTAATTATCCAATTATGCATGCTTCCCCAGCTGACACGCTGTTCATAGGGACATATTCCACTTGAATACACAGAAAATTATGGTATGTTTTAATTATCAGTTCAGCACTTTGAGGGTGCTGACAGTTATATTTGTATGTAGACCAAAGAGGCAGAGAATGAGTCTTAAACATCCTTATAAGAACGCTATGCATCAACTCCCGCTTTTACAGGCATTATACTGTAGACTCTAATGACTTCAGGAACAAAAGAGAAGTCCTTGGCTTACTGTAAAGCCAACAGTGTATTACATGGTCTGGCTCATTGATTTGCAACATTGCCCACAATGTCAATAATACAACCAGAGATATTGCCTCTATGGTGTAAAGGGTATTAAACATTTCTGCAGGTTGACAAATCTCTCACTCTAGAGCACAAACAAAATGTGATTAATCTCCAGTGAGGTATTGGGGTGGCAGCCAAAGTTCCAAAGGCAGCTATCTCAAACCTTTGGCACAATAAACCAAAACTATCTGCATGACTAGATACCACTTGGAGTGTGACTTAGCTTAATTAACTCTTCCTGAAAGTCCTAAGTTTAGTCCTGTTCATTATTTTGTCACCTTAGAAGCTGTCTTAATGGCTGAAATCCTAGCTTTAATCTTCTATCTACTAATAGAGGATATGAGAATTTCTTTGAAAGCATCACAACTCTAAGAATTACAGCACTTGGACCAACTTTTCACACTAGGAAGCTTGTGAATACGGCCCCAGGTCTGATTTGAATTCAAAGTTGTATTACCGTTGCTGCTCAGACAATTCATTCCAGTAAATATCATTCCAAGACACATGCTCATCAATCTGAAGCCATCCATAATCCTTCACTGGAAATTTAGCAGTGTTTGCTCTCCCCGGTGAAATAGATTCCCTGTTCTTTTCCGGAAAATTATTAAAAAGAAAAGCATTGAATCAAAGCAGGTCAGAATAGTTCATGCTGGAACTGACAGCTGCAAACTTCTTTTTGATATTTTCAGGGTATCAGCTGAAAACTGCTCGGCAAGCCAGCTCTCATTTCTTTCTTTTTTCTTTTTGTGAGCCCCGACCTAAACAGGAAATGTCGTTTCATTAAAAGCTGTGAGAAGTAAGGCCCCATTGCCCCAGTAATACAATAATGTGACAAAGTGAGAAATTGCTCTAATGTTATATCAAATTGTGTCCGCAAAATCTGAGACGAGAATGGAAACAACAGCAACAATATTCTCCTTTATTAAAAGAGGGGAGTTTGTGTCTGTGAGAAATGCACTGAATGTGATATAGAACATTGCAATGTGGCAGCTGGGGCCCATTTTATCCTACTCTGCAATGCACAACAGAAATCTGCCTTGTATAGTGTTTATCTATCTGTTTTGTACTTCTTTCTTTATGTCTTTTTCTCTGCAGTCATGATCATGGCTTCAGGCCTCAATTATCTTAGTGATTTGAGTTTGTTAAGGCCTCTAGCCATGATTGAGTCATTCTCCTATTTCTACGGCTCATGTTGTTGTAGGCTCTGCCTTATAGCACTTGCTTTATTTCTATATCAAGAGAGAAGATTGAACCATTAATATTTAAGACTTGTTTTTCTCACCTGCGACAGTGGAGGGATTATAAAGCCGATGCAGTCACTGCAGGGTTTTTGTAGGAGTGAACATTCACATTCGTCATCTTTAAGTTTAAAATCCATGGATACTGAAATTTGTTTAATAAGCTTAGGCATTATAAAGCCCTTGAACAGAACTCCATAAGGCTTCTATAAAACACTGGAATTCGCACAAAACTATCAGGGTCCCTATGAAAGTGAAATCCAGACATAACAAAGCTTTAGGGATCCTTAAAATAAACTTACTCTCTTCTCTCCCTCCCTCCATACCATCCCACAGGGCTTACCTCAAGGAAAATTGGCTGACAGAATTGTGACATATGTCTAGTTAAGAAGAATATTTCCCCTTAGTCTTCTTCTGTTTGAATAAATCTGTTTAAAACCTCCGGTGCCATCAAACTTCCTCGCTGCAATCCCCAGTCTTGTAGGACGATGGGTAATTCTTTGTGCGTACACCACCCAAGTTTGTCTGCTTTCAGGCAATAAGAATATGTAAAACCTTTGCAAAAATGATTCCCTACAGTATTTTTAATTACGGGTTGCACTTTTTAAAAATGTTAAAGGCTAATGTTATTCTCTAAGAAAGAAAAATCACCCCTACAACAATGCCCTTGGGAGGAAAAAAAGTCTATATTAATTTTAAATTCCATGTCTTTCTTTTTTTTTTCTTTTTTCTCAAATAATTCTGCCTTTTGGTCGAGAAAGGTCAAACTGATTTTTTGTGTGTGGTGAAAGACATGGACGTCACTTTGATTGTTTCTTGGATAATTGTTGTCACAGACAGACAAGAGCTGGATTTAATATAATGTTATACTGTTGGTCTGTACTGTTCCCTTGACCGTGCAGAGCTGTATCTGAGAATCCTCACCATCTGTTGCAATCCCCTGTGATATGCATGATAGCTATTGACCAGTGTTTCTTGCTATCAAAAGGTTAGCTTAGGATATAAACAAATGTATCGTTGTGAACTTCTGGAAAGGTCATTCATGTTTTCCACTGAGTAATAACCTTATGTTTGCCATGCTTTTATCTGATTCCTTTTCTTATGAAGCTTTTTTTGCAACGACTAGCGCAGGTATCTGTAAGGAAACTGTTTGTCAGATTAATTTGTGCAATGTCCCCCTCCAAGGAAGGTCTTAAATGGCAAACGTATTTAACCGCAGCTCCCTAATCTCTCCCGACAGATGTAGCTATAGGGCCTCATTTGAAAAATCACATGTTTGAGGTGCCATGAAATTATCAATGTCAGCTTGCAGGCAGACAGATCTCTGGGCAAAAAAGACACATATTTGATGTTTTTTTTTTTTTCTCTCCTTGTCTCTCTTTCTCTTAGGTTCCCTGCCCATTTTCTCAGTCCTTTTATTTCTTTCAAGACACAGTGAATACTGAGTGATGTGTTTTCCAGAAATAACTGGTTTTTGGAGACCAGTACCAAGCAGAGTAGATTAGACAGAGTAGCAGAGTAGCACCACAGACCAGTGCCACTGTGGAAAATTAGCTGTCAAGCAGCTGCAGAGGAAGCCTTTTGGTCTCACATACAATATACTAGAAGGAAAACGGTCACTGTCAACAAAACCCATCATGTTACATAGATGCATAACGACAGATATTATATCCAAGTACATAGTGTTACTATGTTTGTTCCACTCTCACAGACAAGAACTTGACAGTATGTGTTCAGGCAAAGCATATGACTAAATAACATGATATATTATCACTGGCTGTGCTACATGTCATAGCACGTAAACTATTTTCACTATTTTAAACCCTACATATTCCACAACAATTCAACAAATATCTGTCTTTTTACTTTCTTTGTTGCAGGTCTGGAGTTTGCCTATTCTGCAGCCCCCAAGTCCATGCAGAGCGCCATCATGGGGCTCTTCTTCTTCTTCTCTGGGGTTGGCTCCTTCGTGGGCTCTGGTTTGTTGGCTATTGTCTCTCTCAAGGAGATTGGCTGGATGTCATCCCACAAAGACTTTGGTATGAGATACAGTAGCTTATGATATAATATGTGCAGCCACTGTTGCAAACCACCATCAAGAGTTAGGAAACGTAATAAAGTAAAACGGCTATAATCTATATTTTCAAATCAAATGACTATTTGTAATGTGAAATGGTTTGCTCGTAGTGATGAACCCACAGAGAATTAGACTCTGCTGTTACTGTCTGCTCGCCTGAGCTTTATAGCTTCTTTCAGCTCACTGATTTGGTTTTCCAGCCTGGAACTTTACTGTTTTGGTTCAGTCTCATCACTCTCATAGCGTAATTTTCAGCCTCTGCAGGCAGCTGTTTTCATCAACAAAAACTCTAACATCCCACTACCTGCTCAGCACCAAAACAGACAAGGTTAGCGACTAGCTGGTGAACATAGTGGAGCTTTCGGCAGCTAAGGATATTTCCCTCAGAGTTGGTGGAGACCAAACCGAGCTAAAAGGAGAGAGAATATTAGACATGTAATCACAATGTGGCCAGAAACACAACTCCACATGAATGATAATGTTGCTGTATAACTGCTGGATGTGTAAATAGGCAACTGTAAGCCAACAAGTTCACCATATTAGCTTAAAACATGATGATATGTCAGTGTTGTGTTTGTAGTTCAATTCCGCCATCTGCCAAAAAAAAAAATCACTTCACAGGTTTAAAGCTTAACATGTTTTTTATTTGATCAGTCATCATTCTAGACCACTTCCGTAATAATACTGACATTATCCTGAATAAGGAGCTTTGAATAAATGTGAGATTCCTGTGTGTGTGTGTGTGTGTGTGTGTGTGCGTGTGTGCGTGTGTGTTGACTCCGTAGCCATTTGACATGCCTGCATGCAGACTCCAGACTCAGTCCTACAGGAGATGACTTTGTCTGTGCTCAAACTTAAAGAATGATGCTACTCTCTTCAATGTCTTGTCTTCAGCACAGAAGTGATTGATCTTTACTCATATAGTTTTCTTAGGGCTGACCATAATCCTCCTGAATTGAACATTACAGTTGTCAAGTCTGCTGTTAGGCGCCCAGTGCATGTAGAGTGCAATATTGACTTTGCACATCGACTGTATGGACTTGTAGAAATAGAATTGCTGGTATCGATTCAGAATACAGAAATTAATTTTCCAGGGACATACAGTACCTTAAGGATTGTCATAGCTTGTGCTGATTTAAAATCCACTTAAAGAGTTTGTAGATTAGATGCAGAGAGGGGGAGGGGGGCCAACTCCCTGTGCAGTTCTCTTGTTTTAAGAGTTTCCCATAATAAATAGACATGTCAGACTAACGACAAAAGGTTTGTGTAAATCTGTCCAAGTGGTAGAATGAATAGCGCGGTGGTGGCAGCAGATGGATGGGCTCCCTAGCGAGAGGAGGCTCCCAACCCAGATGCACTTTTCCCTGAGCATGCGGTAAATAAGCCAACACTGTAAATTGTTTACCCACAAACACCTAATAGCTCATTAATACAGTGTGCCGACAGGTAGGGAAGTACTTTTGATGATGTTAGCACTGGAAGATGCTCGGCACGCATCATAAATCCGTCCTTCGCTCAGCCTTGCTTCACTTGAGGGGCAGTTAAACTAGAGCTGAATTGCCTGTACGACTTCATTTTGCTTTCCAAAACAAGTCATTTCTAAGGTGAGCTGCAGAAATGGAACAAAACATCCTCCTGGCCACTGATAAAAGACACATGGCACAAAGCTTAGGCATCAAGTACAGTCAGGAATCATGCAGTTAGTTTTTTTTGTGGCTTTTTTTCACAGTTTGTTGGATACCAGCTTCTTCCACATCTCATGGCTCTCTAGGTGGAAAGGATTCAACTTATTTCCATGGCTGCGGGCAAAATGGTGTGAAATAAACAGCATCTTGGGTGAGCTGTGCTAAGTTGTACTGAGCTGTACGGGCCTGAAGACAGATGAGCAACATTAATCACAGGCTGGGGGTCTGATTACATAGCCCTGCTTCTCTTAAGTAAAGCTGTCCCTGGAGCGTTACATGGGGATGGCACTGCTAGTCTGGCATCACACTGGTGGAGGCTCAGCTCTCCTGTTGTGCTGTAGCTCTGTCTCTCCCTGCTTTGTAC
Organism: Macquaria ambigua; assembly: GCA_008360985.2. Classification (NCBI taxonomy): domain Eukaryota; kingdom Metazoa; phylum Chordata; class Actinopteri; order Centrarchiformes; family Percichthyidae; genus Macquaria; species Macquaria ambigua. The sequence continues at coordinate 327,894 of VMKM01000002.1, read as the reverse complement.
TAACTAATGTGTGTCAGCATACGTAAAGTGTCACATGCAGAGTCCATGGAGTCTGTCTTTTGTTACGGTATTGCCAGCTGGTTTGAAAAGGGTGAAGTTCAACTCTTAAATTCTTGGTTTTGTAAAGACAACAGGAAAGATCATGGGATACCCCATACCCGATTGTGTCCCATTGTATAAGCAAAATCATACAAACATTCATTTGTCCCTCTCTCAGCTAAACTTATTAACGGGCAGCTAATGGAGGAAAGACAAAAGGGTAGGGGTCAGATAGTCAGATAACTGTAGGATGTTTCTTACTGTGCATTGTTGTAGGCATGCAAGTGAGATGTATGTTTTAAAATTCTTTCAATTTTAACAGTGTACATGTTTTAGTGAATAGTGTGGTTGTTTCAGTTTAAGCCAATGTTTGCACATGTGTGATTTTATTTATTAAGTGTGTCTTTTTGGGACAGTTTGAATGATACGTAGGTGATGCTAATGGTCCTAATAAGAAGGAAACTGTCAAGTCCCATTGCAGCTATGTGGTAGCCCATTGTCTCCACTATTCTGTGTCATCAGTTTGTACATAATGAAATATACAGCATAATGTTTGCAGTTAATCCTCAGTTTACACCACATGCACAAGAAAAGTTTATACAGGCTAGAACTGAAACAATTAGTCAAACTGATTTAATAGAGTAGTCGATGGACAGAAAATTAATTGGCTATTTTCATAACTGATTAATCACTTTTTAAACAAAAATACCAAAGTTCACAGGTTTCAGCTTCTCAAATGTGAATATTTGCTGCTTTTATTAGTCGTCAGTGATATTAAACTAAATATTTTTGGGTTTTGGATTATTGCACTATGTTTATGTCAGCCTGAGCTTTGGCAACATGGGATTTTATGGACATGATGATTAATTGATTAACCAATAAAACAGTCAACAGATTAATTCATAATGAGAATAATTTATAGTTGAAGCCCTGTTACAGGCATTAATAAACAAACAATTCAGGTTTCAAATGTGCCAACCTTTTAACAACTATGAAAACATCTGTAAATAAAAAAAGAATACTGTAAAAGCATGTAGCATAAATAATAATAATAATAGTGTCAGGTATTCATGTGTTTCACAATCTCATAGCAAGAACATTACCAAAGAACAAGTTGCTTCTTCAAAGTCCTCTCATGCCAGCCTCTTGGAGTTTTGAGTCTCCCTAAGAGTGAATGACTTTCCCATTTGTAGGAGTGAAGGACCACATGTGCGACTGAAAGCCTGTGGCATCAGCCTGCAACACGGTGATGAAAATGATTATACAGTATTTCAGCCACATCTGTTCTCAAACTTAAGACAGAGTGAGCTTATGTGTTGAAATTATTGATCCTTCAAATCCCACGGCACATCATTTCCCCCCTGTGGTTACATCTGGTTGTGTAGTCATCCATCACACTCTTTTATTTGGTATTTTTATAGGCCCGGTATAACACCATCTCATCCTTTCCTGTCAGAGACACCACGGAGCCATTTTAACCTCATAAGCCAAGTCAATCATAGATCAACCTTTAATTTCTTCACTAGTATTATTCTTTACACACAATGAGGTTTTTGTTTCTAGAAAATGTCTGTTGATGCATATAATTTGTTCTGCCTTTGTGGGAGTACCATTCCCTCAAAGTGAATGTTTTTTTTTTGTGAGCCTCTATGGTCACATGACAGGAAATGGTCTTTTTCTTTGGCCAGTGTTCCGACGTCCTGACTGATCTTATATCAGATGTCTGGGACGTGTTCAGACATTCAGAGTGAGCTGACATTCGCACATCCTGCTCATGAAGTGCACACTCAGTGAAATGTCAGTGTTTTAATGGAAGCCTTTAATGTCAGATCTGGCAAATTTAACACTAACTCTTTTTCTGTCTGAAAGGGCTCTATTTGGAAATGTAATTTTTGCTGTGTGTAATAGACATGTCAGAGGCAACAGGGGACACATCAAAATAGTTAGCATGTTGTGGCCATTTACAAAATTCCAGCATCAATAATAAAGTTTTTACGAGCAAGAGGAGACCTGCAGAAAATAACTATATTTATAGCTGAAACAAACATGCATTAATTCCCTCTCTGATTTCACTCCGAGGCAGAGGATGGCATTGAATGCATTGAAGCATTAAAATGTTGGGTCATTGCACTGAAGGTCTAGATCAATTGATCCATTTTCAAACCTTAAATTGATATTGACCCGTTTCATCTCGCAGGTAAATTGTCCCACGAGTTTATATCACTCAGATATTAGACGGCTGACCCCTTCTGTAGGGGCAGATTGTGTAATCACAACCTTGTCTTTTACTAATTCAGAGTTGTAAAACAGGACATCTGAGCAGACATGTGGAAGTCTCAGAGAAAAACGGGGTGACAACAAAGCTTGTTCCAAAGTACCCCACTCGGATTGGTTCGCTAAGAATTTGCCTTTAAAATAACTGTCAAATATTTATGGGCTTCATTAATGTGTTTTACAGCAAGTCCTTGTTTAGTCTTTTGCTGCTGTAATTAGCCTTCCATAATATTCAAAATGCTTAGCAGCCAAGTGGGCCCTGGGGGGCGGAGGCTGAAAGGAGGAGGCAGAGCCTAACTTAATGTATAATGAAATTAGAGCAAGAACCATTACAAAACTGAAACCTTGCACAATTTTCAGGACTGTTCCAAAATAATTAGATGTTTCCTTTTGTTTGCCAGTCCCCTTTTTCATTCGTTCGTTAAATCTGGAACAAAGGTTGAGATGCAGTCAGAGTCAGTCTGTCAGAATAATCTTAAGGCCGCGGTACAGGAGCAAGCAAAGGAGTAAAAGTGTCCTAAAATCAGCATTTGTTACATGCTTCATGCTGACATTCAGCACCTGCTTAAGAGCAAACTTAGAGTGTTGAACATGTTGCCGTAAATCCTGCACTCATTTTCATACCGTCCACATTCTCGTTTAAACAGATCATATTTTACTAAACGCTTTGCATATTGCTGTTTTTAGCCAGTATACATATGTCTTCCCTCGACATAATTTGTATGCTATATTCCTTGCTTTTTGTAAGTGATACGGCTCTGTTAATTAAGACTGCAGATTGCAGATTCTTAAGGTGAATTATCGATCGAAAATACAAGCGCCCCTGCTGCAAATGCACTTCCCTTTTCCTCCTGTGCTCTCCTGTCAAGCACGTTGTTTAGCACTTCGTGAATTATTCACACACTGCTTTGCTTTTTGATATATTTCTCACAATTTAAACTTTTGACCAGATTAAGATGGCAACAAAATAAGTTAAAACTGAGACGGGGGGGTCAAAGTGTTAGGTCTTCCATCATTTCATTAATGCTCTGGCAGAACTTCACAGTGATCAGTCAGCTCTCTGTTCCTAGATCAAAGGGTTCAAGCTATAGAGATGGCCCAGTGCATAGAGCATTGACGAAGAATCACTCCCGTGTGATGCATCCTATCGTCACGGTTTTTCTTTATTCCCCTCGATTTCTAATTATCCACAAGAGCACACACACAAAAGAGAGAGTGGAAAAATTAATTATTTATGTGCACGATGGTGACATTACAGAGTTTGATCTGCTCTACTGATCGCAAGTGATCATGCAAAGCACCGGGATCACTTGTTTCAAATGAGTTAATCCTGCTCTTTGATCGGTAGCAAAGGACGCCCTGTTAAATCATGTACAAGAACATGAAGGTTTCTGTGTTAGCTGAGGATCCGTCGTGACACATGCTGCCTCTAATGCAGCGAGGTGCATGTTATACAAGCCCTTGGTGTGAAGCAATGGCATATTTTAATCACAGCTGTTGACATTATACAGCCTAGATTAAAGATGTATCTCATTTCTGATGTGCGTGTATACCTGCATCACACTGAACACATTCCAAAAAAGTAAGGTGTGAAATAAATGAAAAATCTTTAGAAATCCTGTTTTAGTCGATAAGCACCATCTTGACCCGGGGGGGCTGTTAACTTTAAGTTAACAGGTGTAACGAGACTGTACTTGAATACGCTCACTCATACACACACACACACACACACACACACACACTCCCTGCCATGTGAATAGGTAGAAGTTGAATTGACAATTGCCCCCATATCTAATTCAAATCAAGCCTGCTTCTCTTTCTCTGGCTCTTTATTCAGTGTGACAGCTCCACATGGAGAAGCTAATAGGAGCTTTCTGAGGAAGACAGCAGATTGCTCCAGGGCTTCACATTTACTCATTTGACGATAATGTAGGATGTAAGCTATAGGTATCTCTGTCCACTGGTGAAACTGTGCCTTACATGGAGCCTGTTACATAAACCAAAGACATGTTCTTAAGTATGCTGTAGCAGGAAAAAAAAATTCCTCCTTTGCTCAGTACAAGGCTTCAACAACCAGCTCACCCCAAAATGTCCCCTTGTCCAGCAAAGTAGTAAACCGCCTCATCTCATGCTGTTGGCTACAAAGTCAATTGGTCTGTCTGACATGGTCAAGAGGACAAAAGCTGCTCTAATGCCAATCCAATTGTCTCCATACTTGAACAGTGGAGACAATTATACTGTTGTCAGCTTTGCCCTTCATGTAAAACCCTTGGAAGGGGAAAACAGGATTTCGGTTTAGAGTTTTCCTCTCGAGGACGACCACTTCAATCAGCAGTGCCGCAAATGTTAAGACAGTTCGAGTTTAAAGGCTGCTGGTTGAATTCTCCAGACCCAGTAGGAAAAAATGGGTAGGGAATGTCAACAAATAGCATTATTCCTGTTTTTAATGCTTGAAACGTAGTTCTTAGTTCTTAGTTCTGTCAGTCTCTGTACGGTCTGTTTGTTTTCCCCTTCCTCCTGTACACAAGTCATACAGCAAATCACAGTGAAAGCATCAGTTTATTTTTTTCCTCCTTTTTATTGCATCCCAGTCCCAAGAGGAAACAAACCGTCCTTTAATACCGATGAAAGACTCCCCGGCTCGAATCACAGCTGAGGGCCCATATTGCTCTGTTATTTCTGATACTTCAGTCCCACATCATCAATACCGCCTTTCTGCATCAACGGCAAAGAGCGGGGTCAACTATCTTCACTTTCAGAAGGTTTCACACTGTGGTGAGATGAGAAGTAACAAGACCCTCCGTTGAATCCTAATTCCTGACAGAATCATGTTTCCCTGTCATGCTCACTTCAAGCCTGCCTTTTATGTCTAGTAAAAACACAGCAACCTGCCACACTTGCGAGCTTGTGGCCGTTTACCTTTGCCTTTGGTATTCTTTTAACATGGAGTAGTATTTTAGGATGAAAGAACACTCCTGCTGCCCTCCTCTGAATATGTCGCGACTGACTCTTTTGTTCTCCAAATTTCCATATTTGCCGAGTGGCATCATCTGAATGCCAGTCTTGCTTCTCAGCTGTTTGGAGTCTCAGCTAAGGCGTTTCATAGTCTATTCTGATAATGTCCTTGTTTTCTCTCTTTCCAGGTAATATCAATGACTGCTCTCTGCACTACTACTTCTTCCTCCTGGCAGGGATCCAGGGCGTCACCTTGCTGGTCTTCCTTATTGTCTCTGTCAAGTATGACAAGCAGAAGGGCAGAGCAGGGAGCCAAAGGCAGAGACACATCTCCTCTTGACCCACACACACGCCCCCTTATCCCCTTCACCATACCTGCCTTATCCAGTCATATCGCTCAGTGCCCAAAGACCCTGTCGAATAGGTACTTACTAATCAAATCCTACAAAAGTTTTGTTTACCTCTGTCAGTTACAAATTCTCCAGTCGATTATATATTTCTTATTTATGTTTATTTTAGCTTTTAAGTGGGGACTCTATCCTTTTTTTATAACAATAATGGTTTGACATCACTGGATGAATGCACAGGTACCACTGAAGATATAGAGATTAATGCAGGAGCCATGTTTGAATCATTTCTACTGTGCTCCCTCACTCCTGTGTGTTTACTCTTGTTGCCTTTCTTTGATCATTTGCACTTGACTTGAGGAGTGGTGGCGCCATAAAAAAACCTGATATTTAGATATTTTGTAATCATGAAGAATGCTCCGTTGTTTTTATAGTTTTTATAGTAGATTTTTACTTTCTGTTTTCTAACAGTAAAAGTTTTATTTTTGGACTAACCATTTTACTGACTCTGGCATAGTACATAAGTATTCAGTCAAACTGACTGTTTAAATGATTTGATCTAGGCTTACATCTGCAGTCTGATATTGGGGTATTTGAGCATTAAATGTACTTGAATGTTAGCATTATTTCTTGATTACAAATACCCCTTTTGGGCTTCTAGAGAGCTTCGAATACCTATGCAGTGACATAGCTGTGATAACTGAATGGGAAATGTGTTTTAATGCAGAGAGTGATTTGATGTTTAAGTGTTGCAGATTCCCAGAAATAATTACTGTTAATGTTGAGTAGGGCTTTTGTTTGAGGAGTCTCCAAATGAACACACTTGGATTTCTATTTGACTAATCTAATATTCAAATCTAATATTGAGAGAGAAAAAACTCCCACATTTGTTTCCACTGCCTGTGATTACATACTGTTAATCTGCTATAAATCCTCAAACAGCACCATACATGAATAATGATAACTCCTTTTTTTATTTTAAAAATACTCCATGATTTCTATGAAGCTTCATGGCAGTTTTTAATTTCTGGTCAAGCTGCAAAACCGCATGTCCGCTTGACAAACAACTAATTGGAAACTAACCTTAAGCTTAACAGGCAATCTTGAGTGTAGCTCTTAAAATATCCACTGCATTAACGCTTGCCAAGCGTGGACTTAATACATACAAATGAACACCCCCCATTCACATTGACGTCATATTTATATTTAGAATTTCATAGCAAAATAAATCACAACTTTGACAGTATTTGTTGTCAGGAACTTTTTACAGTGTTATCATGGCTTTGCAGCTTTGCCAGGAAATCTTGGAAAAGAAGCTTCTGTTTTGTATTATTAGACTGTGATGCATTTGTTTTAGCTTTATATTGCAAAGAAAAAATCTTGTGTGTTTTTCTTCAATTCACAGAATGGGTATATAGCACAGGGTGCTGAATTTTATTAAAACAAGAAAACTCTCAGGGCTCGAGGAATAGTGTCGAGTGACATAACTCTCCAGGAAATGTAAAACTGCCTTTGGGAGCTTTGAGCAGTGTTTACCCTGTGGTGTAAATAAAGTTACATTTGTAACAGCACATAAAAAGCAAGAAGCTATCACACTGACAATATGACACCTTTTAGAGTGATTTAGTTTGTGTGTAATTGGACGGATAAATGGATGTTCCTTGTTTTATTACATATTTTATATATACTTGCTTTGTCATCTCAGTCCTCTATTATGTTTATTTTTGAATTCTGTTCTGTTTTCATAATGCTACAGAACTGGAATATTGTTTTGTGATTGTATTTGTGGCCATTAAAGTATATTAAATTGAGAATTGTGTTTGTCGTTTTCAGCGATTGTCTAAATAAGGCATGACTTGCAAAGCTAATTCAGATGTCTGTCACATCACCTTACCTGCTGTTAGTTAACACAGTGGTTGTAAAAAGCTTTTCTTCTACACTTTGTTGTAGTGTATAGCATAAGAAAACATTAATAACTGTTCCAGTCCTGTGATTTAAATTCAGGCGGAGGGCTGACCCTGTTGTTTACATGTGAATCACGGATTGTGCCTTTAAAGCCTGCCAGGATGCTTTCATGATTAGGGTTATGGTTTGTTGGTCCTAAGGGAAACTCAAAGTAGAGTGCCTAAATTATTTATATTACAAAAAACACACCCGGTGGCAGGCTGTTTGTTAAAAAGGCTGCAAACACAGAGGTGTAAAGCCTCATTTTGCATTCCCATTGGAGAAGGCAGCATATTTCTTCTTAGTTTCATCAGACACAGATTGAAATCAACACGTCATCACAGATCATTTTTTAATGCTAAGCCCTTGCAGCCATGAGGCTTGGAGAGGGCCATTTCCCGTTTAATTTGGTCAGAGAGCCCACATAGCCATGACTGAGCAGACAGCTTGATGTTTGAAACCAACACAATGCCTTCAGGTCATAATTCTAGTGTGGCGGCTTGTTTCTCGTGTTGAGAGGACTTTCTGACACATCGAAGTGGTTATGGAGGCAGAATTGCAAGGCAATAACACTAAGATATATAGTTTTGGTACTGGCCTCCCAATATTTTAGGTTTATTTATTGGCCAGGATTTAAGCAAAGAGCAGTGCCTTAGAGAAAGCACCTCCTGCACACATTTATACCTGCTACTGTTTTGTTTTTTTAGTATGTTCTATGAGCCAATGTAATGCATTGCCTCTGAGGTTTATGTTCTCAGTTTGATAGTATATATTTTTAAACCATGCTAGTGTCATGGATTAGGGTTAGGTATGGCAATGTCGGTCTGTGGGTCCACTTTGGTCCAGTCTGAAATATCTCAACAACTATAGGATGGATTGCCATGGAATTTTGTACAGACATACATGGTCCCCAGAGGATGAATCCTAATGACTTTGGTGATCCCCTGTACCACTTCTCCTTTAGTGCCACCATGAGTTCGACATCTGTGTTTTGAGTATACCTTCTTAGCATTAGCATCGTCATTTTGAGCATGTTAGCATGCTGACGTCAGCACAGAGCCACTAGCATGACTGTAGACTCTTGGTCTTATTTATTATTTCGTAATTGGTAGGAAATAATAAAGATTCAACATTTTGGTTTTTTTTGTAAAAGGGGTTTGTACATGCTGAAAGACTGCCAACATAGTGTAACAATAAATCAAGATGGTAAAGATTAGGTTATGATAACAGATTTCAGTCAGTAGCATTTACTTTCTCAAAATATCTTAAGTTCTAGGTCGAAGTGTATCAACATGATGTTAAGCAGAAAAGTTTTAAAAATTAAGAAAAATTAAGTTGATGTGTGTGTCTACATGTCCATTATGTTTATTGCTTAATTAAGACCATTTTCCATGCTGTACGTCAAACAATTGTGTCTCCTTCCCCGTCCACTCTAAATGACTTTTTGGGGGCATGTGCCAGTCTAACATAATCTACAGAATGTTAAGCTGCTTTTAATTGTATTACTGGGTCTTACCTGTGTAATGAGAGACCGGCAGATGCTCCAGAAGATGTTGCTCCACTAATTGGAGGATTAGGAGGTATCATCACATGTTAATTAAGATAAGCTAATGCAGACACAATGTTAAAGAAAAACGGCCAAGCAGACAAATCACCCATCTCTAGGTACTAATCATCTGCATTTACATAGACCTAATTATCTTATCTGAGCTGTCTTTGTTGGTCGGCATCCTGGAGCCTTTTCTGCACGAGATTCCAAACAGGACAGTGTTGGACAAGAGACAAGTTTAACTCAGGGTTTCAAACATGCAATCCCCAATGAGGTTATGCTGAGCTATGGAAAAGAATACATATGGAGAACCTCTCACAATCTCCTGTTCCAGAAAGTATGCCAGCCTTGTCACTGTTTTCTGTGGGACTGAGCACGGTGGCGGGTTAAGGGTGTTCATTTAGACAGATGATCTGTGAAATAAGCAACTGTAAAATGCTTTAACAGCGTACATCCATCTGGATTTACAGCACCAACCTTGGTTATTATGTGCAGGCTTAGAGCATCTTATTTGTACAGAATGGGGCTTGACTCCCATAAAACACTACAGGTATCAAGATAAATCTTTCTCAGGCACACTGAAGAATACCATTCTTGCCAGGTTCTTGGTAGCCCTCTGACCTTCTATTGTTTTCCAGCATGCGGATAAATGTCCCAGCCTGTCTCACAGTGCTAGCTGATATGTCGCTCCCCTGTGCACGGTGCCCTGCTAGTCCTCCTGGGCTGATATATCTAAATGACATGGTTGGGTACTCACCTCATGCTGCTGAAAGGCTTCGCTAGCTACTGTAGTTGTTTATTGCCTTTGGGCTTTTGAGTCATCGCTGATACTTTTGTAGTGCATATCTATATAATGTTGTGTGTGAGTTTGTGTTTATATCACATTGTAAAAAGTCAAAACCTGATTGTCCACTGGTGTTGTGGGGATGCGCCTCCGTTCTGGGGACCATGCTGGTTTATTTAGGGTGACTTGGATTCAGGAATAAAGTTAAGGGATAAGGATGGTGGAATTCTATGTTTCTTACTGTCAACAAATCCTGTGAAAAGACCAAAACCAACAATTATTTGATGTACCCAGAGTCTAATATAGCTTATTCCTCTGAGCCAAATAGTTCCACCATTAATGTTGAAAAACTATTAAAAGCACATCAATGAGCCACACTATTGCACTGGGTGACATTTTCTTTTATTACTATGAACATGGGCACTTGTAGTTTATTTTGTGTCAAACTAACATACACTGTCTTGCTGTTCTAAATCATAGGCTGTATATACAGTCTATGTTCTAAATAGTGACTGGAGCACCACATTTAATCCACAGTTAAAAATAGTCCCTAAGAAATGCACTATGAACTCCTGTTTGAGTAATGTTTTCTAAAATGATACAGTGTCCAACTATTTTAGGAAGTCACCCCTTTGTTTTTAAGATTAACATTTGTACATTAATTCTGATGACAATTATCATTATAAATAGTTTCATAGGTCTGCAGTATACACAGACAAACAAAGTTGGAGAGGTTAGCAGTAAGTAATAATCTTGCTCTATGAGCCAAGTTATCTATTTCATGGTGCTGCATACTTGATGTCATTCACTAAATAGATAACAACACAATAACATAAAACCGTTTTACATATACAAGCATATCGTTTATTGACTCATACATCTATGTTACATTTCGAAATTAAGTTTAATTAAGGATTAATGGGCAATTTGATGTTCAAAAATGTGCAACGTGTGCCCGCGGAACTCTGGGTCATACTAATTATGGACTTTCCCACTAATGCGTAGCAAACTCCACAGAAGAGTTAGCTAGCCAGCGTCGAAGTTTCAAGATAGCAAGTAGACTAAGTGAGAGACAAGCAATGGACTACAAACACATACGCGGGTTTCAGAAGCGAAAATTGAAAGAAGCAGCCGAGAAAGAAAAAGCAAAGTTACCAAAAATAGGCAGTTTCTTTAAAAAGAAAGACGAGATAGGCTAGCAAGCACTAAGGTAGTTGTCCCACTGAGCAAGAGCCGAATGCTAGCACCAGCACGCCACCCAACACCACTGGATGTAACTGATGTAAGTAACGTATTTATTATTTATTTGACTAATAATCAACCTACACAATTGTGTTTTGTGTTTGTAAGGCCGATGCAACATGAATAATGTTATCAATGTGCGGGTGCGCCGTCACCGTTTATGTTTTCATCTTTCATTGTGCGCCGTAACCAATAAGCTAATGTTTTCATATTTGTCAAGCAAGCTGCGCTGTTACCGATAATGTTTTCATGAGGTGCGCCGTCACCAATAATGTTTTCATATTTGTCAAGGTGCGCCGTTACCAATAAGTTTAATCTGTTTCATTGTGCGCCATGAACAATAATATTTTAATATTTTGTCAAAGTGCGCCATCACTAATGTTTTCGTCTGTCATGGTGCTCCAACACCAGATTTTGTCAAGTAGTCTATCATCTTGGCCTTGCTATTAGGCTACCACTCCTTGGCAGTCTGATTTAGTAGTTAGTAATTCTCATTTAGTAGTCAACTGTGCAGTGCATTTCGCTGTTGCTGGTCGTTTTAAAGCTGTGTGCTTTCATTCACTACTGACAGTACATTATGTTAGGTCTGATTGTGATGGGCAGGCTCGCTTTGACCATCTTGCATTGGGGCTGGCGCTGCTTCATTACTCCACTGGAAGGGAGGTCATAAAGTATTGAGAGATGGACTGATACATTAATGTAATTAATGTACCTACAATTGTAGGTTTTGGTGTTTCCTGGGATTTGTTGACAATAAGAAAGCAAAGATAGAATAATGCCAGCCTAATCCTGTTAGGTTAGAATTAGGTTGAGGTCAAGGCTGAGGTAAAGGGCTAGCTAGGCGAAGATTTGTCAATAAAGAGCTCTTACAAGGCTGGTGAGACAAGCTACTCTGTGTGTGTGTGTGTGCTTTGGTGTTTGTCTTCCCACTGTGGTGCAGGTGGGAGATTGTGTTTACAAGACACAGATTTGGCACAAGGGTTTTGTTCATGAACAATGTTGTCTTTGGTTCCCTGCGGCTCCATCTGTAAAAATTGGTCAGACTGGAATGTCAAGATGACCTTGTCAGCTGCTCCTTTGTTCTTCTGAGACAGTGTGTTTGTGTGTGTTTAGTCGCTGTAAAACTACTGTGAACTGATTTTAAAATGAATTCAAAGGAAGCAACATAAATCAAGCAGTGAATAATCATTTGGAAATTGCAAATACAGACCCGGCACATTAGGACCACAGGGAGCACAGCCAACCATTAGTGAGAGTTTGTTGGTCTCACATCATCAATTTAATTAAAAATCCATTTAAGATGGAGGCCTGGGGAAGGTTTTTTCTTTTCCTTTTAGGGAAGTAAAGACTTCAAGGCCAACAAAAATGAGTCTTGAGTTACAATGCTTCAAGAATGGAAGTGAATACAATCATTATATCTCCTGCCACTTCCCAGCAGGTATGAACACGTCTAAAACCGGAGCCCAAGGGGGTGGAGATGGAGGTTCTTTAATGGGCTGCGCTGTTCTTTTTCTACCTGAAGAGGTTGAAGCCACCGACGATGGTCATGGAAAGAGAGTCACAGTGGTGTTTTAATTACACAGGGCCCTCCATCAATCATGCCCCTTGTGGCTGACAGTTAAATCCCTCCCAGACCTACACTGGCTCTCCTCGCCCTTCACAGTCCACAGGCTGAGCACAGCAGCCATGGTCCCAGAGCACAGCACACACTGCACATGGACCCCGCTTCAATCCCCTGCAGCCACCGATAGAGCCACACAAGCAGGAAAATCACACAGGAGACAGCAGATCGCACCGCAAAAAAACAAACAAACAAAAAAAAACCTTTCAGGACAGAGCAGAAACAGAGACAAAAGAGAGAGGAGGGAGCGCTTTTCCTCTGTGTGTGTGTGTGTCTCTCTCTGTGTGTGTGTGTGTGTGTGTGCGCGCGTGCGTGCGTGCATGTATGTGCAAGCTACATTGCCAAAACCTGATTTAGCAGTCAAACTGATGTATTGTGGATTTAGTCTTTAAAAGTAGAATGGCTAAGCTGAGGTCGAGATTTTTTTCACTTTTACTAAACCCAGTAACTTAACAATCACCAGAAAATATTAGTTCAACATTTTTGAAAATTCGCTTTGGTGCTTTCTTTCCAAGAGTTAGATGAGTAGATTGATACCATTCATTGGTCAAAAGTCATGTTTGTATGGTAGAAATTAAGCTAGCACTAGCATCACCTCTAAAAGTCAGTAACTAACATGTTATATCTTGAGACTCCAGGAAGTAACTGCGCCAACGCAGACGAACAAATAGTCCATCACACAACCCTCTGTAAAACCATGTGTCATTTTTGCACTTAATACATTTGTTTAAATAAACAAGATATAAAGTATTAATTAATGAGCTTTAGAGGTGCTGGCAGGCAGATTTTGTTACCTTTTTTTTTACCTTTGGACAGAGCCAGGCTAACTGTTTCCCCTTGTTTCCAGTCTCTATGCTAAGCTAAGCTAAGCATATTTACTGTACAGACATGAGAGTGGTATCAATCTTTTCCCAAAATGCTGTACCACTCCTTTAACTATCTTAATACCTAACATGGCTTGTTATCTTTCTGTTTGAACTCCCATTTGTTGATTTTTCTTGTTGTTTTAATTCACTGTCCTGGCTCGGCATGCAGTGGATCAATAGCAGCACCACAGAAGTAGAAAAGAGAATCAGTCAACAAGCTGCTTGAACTAATTAAGTAAAAGTAGAAAAGCCACTAAACTTTCATACAGGTGTCTCGAGGGCCTCCATTCAGTGCTGACTGTTGACATAACTGAGCTAATCTAAATGGCATCCCTAATTACACTCAAGGTAGTGCTACCATTTGCTGAAGTATCTCACCTCCCCTCTTCCAAGCTAATATTGTGAGCATTGCTGATTAACAATCTGATCCACACTGCAGCAACAGTATGTGAACATTTCTCTGCTTGATGGAAAATAATAACACACAAAAAATAAACGCAATCAGCCAACACCACTGTGATGATAATAACGTTCACTGAGCAAAATGCAATTTTTCAGCCGACTGCCTTTGTTTAGGAAGTTTTCAGAGATGATTATTATTTGTGCAATTATCTGAACTATAAAAGATCCATTTCCAAAAAGAAAACATTTCCCACCTTCCCTGTAATTATCCCTCTTTGTATCCACGCACTCCCCGAGAGATGGCGGGTAAATCTAATCCCAGTTTGTCAGTATGCTTTTCCTGGATGCTATGGGACGGAGGTTAACGAGACCTTAATTGGCATTTTCTTCAAAGCTCACAAAACTTTAAACGAGGGGGTGGCAGTGGGAAATGTCACATTACCATGTTGTCCAGCCATTTAGTTTAAAAGCCCCTTCATACACTGGCTGTCATGTTAGGGTACTGTGTTCTAATAGACAAGATGAGAGTATTAATGGCCACTGCCTCCCTCCACCAGCCAGCATTAAAAAGGAGCAGACTGTGTTGTGGCTTGTGTGTGAATTGCATCTCATAAAATACTCTTGATACAAAGATGAATGTGTAATTGGCTCCTGCTGCGGTCAATAAAAACTAATACACGCTCTTGACATTGTTGTGTATTTCTTAAATGTTATGAAAATACAATATACGGAGCAACAATACAATGCTTTGGAGACTGTTCGGTATATACATAACAGGTCCTCTGCCATGTTAAGGAGGGTGAGAATGAGCTGGAAAGTTGTGCCTTTTTTTTTCTTTTTTTTTCCAACGACATGCAGAAATTTCTCTTGGCTTGCTTTGGCCTTTCCAGAACTCTTCCGTAGAATAAGGATCTGGCGTAGGAAATTAATATCCAAAATGTTACAAAACTTCCAAAACCATTTAATGTGCACACACATTCGAAACATCTACCTAGTCATGTTACTGTTCATTTTTAAAATCTACATGTCTAAAGGTAATCATCTGATAAACAAATGAAAAAAAGAACCACCTGATGTCCTCATTCAGACATATTTTTCATTAGTGATTCAGTCCCTTGTGGAATCATAACAATCCTCTTAAATTTAATGACCCTTTGGCAGTTTTGGGTGATTCTGAAGTAAATTTCCTCCTCTTTCACCTACTAGGGGTCCGGTGTGTGTTCAGACCCACTTTCCTCTGAAAGGCATAAGGGTGAGTTTCTTACAAGTGCACACAGTACATTATGCCACCTCTTTTAAAGCACTGTCATTTAACCTTTCCATGTAATTGCGCAACTCCTTGGAGTCTCCCAGCTCCACGTCCTGGCACACCCACTTGATGTCCTGGCTGTGGCTTCCAGTCAGTGTGTTAACAGTGGGGTAGTTGTGGTTGTCTGAGGGGATGGTGGTGAACGTGGTAAACTTGACTCGCTTCCTCTTGGTGGTGGGTGAGTCTCCTTTGCTGTCCTTGGCTATGCAACCTGAGTCTGCCGCCCGGTGCACTTGGCCCTGCACGTTCTTCTGGGCCGAGCCTCCGTTCAGCAAGTGGCTGCCTTCCTCGAGGCCGCTGCTCGAGTCCATCATGGAGGTCTGTTCCTCCTGCTGTGGTGACAGGCTGATTTGGCTCTCCAGCAGCTCTGCCTCGTTTCCCAGCCACACCCAATCGTGGGCATGGTTCATGTTCTCCTGGCCCTCAATCGAGAGCTCCTTGTGGCGGTATTTCAGGGTATAGGAGATGCAGTTGATGAGAAAGACCAGGATGGCAAGGCAGAAGACCCCCAGCAGGGCGTACATGCCGATCTCCAGGTCTGTGAGCCCACGAGCAGTCTGAATGAGGTCATCGTCCATATTGCGGCCACGGGGCAGGTCCACTTGTGCAGGGAAGTCAGCAAAGTCAATTGGCATGTTCTGGCTACCATCATCTGAAAGTTTATCCCCACTGGGTCTGCGCATGATTGCGCTTCTAGTGGTGGTGGCTCTCCTCAACACCCCATCCTCCATGTCAGAGATGGAGCTGCCATAGTAGTGGGTGTCAAGGCCGGTCCTGTCCTGAGAGGGCGAGAGCCTGCCTCTGTTCTCCATATCGTCTCCATCGGGGCTGTAGTCGCTGCTCCCTCCCCTTGAGCTGTCACTATGGCCAAACTTCACCCTGACATTACAGTTCCCCGCTGCCAGGATGCTGCGGCGCTTGAACTTCTGGCAGACCTCGCAAACGGTCATTTCCACCCTGACCAGCAGGCCTTGGCCCTCCGCCTCCGTCACAATGACAGGCCATTTCCATGAGGGGTTCTGATGCACTGTCACCACTTCCTCATCTAGGGAGGTGGCTGTCAGCACAAAAAAGTCAGCATTGTATAGGTCTAGGGGAGCCACAGAGCCGTCGCTGAACTGTAGCCAGGCGCTGATCAAGGCCTCCTGTGGAAACACACACACACACACACACACACACAAACCAATATGTAAAGAGAGAGAGAGAGAAACAGAGAAAATAAATAGTCATTGACACGCAGACAACATGTTGTGCTTTGGTATAACAAAGAAATGGAAATTATAGTGCAACAATACTGCATCTAGCATTATTTCATGGAAACAGACTGGAACAGATAAAATTGTTTTCAAGGTATTAACTCTGAAATTATTATGAAATTGCACGGCCTCTTTTAGTTAGAGCATTAGTCAGATGTTGCTCAGGTACTATCAGGTAATATCCAAACACATTGATTATTGCATTTTAAGGTCCTTTTGTCAATGCTCCACAACATACTGTATATGAAGCTTTCTAATTGTGGAAGACATTGTAAGTCGAATACAAGCTCACTAAGGCATATGGTTCTGCTAACTCAGCCGCTATTCTCTCTAAGCTAAGGGGGATACAGATTAAAAGATAGTCGGAAAAGATCAAACAGTAACATTAAACATTGTTCATGCGAATAAGGATTTGCCATACATAGGCATCTTAAGGCCTTCTCCTACTGCAATTTCACAATTTGCCTTTTAATGTAGCGGAAGGACAAATCCCCAAAGGCTCACAAGTAGATCCCCACAGTGGTCTGTCAATGCTCCCTAATTACTGCCACCAAAGGACTTACAGTGCAGTGCTGCCTGATTATCTTCACACTTTGCGTGTGGAGATGGGGCAGATAAATGGCCTTCCCATCCTTCCTTACTCGGAGGAAGAGGATGAAGGGGAATATAAAGGAGCAGTTCAGAGAACATGTGAGAAGGCTTGATGGGCAGATCAAAGAGGTTACAATGAGAGTAGCCAAATAAGAAAGGGGAGCAAAATGTGATAGAACGGCCAAGTTTGGGCTGTAAGTCATATTTTGGTACAGAAGCTGTGGTGTTGCTTTTGCATGCTCCGAGATTAAGCTCCCATTTTTATTAGCTGCCCAAGGAAACACATTCTGTCACACTCTGGCTTTCAAGCGTCGGAGTTAAGAGGGTTAGGGATGGTGTGGAACAAACAAATAGACACGTGTACATGAGCACATGCACACTCAAGGCTTTCTTTGATTGTAAAATTGCTCATTCAAGGACCCTGATAGTGTGAAATGGAATCTGGAAGTAAGTCCTTTGTTTTGGAAAGCACAGTAATCAAGGCTGCAGAATGCACATTTTTGGCTTCAGTAAATATATAAAATTCTGTCTTTCATCAAATGGCTATCAAACCATTGAAGAATAATTTAATATGATAGAAGATACTGGTGTAAAACAAATTAACATCATTCTCTGTGTTAATCAGACCTGGCTAAATAGCATTTGCAAATAATTACTGGTCTTTGTTTTTAATCTATTAGATCCGAATCACCATCATTTTTGTAAAGGAGGCTCTGTATTCAACAGTGGTGGCTGAGAGAGACATGAGCTATAAAGCAATTTTTATTTCAAACTTTAATTCAGATCTCTTATGTATAGGGCTGCAACTAAGGATTATCTTCATTATTGATTAACCTGCTGATTATCTTCTCAATTAATAGATTAATTGTTTTGTCTATAAAATGTCAGAAAATAGTGAAAAATGTTGATCATAATGCAGCCTAAAGTGATGTGAAGGTGATGATCAAACTGCTTGTTTTATTTGACCAACATCCCAAAATCTAGATATTCAGTTTACTATCAGATATGACAAAGAAAAACAGATACTACAGCAAATATTTGGAACTTTTGCTTGAAAAATGTCAATTAATTGATCATCAAAATAGTTAACGATTGATTTTCTGTCGATTGATTACTTGATTAATTAACTAAACATTGCAGCACAGCTTATATACACCGATCAGCCACAACATTATGACCACCTGCCTAATATTGTGTAGGTCCCCCTTTTGCCACCAAAACAGCCCTGACCTGTCGAGGCATGGACTCCACTAGACCTCTGAAGGTGTGCTGTGGTATCTGGCACCAAGACGTTAGCAGCAGATCCTTTAAATCCTGTAAGTTGCGAGGTGGGGCCTCCATGGATCGGACTTGTTTGTCCAGCACATCCCACAGATGCTCGATTGGATTGAGATCTGGGGAATTTGGAGGCCAAGTCAACACCTTGAACTCGTTGTCGTGTTCCTTAAACCAGTCCTGAACCATTTTTGCAGTGTGGCAGGGCGCATCATCCTGCTGAAAGAGGCCACTGCCATTAGGGAATACCGTTTCCATGAAGGGGTGTACTTGGTCTGCAACAATGTTTAGGTAGGTGGTACGTGTCAAAGTAACATCCACATGAATGGCAGGACCCAAGGTTTCCCAGCAGAACATTGCCCAGAGCATCACACTGCCTCCGCCAGCTTGCCTTCTTCCCATAGTGCATCCTGGTGCCATGTCTTCCCCAGGTAAGCGACGCACACGCACCCGGCCATCCACATGATGTAAAAGAAAACATGATTCATCAGACCAGGCCACCTTCTTCCATTGCTCTATGGTCCAGTTCTGATGCTCACTTTCGGCGGTGGAGAGGGGTCAGCATGGGCACCCTGACCGGTCTGTGGCTACGCAGCCCCATACGCAACAGACTGCGATGCACTGTGTGTTCTGACACCTTTCTATCAGAACCAGCGTTAACTGTTTCAGCAATTTGAGCTACAGTAGCTCTTCTGTTGGATGGGACCACACGGGCCAGCCTTCGCTCCCCACGCGCATCAGTGAGCCTTGGCCACCCATGACCCTGTAGCCGGTTCACCGGTTTCCTTCCTTGGACCACTTTTGGTAGGTGCTGACTACTGCAGACCGGGAACATCCCACAAGAGCTGCAGTTTTGGAGATGCTCTGACCCAGTCGTCTAGCCATCACAATTTGGCCTATGTCAAAGTCGCTCACATCCTTATGCTTGCCCATTTTTCCTGCTTCCAACACATCAACTTCGAGGACAAAATGTTCACTTGCTGCCTAATATATCCCACCCACTGACAGGTGCCATTGTAACGAGATAATCAATGTTCTTCACTTCACCTGTCAGTGGTCATAATGTTATGGCTGATTGGTGTATATCACAGTATCCTGACCTGTTTGGCGCTCTGCAGGACCTCCTGTGTGGTCGTGGTAGCCAGGATGGCTCTGTTGCTTCCTGGGCTGAGCTGCAGGCTCATGGAGAGGCCCGTCACCAGCTGGACCCCCAACTCTGTGATGGTCACTTTGTCATCCACCACTGTGATAGTCTTCTCTGCCAGGATTGAGTCTGACAAAGGAGACAACACCTAGGAGGTGCAAAAGCAAGACAGGAAAGAGATTATGGATTACAACAGCAACATTAAAGACATTTTAAAAGGAAAAGATGAAGAATTTGATTTTCTTCCACAAATTATATTCCCCTCAAATACGTGATTGTCAAGCAATAACCTATGACATTCTAGTGAGATCAATTACAGCTGTGCTACTCTACAATAGTGACTCAACCTATTGTATAGCCTGTTCATGAAAGCTTTTTCATTTTCTGCTCTAAACACCCAGGGTTGGGAAGGTCTTTCCCAGGAGAAATCAGCAGCGACAGCAACCGTAGCTGAACAGAGAAAAAAGAGCAACACCTATAGAAACTTTATCAACAGAAAATCCAAGCAGAAATACATCACCACTGGTCACACAATGCTTGATTGACAAGTGACTCCTGGCAAGTGGAATGCAAAAACATCACAATGAGCACTTAGCAGTGAAGATGTCACTGACGTGAAAAAAGCGGATTACCACGAGTTATAGGTGGTTTAAGAAAGTGTCTTTCCAAGTGTTTCATCTAACATAAAAGGCTCGCAAGCCCCTGCGCAATATGCAAAACGATACACAGAACCTACTTTTTATTTTATCTCTTTTCTCAGGCTGAGTAGATCAAACAACAACTCGACTTGGCTGCCATCCAACCCCCATACCTCCTGTAGGTAAGAATCCATTCCCTTTGATTAATACTGGTTATCCAGAGGAAAGGCACACTTTAACCCCAAAACAGAAGCAGGAAGTCTTATGATGAATGCCATGTGTAGTATGTGTGACTTTCCCAGCGTACACATCTTTATAAACGTCTCCTCATGCATCAGTCTGTATGGCGCGTGGCACAAGTAGTTACAGCTGTCAGACCTTTGCACTCGTCATGTTTTCCAGTTTGTGCTTGTTACGTGAGAGCGTGGATGTTTTGCGAAGGTGAAGGCACGTCTGCACACAGACAGACAGATGAGACATCGACACCAGGAAGCAGATCCTGCTCGCACAGATGTCATTAGGAGGCTGATTTTCATCCAGTTAGCCTGAAGAGCCTGACAAACCAAGGGGGTCGAGGGGGAGGACGCACTCACTGCTGAGAGCCCACAGTACAGGCTGTGACACACCAGTAAGCACCTGTCTGCACTAGACCAAAGGAGGTACTAGTACAACTGTAACAGCAACAGTGGAATCTGTTACTGTCCCTAGAATAAACAATATGTTCATGTTCCTAAGGTACATTATTCTAACATTGCATTGAGAATAATGCACCATAGTGAAGTTGAGTAAAATATACTTCATGGTGCTTTCATACATTAAATATAATAATTCAAATAATTTGTATGTTCCCAATTTGGTGATACTTTAACAGTAATAAAGTCATCACCATATTAGTTTTGAGACATTAAATTCTAATTTAGCTAATCCACCTTGCTACAACAGCATTATATTCTGCAATTTCTAAAAGTAGACTGGCTGCCAATAATGACCTTTGCCAAGAATATTGGCAGCCTCCAATGCCCTCTGCACTGCATTTTACATTGTGTGTCATCAGATTTTGGGAGAAATCTGTACAATAACTTGACAGAAGCAGGCACTGATCTTCCAACACAAATACGACTGAAGCTTTAAGAGATTCTCGCAATGGCAGATGGTAGAAAGATTGAATGCATATTTACTGTTATCAAGAGCTGTATCTGGATCCTCCTCTTTCTTTACACAAAGCGTTGATGGGAAGAGGGAGAAGGAAAAGTGGCTAGACCCTCTTTGAGACAGGAAGCAACAGGGTTCATGGGAAATATGGTTTTAATTTGAGAAGCACTAGCACAAGTGGAACGTTAAAATTACTAGGTCTGCCTATTTAGGAACCACTGCTGAGTTAAAGAATAGTTCAGGTTTATTACAACTTTGGTCTTATTTTCGTACTTTAAACCATCATGTCTACCAATTATGGTAACATATTACTCACCAAAGTAATTTCTAAGATCTGGGAACATGGCCACATTGCTACAACAAAGTCCAACGGGCAAGAAACACAGATCACAACAAACACAATCAGACAGGTTGTAAACAAGCCAACAGTTCAGCCAGATTATTTGAACCAGTTTGGAGATAAAACTGAAAGTGACTGCTACGAAATGTCAACAAAAATCCCTCATTGCACAGGTAAACTGTACGTGTGGAAAAACTACGGAAAGTACAGTAGGTAAAAGTTGAACTGGGAAGTCGGTCTGTAGACTGTGTTAGCATGTACAGTTTAGTTATCATTTTGGCTAACCTGAGGGTTTGTTTACAACCTCTCTGATTGGCTGACTGTACTTCACGTTGCCCCAACTGACTTTATTTTAGCAATGTTGCTGCATTCCCAGATCTCAGCAATTACCTTGGTGAATACAGTTTTATTATTACTAATAGGAATGATGAAGATAAGATCCTAGCTGTAATAAACCAGAATTAGTACTGTGATCTTTCTAAATGCTACACATGCAGTGCCCCTTTAAAGCTAACACGTGGCCTACCTGGATAGTGGTCATCCCCATGTCAAGTCCCACCAGTATCCTCCTGTCCAGTAGCCGTGCAATCTGGGGGTCCTCTACTTTCAGGAAGTCCCACACCATCTCTGTGATGTCCACCTGCCAATCAGTGCCCAGCATGAAGCTGGTCTGGCCTCGAGGATCAGCTGACTCAGCTACAAAATGGGTCAGGACTCTGACCATGGCATGCTGGTACTGCAGAGTGCAGCTTCGTCCTCGTCTGTCTTCATCATCCTCGTCCTCGCTCTCCCGTGTGGACCTGGAAATAAAAAAACAGACTGAAATATCTCAACTAACTACTTGCCAGTAATTATTGGATGGACTGCCATGATGTTTGGTACAGACATTCATGGTCCCCAGAGGATGAGTTCTTATAACTTTGGTGTTACCCTGACTTCTCCTTTAGCATCACCATGAGGTTGTAATTTTTGTCTCAACAATTACTGGATGGATTCCCATGAAATTTGGTACAGACATTAATGTCCCCCTCAAGTTAAATTGTAATAACTTTGGTGATCCTCTGACTTTTCATCTAGTAACATTGTAATGTCAAAATTTGAATTTGTCCAATAGTTTGGTTTTGACCGAATACCTGCAAAACTCACATGACATTCCCATCAGCCTCAGCTGTGCTTTGTGTTTAGTGCTAATTATCAAATTTTAGCATGCTAACATGCTAAACTGAGATGGTGAACATGATGAACATTATACCTGCTACACATTTGCATGCAGCATTATCACTTGGAGCATTTTAGCATGCTAACATTAGCATGTAGAGCCACTAGCATGGCTGTAGTCTTTAAGTCATTATGTGTGCTACTTTGATTAAAACATAGAAAGTTCACGTGTCAAAGCTATATTACATTAAACAACGTAATTATATGTACTTGGTATTGCTATATTACAGTCTAGAAAAGGCAGAACCTAAAATAATTGTGGCTTATGTGCATACTGTATTTACTAAAGATGAGAAGAGAAAACATCAGCACTGCACTCTGCATTGATGTGTGGTTTGTGGTATTTTCAGCAGCATTTTAATTAAACTGGTCTCTGTCAAACAAACACACACACACACACACACACACACACACACACACACACATCGGTATAACTCATACAGGGATCTTTACAAAGCTCAAGTAATGATGCAGTGTTGTTGATTAGACCACTAAGAGAGGATCAATCCAGCGTATGGCTATCATTTTTCTTTCTCAGTGTCTCTCCTTGCCGATTTTGGAGCACCCGATCTGGATTGTGAATGTGCATAGACCTCCTTACCGCTTTACTTAATAGCCTCCCTGATTGCTCTGTTGCTAGCAAATCTAATTTTATTACTTTAGGCAACAAATCAGCCAACAGAGGCTCAGCTCTTTCTCACCAGGAAAATTGCTTTGAGTATGACAAACTAGGTTTAAATGGTTACAATACAGCTGCAATATCATTAGATTTTGCCCATAACAGTTTTTTTATTTATTTTGCTTCAGCAAACAACTTTATAAAAACAACAGATAAAGCACCCTGAGATGTTGAGAAAGCAATGTTTGAACGGTCGATCTGGGAGAATAAATGCTGTTACAGCTCTTCAGTCTTACACTGGGGCACAGTTGGGACACTTGCAAACAGAAAAGTGCTTTGTCAGCAAAACTACTAATCATACACTGCACTGTAGACTTGCACCCGCCTTTCTGTCTAATCATGATCATTTGTTCCTCTGTCTCTCTTTCTCTCACGCACACACACACACTAGCAAAGGTTGTGATCATGATAAAGGGGAGAAGAAAATAAATTAATCTCTTAAACTGTTTTTCTTGTGATTATCCGCTCTGCTTGTCTCTTTCTGTCTGAATCCCCTGAGTAAACTGACTGCACGCGAAGTCGTGGGAATAAAGATGTTAGCTGCACGCTTCAGAGAAAAGCCGAGAGTACTGTGAGATTTGGAGTTAAAGGGTAATTCCGGTATTTTTAAGCCTGGGCCCTTTTTTTATTTTTCTTTTACATATTTTTGGGTCTAAATGACTACAATGACTAAATGACTGAAACACTGTTGTCTTCCTGCAATAACTCACCTCTCGCGAGATTTCAGAGCAAGACTTCTCCTTGAGTGAGACTTCTGTTTCTGGTTAAACAAAAAATATCTTACTCTTTAACAAAAAGGTCTGTCTCTGTTGGGATTTTTTCCATAATGTTGACAGACACTTTGAATAACAATCTGAGCCTGTCAGTGGCAAAAACAAGCACTTTTAGGGGACGTACTTAGTTGCCCACAAGGATTACGTTGTAGCCACTGCAGTAACTTCATATCAAAGTATTTCTCTATAACATTAAATATTTAACAATCAAAGTTAAAATAAAACAAGAGTTTAACACTCAAAAACTGGGAGCACGTTGACATGTTAGTTTGTCGGTTGCTGGAGGATCTGATTCTGTACCAGATCCATGTGGTCCAGATTGGAACTGAAAGAAATTCTACTTTATGAATAAGGACATAGTGAAATTCATTGTAGTTGTGGGAGCAGACTACAGGAAGGGGAAATGACTGGATATCAGTCTAGTGTCATCAGTCCAAGTATTATCACTATATCAGACTTGGATGGATGTCTGTTGATCAGTTTGTAGATCTGCTGTTTGACCTTTGCGTAGCACTGGTAACACGTCTCTTAATTTTTCATTTTTAACACTATTTTAAAAAATGCTTGTAACACTAGATTAAAATAGCAGATCAGTTGTGCTTAAGCAGGCCCTACATGACACATTTAATGCATATTCATGAATACTAAATCCCCCGCTTCTGACATTTAAATGTCATTTTTCTCACAGAAGTGGCACACTACACCAAATTCCTGGGTGAGGATGGGGTTAATAATAATACTTTTAGTTTTATCAAATGCATGGAGCTTCCTCCCTGGGTTACCTTAGTCCACCATGGCTAATTAAAGGCTAACCTTCGAATTCACATATAAACAAAAGAACTACCAGCTGCATGAAATGTAGCACTTGCACAGATACATTGTTCATTCCAACAGACTAACAAGGTTTGTGATTCATGAATTTGTGATCAAACATTAATTTTTCTTTTAAATTTTTGTTCTCCTTTCATAAATTCCTGTTCTCTATTGTCTCCACTCATTTACATATTATATGCGGAGGAGAAAAAACATCTGCCAATGATTTCAGTCCCCATCTTCCAATTATTCCAATGGCAGTAATTGAAAGTTTCTCACCACTGACTGCTTTGGTAAAATCCTTCCGAATCACATTGAGTGTTTTGAGCATAAACAGAATTTGTTATTTGACATTCACAGCCAATGAATTGACAAATGGCACTGATGTTACAGGAGTGTACTGACATATTGACTGAATCAGCATACAGAGTATACTTATAAGGACATTTATACATCCAGGTATTAGTCACGTGTAATGGAAACAGGAATAAACACGCTGAGAGTGAATTCCAACCATTTTAGCTCCGTTATAAATCTGATATGCCGGTGCTTATGCAGCCATCTCAAAATCTAATCTAAGGTTAACCTAATAAACAAATCACACTCAGCAGCGAGAACAACCTGCTTCACAAAGCAATTTTTCTTTCCACTTCATTCACTCTCAATCCCAGTTCTGACTTCAGAGGAGATGCTGCATATTAATGTACGTGTCATGCTTATTTTTGTTGTGCCCTGTGGATCGTGTGCTATATTTGTTTTGGCATTTTGCTGCATTTCATTTTCTGCTACAATAACATGACGAAGGTCATTTGGACAGAAATAGGCAGTGCTGCTTCTATATATACAGAAGCAGCTCTATCTGACAACGGTTGATTGTTTTTTATTGTTTGGATCTTGTAGGGAATTCAAGCACAGCTGTTTGTTTCACAGTAGAAAGAGAACACTCAGTACACAGTTTAAGACAACTCAGTATAAAAACAACATTAAAAATTGAGCAATAAAAGGTATCTGCAAGAGATTATTTAAAACACTATAAAACGGGGAAAAAAGGCATCTCAGTACACATATCTTGAAAAACTTGTTAAAGGAGTGGTGCATGCCTGACTGCTACGCCTACACTTAGGTTTGCTGTCTGCGAAGCCTTATCTTGTCCCTGTTTTGACAGGGCTTAGGGAGGGAAGAGGTGAGCCATACAGGCAGTGTCAGTCAAAAACTGTGTGAGGAGTACTTTTGCAACTCTCCCACTTAAAGGCCTGATGTCTCTTTATTTCTCATTTCTGTCTCTCCTCCCAGTGTGGCCACGACTTGCCGGCCTTGCTGATAGAGGGAGGTCCCGCCACTTGCCATTGTCACTCAGTGACTCAGCTCCTTGTGGGCTTATGGACGGGTGAACCAAAGCCCATTCTCACCAACAGGCATAGTGCTTCTTTGCAAGGTCACGCCTGTTATCCCCTGATAAACAAAGAAGGGTGGAAGACGGGGAGAAACAAAGCTCTGTGCAGCCCATCAGCAGTGGTGCTGGCGTCAACAACGACAACAGAACTCAGCTGTCCCCGCTGATAAAGGCATACCAGCCCACCGCTGGGAAAGCAACATCCTCGACAAGCCATGGCATTAGTCGAATGCTGTACCTCTGTCACTCAAAATAAGAGGGGAGCAGGGATAATTAGAGTAGCCACACTGGTGCGTGGGATGACTTTTGCAAGTCCAACCTCAACGCTTTTCCAGAAGTAATTACTGCAGGTAGGCTGATAGCTGCTCCATCAGTTGATGGATTTCAACAGTTGCAGAGTAGCGCTGCACAGTGGCGTTGGCAGAGGTGCTGATGGTGATGAGACCCCAGGGGAGAGGTCTGACCTCCAGACAGCTCTAATAATGTTCTGTCCTACTGACGACTAAGAGGCGCAATGGCAGGCCACCTTAAGCCAGTCGTAATGACAAGCTGTATTGCACAGGTCAGCCATTTTGTTATCAGCAAAGAACTGTCAGTAGGACTGAAGTCAGGAAGAGACAGGTGGAGTGGTGTTCAGTCACACGTCTGATCATTATCTAAGGCTGCCATGATTGAAATCAAATACTGTACATCACCTGGAATAAAAGCTATTCGTCACCCTCTTAAACCAGAGTGCTGCTGCAAAAGTGGACAAAGGACTGTCTATAATTAATATATATAAAATATCAATCTTAATGTTCATATTTCTGTTATTGTTTGTATTTTGATGCTTTGGCAACAGCGTTCATGGCAACACTCTTTGAATTTAAATTAATTGAACTGATTGGCTCATGAGCATGTATGTGATGCCAACAGGAACATCTAGAAGAACAACACTATTGTTAGACAATGAAAAAAACAAAACAAAAGTGCATTTATAAATCAAACTTGGATCCACTCAAGACCCTGTTGCTGTTTCATTAGATAATTGGAAATTATGCCTGAATTACACTTTGCACAGCTGAAGATGAGCCCTTTGCAGAATGTTGAATTGTTACGCAAAAAATAATAATTTTAATAATAATAAATAATAAGTAAATGTAAAGACTGAGTCAACTTATAGTCCATCCAATTAGTCAAACAAACTACCTTCCAATTTATTTATTATAAATAAACATAGGAAAACATCTGTTTTTGCTTATTTCTATTTCTCCGGTTTAATCTCATGCTGACAAATCCAGAGAAATGATGAATAAGATACAAGGTACTTGATCAGTAAGTCTTAGTTAAAGGGGGAGATTTTAAAAACGCTTGTTAAATAACACACAGACACAATGCCCTGTAACTGACACAAGCATGCAGTACTGTACCTCTGGCTGGTGGCCATGATGGGTACCCTCCACCCTTTGATCTGGCTCAGCTCTGTGTCTGACACCTCAATCTGGAGGGGGAGTCGAGGGATCCACACGTTGAGCTCCAGCTGAGCGCTCAGGTATCCGTAGGTGAAGTTCACCATCATCTTCACCTTGCCCTTCATCTCTTTGCCATTCACGAAAACGTAGTCACACCTGTCTGACACCTGCGTGGGGGGAGAGGGTAGGATTAAGGGAGACAGTACTTAAGTTGAGCTCTTCTGACGGTTGCACTAGATGACTACACAGTGCATTACACAGTGCAATATACTGTACAGCGTACACTGTAGGCCGGGCCCTCCAAGTTGATTATAAGGCTTTACACTCCTCCTGTGCTCTCCACTGATACAGTATTCCTGTAACTACTTTGAACAAGATGAAAGGTCCTCTATCTGCTCCACACTCAGTAAAAGAGGGAGGAGGGCAGCAAGGACGTCTTTGAACCTGAGGGAAAACAGGTCATGGTCTGCTCTTCTATTATAGTTCTGCCTACGGCTAGAAGAAGAACCAACAGATGGAAACTAGTAAGAGGAGAGTTGTATCTTGATAAAATGACCAAATTCAAAGCCATCTGTTTCATAAATTGCTTTACAAAAGGAATGAGTGGGCCAATTTTGAGCTATCGAAAGACTCAACTCCTTGTTGCTTTGGCTCACTGTCTTTGAAGCTCACCCCACCCCATGCTTCTTTCTTTACTCGTTCCAGCGTCTGATTCAGTCCAGAATCCTCTCTGTCTCTTTAAAAGCCTTACGATGGCTGTGCAAGTACTACAAACTCATAACATACGCAAATACACAAAAAGCCAAAGAGGATCTCAAGAGGGATATCCAGCAGACACACACACACACACACACACACACACACACACTCATAGAGGCAATTCATCAGTATGTCTTAAACAGAGATACCCTGTTTTTTTCTGGGTACTTTGTCAATCCTATTGATCCCATCATATAGCAGACTACTGTGGCTGGAACCAGATGGAATTAGATGGTCTGGGGAAATATCTTTTTTTTTCTACTTCCAAGTTATTTCTCCACAGCGAGATAAAACCATAAACAGCCATTCATCATGAAGCCGCGGCAGGATATCCTCTGTGACCAGGAAGACAACTTTGTGTGTGACAGATTCTATAGCTTTGTGGGAGCTCCTTCCATTCACATCACTTCTAGAGTGAAGCCAGCAGTAGACTTTCTTTGGAAACTAAATTTGGCTGGTTTGTATAAATAAAAGCAGATATTTGGAGATTTGCTGCATTGATTTAACACACTGTACTGTGGACTACAGGACTACAACTAGTGAAAATTGAAAGAAGCAGTGTGTGGTTTGACGCAAGCATCATGTTGTTGGCTTAATCAAAGACCTTCCAGTTTATTCCCTTTTTTTACATCCATGTAGACATCCTGTGCACCCATTTTGGTGCAAACTGTCACTGGAGAAACATAATGTAAATAAATACATATGATGCAAGTATATATATGGACATTTTGAATATGCAACATATTACACTCCATTTTGTGCAAGTTTGCCTTTGTTGTAAGTATGCATACTGCTCCCTTGAGGGAATGTAAATGCTTAGGAAAAATAATTTCCACAAGGTATTCATTCTATCAATCACTAAAATATTAGTGTAATAAAAAGGATCTTTTTGCAGTTCTGCAATGAATCGCAGTGCCGACTATCATTTTAAAAGCACCAGTTTTTCTCAATTTTAAAGTCAAACAGAAATTTGGAATCTTTTCACTTTTGTGTAAGGAAAAATATACTACACCTCGAGTCTCTGGGTGGGCACTTTTCTTTCCTTTCCCTTTATTTTCCCAGCGGTTGACTGACCTCTGAGGCCCAGTGTTGCTGAGAGACGACTTTTTCTTCCCCTTTTTCAACAAGCCCACATAGCGCTGGTTATGTAGGCTACCGTTAGTGATTTAATTTTTCCCTTCATGGCATTCAACATCTGGGAGGATCTTGCTGTTCAGTTTGTATTCCCCTCCAAATTGGAAACTAGCAAGCTGGGCTTATTACTCCACTGGGAAAGTGGAAACTAGTTAACCTAGCCTGCTAATGTTAACATTGATTCCCACTAATAGACATTACTTTTCGTTCATGTTATTTCCACACCTGCTGAGTCATCGTCAGCTCCTGCTCACTCAGTGCTGTGTTTATCCCACATTTCAAAGAAAGGATGGGGTTTAGCTAGTGTTTTCTGTTTTTCTGTGATGAGCAGACAGTCGAAACTCACAGGAATGGGGAGAACCTGTGGAATTGAAGTGATATAATGAATTATTTTTAATGCTCGCCAACAAAGATATTGCACCAATCAAATTACCAGTAAAAGCACATAGCCACTTGGAACTACTAATTCACGTCCCCTGCAGAACACTAATGTACGGGGCGCTATCACAGCAGAAAAATAAATCGAACTTAATCACGAACTTGTCTTCTTAATGGTAATTACAATTTTGAACAAATAAGTAAACAAGTCAAAGCAAACACTGATGATACTGATTTCTTAGCAAAAATGCATTTTAATTCCACTACCATTCTAAAGATATATATGATATTTGTGACCATTGTGACCAAATGGTACAAAAAGGTCTCCCACCCAACAGCAAGCTAACAAAAGCAGTGGATTCTAAGTCTGTACACTGACCTGAGCACCAGACAAGAATCTCTATAAACCCCTGTGAGAAAGCTGAAAAGCATGCTGCAGGGCATCCTTCAAGGCTACAGCCAACCATCAGGGAACTGATGCCCTGATGTCCTGCATTCTCAAATGGAGGCATGCAGGATCAATGGCTATTTGCTCTATGTTATTACAGCCAACAGAGCACACATAGTAGTACCTTGCTCGTGCACTAATGCCACACGACACTGCAACGTAACAGTGACTGACAGAGATGCTTAATGAAGCTTTTGAACATTTCTACAAGGGGGGTGTTGCTCCCCTGGCTACAGTCAGTCATGGAGCAGATTGGGCTCCGTCAGGGCTCCCAGTGTGAGAGTGTGTTTGAACTGATAAAGATGTCAGAGGAGTCCCTGCTCCTTATCAGCCCTCATTGTTCGGCTCTTTCTCTCTCGCTGCACTCAGTCTGCTGATACTGAAGTGCCTTTGACAGCCCCTTCTTCTCCGACTTTCCTCACATGTTGGGGCTCTGCAACCTGTCCGCACAAGCATTAGGTTGCGGGCTGGATAACACCTGACTGGGCTCCATGTGAGGCTCATTGACCATATCTAACAGTGATATGAATGATCAATAAAATGGATGTTGCTGACAAATATGTTTATCCTATCAGTCTTATTTTTCTTGCCACATTCACAAAAAGCTGTATGAAGTCTGTTTACCCTTATTTGTTGTAGGAAAGGGATGTGTAAATAAGTGTGGGATTTATTAACATACAGCTCTGGTACAGTATGTACCGTGACAGGAAAATTAACTGCCTGCTGGCATTTCTTTGATCTATTCCCAAACAATCTAAGTAGAAACAATTATGGAAAACATGGCAGCTGACATCCAGCCATCCCAACACATAACACTGACATACACCTTCCTGCTGTGCTGTACTATTGGCCGACATAGCTCCAAATCAATATTTCAACATACGAAGACACCCACAATTAATCAGCTGCCCCTTTAACCCCTCATACACCCTCCCAGCAGGATGTGTGCTGTGGCAGACTGAGGGTGGGACTGTCTCTGTGAATTACACACTCTCCGTCATTCTGATTCACAAAGTATCATAAACGTCCAGGAGGATCCACTGCCACATTAATCAGACACATTAGGCAGCTAACGGGAGAATACTTACAGAGGACATTAAGGCTGTCTCTGGATCTAGCCCAGGAAATTAACAACTCACCAGACAGATACAATCCACGGCAGATATGAGCGATGGGAGTAGGGAGCATGAAGGTGGGGTGAGCCTGTCTCTGGCTTGTACACAGAGTTGGCTTGACAGAAGCAATTAAGCCGCTCAGACTCCTCTGCATAAGCTACACCACTCACTTAAATAAATGGAAGGAGAAGGTCTGTAAATATTCTAATAGCCCTGCTCCATGAAAGCAGTGGGTATAAGAGCCCGCTCATAGCTTGACCTTGAGTAAGTACAGTTCATGGCTAACATGGAGATGGAAGATTTTCTCCGGAAACTCATTAATACATAACATAACTGTGGAACATGTTTGTGCTGTTGATTTTGCTGTTTCAGTATTCTTTTTTTTGTGTGTGTGAGCAATTTGAAATCCTTTTTTCTATTAAAAAATGCTTCTAGTCAAAGGTAAATTCTGAAACAACATGTATGTCAGAAAATGGAAGCATGAAGTAGAGAATGTTTGGACCTTTCTATTTAAAGAACCAGACAGAAATAAACAAAATTCACAGCAAAATATACATTTGAAACTGATATTTAACTCACATAATTTTAAACCTGCAATAACCAAATATATGGTTAAACAGCTTGTTGCTGCTGAAACAAACTATGAACACAACACTGACTTATGGTCATCCTTTAAGTCGTAATGGCGAAGCTGTTAGCTAACAGTTGCCTATCTACACATCCAGCAGATACGGAGCAACATTATCATTCATTAGGAGTTGTGTTTCTGGCCACCTGGCGAATGTAAGTCCAGTGTTCATTCTCCTTTTAGCTCAGCTGCCTGCTGCGACCGAAAACAATGCTGATAAAAGCGGTGAGAGTGAACCAAAACAGTAAAGTTGTGGGCTGTAGAACCAAAACGGCTGCTTAAATGCTCTGTAGAGCTGAGGCCCAACTGCAGAGTTGGGTTCATCACTACAAACAACCCCTTTCACATACAAGTAGTCATGTGATCTGTTGTTAATATAAAAGTATTGATTATAGGTGCTTTCAGTCTTTGAAAATGTCCTCACTCTATGCAGCTACAACATGGGGAGCTGTAACATGATTTTAGATATACAGTAGATGAGCTGTTTGGTCCTACTATCCTCCTGTAACCCACCCACAACCAACACAGTCCATACAGTGAACCAGGCTATATGCACTGGCCCTAAACTGAACTGTCAAAACTATAAATCCTGAAAGAGCAGCATGCGTGTGAGAAATATAGAAGGCAGAGCCCTATTTCAGCCTTCACATGTCAGACAAAATTTGTTTAAGCAAGAAAGATCTCCAAAGAGGTTTAAAGAAAAAGTATGTGACCTGAGGTATTTCTGTCAAATTAACAGTAAATGTTAGGCCATGAGAGTAGAGGCATCATTTAATGTGCACTGTGATTCCTTATTTAGGGTTAATGTCGCTCTGACTTACTTATCGCTTATTCCCCAGGTCAAAACTAGATAAATTAGTCATGTTTACATACATGATCACAGGCTATGATTAGAAAAGAACTTCCCTGACTGAGCAGCAGTGAGCATGCAGGATGAATGCTCTGACCTAGAGCTGCGGCAGAGCTGCGGCTTTTTTTAAACATCTTTGACCGCAATTTAATTTCCCTCTGGAACTCACTTAACCATCCCTAACTCACACACAGACATGATAAAGTGGATCGATGTGGCAAAATATCCTCCTTTAGATTTGGATTTTGTTTCATCATTGCTCTTTAGTGTACGTTAGTTGGGTTTGATTTGCTGCATCCCACTATCCTTTCTGATCTTGACATGTTCAAACAGGAAACACACTTGGAAGGAGCCCTTGGCACAGCAGGGGGCTGTTTGTAGATACTGAGCAACATCTCAGCCACTTAGAATTGGGAACAGGCCACAGACAATGTGATTTTTTTTTCTCTGGTATTTCGTTGAGTCTTTCTATAGATTATTAAGGAGTCATTGGGATTCTGGAGAGCGACTCCTTTTTTTTCTCTTGGAGAGCAAAGCCACTGATACCAGGGCTCAACTTTATAACACTGTAAGGGACTTTTTATTCTGTTGTGCCTTGTGCCCCAGGTTTGAAAGGGGCTCTAAAAATAAAGGAAAACCTGAGCAACCTGTCAGCAGTCACTGCATATCAAACACACACTTTCATGTTGTTTGCTGGTGTTTGTTTATTCTTTCTGGAGGATTTATATAGATGTGCTAAACATAGAAAATCTTCTCATCTATCTTTCACATAAGCTTTAATTGCAGAGTCTGTGAAGCTTCACAAGACCTGCATAGATACAATAGTCAATAAATGCACATATTTCATCCAGTTTGATTTGATATTAACTAGGTATTGCGGTTGAGTTGCACTAATAACCAGGACAGACTTGCAAACTGCCAACCGTCTAACACGGTAAATGGACTGCACACATTTTAAATAATTAATTTAATATAAATCTATTAAATATGTATTTCAAGTAATGTAATTTGATATGACCCTAACCCTTCTTCTTCATTTTCATTATCATCATCATTATTGAAAAAAATCCTTTTAAATACTTAACAGTTGAGAAAAGGAGAAAAGGACCTTGATGTTACACAGTGTTGTGCTGCTAATGTTAAAACCTCATGCTCTATGCAAGTCATGGACAAAAAAACAGAAGCAGATTTGAAGTCAGCAGATGGCAAGGTATGTTTTTATAAGAGAAGAGATACAAGCCAGGTTTCAATCCAAATGTAACACTAATTTTAACCAAATTTCCAGAAAATCTGTAAAAGAAAATGTGAATTAATGTGGGTTTCCATCCACTACAGTTATGTGAATATTACAAGTTGGGTGCATCAAGACAGTCAGCGGAGCTAATTTCCCAGTCAGCTGCCATTAAACCATTGCAGAAGAAGAGGACATGAAAATGAGATGATGTAGTTAAAAGAGCGCCAGTCAAACCTCAAACGGAAACAATGTAGAAATAATTATAGAAATATGGCATTTATGTTTGTTTCATTTATTCATTTGAAGGAGGTTACAGTCTCATCATCGCTCCACACAGATCTGATGTTTTTTTTCATCTCTTTAGTGGATGTTTAAGTCACATGCTTCATGTACATCATGACTAAATCTGTTACTATCAATACACCAACTATTCCACCTCAGTCAAGATTAAAAACTTTTTAGCAATATTTCAAGTTTTTTAAATTTTTGCTGTTTCCACACTTTTTTATGTGCAAATTGAAAATGTGCATATACACAGTTGCATGGAAACGCACTTACAGAGGCTCGTTTCTCTTTCAACGATTCATCTTACTGACCTTGACCACATCTTCGTCTGTAGAGCGACACTTGACTGCTTCGGAGACGTCAGTGACAGAGGCGTCTATTCCAATGGTCACCACCTTTACTGGGACAGCCACTGTCTTCCCAGTCAGCACGGCTGTGTTCAAAATCTCAGAGTCCTAGAGACACAAAAAGAGAGAGAGAGATCAGCACAGCAGTGGTCGAAGGCCATGCAGGTCTCTAATCCACCTAATAACAGACAATCAGTAATTACTAGCTCAGAAAGAATAGAAAGGTGGAAGTAAAATGTAGTATTGAAAATGACCAAAGATGCTTGCACAATCACCGCTCAGTCATTGATTATTGGGTAAACTGGTGTGAATGCAGAACCACTGCTGGGTGGACAGCTAATGACGGGTTAGCACATTGTCCAGGACAGTGTTACAGCAGCTAAGAGTGCATGTTTTTGTCATTCAGATCCGATTGTGCCAGGTCCAGTGTACATCTACAATGTACTTTGAACTTCCCTTGGTGTGTTTGGTCTCCTGGAAAGAATTTCTCCCGCTTCTTCAGGTGCAACATGCAGCATTTTGTTTCCGTACATTTTTGAGTAGCTACTGATGAGTTTCTGAGCTGCGTGGCTAAATATGAAATTTACCATAACTATATGGCAGTTGTACTGATTATTGTGAATGTAATTATTAGGAGAAATACAAACCACGCCACGCTCTTCAGACAGATACTTGATGAAAGCAATTAGCATAACATTGCGGTTGGCTAGTCACCAAAATTACAGATCGGCAGATAAAATATAGATTTTACTTGATTATTGACAGCAATCAGATGAATTGCTGAAAGAATTATATTTCATGTGAGAAAATTATTCATGCTCTATTACATGAGCATTTTCTATGATTAATTTGCTTCTCTGCTCAGACACATCATCAGTAATGTAACATGGCTGAGTGTTTCTGTTGCCAGGGTTGATCCAGCTTTTATTCATAAAGTCCTGCATCCAGAGCAATTTGAAGACTCTCTTTGTAGTCTCTGTGGTGGTTGTGATTACCCTCTTGTGCATGTGTAATTGCCTAGTAAGAGTACTGCCAGGAGACGTCTCAAACTCTACCTTGTTTGGAATACATAGTGAATGCCATTTCTATCTTCAGTCTGGCCTCTTTTCTTATTGGCCTTAATGTTAAAACTGTTCCAGCAAACCTTATGCACTAAAGCACTAAAATCTATGATAACCCTGGCAATTATAATAGATTCCGGAACATAAATATATAATCATTCTTAATGGTAATACATTTCATTGATAAGGGGCTTTTCTGACAGGGATGCAAAGTGCAGTAAACAACAAAAACACAAGCAGTACCAGGAAACATCTGGAAATAAAACGCAATACAATAAGAAGTACCAAGAAAAGAAAAGAAAAAATAAGCCAAGAGCAATACTGCCCTACAAAGTGAAGTTGAGAATAAAGGGTTTAAAGTTTTATGGCTCACCAGCAAACTGCATAACAGATAGGAAAATTTGTAATTGCTCTATTTTCCTGAAAAAAAGCATTGCAAGAACGTACAGAATAACTGAAAAATGCAGATACTGTGCTCTGCATTTGGACAATCTTCAAGGAAAGCAAGTAGAAAATGCAGTGTCCACCAACAAACTGTTCTTTCAACTTTTTTGTCCATAAAATACCCTTATTTTAATCGTTTACACTCCATGGTTCATAGGGATTAATTGTACGATCTCTGTTTTGCTAGGTGTCTGGCTGTCCGTCTACTATTAATATGTGTATTGAAATCAATAAAATAGATTAATTTAAAAATTTAGGCTAATACATTTAAATATGTGATGTAACGGTGGCTTAACCACACCAAATTGCATGAATTCCACTAGAGTCAAAATCTGAGACTGCTACATCTCTCTGCTAAGCTAACTTGGTTAGCAGGAGTTTAGCTGTTTTGTTCTCCTTCATGATTTAATTTAGCAACTACCTCGTGTAGTTATATCCAAAAAATAAATGTAGTTTTACCTTTAGCAAGGCTAGCAGTGGCTATCACATTAGCTAGCTTTCACTTGATATAGCTAGCTCTCTTGCTTTAGGTGTCTAGAGTTTCTAGAGTCCACACATAATTCAGGTTTGGCTTGGTTTTAAGCTCTTTTTCTTTAGTCACTGCAAACTTTACATGGTTGTATTTTGTTTGATTTCTTTGCATAGAAATTATAATAATTTTCATATGGTAAAACAGGCATCAAAAAGTCATGTCTTAACTCGATTTCGACCAAATATGTTGTTACTGCCTTTTGGAAGAATAATACAGTATATTCGGTGTATTGTATAATGATGGTGAGACTTAACCTGCCAGGACTCAGGCAGGAACATCTTGTGTAAATTAGTACTTGCTGGCCAATCAGCTTTAACTAGGCTCCATGTAAAAAGAACCAATGCTGCAATTTGCCCCTGGACTGTATTAGAGGTACCCTTAGTGAGTGACCTGCGGTCTAGACAGCCCTAGTTCTTTAAGTTCAATGGCACAGCTTCATCACCCTGAACATAAATCTTAACCTTTCATTATACATACACACACACACTCACACACATACCACTATTGTCACAGAAGATAATTGGGGCCAATTAAGATAAGTTTGAGGTAAGTTTTGCTCTCTAAAGTCACCCATGCACATTGGACTGTCTCTTCCACCTATTCAGCCCAAACAACTTGCACTTCAATTACACAGATTGCTATGGAACCCAGGGCAGCAAATTAAATAGCTATCGAGCCATTGAGGTCAAAGTGTACTTCTTAATACTTGTACTATACAATAAACATAGCTTTCTTGCTATTGGGGAACTGAAATGACTTTAGCTAATTGTACAGCATGACAAAAGTCTCTCATTCATTCTACTAGTGGGATCTTCTTACACAAAAGCCCTGATTTCCTTAATTTCAATGGGCAGGAACTCCAAGACACCATATATATATATATATATATATATATATATATTGCACTGTATTGAAGCTTTTCCAGCACTGAAGACATCCCAGTGCTATTCTACTGAGGTAGCTGCTATTATTTTTCTTTTAACAGAGAAATCTAACTCTGGAGTGACGTCTGTTGAATAAAATGTCACATTTGTTTAGAGTAATATTGCTAAACCTGACAAGCTCAGACAGGACCAATCTACAGTGTCTGACTTCCTGTCACCACATTCGTGTGTATCCCACTGTCAACAGGGAAGTACACAAGATTTGTACACTGCCCTGTTAACTCGGTTTCTAAAGACTTCCCTCTGTGTTTGCGAGCTTGTGAATCAGAGCCATTCAAAAAAAAAAAGAGAGAAAAGGAGGATTAAGTTTGGTTGAAAGGAGCCTGGTCGTTTGTAAGCATCAATTACTGAGACCATTCAGCTTTGGAGTGAAATGATTATTAGTTGAGCCAAGAGATACCAATGAATCACAAAAAAACACTTAATCTTCAAATGGCTTTTCATTACAATTTTATAGACTGTGACAGTGTTATACAGCAATATAAACCCCCCTTTCCCCGTGCCGCTGACTTTGATTCAATTCCCCTTAAAATCGAGGGTTGCTGTAAATTAATTCTGTGTCTGCTGGGATTCCTCCATTTCCAGAGGGTCATCTATAATACATGATGGGGTAAATGGTTGGGACCTGGTGAAAGCGGAGGCTAATGTTAGATTACAGCAGCTGGAGATGACCCAGCAGGTTGAGAGCAGCAGAGAGCAGGGCCTGGCAGTAATAAGCCACAGCGGGATCCCACAGTGATGCATCAATGGTCCACACTCTCAGACATAGACAGCGCAATTAAACACAAAATGGAGACCAGTGGTGCACATCAGCAGTGTTACTCAGTCATCTTACTGTAGTCTGAAAGAAGACGCAATGAAATCTTGGCCTGTGAAACTGAAAAACCTACCTGATGAGAGTTTTTATTATGGTCAGAGATTAATGAGTTTCTTACTTGAGACGCTAGATATCCTAAAGAGAAATTTCACTAAAATGTATTTCAACCTCAGTTCTGAACCTGCTTTGATTTTATGCTCCTTCATTTTATAATATTAAAAGGTGCTACATGTAGCAATTTGTGTTTCTTACTGAAAGTGTGTTGCTTGCAGGATATAAAGATGTTACTAAATAACCTGTTCACATCTGCGCATAGTGAACCTGGAGCCTTTGGGAACCCTGAGGGTCTCAGATGCTGGGGCAATCCAGCCAGGTCGAAGCAGAAGAAGTCATAGCCTAGTAACACCTGAAACAAGTAGCCTATCACCCATGAGCACTGGTTTTGAATGGTGATGAAGTCACAGCGTAACAGCTGTGCAATTATCTGAAAATAATGCACACCCAGCCAAGAAGAATTGTGTAATCTCTATGGCCTCTATGGGAAGCAGGGGTGAAAATGAGCATTGATCAGAACAGATATTTATGTGAACCTAGTTCTATTTGTCTCATCTTTCTGTCCTTCGCCTCTCTGTGCCTCCCCACTGACTCCACTCGTGTCCCCCTTTTAGCCACTTTCTCCTCTCCAGTAAGTATATATAAGGAAAAAAGATAATAATATCTGTATAGCGCTTTACATAGAAATGTTTAAAGAAAGAACATGAGAGACAGCAATACAATAGTACAAATGCACTTATTAATATTTTAAATAGGTTTCTATGCATGCAGCATGCTTTGTAGTTCATTTGATTCTCAACTGCTGATGTTGGTGTTTGTGCTTTACTTAAAAGCCAATCTGCCCCCTCAAGTCTTACAGATAGGAGTCTTTTTGTTCAATAATCTGTGGGAGAACTGCCTGTCTGCTTTATCAAGAATCTCTCTGTTAGCATTCAGCACGCTGCTGTGGCTGGTAATGTGCTCTGGGCCGTAATTTCTGCCTGTGTCTCGGTTGGATCTGAAAATAAGTGAGATTTATGGTGTCAGCCTGAGTGACACGGGCAGCATGAGAAGTAGCGAAGCTGCCCGTCCTGGTGTTGCGATTAGCCTGCCCTGCACTAACACATCCACATTCTGACCCCACCGCCCTGGCTAGTGCAACAAATGAACAGGTCAAGCACAGTGTTGAGTTGGGGATTTTAGGGCCTGCATTATTCATGGTGCAGCAGAGAGAAGAGAAGGTGGTAAACAAAGTGTATATGCTTAGTGTGTACACCTATTCATGTCAGCCCCTTATTGTTGTGGCTGTCCTAAAAGCCAACAAGCTGTTCAGATGAACCCAAAAGCACAAGTCAGGGTAGTAAAAAACCCTATAAGCCAAAACACCTAATCTAGTGCTTTTACCACCATGATTGATGACTTGTCATCGGGCATGAGTCTTTTTATGATCTTTTATGTCATTTCAAGAGCAAAAGCATTAAAAGGGACCATGAAGTATGCCAATAGTCAACTAACCTATGGTGAATGAAATATTCATAGTTCTGATAAACATTTTCATCCCTTGGTGATAAAGTATGCCTACGTGTAAGGAAACTGAAATGGGAGTAGAGGGATAGTGAATTATATGCTGTAGACATTAAACGCCACTCAGGCAGTGTCCTGAAGCTATTAAGCAGACTAAAAGAGACATGTCCTTTCATCAGCTCCTCTCTCCACATTGTGCAATGCTCAATGTGGCACTTCCTCCCTTCTATTCCAGTGGGCGTTTAATTGGCTAGAAGGGAGAAACATGGAGGAGAGTGGGAATAAAGGCCTTGGTAGCACCATGCAGAGCGATACATCACTGCATGACAGCGCATTGAAGTGGTGGGATGGTTGTGAAGCCAACACACTGCCTTTTAATGAGGGTCTTTCTCTTTTTCCCTTCTCTTCTCTTCCTACTCTTGCTCCTCCAAGAATGAGCCAGTTTGTCTTCTGTCTTCCCATTCCCCTTTTCCTCGTTTTTTTCCCGGCTGACTGGATGAAGATGGCTGCAGTACAGTACGCGGCACACAAAGACCCATCTCCAGTGGGTGGCAGTGCCCTGTCTGAGGTACATGCCGGTCAGAGATCTGATCTGCTCATTACTGTTGGCCGTGGCTGGTAGGGAGAAGATTAACTCGATGGCTGCTTTGATAGTGGATCCACTCCAGAAAGTGTCAGTTTAAAAGGAGAGGTAATGGGAATTCATGGTGAGGATCATGTGGACAGGAATTAGTAGACATGTTGAGGGCCACTTAGGTACCTCATTCAATAATTAAGAGACATTAGAGAAAGGGCACTTCCCTGTCAAAGTACATAATGGAAGTCAACCACACAAAAGTGGCAATATGTGAATGAGCTGAATTGTTAGGCTGGTTGCTGTTATAGATGGGTGTAGACTGTGGCCCATGGCACATTTGTGTAACTTCTAAATTTCACTATGATTCTTTCTGAGGACTATAGTATAGGTTTTTTGTAATTTGTATGTATTTGTAGGCATGTCTAGTGAAACCTTTGGCAAAATATCTTCTTCCTTTTATTACATACAAATATTCTCTGCAGCATGGTAAGAAAAAGAACAACAAAAGACAAAATGGTTGGCACTCATCCCTCTGGACGCAACTCACAGTACCTGAAGGAAAAAGTGATGCATAAACTTGTACAGAAACTCCTGAGCTTAGCGGACTCAGTGGTAGAGTGATTTATGTTGTATTGTTGCCCTCACAAACTTCAAAAGAAGGGCGACCAATGACGTATCAAGAACTCCCTTATCTTCATCTGAGCTGCTTGGTCAGTTGTGCAAGAGGATTCACACGGCAGTTAATGGACGGTATTAATGTTTTAGTCACATTGAATCGCTCTCAACTGTAAATTATTTGAGTGGCCATGATTTACGAGTAAACTTTGACTGTGGGGAACTGTCACAATGACACGCTGCTGACAGGACAAATCCCCCCACACATATTAATTACATTACGAACTGTCCCTGAATCCTCTACATGGATTGTTGACAGTATAATTCATTTTCTACAATGCAAAGAGTCTGTCTAAGGGTCTATCTTATCAAGCATCAACATTTTATTTTTAAAAGACACTTGTAAAGGATGTAAAGGAAGACTTTCTATGTGTCAGGAAATAGTGTAGGTTTATGAACTGCACTTATAGTCCTCTGTGCTGAGTCCATTCATCTTCAGGGCATCTCTTATAAACACGTCTGTACATAATAGGAGTACATCAACAGAGAGCTTATTAGTGTCTGTACTTTCAAAATAAAGTTAGGAATTATAGAGTGCTGGAGCTGGAGGGACGGAGCCACCCTCTGGAGCCCAGTGGCCATGAATTGGACCTCATGCTGTGAAAAGAAGCTTGTGAATAAAACATGGCTGGACGTGGAAGTACAATATTTTAAGTTTATAGGACGAATCCCCTGCAATTTTCATGAATACCATACTTGTAATAAATCTAGATCAATGGGTCAAGAGGGAGGAGCGGGTGTCCCTGGTGAATTTCAACAACAGTCAGACTCGGCTCCGAAAGAATCAAGGTCAGGCACCGGGGACACAACCAGCTCTCTGCTCACCTAGAGATGAGTCAGAGAGCTGCAGGGGCTCAGGGGAGGGAGCCGGCGGGTGCTTTGACTGATGCTGGCTCTCTGGTACAGTGATGTCTCACTGGTGCCCCTGTTGTTTGCCCATTGAACCAGGGCCCGGAGGCCAGAAGGCAAGGAAACAACCCTGCCTGCGCCAGTCTGCTCAATTTCAGCCCGATATCTATCAAACTCAGCCGATCGATGAAGAGTTCTTCACCAACAGCCAACCATGCCTGTGGGAGATGACCTCCTGATCTCTGTCAGATTTCTTCACCCGGCTCTGATCGAGATCCATACTGCCAGCTTAGCTCGGCTTAGCTTGGCTTAGCTGCCCTCTGGACACAGACCTCTCTCAGCTGGCACAAAGGTCAGCTCTACTGTAGAGTCCATTACTGCTAAAAAAAAATACACACATTTCTCTCAAACCTCAGTGGGCCAGGATTAAAGTCAGAATGAATAGAACTGGGCCAGAATGTGAAGTGGGATGTTAACAGTAATGGTGAGATGTGAGATATGGACATGTGCAGACCCTGTCACTCTGAGATTGATTTGTCAGTCTAGATCCTGCTCTCCACTTCATCCCTGCAGTTTTTGCCTTGCTGTACAAACTATTTTCACCATAACTGACAGGGTTAGGAGAACAGAAAGGGCTACAGTGATGGGGGGTGAAGGTTCACAGCATTCAATTAGAGAAACTAGAATATAAGTGGTTCCAAAGGGTACAGGTCTTAACCATTTTCTGTAGGCAAAGCAAAAAAAACCTCTTACACAATTGCAGTGTTTTATGCATGAATCATGCAACGCATTGCGGGTCAGTTTCTGAGAATTGCGACGACACAGTAAACAAGTAATTTGACCTCACTGCTGGAAGAGCTTTTCAAAAGCAATGTGGGAAGGTTAGCTTGCTTAATGGTGGTCATTTTCTGATGTCGCCGTAATAAGAAAGCTTTGCAGAAATAGGTTCTGCAGCAGCAAAATGTAGTCATCTAAAGCTCTAATCACATACCGCAAACATAAAGACAGATTGTGTGTGCGCGTGTTTTTAAAGGTAACAAACCCATTCCACTTACTTTAAACCTTTAAATTACAAAAGCCTTTCAGTGTATAACGTCTACCAGAGTGACATTGGAAGAATTTGCCATTAAACCTCAGTGTTCCTTTTGAAGTATTGTGCAGCAGTGTTATGAAAAGGTACAGTAGCTCACCCGCTCACTTCCTCAGTGTTCATGCAGCCACAGTGAAAATGAGTGTCAGTCCTTCCGAATATCTTTTATATCCTGTGATGGCAAAGGAGTTAAGGAACATGGAAAATGCCATACTCCAGGACTCCGCTCGTGTTCTGGATTAGGTGACCATTTGTCACGATCTGTTGTCCTAATTAGCATTACATGTAGCATGCCACATGTGCATACTGCGGCAGCCTCAATTAGTGCTACCACTTCATCATCAGCCTCTGAGCTGTAGTAGATGCTAATGGATTGCTCGCTTGGGGTCCATCCATCAGCCCCTTATTGTAAACTGTATGACTCGTGAAAAAAAATTCTATGTTTATCCTCTTCCACTAAAACAGCAGGGGTATGCAACAGACACTCAGCACTAGTGGAACAGAGCGGCTGAGGTTATTAGATGACTGAAATCAGGTACTTTCAGGCACGGCGTACAGTACATGCTCTTTTGATAAACAGCTTGCATGATATTACCTGCACCCATGTGATATTTCTGCAGGATTAGCTGGCATTCAAGTGCTTATGTCTGTATGTCTAACTATGTGTTTGATGAATGGTTCTCCAGATTTCACTTGCCTGGCAGAGAAGATGTGCATTGCAACAGAGGGAATGGAATCGAAAGGAGTAAAATGAAACATTCATTGGAGGATGTTGATAGATGACTTTATCATGTGAGAGCAGAAGTGGCCAGAGAAGGCCAGGGTGATGATGTATTGTTTAACGATACATTGGAGCGGTACGTGAATACAAACGGCTGCTTTCATTTCTCCTCATCTCTATGCCCGCGAATGCTCGTGTGAGTGAGCACAGTTTGGTGTCTCGGCTGGAACAGGAAGACTGATGAGTCCAGATATGATGTATGCCCTGTCCTCCTGCTCCCTCTCCATCACCAGGCATCCA
The DNA here is from genome assembly GCA_008360985.2 of Macquaria ambigua. Lineage (NCBI taxonomy): Eukaryota > Metazoa > Chordata > Actinopteri > Centrarchiformes > Percichthyidae > Macquaria > Macquaria ambigua. The sequence continues at coordinate 283,094 of VMKM01000002.1, read as the reverse complement.
CAGCATGGGTAATGATGATGAGGGCAGCCCGGACAGGAGCGTATTACTTCACGATGGTAAAAGATAATGGACCAGCCTCCTACTGTGCAGGGGAATCTGCTCAGGCATCCAATTACTGCCTTTAAGATCCATCTGAACATGACCCAAAAAAACACACAGCTCTTTCACACTTTAAGGGAAATGGAGGATGCCAACACAAGGAGGCGGAAGGTGAAGAGGGAGGCAATTAATCTACATTGTTAATATATTAATGTATGTTTGTCTGGAGCAAGCAGAAAAATACAGGGAGAGAAAAGAGGTGGAGAAAAAAAAGGAAAAGATCTAAAAAAGCAGGTGAAGAGAAGACAGGCCAGGAGAGGCAAGCAGTATTACAGTCGACAGAAAGAGTTCTGAGGCATTTCCTCGCTCTAAACTGACTAAAACTTTTGAGTACGCTTTTCATTTTCTGCTTTTGAAATAATTGCTGCATTTGCAGAACTCCTGCTTCACGGTATGAAATTGGTGACAAAGTGGTGAGCGGTGCTCTGAGCCCTCCCAATGCAGGCGGGTCTCTGACAACACACAGGAGGAGCCCTCTTCAAGGGGAACGGAAAAAAGAGAGCTCGTCTTTCAAAACGATGTCGCTGCTTTCCCAAAGGTGTCACCCGTGGCAGAGCCCATCACTTGCCTGGGAAAATGCAATAAAAAGACCTTTTTATAATAATCAATTCCAGCAAGGGCGCAGTCATTTAGAACACGTCATAAATGGGCTGAGAACTGGTCTGAGGAGCCATCGAAGTAATAGGCCATAAATGTGATCAAACCCAAAATAAGCTTCCCATTACTAGTCGTCATTAGCTTTATTACATTACAACCTTTAGAGACATGGTCAGTTATGGATCCTCATTCAGTTTATGAGATTATTTCTGGTCAAAACACAATTACAGCAGCTCTTCCATTACGACAAATACAGTCAAGTTTATTAGACTAATTAGTGCTAATTACAGATGAAAGGACCTTCTAGAGCAAAACCACAGAGCTGTTGTGTCAACAGATGCCTTCAGCACGCTCTGTGAAGTCTCCCCTCTCAACTTGATTAAAAGAGATTGGAGAATTTCCCTGTGTGTTTCCACTATCTCTAAAAACACCCCTTTTTCCCTCTTAGTCTGTTTCTCCTCCTCTCCTCAGTTCTTCTTTTCTTCTTTCTTTCATCTTTAACTTTGATTTACTGTCTACATCGCAGATCATAACAATGATTGCAAAAAATACAATAACCATAACAATGACACTAAATAGACCACATTAAAAGGGGCTTTTAGTTAATCTCTACATGCAGTTACAAGATTGTAGCTAACTACAAAGGCTCCATTAAGCAATCTTTTTAGTATTGTCATCTGTGATGTAATATTGCTAATACTGTTGATCCCACTGAGGATCAACTCAACAGTCTGCAGCCCCAGCTTTCGGCCATGTTCAGCTCATTACTTTGGTTCTCAGAGACCCAGATTTTTTTCTCCAGAGTTAGGGGTTGAAACAAGAGGCAAAACTTGAATATCAGACTTGCCTTCGATCCGTGGAGAGAAAGAGGACTCTGGGGGGTTTCAGTGTTGCTCTGTTTCTGCTAGGTGAGTAAGTAATGTTTAAATCTTGCCAAAAGGAATAAATCAACATACTACAGATCAGTTGCTGAATACTGCCTAATCACAGTCTAAATTTTGAAGCAACAAGGCTGCCTTGTAATTTAAAAACCTACAACACTTGTATTCAAGGCCAACATATAAAGATGGATTTCCTTGTGTAAGGCTTTCAAATCTGAAACTCAGAGTAGTAGAAAAATGCATTATGGTCAGTCAACTTGTGCTGTTTTTCCCCCTGCTGTACATCTGGAGAAAACTAGAGGATGATTACAACAGTCTGTAGCTGAAATAGTAATACCATGATGTTGGATCTGTACTGTTGTGGGCAGACGTCTTTGAGTTATTAGGTCTGACCACTAATCTGCGCCGTTCCCTTATGATATTCCCATATAACACGATTAGAGTGGCCCCTTAAAGTACTTTAACATTTGTTTCACTAACACTTGGATAAAGTTGCAACCCTTCCCTGGCCTCCCAGAGTCACTACATCCTCCCATCAAAGAGTTAGCATTACTGGGCATGTGATTATCACATATTCTGTACACCCACATTTCATATATCAAGTGTCTGCCACATCTCCATCTTCACTACTCTATTACGGTGACTTCAGTTCTGTGTGCAAAAACCTGTTTTCTATTGGAATCACTGAGTTTGTCTTCCCTTTGGCGGAGGCAATGTGGTGATGTGTGTGTGTGTGTGTGTGTGTGTGTGTGTGTGTGTGTAAGGGGGGTGACGGCACTGCTCTTACATTACCTTACTTCCTTTTTTCTACCAGCGAGGAGTGTAGCAGGGGGAAGGGAGAGGAACTTATCTGTGGGCCTTTCATGCCACAGTGATCCCAAGTAATCTAATTCAGCCTTCCTTTTTCTCGCTTCTGTGCTTCTCTCATATTGGTGCATGCAGATTGCAAAAGTCCTATGTGCGTGTGCGTGTGTGTGTGTGTGTGTGTGTGTGTGTAAGAGTGAGGGAGAGAGGGGAGAGAAAAGGGGACGGAGGGAGACAGACAGAGTTAATGAGTTCTGAATGTGTCTGCATGCATAAGTATTTGTGTTGTGTGTTAAGTACCATGGGGTGGCTGGAGATGCTGTGCACCTTGGGAAGTTGCCTGTGCGGGACTTAGAAGGATATGAAGTAGAAAAGCGCGGAGAAAGCGTGCAGCCTTATGGTAAAGCAAAATAAAATGAAAGAAAAGTGCCCCAATCAGCCTCTTTTCAATAAAAGTCAGATGATGAAAATGTTTGAAATGTTAGTATAAAAGGTATACGCTGATAGGTGAACCTGATTCTTTTCACTACACTGTATCCCACACACTCTCTGACATGATAGCAGCTGCTTCACTGACTCACTGACAGGCCCTCGGAACAGAATAGCAAATCAAGGTAAGGAAAAGGGAAAATCAAGCCTTTCTGTACACGTAGGGTACACACACACACACACACACACACACACGCAGTATATCATCTGTTTTAGTACACATGAAGCACTATTGAGCTTTATCTCCTGAGAGGCTCCTGCCCAAATTATCCTGTCCCTAATTGATTTCGCCAAGTTTAGCAAATAATTGTAATATCAGGTTAATTGAGATGGAGTTTTGCCACGGTGAAAAAAAAGTTGCATGATTTATAGTGAGCCATAAAATCCCTTCTTCCATGTAAAATGAGCAGAATAATCAGAGTGAAAAAGCCGACAGTTTTAGAATTGCTTGATGAGTGCATCAAACAAAGACTGTATTTAGAGTGTGTGTTTCATTGAGCGGGCAATAGCAAATTCTTTGGTCAGTTCCTTTTATTATGAGTAGAGCCTTTGCAAGATAATCATGCAAATCATCTTTGCAATTTCTGTCAGTGGAAGGTGTGGGAGCGAACTGTGTATTCCTAGAGCAAGGCAAGCAGGCTGTTGATACATCAGTGACATGAAAAGGATGTGAGGGAAGGAACGCGAACAATACTGCAGCATTAAACACGTAGCTTCAATTATCCTGAGAATGGAATGAGGATGCGCCGCCTTCCTCTGACTCCAGGAACAGCCACCCACACGCATCTATCATCTACACAGCTACGGGCAATACTTAGAGAATAACATTGACACAACAGTCAGGTACCGTATGTGTGATGCAGATCAGAAGCACTGAAATAGAAATGAATGCAATTTTTGTTTTAGTAATCAGCGCTGATGTGACACCACGTCTTTCTCTTTAGTCGACACAATTGATGTCGCTCCTTTTTTCACCTGAATGTTCTTGATCTAAATTAGAGGCAGTGCTGCTCTGGGTCGCTGAACAAAGCTGCAGAGATGCGTGAAAGGCTCTGTGTGTGAAGTTCTATAGGGGGAGTTTTGGTTAATCTACACAACAGAGTACCTGTGCCTTGCTGAGGGAAACACACAGCTCCAGGCTTACCCTCAGGCCAGAGGGTTGCCTAGACCCCATTTGAGGCCTGCTGGGAGCTACAGATGCTCTCTTCCTGCCCCGCTCCTAAACACACTCTGCGGGCACAGACCTACATTACAGCTCTGCCTCCTCTATCTAGGCAGCAGTAGTGGAAGATGTATTCAGATCCTTTACTTAGTGGTAAAACTACTATGTTAAAGTACCTAAATAAGGTAGAACTAATTCTGATTATTTTATATACTGTTCAGTCTTTTATTTATTCTGGATATTTTCTTTGTCTAGATAGCATTTTCTTTTGCCTGCTTTTTGTTTTGTTTTATAAGAATTGTGCAGCAGCACACGTACCTCAGGTTTATATAGACAGGCGGCTGTAGGACCAGCATGCACTTGGGTCTATTGTTTTTTTTTTTGCACAGTATTATAATACATTGTATTTTATAAACTCATCACATATTTTGTATATAAAATCTTAATATGAAAAAGTGAAAATAAAGTACAAGTAGCTCAAAATTGTACTTAAGTACAATACTTAAGTAAATGTACTTTCCACCATTGCTAAGCAGAAACTGCATCCATGTCAGTGTATCACTAATATAAATGCAGTTATCAGTAGTATTTCAATGGCAGGGAATTTATCAACATTTACTCCACAAGATGCGAAGGCAAATATCCTGCTTGCTATTCAAATGTTTAGTAAAATATATTCCTTTTGTTACTAAATGCTTCATAGAAAGTCTGTACAAAACATGTGACCAGGTCATGAATACATTCATCTTTCTCCTTCAGGCTGCCGACACTCATGATTAAAAGTGCAGCAATTCTGAGACATTTCCAGTGCAAAGTATTTCATTCATGTGCTGAAAGAAAATACATGCAAATGTTAATTCAAGGATTCAGAGTATACAATTTAAAGAGTATGGTGTTCTACGTTATCAATGTGCACTATTTCACATTGAGTGTGATGAGTGTGCAGCCATCTATTTGGGTGTGGCACTGAGCTGGAAGTGGCATCACTCACCATTGCCAGGGGCACGATGCCCGCCAGGTCCTCCTGCGCCAGCCGGATCTCTGTCTCAGCCTCTTGTGTGGCGGCACGACTGGCCGGGTACTCCACCTGCCAGGCCATCCAGCGGCTGCCCAGCGGCTCTGGAAAGCTTTCCATTTTCAGATCCACCTGGAGCACCCTCTGAACTCCCATCTCAGACCTGCCAGAGTGCAGAAAAAAAAGAGAGTTTCAGTGAATGGTTAAGCAGATGGCTGGGTGAGAGTTTGAAAAGAATAAGTGTGTGTGTGGATGCGTGTGCTCATGTGTGTGAGCTCATTCAACCTACTGCCTGCTCTAATGATGACAAACGGTAAAGGCTGATGAATGTGTCTGTGGCTGAAATCTATGACATTTTACCAACTGAGATTCTTCAAAATGTCAAGTCCCTTTGTGTTTGACTCTCTGGTCAACCCTCTGTTTGGAATTATATTGCCCCCCTTTTTTATTCCTCTCACACTTTAGCACAGGTGATGTGCAATGTAAATAGAACCTATAATCTCAGTTCAAAGGAATGCTGCCCCCCCCGCGCTAAGGTGTTGATGGTCGGGTTTGTCACCGGTGCCCTTATTTGCCTACAGAGTGTAAATATACGGCATGCTTTGGCACGATCTACGATAGACCTGAATTAAGTCAGACAAATGGACAGCGTTGATAATAAAATTTCCCATGGCACCATAAGTCTCTGGTGCTCAGAGTTTAAATATAGCCTGGAGGCAGGAAAGGTCAGCTTTACACAGGAGCCGGAGGAGATGGGAAATGGCACAAGATCTGTTAGCCACGTCTTGCGTGTCAAATGGCGGGACTTGGGGCCAATACATTTCATGCATGGTCTCTGTGGCACACCAGCACAAAACAGCATCTTGTAATTCGAGAATGGTATGGGGGAGAGAGACAGAGAAGAGGAGAGATGAATAAATCCACATGGTATTTAGGAGGGTGCATGTGCATGTAACATGTAGAAAATACGGTGAAGCAGAAGGCAGAAAAACTTTTAAAGCCAAATTCAATATCAAGCAAACAAAACATTGCCGTTAAGGGAGATAATACATACTGTATGTGGGACATCTTGGAAAGACAACAGAGCAAATGTATAACATCCTAAATTATGAATAGGGGCCTAAAAACAGTAAAACGATATATAATAGAAAATGTTTTATCCGCTGCTGTCATATTCACATAGGTCTGAAACTATTTCCACATCATTCTCATATTATTCAGTTTTATTCTGAGAGAATGAAAGATTTGTTGCGCAGCGGAGCACAACAACCCAATTTTCTCATCCAACAGAGGTGCGTATAAATAATTAAGATGACAACCAAATAACTTGTGTCACATTTCATAACAGCGTACCAATCAGAGTACCGAGCCATTGAAGGCGTAGTACGACATGGACTTACATAACTGTCCCACAATGCTGTGGAAAAAGACAGATGCTAATCTCTGCTCGCAAAACTGGTAAAGCCACGAGGTTTATCAGGCAAACAAAGTTAACACTTGATGCACGGAAGGTCCACAAATAAACCCCTGAGCACTCCACAGCCACCGAGCGCCACACAGGACCTGTGTCAGACATCAGCCCAAATGGCCTACTTTCTACAGCACAGGCAGACTTCTGCTGCAGAAAGGTTGCTCTGGCAAACATCACACTCTTTAGGCATTCAACGAGACAGGAAAAAGAATGAAAGTGACTGTGCAGCAGAAAGGTTTGATTATACTGTACATACACTAGCAAGTAGAGGAACTAAACTCCCACCTTCACAAAGTAGAAGGGCCTCCAGAAAAGACAGAAACGTTGACTGTTATTAGCTTTTTCCCCTTCAGAGATGTCAATTATTTCTCTCCTCGCATGATCCAGTTGGCAGAGTTTAATAGCACCTCCGAATCCTATGAATTTTATGAGGTTTTTATATTTCTTCCTTCAGTAAAAATGCCAACAAAATATTAAGGTTATAAGAATGTACAGTGTAGGGTAAAAATAGTCCTTCTGCTTCATTTAAGAATTCAGACACACTGCTAATTTTGCGTCTTCTTCAAAAGAAGACTCAAAAAGATGACAGCAATATAAAAATGAGGACGAGTGAAGGGAAGGGAAGAAGTAGGATTTTGGGGTGGTGCAAAGTTGAGATCAAGGACAAGAGCAAAGACGTGCAAAGAAATGCAAACTATCATTTCCCTTTGGCCATTCTTTGACTTCAATTGATGACATGCCTGCAAAGAAATGAATGGAAACTCTGTGTGTTTGTGATTTAAGTAAAAAATCGTGAAAGTGCTCCATGCACGAAGCTGTGACTATAATAAATACGTGATACGTAATAAATGTTCATGGTGAAAATGGTTTATTTATAGCATTTTTTATGATGACTCTTAAAACTAAAGCTGCTGCTGGTTGTATATTTAGCTAGCCAATAAGCTGTAAAGCAGATGGCAAAAAAAAAGGGAACAATAAACAGACGTTTTGGGTGCTTTACCTCACATAGAAAGCCTGGCAGCAGTCTGTTTTCGATTGCCCGCTGTACTTGACCCCCATTGACACACGTCTTAAAGTGAAACCTGACGGAAACATCGGTGTAAGGATGAATGTGACTCAGACGTTGAGTCACAGACATCAACCGTATACACCAGCATGCCATCCTGAGCCGACCTCCCCTCTCCCAGTCTGCTAATCACATGGCTCGCTGGGGGAAATTGTTCATTTCTCTGTCACTTCCAGCATGGGGTCTAATTCAATTAGCAACAAAGGGCCTGTGGATGCGTGCCACACAGCTGGCCTGAGCCTGATAATTATCTGTAAACTAGCTGTGGTTTGACTAAATCTGAGGCCAGACAGACGACCGGAGGGCAGCCAAAGGCAATAGAGAGGGGCTCAGTAGATAACAGGCCCTAAAGTTGGAAGCAGCTGGCCCTCTGGCTTTAGAGACCGGACTGGAGAGGAAATCAGACTTGACAAGGTGCTGCCCGAGACGGCTGACAACTGACTCACTGAGAACAGCAGGGAGATGGCTGAGAGGATGCCGTTTAGGCACATTCGGGACGCCCATTAATCACAATGACACCAGCAGATCTGTAGGACACGCAGTGACACACAATGAAACATAAGTGAATAGCTTAGCACCATAATGTAGATGCTATATATAGCATTTTTATACATCAAAATGACAATGTAAAGCCAATCGTTGACAGTAGCCTCTCACAACATTGGTATTGTTAGCGCTATAGTTAGAAATTTCCAAGACATTACCATAAACCCTGTTTGCTTCCTGTCACAAACAGAATGGTGCATTTATGGATAAAAACAGGAGATTTATATATATTCAATAAATTCAACAACACAGTACACGGTATATAATTCTGTGTGTGAATAGTTACAGGCTGTCAGTATTCTCATTGATGACTTTCTTTGTTAGTTTGTTGGCTACGCTTAAAATGATTACGTGTATTTATGTGTCATTTCGAATAAATATTTTAAAGCTAAATTTCACCTTTGAAATCAGTCAATGCTAAGCATCTCTGCTATATCAGACTGTACTCTGCAAATAAGGATTTTTTTCAGTATTGACAAAAATGCTAATTATTTTCTCAATTAAAAGTTGGACATTTTGGGAAATACACGTGTTTGCTTTATTGCATAGAGTTAGATGAGAAGATTGATACCACTCTCATGTTTATACAGTAAATATAAACCTACAGCCAGCAGCTGGTTAGCTTAGTTTAGAATAAAGTCTGGAAACATGATGTAACAGGTAAGTAAAAACTTTAAAGCAATAGTCCAACATTTTGGGAAATGCACTTATTTGCTTTATTGCAGAGAGTTAGGTGAGAAGGTTGGTACCACTCTCATATCTGTTCAGTAAATTTAAGGGAAGTCGGTACAGTTAGATACAAAGACTGGAAACAGGGAAACAGCTAGCCTGGCTTTGGTTTTTGTACAGATTAAACAAACAAGAAATAACATTAAGTGAGCTTCAGAGGTGCTGGTAGGTGGATTTAGTTACCTTTGTACAGAGCCAGTCTAGCTGTCTCCCCCTGTTGTCAGTCTTTATGCTAAGCTAAGCTAACCGTCTGCTGGCGGTAGCTTTATATTTACTGTACAGACATGAGAGTGTTATCAATCTTCTAATCATTTAACTCTTGGCAAGAAAGCAAATAAGCATATTTCCCAACTATTCCAACTATTGCTTTAATTGTTTGATCTATAAAATGTCAGATAACCGAAAAATGCCCGTCACAAATTTCCAAAGCCCCGGATGATTGCTTGTTTTGGTCCAAACAGTCCAAAAGCTTAAGATATTCGGTTTACTAGTGTATGATGTATGACAAAGAAAAACAGCAAACCCTGACAAAACTGAGAAGCTAGAATAGAGAATGTTTGGCATTTTGGCTTGAAAAATGATTAATCAATTATCCATATAGTTGCTGATTAATTTTCTGTTGATCGAATCAATTAATCGACTAATAGTTTATAAAAAGGCTAAATAACCAGGTGTTAGCAAGTAGCTTTAGGTTTACACAAAAAGTTCAACTTCGCATCGTATTCTCAACATCTTCCACACGTCCTTTCAAAATGTGTTCTTAACAAATCCAGACTTCTTTTGTTCGACTTCTGTCTTCACTAATTACACAGCCTAAAAAGCTCTTTGCAGAGGTGATTCAGCTCCATCTTATCTTGATGGAGCATGTTAGAGAGCTATTGAATTTAGGCTGCAAGAAGGTTAAAGAAAGATAGATTTAAATGTCAAAATGAATAAACAGACATAGGACAAAGTTATTGGAGGAATTTCCTTTTTAGCCAATTTCTCTAGAGAAAGAGCTGTAATTGAAAGAGCTTCTATTGTCCCATTATCAAACTCACTGTGTCATTGTGACACTCCTTGTTTAATCTCTCCCTGATGTGATAGGATCCATGTGTCCACTGCCTCACCCAATGAGGAGAGAGAGATAGACAGAAAGCCTTTGTGGGATAAATAAAGTGACATTTTCAGGTCCAGTGTCTTCATTTCTAGACATCCCTCGGTATTATTGTAACATAAGAACAACAGAATGATGCGGGCCTATGTCTGGCAAAACATTTGAAGTTCAGGCCAGATTTTTTTTCAGAGTATGTTTTATGTATAAGATACATAGAGTAAGATGTAGAGTACATAACACGAAGGGCCATAAGAAACCTCAGCAGAGCAGCACATAACGCTGCTGATTCACTGTAACAAGAGATGTTGAATGGAAACAGAATGGCAGATGAAGATGCATAATGCAGGCAGGGGGAACCAAAGATTCTGTCCACAGCAGTATGAGGCAGCTGTGTGTGTGTGTGTGGGGGGGGGGTCTCATGCAAACTCTAAACTACTTGTGGAGGAAAAAAAATAATCAAATTTGTGGCTTCAGTGGTGCTTGAAAACAGCACCCTGAAACTCTGCTGTTCTCATGCTCTGTCACCTGGAACAGCAATAAACCAGTCAGCACAATGAAGCCAGGACACACACATACACACACGCAGCCACACACACACAAATAGCTATGCATACATGTATGTGAATACACAGTATACTGTACACTAGAGCATCCATGCATGAATCTGTGCCTGCACACACACTCTGACAAACATCGTGGACCTAATCACTCGTGCAAGATGAAGTTTTCAGAATCTAGTACAAATCATCAATATGCAACAAACTGTCTTGACTATAATATATGATGGCTGCTACATGTGTTTGCGTCTCCACAAAACCTATGTGCAAAAACTACAGTTTGTCAAATGCACAATCCAGCACATCAGTTTGTAAATTCAAATTCTTATATATAATTTACAATTGTGTCAACAAGCTATGAGAAATCACAAATACACCATAACCCTCTGCTGCAAACTGTAGTGGTGCAACAAGGAGGAAGCCGCTCTCTTTAAGAGACTGAAAACGAATATTTCATCAATCTTAACACAGTTTTAAAAAGCTTGGGCTACAACTAACATTCATTTTCATTATTAATTAATCTGCCAATTATTTTCTTCAACAGAAAAAAAATGTCCATCACAGTTGCCTCCAGTCCAAGGAGATATCCTCAAAAATCTTGTTTTGCCCGACCAACAGTTCAAAACTCAAAGACATTCACTTTAAAGTGATATAAAACAGAAAAAGAAAAACATTTGAGAAGCTGGAACCAGAAAATGTTTGGAATTTATTTTCTTAAAAATTATTTAAATTACTGATTTATTATCCAAATAGTTTCTGATTCATTTTCTGTCATTTCATTAATTGACTAATTGTTTGAGCTCTACCCAATTTTGTGTTCAAGAGAGTTTCTGTATTCTAATGCAGCATTGTTATTAACGTGTGGATTATGAGTCTGATTAATATTATCTTACCAAAGTGTGGTGCCGCATGTGAATGTATTTTCAAAATTTTCAAACTGGCTTCTGCTGCTATTATTTTAACAACAAATGCTGACAAAACTATTGCTACCACTACACTGTTACCAGGGCTATAGTCAGGAATTAAGAAATACAGAAAAAAAGTATATTAATCCAACTGTTAAAATATATTTTCTTCTTATATCTTAAAGCCTTCCCCACAATGCCAGGAATATAATGCTGATGGATAAATATGAAATCCCTTTATTTTAATTAATGTTTTTTGCCTAAAACTGTCAGATTTAAGAATCTGGATTATATTTGAAGAATCCCCCTCTTCTTGAAAATATACTAAAGACATGACTTCAATTGTAGCTACTGCCCAGACTTTTACTGACCAAACCTAGTGATGCTTTGTCTATTTAATTGGTCACATTAAATATAGAATTAAGGTAAATGGGAAGGACAGATGGAGGGAATGATGAACACACGTAAATAGTTAAATATGATATGACAACAATAATGGTATATGAATAGGAAGACTTAATGTTAATAAAACTGTTTATTCAAAAGATGTTTGATACAGAGCAGTCTGGTCCATCAGAATGAATAGCTTGTGAAGTCCATCTCAAATTTGTCTAAGCTGTACGTGAATCTTAGTTCTCAGCCTGAGGGGAGTGTAATATCCTGGGCCACTTCCAATGAGCATCAGCCTCGGAGGTCAGAGCCTCTTTTTAGGCCTGATTTCTGAGAAAGGACCCCAATGGTCACAGCATGAAACACAATCTCTCTGCTGAGGGAGCCTGACCAGAAACCAGAGTCCTTAAGTCACATTTTCACAGCCCTCTGATTAGCCGCTCTGCAATCAAAGCAAATCACTCAGAGCCTGAATACACACTATAGTATATATATATATATATATATACACTATAGTCATTCAAAGCCCAAATGTCAACGCAGAAAACAGTGATAACTGTACGACAAAGAGAAGAAACACTGCATATGGGCTGGAGTTTCCATGGATACTTATTATTATAATATGTATTATTAAGGCTAATTTCACAGAGGAGTTTGAGTGTGGAGGTAGGGAGCTGTACAGAAGAACACATGTTTAACTTCAAATTAGGCAGAGGAAACTTGAGTACAAAGCCAGGTACAGTAAGTCCATTAGTATCTTTATACTCCAAAGAAAATGTTCCCAGTATGTTTTTGTGAAAGTACACGAAGGGAGATATGGGAACGAGAAGGAGAAAAGCCAAAGGGTGGGAAGTGGGGGTTGCGGAGTTGGGAGTGAGCGTAGGAGGAAAAGCACCCTCAGATGCCCATACCCAGCGGACCTTTTCAATTCAGCCTTGTCCAGAATAGAAAGAGAGATAGTGACAGGAGGAGAAAAAGGTGTAAACTCCCCCTGAAATACTGTCAGATAAAGGGAAGACAGGAATGAGAATAATAGTGATAAATGTCAGCGTGGTGTAGCTGCCTCTGTGGCTTTGGAGGTTCATGGTTATGCAGAGATATATTGTACATAGTGGCCACAAGAGAGTTAGAGCCGGATGGAAGAGACACAAATCGTATAAGAATACAGACAATTCAAGATAAGAGTAGAAGAGACTGGACTCATGTGATGATTTAAAAATATGTGCAATGCCGGCAGACGGTACGTATGAACCATTGTGGCAGATGAGAGCGTGAAATGTTATTTGTGCTCTGTCTGTGCTCCATGTGCTGATTGATCATCATAGGTTAAAAAGTGAAAAAATACACAAACTGACACCCTTACAGTAAGTACATTTTTAAAAAAAAATCAAGAATCGCATTGACAGCATTAGACAGTTTCTTACCGATTTCCAGTGCGCCTAGGTTAAAAAAGTGTCAATATAAAAGTTCACTCTAGGTTAGATACAAAGTAAGAAAAGAAAATAGGACAGAAAATTCGAAGCACCTCCTTTTTCCCTTTTACCTGACAGCAACAATACGTTCCTGCAGTCTGTGAGTGCTATAAAGATCCTTCTGTACAAAGTGCCTGCTGCCGGGAGCCCACAGCCACCAGCGCCCGACATTAACTTGTCAATATGACATTCAAAACGATGCCAATTTTACATTTGATTAAACTTTAATACTTGGCTGCCTCTGAATGTATGTTTTTGTGTTGGGCATGTGGGCGTATAGGCATGCGTGTGTGTGTGTGTGTGTGTGTGTGTGTGTGTGTGCGTGCATATGGATCCATGTGCGTGTGCAGGATTCCTGTATTTCAAATATGTCAAAGTGTTTCCTACATGAAGGCTGCAGTGAAAGACTGGCGATACAATCAAGCATGCCGGAGCATCCCTCATGTTGCTATCATCTCCTCCAAGATACTAAACCAATACCTTTGATTTATGGTGCGTCAACTGACATTCATTTACACACCTCTAAACTGGCAGAACAAAAATTGAGGAAATACTAAACTGGGTTGTGAAAGGAAGCTCTCTGTTTTAAAGGTTGTGTTGGGGATGTGGGAGTGTCATGAAAAAACATAGATTCTGGTAACAGTCTTTTAAAATTTACAAGAGGAAGCATAAATCCTTTAACACATCTCTGTTTTGGCACAAAACATTCTTCTTGAGTACATTCCAGACTGACATGCCATAAAATAATCTCCTGAGCACGTCCAGTACACTTTGCACTGTAGCCACTGATGCAGAACAGGAGTATACAAAACAGAAGAAAGCGTTGTATACTTTGACATTTATTTGTAAAAATCTTATCCTGAGAGTTATCCCTGAGGTAAATACACTCTTACATCCAACTTCTTTCCTCACTAATGAAACTGTCAAAAGAGAACTCCACCAATTTAGCACTGCACTCCTGTAACATTGTCAGGCTCACGATGGGCAGTTTTTAAAAAAAGGCATCAGAACCAGAGATATGGCCTTTTTTATTTCACGCATTCTTCTTCCTTGTCAAAACCTGGTGCCTACATTACCCACAATGCAACTCGAGCGCCAACAGTTCAGTTTAAGATTCAGGTGTAATGGCTAAATGGGAAATGAAAAATGGCTGCATTTATATAGCACTTTTATCCAAAGAGCTTTACAGTTTGCCTCTCAATCATACACACACTCACACACCGATGGCGAAGTGGAGGCCTGACCATCGGGGTTCAGTGTCTTGTCACTTCGACATGTGGACGGGAGGAGCTGGGGATCGAACCAACCCTGTGATCAGTGGACGACCCGCTCTACCTCCTGAGCCACAGCCGCCCCACAGGTGTGTCATCCTAGTTGCGGCTAATGTAGCCTCAAACTCCACAGCCCCAGAGTTTTTTCATTGCCAAACTTGTAGTCTTCAGCCCAGGCTGAGTGACATCACTTGAGACAATTTATCACATTCCTTCTGGAGCCACAAATGCTTCATATAACTTTTTTCATGCAGTAGAACTCCCCAAGACCTGTAAATAGACTTTAATATATCGGTTAAATCGGTTGAGTTCCCCTTCTTCTAAATCTATATGTTGTGATCATAACCAGTGGTGCAAAATAACTAAGTACATTTACCGGCACTCAAGTACTGTATAATTTTGAGGTATTGGACTTTTATTCCTATTTTTTATTCCTTCTTTACTACATACTTAGTTACTAGTAACTTTGCTGTTGCATGTGGGTAATGTAGGTGCCAGGTTTTATACCAAAATGTATGATCAGTTTATAAAATGTGATGATTACAGTACCCAACAGTAGATGAAGTAGTTACATTTAGCTTCCTTGACCAACAGTAAAATGCTATTCTTACACATTAATAATTCATAAATATGAATCAGTAATAATAATGTTATATATATATATTGATGTAACACTCACATGGGCCATGGTTTTGCCACTTTTAGTATATTCTGCTGATAATACTTTTATACTTTGACTTTATTTTTAATGCAGGGCTTTGAGTTGTATTTTTACTATATTTGAATACATCTGCCACCGCTGATCATAGCAAACCACATGAACCCAGTAAAATCCCAATGTGTTTGTTTTACAGGAGGTTTTGGAGAGGTTTATTATCTACTACTTTCACAAAATTATTAAGTAAGACACACATACTTTAAAAAGTGTTCTGTGGGGCACCTCGATGGCCTAGAGATTAGGACACTGACCATGAACTCCAATGTTCTCGGTTCGTGTCCGGTTGATCACAGTTCTCTCTCTGCTCATACCCTAAACCCTCATGTCATCTCTCTACTGGCGACTAACCAAACAAAGACATAAAGTTTCTTAAAAAAAAAAGCTGAAAATAATGCTATAATACAGTAAGACACTTATACTTTCAAAAAGGTGTTCTACACCATACTGCTTTGTTCTTCCCAATAGGCAGGAAATACATTCTGGAAATGTAATTTCCATTAATCTTGTACTCCAGGATCCCATAAAAAAAGATCGGGCTGTTACATTTCAAATAACCTACAGTGCCTGAATTAAAACCCACTTTTAATAGGCATCAGATTCCCTTTAATTTAATCATTTATTCTTTACCCCTTTCTAACGTGCACACAGAGAAAAGGGCTGAGTACTATTAATTATACGATTATAATGAACCATGGGCGCAAACCGAGGGTTTCTGGCTTGTGTGCATCAAACCCAATAAGGGGATCAAATTTCCGATTAGCTTAACAGTGTTCTGCAGCATTCATCAGCTAAAATATTCAACTCCCACACGCGCTCACTTGCTGCTCTCTCTCTCCTCAGCTGGTCTCGCTCCCTCCAAGTCATGCAACTGTCACACACACGATTAAATGTACATGGAAAAAGGGAGAATTCAGTCTTTCTAAATAACTAACTGCCATATGTGGTCTTGAAATGGACACAGAAGAGTTGTTCTCATTGCTTTGATTTATATCACTCAAATCATTTACTGCCACTTCAATAAAAATGTTTAGTTGGCAGGCTGGTCAGCTTCTACACAGAAACTAAATATTTTACACATACATTTTATCAGTCCAATAATATGCTGTGGCCAGAAAGTAGAGACACTATATTTCTAGACAGTCATGCTAGTTAAAAGTCAATTTGTCTAGAGGGGATAAAGAGGGGAAGGACGTTGGATGTAAAAGGTAGAAGAGTGTCAGGAGAGGAATATTCCATTATTACATTTGTTTCTTAACTTGCTCCAGATTGCCTTGAGGGAAACGGGGCACAGTCTGTTAGCCCGGGCTCAAATGGTGGCATATCAATTCCCAGACAACAAAATCTCATCTCGGAGTTAATGAAATGCACCATGCCAACAATTGTCTAATCAAAACAAAATGCTTCTCTGTAGTGCAACATCATTAGAGTCCATCAGCTGAAGTAGGCTCCATGGTGTAATGGATCCCTAATGACGGTAGTTATCATCACCGGTGACCTCAGACCTTTGTGCATCAGACATCACTTCCCAGTCAGTTGCACTCTATATCTGTCTCATTCATTGCAAAGCTTTCTAAATAGCAAATTGCAATATAATAAATTGCTACTTGTCCCAACAGTTACACTCAATTTTCCCCACATCAAAGCTCTCATCTCAAGGCTGGATAACAGACATTAACCACTGGGAACGGCCGGCAAAGCTGCTGATAACTCATCCACACACACACTAGGGGGCAGCAGACACTGAGCCCTGGGGCGCTGATGCAAATGTTTGTGCAGATAAACTGATCCTTCCCCCGCCTACATGCTCCCCCTGGTTGATCTGCGGGTGACATCATGTGACCGTCTGGGCCTGCCCTTGCACCTGCAGGTGCTGTGACACTGGCAGTGCCTGTCCTCCTCGGAAAAGTCCTTAAAGACTCGCAAAACCTGGGTCCTTTCAGCTCTGGCGCCGTTGGCATGGCAACAGAACCTGGAGAAGACACAAGAGTCATTGACCAGAGGGCCCCAGAATATCAGATCAATGGTACTCTATTGCAACCTAGGCTTTAGCTGCCCACCTCCTGCTTGTAGGATGTGCAAGGTTAAGCTCCAACCCTGTGAGACACAAAACAGGGTAAAAGAGTCAGGGAAAGGATCAGCTCAATATTACAGCATGTGTTTTGCAAACAGGTCAGTGGTAAATAAGGACAGCAGAGCCAGATGTTGAATTTGCTGTAACAGTAGAGTGAGATCTGTGCCAGTGTCTTATGAAAAAGTAGCACACGGATCTAAATGGGGAGTATTTAACCTCACGTAACTAAAGCAGAGACCTTTTAAAATCTGATGATGCAAGTAGGCAAACATACGACACACACAGTCACACGTGAACTAATGCATGTCCACCAAATGTACACACATGTACACTTTCACAAGCATATGTTCACATGAGTGCACCTAAATAAACAAGTAACACTCCTGCTGTTTCACATAAACATATGTGTAAACAGAACTGCTTTGTTTGTGATAATTACAGTGACGAAGTGATGCGGAGGCTGTGTGGGCATGATTGCCTTGTACCTCAGTGTTAATGCAGTGTCCCACGAATCAGAGGGGTGAGAGAGTCAGCTCCTGTACAACTCCTACCTTTGTAGGAGTCTTTAAGAGACCCATTTTAATTGAGAGACTCACAACAAATGTACGTGTGTGACACCCACACACTGGCTATACTTTCATATTAAAAATCAGATTTCCTTTGGCGTTCTTTGCTTTCCATGCGCACCTGGTATTAACACCGGCTTCCAGATGTGCTGAGAGTTTCGAATCCATTCTCTTTCCAAGAATTCTTACATTTCCCTGCAAATGTATCACTGATTATGCAAATGGCCGATTCTATGTTCTAGCTATCAAACAATAAAAGTTCAGTGCACTAGCAGCCTGTCGAAAGGCTGCCCAGTAATCACAAATGGTCAATTTGCATCCACTTTGAATGATGTAACGAGGATTTGACTGCTCATTTACTGTGAAAACACAGCAATTATATCACAGATTCTTTGATTTCTTATTGGATTCATCTTGAATTAAAAATTATATTGTACATTTATATTTATTATTTTATAGAGTATAAATAGCAGTCTATATTACAGTCTGTAGATTGGTAGAACATTTATTTAACCATACATGCTCCAGATTTTGAAGTTACTAGACTGCTTTCAGGACTCACAATCAGTTTGCATCAGAAATAAAGTTACATTTTGAAGCTTTCCTCATCTGTAAATGCCTTTAAAATCCCAGTGTATATGAGCGTTTTTACTGCATGTGGACACACTGACGGTCAGAAGCCAATTAAAAGTAAGATTAGTTAACATTTTGGATTCATAAAACCCCTGAGCAGCTATCATGGGCTCTAGGAACTAAACCAATGGACCCTAATGGCCATTTTTAAAACACATGAGTAGCATTTTCCAGACTCAAAGCGCTATCTCAGCACCTCCTCCCAGTACACACTCAACTCCCAGTCAAGAGTGCATTTCAGTATTAGGCAGAATTTAGCCACCTCTTATGCACCACTTAATGAGCTCAGTGCTAAATTGCTACCAGAGCAATTACACACACATCAGTTCTATATTCCCTGACATGCTGCATCCACTATACACACATCAACAGTACAAATCCAGACAGGCCATTACATAAATCAAACTGCACATTTGTTGAAATCTGATCATGTTCATATATATAAAAAAAAAATCTTACCAGAGCACATAAAACACATATCAGTAGGCTTACAGCAGCAGAATTTCTCATTGATCAGCAGTTAGGTAGTATGATGTGAACGGCCGTCTTGGCAGAGGAGAAATTATAAAGCATTTTGTAACGGAAAAACTGCCTCCACACACCCAGAGGTCCATGTGCAGAAATGAGACATTGATCCATAATTGGAAGCACTCAGTCATGAAATCTAAAGACTAATTAAAGAAAGAGAGCTTTAATGGCACCCATTTACATATTCAGCACAGTGATTCAGTGCTGCTCGCCGACATACAGCCTGTGAGAGATGGAGGGTTGATCTGGGCTGACTTAGATCTCACAATGATAGACTAATGACAAGTGTCTGACACGTCTGACTGCATCAAGCGTGATGTTATTGTGGCTTTGCCGTCACTGACAGACACATCAGCTATGACAAACATGCAGATATGCTGCATCAAGGTCTTTTAATGACGGTTAATCAGGAATATGGTGTTGGCACAAATGGCAGTGAAGGTGGTGAAGTCATCGCTTAAGTGAGGAGCAGCTTCTGTGGATGTCTTTTCAGTGTGACCTCCACAGGCAAACGACAGCGTCTGCTGCCTCACTATCACCTGGAATTACTCCAACACATATGGATCTATATGTGAGTGTAAATGTGCATGTACACCCATGGATCTGTGCCAAGTGTTGAGGGTGCCTATGTGTGAAGGTTCAAGGTGGAAGAGGTGACATGTACAAAGTGTGGCATCTCATCTGGAGGCGTGAACATATCTGCCGGACCTGCTGTGTTGAGGTGCCCAGGGTCCAGCTTCTGATACCACTGTGGCCCACTGAGGTGTACACACCGCCTGATTACATGTCAGGGCTAGTAAGTCCTGCTAAACAGGCGCCGGGCTGCAGGAGAGGGGTGCCTTGGTGGCATCCTATACTTTTCCCTGCACGTTATCAGCTGGAAAGAGTTCCGCTTTCAACCTGTTAGGCTGGGAATGATAACAGAGGACAGCAAAAGATTGCTTGTCAGTGTTAGCACGCACAAGTGCTGCAGTGCAGACGAGAAGATGTGACTCGTACCTTTTCTGTTTGTCTTCTGCTTGATTGAATCTGCTTCTGAATGAAAGCAGAGCTGCCCAGTTGTGTTACAAGTTCTTCAACATTCCTTTCTTTGTGCATGCACAAGCCCCTTCCTGTGTTTTTTTTCCTGCAAATACTGCTTCTATACCTTTCTGTACAGCCCAGGGCTTGTTTTAATAGGCTCATTTAAATATTTCTCCTGTGCAGGTTAGAGAAATGAGACATTTCTTTAAGTGGAATAGGCTTCGGTATAAAAGCCAATCATCTTGAAGGCCAAGCTAAACTAAGGTTAATTGGAGCCAACTGCAGGCCAAGGTTCCTTTAGACTATTCAGTTAGATAAATCTGTGGGGAAGGAGCGTTTGAGAGAAATTTGAATGGCAATATTAAAGACAAGTGGAGCTTGTTCTCGCTGCTCTGTTGTTTATCAGAAGAGAGTGCTGATTGAGGGAAACCTTGTTCAATAGACACTACAAAGATGTAATTAGAAGAGAAACAACCAGTATGTTTGTCAGAATGCCTGTAGACAATTGCATGTTTACATCTCAACCCACTTTGCCTCCCTGCCTGAGTGCTACCTGCAGCGAACGCAACAACAATTTTGATCTAACCACAGGTCTAAACTGTGTGTGCTCAGAAAACATGAGGAAGTTTCTGCAGAGGGTACGGTCATACATTTATTTATGGGAGGAGAGCATGGGAAATAAATCCACGCTGTGCTTATTTGCGGCCTTTGTTTCACACGGAAGCATTTCAAAACAAAACCGAAAGCTCCTGATCTTTCACAGAGGGAGGATGTAAATGCAGAGAGGAGTTGGTCTGTCCCAATTGTGTAGTTAGCTAGACCACTGTTTACTAATGAGTTTAAAAAATCTACGTATTAAGTAATTTGTTAGATTTACTTTTTAAAGTAAGACACATACACAGTTGTCAAAATGAACTAAGTCATTATTTCTGTCATGTGCCAAAAGAAAAAAATGGTAACTTTAGATTACAGTCCCCAAATTACAGTGTAAATATTTTGTACATATGGTGTATTAATAAAATACTTACTGTTTACCTAGTGGGGGTTAAGGGAAGAAGTACAGGAAATAAGATGTAACAAATTTGCATTTAGGAGGGACCTAGACAAAACTTTACATTGAAAAAGGGGTGAACAGGTGACTACTTTATTGTACAGTCCACACTCTAATAAGGGAATAAATAAGGGAAAATGTTTTACATTTTTTGTCCTGATGGTCAGCCATTAACTCATATGGAATTACTCGTACACACTTAAAAAAAAGTTGAAAAAACAGAGAGAAAATCGAAATGTGATCGCTGTCCTATTCTTTATGCTGTCTTTTGTCCAATAAATTCCAATAAAGTTTGTGTTTGAGTGACAGTATACTGTATGTAATCGGCTGCTTTCTTGTGTCTTGTGTCTTGACAAGAAGACATGACAGGTCATGAAAGCTGTTTCTATCATAACATCAGTTTTGATTGTTAGATGGATCCAAAAACTACATCACTGTTCCCCATTGTTTTATCATCATTTTAAAAACATACACATTACTATTTTAAAGCTATAGCTATCAAGGACTGCCCTTCTTCCTGGCTTAGCCTAATGTTTTGCTCCCCAGTAACAATGATACACTGTGCACTGTAATTAATCAATAAGTACTTTATATTTAAAAACTTTTTACAATGTAATCTCCCAAAGTTATTTTTTGTAAGGATATCATAATTTTAAAGTAATTTAATACCATAAAGTTGTTACCCCGTTATTCCCTAAGCTGTTGTCTTGTTCACTTGTTCCTTTTGTCCTGGTAGTGTAGGTATGTTTGTAGGACGTTTAAATCAGTTTGTACATTCATGTATGTCCATGTTACAAACATTTTAAAGGTAAAAATTATCCAAAGGTTACTGCAACTAATCAGATGAATATGTCAGGTTGTTAGTTTGTTCCATTTTATTTAGGATGTCGGTAATCTTTTATAAACTAACACCAAAAAGAAAGCAACAAAACAAAAGTTGACTTGTTGTAGGTATGACTATTGACAATTAAATCTAAAACTGCTGCACAAGAAAACTGGAAAATTAAAAAATATATATACATATCTTGGCCTACAAAATAGTACTTTTACTTGTTATATTAAGTATTTAAAAAAAAAAGCAATTTAATTGTAAGTAACTACCAAAACAAAACAAAAAAAACCTCTGGTAATGCAACACTCCAAACACTGGTGGTCACAATCTAATCCTCCGGGGGATTAACCTCTAAGAGCAGGATATTCACTCATAAACCTTTATAAATCTGAAACACATGAACTCTCTGGTACACATGCAAACCTCAATCTGTCTCTCCTCTGCACATACACTATCTCCCACATGGTGCCGGCCACAAACAAATTCTGATGGACAGCATCCGCCATGCCGTGAACTGAGTGAATCTGAGCTACTATGCAATCAAACTGCTCCCTATGTCACTGACGAGCTATTTAGGTCACCATGTAAACCCAATGTGATGTATGAATACGTTTTACGCTTTGATAATGGTTACCTTCACAACGTCACGGCCACTTGGCGTAGATGTATACAATATAGATCAGATCTTCTCCATTGAGTGCTATTACTGTCTGGACTGAACTGGGAAAAAGTGCAATGAGGCACACTGGGACATTATTTCCCCATATTGTTTCCTTGGCAATGGAACAGAGGTGCAGCCTGAACAGTCAGATGTAATCTGGGCTGACTGCTGTAATCAGCTGATGTCCTGGGGAGACGCAGAATATGCCACATCTCTGCTCCGGTCCTGATAAAAGAAACCAAGCCACATCTGTTCTATTAAATACAATTTGAATGTTCCTTTCTCATCAACCTTACAATATGGCACCTAATAACACCCTCAGTGTTCACTCCGTCTTGATCAAAAAAGAGCTCAGTAAAAAAAGCTGTGACACGTCTGGGCTGTCACACACACGAGCATTGATCGCACATCATTTCTATTATTACGCGATGAACAAGAAAATAGAACAGTGTAGACAGTTTGGTATTGGTTAATACTGCCAATGAGGCTCCAGTGAGAGTGTTTACAGTAAATAGAGGCCAGTGGGAATAGGGCTGATTCATTATTAAGGGTGTTAGCATTAAGACTGTCAAGTTAACATTCCTGTTTGCCCCTAATGTAATTGGGCCGCTTCATTTCAGCCTTGATTTATGCAGCATTATAAAGCATTAAAGCCAAGAGGGTTTAACATACAATATTTAAAATCAAGTTTGAAATCAGAGAAATAGCACTGACCTGTTCATGTGCTGCACTGATTGTGAAAAGAACTGACTGTTTGGTTAATTTCTTTGTTCTTTGTTCATCTTAGGTCACCTTGTCATTCTTACTGTAACTAGACATTTTCACCTCTCTGGAGCTAGCAGCACAGGCACAAATGTCTCAGAGACCCTAAGATATCAGAGGAAGAATGATACATCCAGGTATGAATATGGTTAAAATTGTTCCAGGGCCTTGAGGACTGAAAAAGCTATCTTGGGTCCTTTGTTTCATTGCAGTTTTGCAGTAAATGTCACAAACTATAAATAATTATGTTCTTAAAGGTTCTCTAGACTTTGAAATTGAGATAAATTGTGAGGTCGCTGCCAAATCTCACCCGTTATTACATAGCTGTATGATTTCTTTCCCTCTGGGATCCTAACTATTCACACTGGCGAGATTTACAAGCCTGCTTTAGAGGAAAACCCATGTATCTTTATAGCGAAATTAATGTACGTTGGATTTAATTACATTAATCTGAACTCTATGCAGATTTGACTCTGACAATGTAAGACAGGCCACGATGAGGCTGTTTGAAGTTTGGATAATTAAAAAAGATATTAAAATATATATGTCCTCCCCAACCACCCCCTCCCCTTCCCACTTGGACCGGCTTTCTTGTGGAGTGGCTGTAATGAGTGGACTGCATGCTGTCCCTCTGCTGGGTGTGGTGTGGGGGATTAATGAAGTGGTGGCTCACAAGGGAGATCCATCTGCACCCAGACAGTCTTAATGAACTACCAAGGCCCAGACATGGCACTTTTACTGAGGGCTTCCAGCAGGACTGCTTTTGTTTTGAATGGGCTCGCCTTTAATGGTGACAAAGTGAACTTTTCAATCTACCAGAGTGCACTTCAGCCAATATCATGTGTACGCCACATAGCAATTTTGTCCCTTTCTATAGGGACTCATTTTGAATTCTTTGATGTACTGTAGCACCATGAAAACCTGTCAAAGAAAAGGTGCCATGTTCACTTCAAACTATGATGGAAGGTTAAAAAAATCTGCATATATATGTGGCTGTAAATGCCCGAGTCTGTCATCTCTCATCATGCAGGCTCATACCAAAAACAGGAAGTCAGTTTTA
Source organism: Macquaria ambigua (assembly GCA_008360985.2). Taxonomy (NCBI): domain Eukaryota; kingdom Metazoa; phylum Chordata; class Actinopteri; order Centrarchiformes; family Percichthyidae; genus Macquaria; species Macquaria ambigua. The sequence continues at coordinate 258,639 of VMKM01000002.1, read as the reverse complement.
TATATAAAAGGAAAACCATACTCTCGTAAATTTACAGTACATCACTTATTCATTAAGTATTTACAGCATGACAAACAGCATACAAGTAAATACAAACAAATAGAACAATAGGAACTAACTGTTCGATAAGCCCATCCCCCTTAGTTACTGTTGCACGGCACATATGAAGTTTGCAGTAGTAAAAGTGGCAGATTGACTACTTTTTGAAACAGTGGGTCACACAGAGGAAAACAAAAGCAGGCTTCTCATTTCTAGCCAAAAACCATGGATTTTGTCAGCTGAAATGACGACTGACGCTAGCTAGCGTAAGCTAACATTAAGACTAAACTCGGTGAGTTGGTTGAAAACTCAGTCCCCAGTTTATTCATTTTTAAATAAGAAGCCTATAAAAAGGTCTTAAATATGCACTTGACGGTTACATACATGATGTAATACTAAAAGCTATACGTTCCAGGCAAAAAGTCAGCCTCCAAACTCTTTACGTACAGAATTTTGTCCTCGAGCTTGACAGGCCTGTCGTGCTGTTGCGCTGTTCAGGGGCGGGGTTTAGTGAACAGTGAATTCATTTTAAATAAGAACTCCAACCTCATTAATGCATGTGTAGTCGGCAATAATCTATCAATCAATTACTCAGTCTTTAAAGTAATAACAATAACATTATTAGTATGAATTTGATGATGAGGGGTCATTTCAGCAAATTCCTGCTCTTACTGGAGGTCTTCATGAACTGAAAGTGTTTTGTCCAAAATCCTTTGTTATTCTGTCTGATTTGGCAATAAATGACTGCGGCTTTAAGGTACTGTGTGTGACCCAGCATGCAGTACAACTGGAGCAGATCCGGCTTTTCATTAAAACATCTCATGACAAACTCCTGGACAGCTATTAACTCATTATTGCATGCTCAATAGATTTCTTTCATTAATTTGAAAATAACTGACATCAGCTGTTTGGTGGCGTTTTCTTTAGGGTGAATAGGGCTCTGTCATTTTCAATCAAAAGCCCAACCTATCTTTACACTGTAGCACCCCTTGATATAATACTGTCACCTCAGTATTGCTTTTATAGGCTGGATGCTGCCAGTCAAGGAAAGTGTGCAGATTTGCATTACCATAGGAAAATTCCAATGTCTGCAGGGCTGAGATACAGATTCAAAATATGTCATACCTCTGAAATGAATGTTCTATAAGATGCATACTTGGAAAAATTCATATTGTTTTATGAAAACTGACAAATATGTCTATTATGTGTAGCTGTATAGCATATGATGTGTTAATTTGAAACTTTAGTGTAAGCAAGCAGAAAGAGTTGGCAAGTACAAAATGGCAATGTCTATTTATTTATTTTTTAAATGGGTATTTATAGCGAGTCGGGTGTGGCTGGAGCATCAGCTGTGAATGAGAAGAAAGGAATGGCTCAGCTGGCCTGGGTGAACAGCTTCAAGTGACTGACTGAACCTGCACATAGAGTACACCTGACCCAACACTGTGCTCTCATGCTTGCAGTGGGGCTGGGCTCCCATCAGTGGCACACATACACACAGGCTTCAATTAGCAGTCCCACAGACATTATTCAATGACACTTAAGTCCAGTCCACAATCCAAGGTCCAGTGGCGGTGCCAACGATCCATTTGTACCATGGATGACAGTCTGCGCTCCGATTCCATTCTTCAGTCCAAGTGCGTGTATGTCAAGATGAAAATTCAACCTCACTGCAATCATGAGAGCAGTTACTGATGACATGTGTATTTGCTGGTGTCATTAGCTCACTTACTAACAGCTGCTCACCCTGGGCAGCTGAGCCACTCTTACCCTTCCTTCCACAGATAGTTTGCTTTAGATGTGCAAACCATGCACATAAAGTACCATCTGAAATTCCAATATAAAAACTATTGATAGTTAGTTATATATAGTTTTTTAACTGATTGAAAAACTTGAGGATATTGAATGAAAGTCTGAGAATATGGAATGGACATGCGCCATGTCAAAATAATATTTATTTCATATATCAGATTAGATGACATACAGTGCAGATTATGTTCCCTGAAAACATTGTTTCTTGTCCACAAACTGGAGACTGGAGTTTACATGCGGTTAGGTTTAGGCTACAAGAATGCTTTGGGTTAGGTTATGGAAAGATCATGGTTTGGGTTAAATATTGAAAAAGGCAATTATCGACCACTAAGTCGACTATCTTTCCCTAACTTTAACAAAGTGCTGTGAATTGCCTATACATAACCTTAAAGACTCTAATCATGTTGTCACCAACTGATATTGTAGACATAATGAAAAAAAAAAACATAATCTGGGTGACGTACTTGCTATTGCCAATACATAGTTACATTTTCAGTTAGCATTTGCAAATTAGTATCATATAAACACTCAGTGACTCTCAATACTGCATCCACTGAGGAGTTGAAAGTGTATATCTTTAACAGCTAAAAGTAAATGATTTACTGGATTGTAAATCATTTTGGGATCATTTTCTGAAAAAAATGGACTATTATGGGAGTGTTATGTGACTATTATGTTGAGAAAAAGGTCCAAAGTAAACATCTGAAAGTTCTTGTTTTGTTTCTGCATGTCGCACTTTTTAAGTTTATATTTAAATTGGTTTAAAAACCATAATCACCATAATTTTAGTTTCTCAATGTTACCCCAGATTGTGACTGAGCTAAAAAAGGTGTAAAAACATGTTATATAGGTGTAACAGTTGCTAAGTGCCTGCCACTCATTGTCAGTCATGTTGAAACTGTGTAGGAAAACACACAACAGTTGCTCACAATCAGTAATTCACCCTTTTAAACTGCTTTGGTTTAGTTTCACAATCCCTTCTGCTTTCCATGCAAGCACCATGTTTCCTTGGCTGCATCCCCGTGGTTTAAGTGTCTCTGGCTGGGTATGACTGGTGATTGTGCGATCTGTTAAATCATAAACTGTACCCTACACAGCTATGTTCACAAAGTGTTTTTAATGATTTGTACTTTACGGAGGAGGGGCTCTTGAAGCAATGTCTGAAAGCTAGTGCAGAACTCATATTTGGATCAGTGGATCATCATGTTCATCCTGTTGTTAAAAAAAAAACTAAAATGCAAACAGGATTCGCATTTGTTTGACCTACAGTATTCAACCACCTCATCATCCTCCGATCCTCAAGGAAGCAGCAGAAAAGAAGAAAGCAGGCTGAATGACAGCTCAGCAGATGAGATAGCTATGTCTAATCCGCTTCTAAAAGAGCTTCATTTAAATGACTGGGAGCGGGGAGCACAAGACGAAAGAAAAATTGGAGCATTGTGTATTGTATAGCCATCACGGGGCGTCTTTGGTCTTCTCTGTGAAGTGATTTGACAGCTTTGGGGATTAAGGAGCAGTCCATCGTATATGGCCCAAACAGCAGGGATTAGACTAAATATGCTCACTCTTGTCTCTGGCTCCTTCACTTAGTAAATCATTAAAACATGATTTTACAACGGTAACAGAGCACATGTGTGTGGGAGGGAGAGAAAGTTAAGGTCATGAGACAGAGCAGAGAGAAAAACACCTAAAGGGGGAGAACAGCTCCAGAGGGAAGGTGGAGCCAGCTGCCAAGTGTTGCTGCTCACTGCTGCAGTTTGCTGAAAGCTCCTTTTTATGTTGTTCAAGATGCTGCAGCTCCGCTTACTGCCATGCACAGACATAATATATTACGTCCATGGGAACGTTACTGTTAAAGGCCAATAATTCAACTTGGACAAACTTGGCCAGCCCCCTCACATATTCAGGTTGGCAAGTAGTGTTTTGGAATTTTAAAACAAAATGTTATTCCACAAAAAAAAACATGCTTACTGTATTTCCCTTTCCAGGGAAACTGCTGACACCAGCCGCCAAACAGAACCAAAATGGCTTTCGGTATTCAAGCTTCTTGCTAAAATTATATAAAACCAACACTAAAATCAGACATATCAAATCTTATGTACTGTACGGCAACAACAAATCTAATAAAATAAATCATTTTCAGTTTGCAGTTATCACTCCTAATGTGCTTTTAGAGTCTTATTCAGTCATGATCACAAACTGCAGTAGCTACAGATATTCTGGCCATTATTTTTAAGTCAATAAAAAGAGGGCGGATGAGGCAGACACAAACAAAATGATCATCAACAGCATATTTTGCATCCCTGTATATTTGCAGGCAGCCGAAACCTTTCTATTTATAAGTCTGAGCTGTCAAAAGTTATTATACGAGTGAATGGAAGGTCTGAAAATGAGTTTCAGTGTGGAGGCGACTTTGAGTTCCTGGGGCAGCTCATGTTTGAAACCGACTGCTAGTAAAGTCAAATAAAGTTGTACTGTGTGTACTAAGAAGTGAAATTTTAAAAACCCATGTAATAACATGCCACTGAGATCTGAGTGTAACCATCAGCAACCGGCACATCTCGACTGAGCTGCTGGTGTCCCTGTAACTCTGCAGCATCATACAACAAATTACTGTACGAGATGTCTACTTAAAGAAACTCTTAACTAGCTGCTTCTGATCTGACTCATGGCCGTTCAAAGGCAGGCACAGTTATCTTCATTATCCGTCCTGTAGTTTGTAATTGTAGTTACACTATAATCATTCCTTGTAGTGATCCACTAATAGCAGCATGTCTAAACAAATCACTGGACCAGCGGATTCAAATTACACATGTTTCATAGACTCCTCTGCACTTAAATAACCCCTGCACAGCTTTGATTATAAAGTCGCAGTTGCGATGTCAAGTGTCCTGTTTTCTTAAGGGAGTGGTTTAGAATTTGCTAAGTAGAACGAAAGCTAAAGAGCAAATAAGTGGAGCTTTCCCCAACCCCAAATCTGCCTCTAATCCATAAAATTACACCTGTCACTAGAAAGTTAGATCTATTAAAACTACTTCCTGATCCGAGAAGGAAAAACTATTAAAACACACAAAGGCCTTCAATCAGCACTTAATTAACACAGCAACCTTTTCCCCAGTGCTGGCAATCACTTCCCTATCTGCCAGATTAGTTAAAGGACGTGAATACAGATAGGAAATGACCAAAACAACTTTGAGGCTATGGCAGTGGAGAAAATAAGTATGCAAATAAAAAGAGAGAGGGAGCGGGTGGAGAGAGAGAGAGAGAGACCGAGAGAGAGAGAGGAGGGATATCGCAATAGTCTATTAACTTTTCCCTCCCCTCAGTGGTCTCAACAGACATATCCCATGGCCTTTATGTCAAGTCAAGTGTATCATTTCAGCAGAGGAAACATCACTTAGATAACACTGTATGTTTCAGTGCCTGTGTATCTCTTGCAAAATGTACGACAGCCCTTTCTAAAATGATGGTAATGTAAAAAGACGGTACAAAAGCTTTAGGAGATTGAACCACTACTCAGTCAAAGTGATGGTGCTAAGTCAATAGCTGAGTACCACAAAGGTGAGAAAATGTAAAAGTTATATTAAAAAAGCATACATTTTTCAATGACAAAAGAACCACTTCTGCTGTGTTGACTTAATGTGAAGATAGTGGCCAGTAGGAGACTTAAGAAGTAGAACAGATGAATACATGAGTGTTCAATTGAAACATTGCAATTACATAAATTAAAGCTGCAATAATTCATGTTTTTATATTAATGGAAATAAACGACTTTGTGTAATGTGAAAGGGGTGACCAGTACTGATGAGCCCACAGACTATTATCACCCAGTTCTGTAGTTCCCCTAAACTGTGGGGAGACTTTTAGCATCTTTCAGCTCATTGTTTTGCTTTTACGGCCCGCAACTTCAAGGTTTTGCTTCTCGCTCACTGCTCTCATCAAACTCCTTTGCAGCAGCAGCAGCAGCAGGCAGCTGTTTTCGAAAAGCTCTGCTAAACCCACTATATGCTATCTGCCCAGCACCCAATTGCAGAGAGACAAAGTTGGCTAGCTGGTGAATATAGTGGAACATTTCGCAGCTAAAGTGAGTCTCAGATTTCCCTCAGGAGTTGCAAGAGACCAAAACAGAGCTAAAAGGGGAGTAATTATTGGACTTAAATAAATAAATAATTCGTAATGTTGCTCTGTGTCTGCTAGAGGTGTAAATAGGCAACAGTTTCATAGCATGTTCGCTATATCAACTTAGTAAGGTAATAATATGTCAGTGTTGTGTTTGCAGCTTGTTGCTCTGCCCCCAAGTGGCTAAAAAAATGAATTCATGTAGGTTTAACTTTAGTTCATTTGTACTGAGGAAGGGAAGGAAAGTCATGTAGATGTGCTTTTTACTCTGTAGACATAAAAACAGTGAACACAGTGTGGAAATGTAAAGCACACTAAGGAAAGGTAACCAATGGGTCAATCTTCCAAACCTTTGCTGATCGTAGGTGGACTCCTTCCTGCGGCAGTGGAGAGTCACCACTCGGTGGCCTTCACTCCTCACATCCTGGCTAACTATCCACTGAGTGGGGTTGCTGGGACGAGCCCCAAGAAACGTCACCCCTTCTTTCAACTTCACTCTGTGGAGAAAGAAAAGACATGTTTATGTTTAATGTATAAGGCTGAAGGATTCTCTTCTGTTACCAAGAAGATCCTCATTCCAGCGAGTCATTGGATGTATCCGGCTGATCCATGCATGGCAGCTGCGTCCAGACAGACAGTTTTTTTTTTTTGTCATTCTGTCTAGCAATACATTATCCAGATGGTTCACTGGACTGTCTTGTCTTCCCATGCTCCCAGCTGTTATCTTGGTTTTGATCACACAGTTTTTCTCTCCCAAGAGGACAAAAGGGTGTTTTAAACGTGTGTTATCTTATGTGCTCCACCAGTCAATCAAAACACAGCAAACACCTGCTATTTCAGTGTGCTGTTTGTACATGCTAAACAGGCTGATAGGTGTTGGGGTACATCTTTGCTAAAATATCACTAGTTTTGACTGCAAATAGAGCATTTCAAAATGAACTAATCAAAAGATAACTCTCTCTGACGCTGTGGGATCTGCCATGCATGGTGAATGTGCTGTTTGCCACGAAATGAGGGTACTGTATAAGTGGCATGTGACCATCCCATTATGCCACTCCTCTCCCTCCTTTAGCTCCCTCAGTAATAGATTCACTCTCGCGCAGTCTGAAAAGGACATTATGAAAAGGTTTCTTTGACTGAGGCAAAATTACAGCATCAATGTCCTTGGCTCAGTGTCCATGGGAAAAAAAACTGTAAATGAAAATCTCCCTTAAAGGTAATCCATATTGTAAAGTATATGCACTGTACAGAGAGGGATCCGAGGGGGAAAGTGTTGACATAAAATAGATTTAGACTAACATAACATGGAACATGTGTGATTTTGTCTGAGGGTGACAGTCCCACGATTGAAGAGAAGATTCAATTAGAAAAGAAGGTCCAATCACTTTTTATATCCAATGCATACCAGGTAGGCAGATGAGGCCAAAGATAGGACTTTGATTTCATCTTGAATTTGTTGCTGCACTCTAACATGCACTATGCGATTGCCTGTCTGTATGCCAATTAATATATCTGCCCTCTCCAGTCAAGCCTCTTTCTTTGATGTCTTATCATGTTGTGAAGGGGGTTATATAGAAAGTGAAAATGGGTAATATGACAGCTGGTATGCTTCCCCTCTCTATAGGAATGAAGATAATCACTACACCTAAGGGTCACTCTGAATGTGTGTGTGTGTGTGTGTGTGTTTGGGTGTGTAATCATGTTTTTGTGTTGCAGTGTTTCAAAGATGATTTGATGTCTTTTTGGCAGCTGCTTCCCTTTCTGTTGTGTGTGTGTGTGTGTGTGTGTGTGTGTGTGTGTGTGTGTGTGTGAATGAAGGTCTACAGACATTTATAGATTTTGCCACAACATCACGTTTAGTCTTATGCTGAGATCAGAATACACAATATTTTTGTCTTTTGAGATGAGATCTGTGTCAGTCTATGCGGTCATAGTCATAAATTCTTGCCACGACTTGGCTGAAAGACATACTGTACATATTTGACCATGACCAATCAAAGCTGGCCATCTTTCACAACTTGCTTGACATGAGTTGCACTGTAAGGTTACTGTTCCACCTGACAACACCAACAAATACTGGGTTTATGAATGAAAGCAAACCTTGAACTATTCATCATCATTCAGCTTCCGTCTTTTTCCTTCCCAGTCGGCAGAAAGAGGGTGAATATGTGGGTGAGCAATGTGTGCAGTGGGTGATATTGCATTAATTTGGTTTAATGCTCCTGACCAGAGGGTGATATAGGTTATAGGTTTACTGAAATTAAAACATCTATCCTCTTACACCCTCATGTTTGTATTTGTGTACTGTACGGGTGAACATAATGGAACACATCGAGAAGTTGTCAAACTGGGCAGGAGAGGGCAAAACAAATCTGACATGGTAGTTTTTTTGTCGGGGCGTCGTGAGGCAATCCAAATTCTGTGTCGGTTGTCTTCCACTATGACACGCTACTCGGGGAAAAATGAGCAACTGTCACACCCAATGGTCATTTTTGCCCCATGTCTGTCAGGTCGGGCCATTATCGAGCTATTTGCTACAGTAGTGTAAATAAACTGTTGGTTTGATTCCTTTAAGAATTAGACTACTGCAATAGGAGTACTATTACTGTAATATAGGCTACTGTAATTTAAATACAGTACTTGTTAAAGGGAACACCAGCAATTTTACACATGAGGGTAATTGTACTCGTCATGTGGAGTACTACTCAGCCTGCGTATAACAGTTGCATAATGTCTTCTGTGGCTCTGGAGGAGCTCCTTCAAGAAAAATAACCCTAGTGATGTCATCGGGGGTAAACTGAGACTACAAACTTTTAACAGGCAGCTTGCGTCACAAACTGGGCGTGGAGGTTAAAAGGTGTTGGCATTTACCAGGGAGGGACATTCTAATGAAAAGATACTGTTGATTGCATTATGGGAAATGTAGGATCCAGTGTTTGTTCTTTTATAACTTGGGTAGACTATTTTTGTTTAGTTTTTTCATTACTCCCACTGGTTATTATAACAATACAAATTATTAAAAAAATAAATAAATACATTGAAATAAAACAATATTAAAAAATAAATAACTGTTTTGCAAATTACATTACAGTGTTAACTTTGTTGTTTGTTGTTCTTATGTTTATTATCTGTTCTTTGAATAACTGGCCAAACAGGGATTGATTCCAACATCAAATATAGGCTACTGATTTTTTTCCCATTATAGTAGGATCAATAGCTCAAAATACAATGTAGCCACCACATTACTGTATATATTTGCAACCACAAAAGTCCCCAGTCTTCACACGCTATATTTATATTCCCGTTTATCCTCCTTTGACTGAAAAGAACCTGCTTGCTAAACTTAAACATATTGGAAAAGCTGGAAATCACCTTCACTTGTCTACTTTAGTTGAGACAGGTGGAGGAGAAGTGGCTACACCAAAAAGTAAATTACAACACTTCATCTAAACCTACTGCAAATCCTGAAATACACAAAACATCACAAAATAAAAGCTTACAGTGTCAATCCAAGGGTGGATTTTTCCCCCCACTAAATGGAAGATCCACTGTTTAAGCCAGTGAAAAGAAGTGCTGAGGAGGAACTTACTATCAGTGAGCATACAACTGTAACACAAAGAGCTCATGCACAGTCCTCCTCGGTCCCAACGGGAGCAGCGGGGTCTTGTATCTGGTTTCTTTACACTTCAGTGAACAGGATGTCTATCCCTGGTTTCCAGCGAGGCTTCAGAATGTTTCAAAACACAGTCGAGTCTCTGAGGGGAACCAGTCATTACTCCACAGACCATATCCGAGCTCACAGAGCAAGTGTTGGAGTATGGTTGAAATGTATTTTATTGACTTAATGGTCAATTTGGCCTTGTAACCAGCCAGTGTAGGAGTCTCTTGCAGGTTAAATAGCAGTGATCTAATACTAGTTACTATTAGATTCATGTTGTAACCTCGACCAGAGAATATATGCCTTTGAATAAGGCAGCTCCTAAAAATATAGCCAACTAAGCAATTCTCATATTTATTAAAACTAATGTTTACCAGAGTACATTTATTAAACTCCAAACATGACTTAACAAGACTGAAAGTCTACAGCTTTGCTAACAGATTTGTGAGGCTACTACTAAATGCGAATGTGCACATGCTCACAATCCAACATGTTCACAATGACAATGCTCACATGGTGATGTTTAGCAGGTATAATGCTTACTATGTTCACTGATGGGAGTGTCATTTGGCAGGTATTTTGTGACAAACCAAATTATTGGACAAATTGAAAATTTGACCTGATGATGGCGTCAGATGAAAAGTCAAATTATCCTGAGGGGGACATGAATGCCTGTACCAAATTTCATGGCAATCTATCCAATACTTGTTAAGACACTGCACACAAAACCTCATGGTGGCGCTAAAGTCAGGTGATCACCAGAGTCCGTAGGATTCATCCTCTGCAAACCATGTATGTCTGTACACAGTTTCATGGGCTTCCATCCAATCATTGTTTAGATATTTCATTCTGGATCAAAGTGGTGAACAGACCAACAGACCATCCGACAAAATGACATTGCCATCCCTAGAGCATGGCTAATAAAAAAGTGTGTTTTATGCTTCAGGTAGCTGTATCTTTTATATGTTTTCCTTAACCTTGCTGTCTTGTCTACACATTTAATACAACTAAACTATCACTCAGTTGTGTGGCATTCCAAGACACAAATAAAGAGTGAAGTCAAGGGCAAGCCAGACAACAATTGGGTAGAACTCTCATCAAAGTTTGACAAGCTGACACTCCCCCCTAAAATGGAGGAGGGAACACTTTATATCAATGCACCTGGGCTCTCCTCAGTCTCTGAATAGGTCTCCTGTGTAGCTGCTTCATCTGCGCCGTAGTAAGTCTGAGCCACACTGAGCTGAACGAAGAGAAGTGGATGCAGGTAGTACAGAGGCAATCAGAGAGCACAGAGTGGTCCACTCCGGATTCTTATGCCATTTCATGCCATTGTGACCCTTTCTTGGATATAAAAGTGAAGAAAATCATGCTGTAACTACTGTATATTCTATCCTCTCATTCTTTTTCTCTCTAAACTCTGTCTCTCTCTCTACCGCGCATCCTCCCTCAGACCTGATTGTATGCTTGGACTCCTCAGGGGCTCCCTTAATAAATAGTGATGAGATAAGTAGGAGAGCTACTCCTCAGCGGGGCAGTAAAAGAAATAAACATTTCCGGGGGAAATCCAATAAGGTCGAGGCTGGGCGACCCGGGCTGCACTCCAGTTACCTCTGTGGACTGCTTCCATCTGGCCCTGTTGGGCTGCTCGTGGCCCACATGCATCACAAGTTTTGGTGATCTATTCTGACTATTTCTCTCCACTGACTCCTCTGAGGACCATATGCATCCACAATCAGCAGTACCCTGAGGAAGCGTTTCCTGTTTTATTGTGCCATCCCGCCTACATAAACAGTGTGCAGGGAATGCAACAGCTCGGTGGGGAACGGGGAAAAGAGGGAAGCTGCAGTGTGGGGGAATGGCAGAGAGGCAGCAGGAGGACAGTACTTTGTGATGGTTTGTGGTTGACGGCTAATGGAACATTGTGAAGCACTGTGCTCATGTACGAGTCTGCTGCTTCATAGACCATAACTGCCGCAAGAGCAGACACTGGAATCAACACACACACACACACACACACACAGTGGCAAACAAAAAATAAATCAGGCCAAACGCCTACACTCCAATTCCGATGCGACATATCAAAACAGACTTATTTTATTTCTGCAATGTACAATAAGTCATGGAAACTTTTGCAAAGTCTTAAAAAATTCAAAAAAAGGATTTTTAATGCTTTTTACTGATGTGTTTGTGTGTGCATGTGTGTTTGAGAGTGTATGCAGGGAGCCATGTTTTAATACATTGTGGTATTATTGATGGCTTTACCCCACCAGCCCTCCCTCTTAGCTATTACACAGCATTGAGCAGTGAGCTGTTCCTGCTAGCGGCATGGCTCTAGGGATGGCAATGTCGGTCTGTCGGTCCACCACTTTGGTCCAGACTGAAGTATTTCGACAACTATTGGAAGGATTGCCATGAAATTTGGTACAGATTTCTGTTATGCCGGGAGGATGGATCCTAATCACCCTTGACTTTTTATCTAACACCACCAAAAGGTCAAAGTTTTCACCTATCCTGTGAAATATCTCAGCATCTACCAGATGGACTGGCACTACATTTTGTACAGATGTTAATGTGTCCAAATGACTTGGTGATGGTGACCCCCTGATGTTTCCTTCAGTTTATGGAGAACTTATTAAGGCAGCCTTATTAGCATGGACAGGGGTACACAGAAAGACATCAACGCAAGATTGGGGAAAGCCCAGGTTGCATTTATCCAACTCTGCAACGTCTGGAAATCCAAGTATTACAGCAACGTCAACTCTATCCTAATATGTGGTTCTGAATGTTGGCAAGAAACCAGAGCTTGATTGACACATTTCACATTGGATGTCTGAGAAGGCTATGTGGCATCTTCAAGATCGCAACCTTGGAATTATACAGAAAAATCAAAAGTGAGAACATCAGCACAGAAATAAGGCAGCGGTGACTGGGAGGCAGATCGCATCTCAAAGGTTGCGCTGAGGGAAAAGAAAACCCGGAAGAATTGGCTGGCGCAGAACTGTGACGGACGAGCTAGCCGAGATGAGCTTCAGCAAAACCAAGATGGTGAACATAGTAAACATTATACCTGGTTAGCATCCATATGTTAACAATGTCATTGTGAGCATGTTAGCATTTAGCTCAAAGAACTGCTGTGTTTAAGTACAGCTTCACAGAGCCGCTAGCATGGCTGTAGACTTTTAGTCTTGTTTCTTTTTATTTCCCTTTCAAAAAGAAAACGACAAGAAAGTAATCAAATACAGTCGGTAAGGCCATATGTGGGTAGAAATTTAGGTAGATAGAAAAACTGTGAGAAAGAAAAGGAGAAAAGGGGGTTAGGGAAGAGGCTGAGTGACTGAGTCGGTGTGTATGCAGGCACAGAGCGTGACTGTGCACTCTGCAGTCACTTAAATCAATGTGTTGTGCTGCTCATCTCGACCGTTCAACTGAGAAGGAAAACAGATGCTTCAGTGCTATAGGTTACAAGAGACCAAGATAAGCACCGTTTGTAGACGTACCGAGTTTAAATCATCATAAAATGTTAATAGGGCAACAACAGAGTGATTCAAAGGTAATGTACTAACACAACACTTTTGGGTTCCTTTATGAAAATAATAATAAATACAGTAATATAAGCATGAGGCGAGGATAGACCTTCACTGTCTGCTGGCTGTCAGCATGGTCTGGTAAACATAATATCCTCACTCTATTGGCCTCACATCAGCCTTTTCTCTTAGTATGAATTATTCATTTGCTTCCTCCTTTTAAACAACATAATGTCAACATGAATGATAAGAAAGCATTCAGGATTCCGTAAATATTAGCATTTATTACAGCATATAGACAGCCATATTTTACTTGTCACAACAGGGCGGTGTTAATAAGTGCCATGGCCTGCCAGAAGTGACTGTAAAATAAGAGTCTAAAACAATGCAATATATGTGACAATTATGTGCCTTTTGCTCATGTGTCAATGGGGGAGCCACTAAGTGCTGGTAACATGCTCTACCTACAGTAACAGTCATTTTGCCCACACAGCAGAGATTACAGAAGTACCCATTGTTATGGTGAGTGGCCATAAAAGGGAGGGGGAAAACATTTTGTATGGAGATCTGTTTGCCAATTACTCTATCTTTAGTGTAGACACGGTGCAAGCAACAAGGGGGAGCATCAAAAATCCCTTTTGAAGAATTCATATGATTGCTATCATGGAGCGCGGTTTTGTCGCAGAATGTGTCCACCTAATAGGATTTTCACAACATTTAAGAGCACAGCGCGAGGAGAAAAAGAGACAGAGAGAAATAGAAACAGTCGGTCAATAGTCGGATGTGAGATATTTTAAGACTTATAAAATATTTGCACAGCTTTTCCTCTCCTGTTTCATCAGATAAAGGGGTTTTCAATCAAACCAGGCTCAAATTTAATTCAACAAATTCAAGAATGTCTCTCTTTATTAATGCAACATGACTGACTGTAGTTAGTTAGTTTGAGGGTTTGTGAAATAGTTCTTCTAGCCTGTGAATTGCAGTATCATCCCTTGTTGGAGGATATTAAAGTGTACGTGAGAGGAGCTGATCTAGAGTGAGCAGGTAGTGGGGCTCAACAAAGGCTGCTGGAAAGTGTGTATTTCCACTCTTTCCTGCATGGGGGCAGGCAGGCAGCCGCAGGCTAATCTGCAGATGAACGTGTGTGTAGGTAAACACGAAGCCTTTCATTTTGAGCACAATAGCAAACGCTCTCAAAACTCACACAAGCCAAGAAAAAGCACAGAAAAATGTGCCGGTACACACACACACATTCAAATGTACACATGCGTATATGTACTCATGCATGTATGGCTTGCACATGCATGTAAACACACTCTCAAACAAACACAGAAACACACACTCATAGGAGCAGGTCTCTGTTAAGCTGTGACGAAGAGATAATGTCACAGTGTTGCCTTTGGCAGGAGAGATTAACCCGCACACTTTTTTCCCTTTTGCTCCTTTTCATTTCATTTCCAGTTTTGAGAAAATGGGGGGAATAAATAGTTGCGTGCCCAGAGGAAATGGATAGTAAATGGGAAACTATATTGAAGGCCCTGGCTCTGCTGCTCACACTGGTTGGTCAAAGGGTTTCATTATGTAAAGTGAAGATCCTAAATCAACAGGTTACCTCAGTTGATGTTGAGGAGAACCAAATTGTTTCAAATTGATCTGCATGGACAAATACCCATACCCACAGCTGTTATCATGCCTTCTCCTTGTCAGTGCTTAGTGAAAGGTGGTAGCAATTAAAAGGCATTAAAAAAATTGTATGCCCTCAGTTTCTAAGCTTGTCCCATCCAAACATCACTAAGTCATCTAAATGCTTTCAGAGCTTCAGTAGGTTACCGTACTGTAGTTACCTCATATGATTAAAAGGAGTTTGATAGATACAGATACAATATTCACGCACGAACTGCAGCAACAAACTGGTTGATGCAGTGAAAAGTTCTTTTTATTTTGTCTTACAGATTATATATTATTTCATATGGTCAAAGAGTGTTTATGTTGCAAGTGTTATTAAATGTTCCGCACTGTAAATGAACAGGCAACTGAGCAGTGAATTGAAAAACTTAAGAAAACAAGGAACAAAATGAGCAGGAATTTCACATTATAAAAAACATCTGTTTTGTCTTCACAATTGCACTAGAGGACAAAAGTTGGGAAAAATGCAGTTTCAGTCCCAAAGTTTTGCCTGAAATTAGAGTAGTTGGCAATTTATCTTCCTGGAGTATAAAAATGCTACCCGACTGAAACCAAAAAACATTCAGTCTTATTCCACCTGTAATATACCAATGCAATATGAATACAGCAGGCCTCCATCAATAGGGTGAATGGTGGTCGTAGAGCCGGTGATGGTTACTGACAAACAGAGGCTTGTATGCACTGACACACTGATGGAATGACTGCCATCATAACACAGAGCTCTGTCAGGTTAGGGAGGACAGGGTGGGTGCAGAGGGAACTGGATCCTTCAGGGATAACACTCAGTATTCATCATGGCGTTGGCTTCTTAACCTTCCCCAAGAGCCCAGGGTTATTTACACCAGCCAGTAGCTTCTTCTTTCACTCATCCCCTCATCCCACGCCCCGCCTCCCATGTCTCCCCTTCCCAAGGGGGTACGGGAGTTGGTAAAAGATAAGCTTTGTGTCGTGGCAGAGGCAACTGACACCGCTTCAACAACATGAGGATTTAGCCGGCAAACAGAGAACTAATGCCCTGTACGTGCGGGGGATCTCTGATACACACCCGCACCCATCTGCTCCTGTATACCTAAACATGAATGGGAAGGCACGCGTTTGCACACACTATGAATACACTCATGCTTGTGCAGACACATTCACAGAGTGAAATAAGCATAACAGAAGCACCCAGGAGTTCACACAGAGACAAGCGGGTACACGCACACACACACACACACACACACACACACACACACACACACACACACACAATGAGGTAATGAACAGCCTGCCGCAGTAAACGGCTCCCGGCATGGCTTACTCTAATGCTCACAAAATTGCTTTTAATTGGTGGAAGAGAATAAATCAATGCAAACCATGTTTAGAATACTGGCAAAGAGGAGGAGGAGAGGAAAGAGGGCAAAAAAATGAGGAGAGGAACAAAGGCTGGCGTGTGCAGATCATCAGATGAGGCTGCTCTATATGAAAAATGTTACAGCACTGTGTTGTTGACGATTTTTCCCCTCTCTAGCCTTATAGACTGGTGTTACAAGTGAAGTGCAACTTTTCATAGAGCAAGCAGACTCTAGCTCTGAGCAGACTGCAGGGCGATATCTCCACACAGTGAGTCAGTAAGCCTGATAAGTAGTGGAGAATCCTCAGAGAGGCAAGAGGCCCCCGGGCGCCCCGCGTCTCGGCCCCCCTCGCCCACAGCTGCTTTGATGAAAATTAGCTGTCAGTCTATGGCACTCATCTGATCGACACAACTTCATCCGCAGCTCACTGACCTTTACTGAGAGAGCAGGGGAAGGACGGCCGCCCACCTCGCGCAGAGATCAACACACGGAGAGCTATAAAACAATAACAACCTCAGAAGCTCAATGAGATGACACAGCAAAGAGTCTGACTTCTCACAGAAAGACAAGACTGCAGCCGGGAGGGCTGAGGTGTACAAAAGGATGTAGTTATGTGTGTATGGTGCATGTGAGTGGAGCAGAGTGTGTGAGTCTGTGTTGCAGTAACAAAAAGCAGTGGTTAAGAACATCAAATGGCTTGAGGGAGATAAAAGCCCAAACCACAGGCAAGAGGGACAGTGCTTTCGGCAAAGACGAATCAACTTGAATCCAAGAAATAGATTATAATCTCCTGTATGTTACCGTCTCGTTACCAGATGCTCACAAAATGAAAATTGCACCTTTTCTCTTCAGTTACTCCGAAGGAGTTGATATGCCTTAAAATATTCAATTTGCAGGCTCACCAGGTAAAATCCATTAAAGCCAGCCAGTAATGTCAATTGAATTAGGGCTGCTTCGTATAAAGCATGGATTCCCTGTTCCTTCAGCTGAGTGGCTCTGCTGGCACCTTGTTTGTAACCACAAGGCAAATGGGATTAGAAGGAGACACCGGCCGCTAATGTAACGACACAACTTTTCAAATCATGCAAAACCACAGAGAGCCACTAACGGCCTAATATAGCACAGAGAGACAGCATTGCAGTCTATTAAAGACTCAATTCCTATCTGCAAAATTGGCATCTAAATTGCTGAAACTCTGTCATCCAACTGGTACTTGTTTACGTAGTGAATTAGGTGAGTTAAGGACACTCTCTTCACCTAGAAATTAACTGTGTGAGCGCAAGGCTACTACATGGGTTTTGTTGTAAAGTTTGTTTGCATCTGTATGGTTTGTAGAGATTGGACTATGATAAGTCTTATGTATCTCTATTTATCTATCTATACAACTTCATTTACAAAAAAAAAAAGAAAAGTGTAAAGATAATTGAGCAAGTTCATTTTTGACCCTGGAGTCATTTAACAAAATAATCTTACAGTAAAGCATCGTCTGCTGTTCGGTGCTTGACAGGTAGCATACAGTGGGTTTAACAAACGCTTTTTGCCTGCTGCAGCTGGAAATGATGCTGATGAGAGCCATGAGACTGAACCAAAACAGTAGTTGCGGCACATAAAACCAAAACAAGAAGCCATAACGCTCTGTAGACCTGAGAGAAACTGTAGTCGGGTAATGATTCTCAGTGGGTTCGTCAGTATAAGCAACCACTTTTACATTACATGTAGTCATTTGATCCATTGTTTATATAAAAATATTGATCAGTGCAGCTTTAACTCACTGTCCATTTATTCTTTATTTTTTTTCTGAAGATCTGAATTGCATTTCATGGTCTTCATCGAAGGATGATTGCTCAGTTGTCATGGAGATGGCTCAGTTGTCATGACTGTGACTGTGGCTAGTATCTTGAGTTAAGACTATTTTATTTATAGAAGTGTAGCTGTATTCGTAGAAGTGAGGGAAAATATCTGAGCAAAAGAAACACTGACTGGCCATAAGTGACCTTGAAATTAGTGAAATAATTTCCCTTGACTCTGTCACTTTTTTCACTGAGGATGAAGTCTGTGACTGCATTACTAACAGCACCATGGCTACATCAGGGACACCAATATCATCATAAAGACTAATATTACCTGACATGATAAAATGTCACTAGTGCCAGCTGCTTATAAAAAACTGCTGATGGACGGCATGACAGCTCCTCAAAAGTGAAGCCAAAACATCTCGATCGCCCCCTGGTGGCTGGCTGCAGTATAGGTCATAAACTCCACCCCCTCCATGTTAGCGGCTGGGACATGGGCCAAACTGAAAAATCAAAGTACACGTCAAATACATTTTTCCCAAAGATGGTTTCTGTCATTTTAGGTAGTTCTTATCACACTGATGTTTGTTCAAGTGTTCATTTTTCTGATCAGTTTGGTTTGAATTAGTTATTTGATGCTATAAAAACGGGGTGTCACGTCATGATTGACAACTGTGAGTGTACTCGCGATTGGCTCAGGTGGCTGTATAGGCGGGAACTCGATCACTACTGCGCAGACTCTGGCTCCAAATGACGTCACCAGCGCAAGACGGCAGCTCCCGTAACCGGGGTATTGTGGCTTCATTTTTTACAATGGGAGGAAGTGGAGACGCGTCGTCCATCTCCACCACAGCTGCCTGGAAACATATTTAATCACTCTGCTCCTCATGGAGGACAATTCTTACCTAATGCCAGAATTACAGTGGGGCGTGCTGACCCCTATTATATGACCTAAAGGTCTTCTGCAGAGTTAATTATCACCACAGCTGGCGGTGCCCTTGGTCTGTGCACTTCACAATGCATTACTCAACCGTGATTGACAGGTGACACAGCCTATGATAGGCCTGGTGACACTGTACTGAAGTGGGCAGCGGAAGTTGTGTCCTTGTCCTGTATATGTGGTCAGAGATCTTAGGACAGATGATAGACTCACCTGTCAGAGCAGCAGCCCCAGAGCTCTTAGGGCACAAGGCTCTTTCCCATCCCACCAGGGACAAGACTTGTCCTTCAGGTTTCTAACACACACCTTTACACACAAACACACAAACTGATACTGCAGTGCGATCGTAAGGAGAGGAGAGGAAAGAGGAAGAAGAGGAAAAAGAGGAAGAGACAGACTTAGACCAGACTTAGGACAGCAGCAGCCTGAAACACATTGTCTTTTCAGGGAGGTACATGGGCTTCTCTTTTACTACAAGATTAGATGCTTGCTGCAAGGCATGGAACATGTAGGAAAACACTGACTGAAATGACAGACATCTTGACAGATGACAGTAGAGTACATCAAGTACTGGTCTCATCAGCTTTGCTTCCAGATGCAACAGGCAGCTGTTTTCAGTAAAAACGCTCTCAAAAACCCATTGTGTGCCGAGCAACAAGAGACATATACTTCTGCCAAGAGTTGGTGGAGACGAATTATTGGACTTACATTCATAAGGTGACCAAAAACATCAATTCAAATAAATGTTAATGTTGCTCCATGTCTGCTGGATGTGTAAATAAGCAACTGTTTGCTTACAGCTTCGCTATATCAACCTTTTAAGGTAATAGTATGTCAATATTGTGTTAGCTTGTTTCCGCTGCCCTCAAGTGGCAAAAAAAATCAGCTATTGCAGATCTAAGTAAATTAAATATCAACACAACCCACAATTAAAGCCCTGGTCACGACAGTAAATGACACAGTGAAGTTAATCCGTGTGTGCTTGAAGCTTGGTGAGGCAGTTACTCTCTCCAGGCTAGCTTTGCTAACGAGACAATAAGATCACACAGTTTATTTAAGAAACCTATGCCATGGAATCCTGTCTCATAACTGTCTGCAAACCAGGGCTCTGCTGTGGAGCAGTTTATACTCCGGCAGAGGAGGGATAAAAAAATGCAATGGTGCAACACAGCTAATAGGCTAACTAGCTTTCTCTGTTTTGGACTCTCCTGCTCTTCATTCGCTCAGAGGTCAGCACTGTCAAAATGGTTTGCTGTTGGTCACAGTGCGAATTCAAAGGTTAAACTTCACTAAAGTTAAACAAAAGATTTGCACAAATTTACTTATATTGTAGCAATTCCATTAAAATGAAAGATTTTTGCCACAAAACTTCGCTGTTGTAAAGGCTGGTGTGGCCTTAAGACTGATAACATGTAAATGTATATAGCATGAAATTATACTTTTTAAAACCCCAAAAAGAGATGCAAGTCAGCATTTTACAGTCAATATAAGGTCAACTGTTTTTGGCAAAGTACAACCACCATGGGCTACTATTTGTCCCTTTCTTGACCAGACAAGCTCATTTGTATACAGACTACAATATGCTTCATGAATAATTCAATGCCTTTACTGATGCAACAATAAAGACAGGATCTATATGTATGTATGACGTCACAGAGGGCAGAGAGAGGTGGAGCTGAACAACAAAATAAACTAACCTACACCATCCCCATCAACATACACCTGCACAAACACACAAACATGAGAAGATATCCAGCTCCAAAGAAACAAACCAAACCTACTGCCAGCACATCTGACATTATTATTACAGACAGCTCCTCACATGTAGCCTACATCTCAGGGTGTCGCGCTCTCTTCCCTCGTCATCAGTCTCCTGCCATACTGTATGTAGCAGGAGCAGTTAATGCACGTGGTAGTCGCCAATGTCTTTAGTAAGTGGATGTCATGTTCTATATGGATTAAGGATGCACATTAACTGATTCTCATTTCATGGCTAGTTATTTCATTGACAGGAGTGTGTTAAGAAAGAGGCTGATTTATGACCATCTGCCTCTGATGACTCGGTGTCATGATGGGGCTGAGGAGACAAAAAGGGAAGGCAAGAAAAGGAAAGGGGAGAGGAAAACAAGTGTTGAGTTCCTGTTTTCTTCTGGCTGTTTCTTTGTTCTTCTTTATTTATCCACGCCCTCTTAATTGTTCCTCCTGACCTCTTTCTCTCCGACATTCAATTGTCATTTCCACTGTCTGTAAGCAACCTTGCGCCAATCCATTGAAGAAATACACACACAAGAACACCCACAAAGACACACACGTACACACACACTGTTGCCATTCACTGTTAAGTGCGCATTATTTGCAGTATGCTTCATTTCACCTTAGCTAAGGCTGTTTGCTCTGCATACACTGCGAGTTAATGAGACTGTGACAATTAATACCACTTGTTTACAAAGTGCCGATGTTGTTGCTGCTGAAATATCTGTGATGAAATTCATTACAGTGGCAACAGGGAACTCTACAAAGTAGGAGAGGTTTTTTTAGGGATTTTGTGTCCTTCTTGGTACAGTGGCAAACCCCACTGCACCACAGTTGAAGGAAAGGCCACAGAAGAGACTTTTCTCTTGGGAACAGATCTGATTCTATCAGTACATTTGCAATGAGCAAACATGTCTCTGTTTGATACAAGCCTAATAAATGCAGCAGATCCACATTACAAACTTTATAGTTGCAAGACAGCGACCTGCCCTTCTTGTATGATATCTAAAGGTGGCAAGGTGCCCTGCATAATGCTCATGTGGTATTACGAAAGAGTGTGACATGAATACACTATCAACCGCCTGCCTTTTAGAGACTTGCTTTGTTTGAGTTTTATTCAAGGTGTAAAAATGGGGCTTGAAATCCCACAATGTTTACACAGAATATCTATCTCTGCTATCTGTCTGCAGCAAGGAAACAGCACAGCTCAAGGTTTTTCCCAAGCTGCCATCATCTTAAAACACGTACAACAGACGTGCATACAATGTCAGGGCCTCAAACATTAGAGACCCTATAGCGAGCTGCTTGTAACCGTGTTGGTCTGCACACTTTGCAGTGAGAGAGGAGTGCTGCAGTTTGTGCAAAAAGATATTGTGGCATTTTACCAAGGCTCAGGAGGATGGATATAGCTGACACTCGCGTCCTCTGCTCAGCAGCAAGGAGATGGGGACGTCACACAGTAAATTGCCGACAGAACAGGAGAGCTGAATCCTGTGAAATTTGCATTTTAACAGCTACAGTATACAAAAGTGTCAAGAGCCACTGCCATACAAGATGATACACTGAAAACCAGTAGGGTGAGGGAGAGAAAATGTGAAGGGAGTCTGACTCTGGTGAAAACCGGTGGGCGGCGGAAATCACATGAGGAAACATATCACAGAAGTTTTTACTGTATACGTTGGCAATTTTACAGCCACTACGCCAAACTGTCCCCTCTTTCTTTAACAGCTATAAAGGATTAAGACTACAGAAAAACCACTGCATGGGTACAAATGGTTAAATATATAGGGCCAAAAGCACATTATAGCTTTTAGGCTTTAGGTGGGCAAAGTTTTCTTTCTTTTTCCTAAATCCTGAGTCATTCTTGCTTGTGCACAAAGCTGAAAGTGTTTGGCACACTGAAGGTTCTTTCAATGCCCATTCACTAAAATTACAAAGGGTTAAATGTTGTGTTGTGCAGTTTTAATCAGGGTTTTATCCAGACTGCCAATTTAAATTGTTTCACTGTGATGATTTAGCCTATTCAAGGTATCAAAGGGGAGACAAATAATCAACCTGCGAGTCCAATTATTTTCGGTAGACACTCATTGTTTTTATTTCCTAGTTGCAGACTTTTTGAGACATGCCATGCCACCTGTCGAATGTGAAAAATGTTTTGATTTTCTGACTGGATGAAGAAGCAGCTGGGACTGTTCATCCAAAATAAACAGACTTGATTGCAGGCCAAAGAGGCTGATGATCAGTAAGCATACATTATATTTTTAGGAGATAAAAATACCCATTAGGTGAAGTAGGTAAAGGTCACTGTAATCTCACCTGGCCAATATACAAAATCATCACATTTATAATTACTGGATTGACTACAGAGTACCAAAGACGCAGTATTCTGCCACTATAGGCCTACTGATATACAAAAACACACACACAAATACTGCCTAAACTAACTAATGCAGGTATAAAGCCCCTCTACCACGCACCGCTGCCCTGCTGAGGAAGGCTAGAAGTGAATAGAAAAGGCATTCCACTTCCATCGCCCCCCTGCAGTGGGTCAGACATGAGAGCAACTTAAAAGCTGGGGTATGTTCATGAATGTGAAAATGTTTTTGTAGTTGAACAATATGTTCCCCCCCAACAGTCTTTGAAATCTGTTTGCTCTGGTTTGGTGGGTGGGTGTCATTGGTGAAAACCAATACATCAGTTATGAAAACACCTTTCCCTTCACTGTTCTATTAGATTTAGTAATAAGGCCACAGAACTGCAGTTATATATACACTTCTTCATATATCTGAGCCTAGCTTAACTGATCAGTCTTTGTTGAGAATACTAATTTAGTTGTTCGTATAGAACAAATAATGTATAAACACCTTATAATGAAACCCAATAAAACAACATCACAAACCACAGCCTCGGAAAGTTCAGTCAACGTTCAACAATTAAATATTTAAAGTTTCACAAAGCTCGTATATTAACACTTTAACATTAAGAAGCACCATTTATAACACACTATAATGTAGTTGTAAGTAGTTAAGTTTATTCATTACATTATTAATGCACAGTATTTGTCTCCTATGAAGACATACTTTATATTATTACAACTGTGTTTTACTATATTGTCATTCATTATCTGTTTATACACCAGCCTCCGCTTACAGGTGTCCACAGGAGGAGGTATACATTGACAAATATATTTATAAACACTTATATCTGCTTACAGCTACATTATAGTGTGCTATAAACCACATATTAAATGTTTATATAGTGCTTATAAATGCAAAATTGGTGCCGATAGTATTTATTACAAGACTGTTGGACCTGAATTGCATTATAATATACAGGGTTTTCCAACTTCCTGTTCACTCAACACAGAATAGTTTCAGTTTTTTTCTACCGTCACTATCAAAATAACAAACAACAAAGCCCCTCTCATGCTGCATGCAGTACGTGAAAGAAACAGCAGCATGCCCGTGAATGCACATTTATCATGGCAGTAGGGGAAACAATAATTTGTCAGCAGAGACAAAGAAACAATTGAATCTGTTCCCCAATCAGGCAGGATTTATTCTGAAGCATATTGGTACCTGGCACAAACAGAAAATTACAATCAACCAATTGAAAATGTTCTGCAATGCTCTACAGTGAAGTAATTCAAATGAAGATGAAGATGATATTTTATCAATAATTTTAGTATGCGCACTGCCAAGCACCCTTCTCTTAAATGCTCGGGCAGTAGAATGCTTTCGTTTCTCATCCATCTAGTCCACATACTAACTGCATTTTACACTCAGCTCATTTTGTCCAGATCTAGGCTTTTAATGACTTTATTTTATTCACACTGGTGCAGTAAACACTAATCTTCAGGGATACATTTTCTAATTACTGTTATTCAATCTAAGGACCATTTTGCCTGGAGACTTTTGATGATTTGCCATGGTAAAGGACACCTAGTAGAGAGGTGATCAAAGAAAATCCATAATCTCTTTTCTTTGCCCTCAAGGTGACATCTGTTTTAAAAGAACTCTAATCTGAGCTGATATAAAAGGACTTTCAAAAGCCATTTCACTGGCTTTTGTTGCATGTGTGTGTACTCTGTGTGTGTGTGTGTGTGTACTCTGTGTGTGTGTGTGTGTGTACTCTGTGTGTGTGTGTGTGTGTGTGTGTGTGTGTGTGTGCGTGCGTAAGAACTTCCCCTGGTGTCCTCTGTCCCACAGAGAAAAAGCAGAGCCAATGATTATGGTGAAAAGGTTCCTCCGAAGCCTCCATGCTGGAAGAAAAACAGCTGAACCTTCACCCTGCTTTATGAATACTATTATGTCTTTCATATTGACAATGAGACAAAATGCTCTAATTTAGTTACGTAAGCTTCAATGTGAATCATGATGCTAACCCATTCTTTGCTTTCTCTGGTACTTTCAGTCATTTTAGCCTCTTTCATCCTTTCTGGTGTTGCATAATAAAATACGTGCACTTCATTAATATTTTGAACATTTTAATTAGATCAGAAGATGTACCTTGAATGCTTGTTGGAGTGGACTTATTGTCAGCTTGGTCACTTTTAGTCTGAGCATTGGCCTGAGGTATCATCCTGACCCAAACAGACAGGCTCCTCTCTGCCTCAATCTGTGGATGAGAAACACTAAATGCTCCCAATGGCATGCAGTAGCCACATCCCTGTCCCCGTCCCTGTTTCTGTCCCTGTCCCTGTTTCTGTCCCCGTCCCTGTTTCTGTCCCTGTCCCTGTTCCTGTCCCTGTCCCTGTCTCCAGCCAGCTGGCACCCCCCCTCCCTCCTGCCTGCTCCCTTGCCCCCCCTCCCACCAGTGTGGGACAGCTATCTCCCAGTATCAGCTGGAAATGTGATGGATGACAGGTGGAGGGAGAAAGAACAGGGCTCCTCAGAGCCCGTCAGGCTCGCTCCCACTACCCATTAGTCTTCCATTTAGCCCAGCGCTGGGCCAGCCACCCTGATCACACACACACTTGAATTTTCTGGTCAATGATGAATCCCTAACCTTCCTGCTGCAGGATGGGCCCACAGGCTCCTTTCACAGGAGACACAGAGGCCACCATGGTTCACCTCTTTCAGTCTTTAGCCACTCAGACCAACCACTTTGCTCCGCTTCCCCTTCCCCACTGTCAGATAGTGCCTAATGCTACAAGAGGAGCTGTCATATTCTCAATGCCTGTCTATGGCAGATATGTACTGCAGAGGACAGGACTCCTCTCTGCAGGAAAGGCACATACTGTAGAGTGCATTGTAAAAAAAAAAAAAAAAGCCAAACCGCAGTGAAATAAAAGAGCAATTTTAAATTTTTAACTTGACAGTGAGAAACTCAGGGTCAGCTGTTTTAGTATGTTGTTTTCTTTTGCTTTGGTGCCGACGGGCTTGTCAGAGAGTCGTTGCTGTGCACCCACACATCTCTTCACAGATCTGCTGGAATTGTAATTCTGCAGCCTCTTGGGTAAACCGTAGGTTCATTGATCAGGCCTGAGAGATCAAGGAGGGAGTGACAGGCAGAAAAGATCACAGGGGGCCTTCTGAGAATTGATTGGTGGTGCCGATCAGCCCCTTCTGCAGCCTTAACAAGGTCCAGACCTCTGACATCTGCCCTGGAAAAACTCATGTTGAACACAGAAACATTGACATCGAAGGCACCGAATGAACAAATAAAGGTTGTGACCTTTGGAAATGCCAGACAGTTGAATAGCGTAACCAGATTTGGAAGTGCATGCAAAATGCCAGAGTTCGGCATCTGAGTGGTCAAATCCCGAAGTGTTGGGGTGAGAGTGAGACAAGCTGGAAATATTGAGCAGAATGTACCTCCAGTGGACTGAAAAACGAAAAGAATAATGTTGTTTGATTTGTAGGCAGAGCGCATGTTAGCATTATCAAGATATGAGTCAGTCAAGGTGAGATACAAAACCTCCATCAAATCGGTCATTGTAACAAGAAGTCCAAGCCAAATATTACATTATCCCACCACAACTTCCTGGTATAAAATCTAATCTTTAAGTCATTTCACGTTCGATCTCCATATTCTTTTTACGAGAACAGGGTCTCCTCAGGTTAATAATAGTTTCTTCCAAAGATTATTACAGGAAGAACAGGATAAAATGTAAATAAGAGAGCTTGCATTTTGATAATGCAGAGCTCTGCTCCATTTCCATCTAGGGACCGACTGAAAGTGGAAGTGGTTTATCAATATAGTATACTTAACAAAATAGAAATGGATATATTTAACACACATACACACATAGTTTCACACAAAGATATTGAGAAAATATGCATTTTCGCTAGACGTATTTCACTTTGCACATTTTCTCATTCAATGTGTTTAAGTGCTTTTCCATATAGAATCCCATAAGGACACGGCATGTTGCCACTGGAGACATATACCCAGCATGATGCTATCTATAGGCCCTTACCGACAAGCGCTTCGCGCCATACATGCACTGGCAACCTAACACGTTGGGCTCATGTTTGAAACGGTCATGTTTTTTTTTCTTTTGTGTGTATGTTTTTGTTGTTATTTCTTGCGATGCAGTGGAAGGTTGAAAATCCAGCTTTACCCAGGAACTGTAGTGGCTTGGGTGCAGACAGGCTGCATAATTCTATATTCAAAATCTAATAAATGATATACTTCGTGAGAAACTTTGCAGGGAATATTACAGGGTGCTTACTTCTGGAGTTAGCGAAGCCTGGGCAAGACTCCCCCCAGCTATAGATGGTCAGCAATCAAGCTGTGAAAATAAACAGTTTTTCATTTTAATCACTGAGGCAGCCTGTGTGAGTGCTCTTCTTCCTTGATGACATTATTGCTCAAGTCACCGCTGTTCTCCAGCAGCGCTGCCATTGTTTTGAGGAGGGGAAAAAAAGGTTTGTAGATTTCCTTTATCATGCAGGTGTTGTGCGGCTCTATCAGCAGCAGCCCTGTCATGTTTTAACAGAGTCAGCATGGAGCTTTCCATAATGGAGACCTATGTTTGAAAGCCAAAAAGACATTTTGTTTTTTTTTCACAAAAGGTGTTTTGACAGAAGTAAACACAATAGAACATATAGACACTGAGACAAGTAAAACAATATAGGAAATACACAGCCCAACGGGGAGAAGGGCTTGTGTGTTTAGTTGCATCAATACAACAGTACAGGGGAGGATGGACTGTATTGGAGTGTAATGAGTAATGTAAATCCATAGGCTACTGTGTTAGCACACAGAGCACTGTGATAAAAAACAGAAAATAGATAGCACCAATAAAAGCTGCATGTGGTATGAATCCTAGAAGAAAAATGTAGGTTAATTTATTAATGTATTAATTTCACAGTGTGCTCAAGTCCACGACTTTTTCATTTAATGCCATTCTCCTACACACCTTTCATTAGTTCATATTCTAATTCTATTAATCCATACTGTGTCAGGAAGCTTCCCTTCTTTCTAATAGGGCAGGTCGAATTGTTTTTTCTACCTTCATAGTATCATAGTTAGCAGAAGTAAATGGCACTGTGCACCCCCTCGCAGTGTCGGTCAACATAGCGTATTTAGCACAATACCATACAAGAGTTGACTTTTCAAATGTGTTAATTATTTTGAATGATAAAAGATAAAAGTCTTGATTCTTAAATACATTTGTTTTCCTCAGTCCTAATATTTGGAACACATAACATTTGGAACAAATAGATAATCATTAGGAAGTCTGCCAGAAAGATGTGTACTGTACTGTACCTGATGAATACTCTCTAGACTCTGTTGTCTTAAATGAATGTATTTATTACAGTACTGGCGCGAGGAAGCAGAATCCACACATCAAATACAACTTGGTGTCAGCTTCACAACAACTATTCCACTATAGATATACCCATGGAACAAGGTCATAAAGAGGGGCGTGTATGGTTCTTCTTAGCTATCTTGTCTTCTTCTCTAACCACCAAAATCCAGTCAGAGCCAGTTACCAACAAGCATATCTCAGGAAATTGAGACACCCCAAGGTCTTCTAATCTTTACAACTGTCTGTACCGTCTCTCAGGTCAATGGCCGCAATACCTCTTTTCAATTATTCAAATTTCAATTTTACATATACAGTACATTTCAGTAATTTGTACATAGTATACATACATACATAACTAAGTAGATTGAGGAAGGGAGATTAGGCAGGTCGGAGGGGGGGAAGTCACAGGATGGGAACACATCCATGGGTGGGAAGGCATTAGCAGCTGATGTCACAAACACGGGTGGCATCATTATTATTAACTGTGCATATACATAGCCTCAGAAAATGCACAATGACTCATCCTCTTTTTTTGCACCTACACACATTTCTGTGCATTGCAATCACACAATCACACATGCCCTAAAGAGAGTAGGTGACACACTCACACTAATGTACACACACCATAGGTATAGACATAAACCCAAATATGTGCACACGCATATCATCTTTCTTTCCATTCCCCTGTCCAGGTCTGAAGCTGTGGTGTGTGTAATTATTGTTCTGTTGACATAAAAGAAATGAGACCTCAGAAGAATGCTGGCATGTCTCAGAAAAGTGTTTCCTCTGTGCTGCCTTTCTTGTCTTCTGTCAGTATTATGCTTAATGTGGGATTATCCCTCGCTGATCTGGTTTTGAGGTCAAGAAGCAGTTTTCATTTTCATTGTTAGGCTGTCTACACATGATCTGTGGTTGAGTGGTCGCTGCTGGGTCAGTGCTGAGAGTCCAGCTCAGTGTCGATATGACATCACATATTTCATTCATACTGTTATTTATTATCAAGAACTATACATTGTTATACACCAGAACTGCTAATATTAATCAGAAGAAAAGCCGATACAGATGTATTTTACATCACTGGCAACTCAGACACGCCTCCCCATTAGCTTCTTTCTCAGCCGAATGTGCTTTAAAAAGTAAAGGGCAAACAGGGATAAAGTTCAAATAATAATAATCTTTGAGCACAGTAGTGAAGGGTAAAGTCGTAAAAGCGATGTACGCAAGGTAACACTAGATCATGAGGTTTAATTGCTCTCTCATGCCACTGCTATTCAGAAGGACTGTACTTTTTACATGCATACGTATGATGAGCTTACTGTATAAGATATAATGCAATTTCATAGATTTCACTACCCAATGGTGTGTAAAAAAATATAACAGTAGTATAATAATTAGCATAAAACTCAAAATTATTCTGTTTTGCATTCTTTTGTAATTAATACTTTAAGTACATTTTGCTAATAATACATACAGTACTTTGACTTAAGTAACATTTTCAATTCAGGACTTTTACTTTTAATGAAGCATTTATTTCAGGGAAGGTAAAGGATCTAAATACTTCCCCCACTACTGCATTACACTATTACACTTAATAGTGAGAGTTTATTTTACTCTGGTATTTTCTGTTATATAATCCAGTTTGTTTCTGTCGTGGTTGCTTGGATTACTTATTTGTTTATTCTATAAAGTTGTGGAGTATTGAGTCTGGAACTGGAAAGTAGCAGTCTCTTGCCTAAGCTCTGAGTGCTAGTGCAACAGCAACAGACAGCGTAGAAACACATTTATTTTTCAACACAGGTCATGATTGATGGTCAGTCGCAGGAGAAAGAATAGCTCTGAGGACAAAGACCCATTTCACCTGTGGCAGAGAGATGAGTTGGTAGCTATGGAAACATAGAAAAAAATATCCACCATGTTTGGATTTACAAGTATTTGGCAGTAGTTTTTAATTAAAAGGGTTGAATTGCATCTTAACACAAAGGGCTTCCTGCATCCTAATTAACATGTGAATGTGGGTGCTGTGTTTCAGGGCCACTGCATGGTGTTGTACAGTACATCTGTACACATAGAAACTCATGTTAGGTATTAGGCCATGGGACTTTAATATCATGCATTTATGATATGCTTGTTACTTCCACTGCACAGCAGCTAGGCAGAACAGGAAAAGGGAAAAATCTGCCTACTGTATGGAGGTAATGGCGCTGTGCTTGAAACCATTGATTTGATGCGGGTCTGAGAGGGCAGGGCTGCGCTGGGGGAGCGTATTTCTGTCTGTCTGTCTGTGGAGAGCAGAGCTGTTGCTATAGTACATGTTTTACTGTCCTGATCCCTGGATGCAGCCGGCCAGATATACACTAGTTGACACACAAGGTGGGGATGAACGGAGTAAATCCTACATTTGAAGTGGTTTCCAACTGGGTTTTGAACAGAGGTCATCAGAAGAGATTATGGCAGAGATTATGTGTTAAGTGTTGGATTGGCAAGGCAACTTGTAAGCCAAAGAAATCCAACCTGAGGATCATAAAATTGTCAATGAATTTGTCTTTTTAAGCTGACTGGTGTCGAGAGTGTAGCTTATTCGAGTATTGTATTATTTGGGGACTTTGGGTTGCCAATATATTGTGGTTAAAAGCTGCAAGAAACAAATTTATTTGAATTTATGGCACTTTGGTATATGTTAAGATGCACAAATTGCTCAGTTGTTGCTTAAAGACTAAAGCATGGATTCAAGACATAAAAGTGTAATATAAGCTTTTCTTTAACTGTTCACAGATAAAGTGACAGAATGCACAGATGGACAATTTAAACATTCTCACATTGATCTAAACAGGTAAGATTGGGCAATATGTTAAAATTTTCCAACCGGCCACCGGCAGCCCAACAACCGGCGATTGCTGATATATTGTGTGTGTGTGTGTGTGTGTGTGTGTGTGTGTGTGTGTGTGTGCGGTGTGTGGAAGGGGCGGGGGAGTCCCCACTCCCCAGACTGTGAAAATAATTTTACTGAAACATTACAGCCTATAGGCTACTCTCCCTCAATTAAACAAAATAAATCACCTTGAGATCTTTGCTAAGCAATAAGCTGTGAAGACAGGCTGAACAGCTGTCTGACACTATTTGAAAAAGAGTCCAATGGCATCAGATGAAGGACGCCTCGGCTTTCAGCCTTCAAATGAACAAACAGGTGGGGATAACATGCTATTAAATCAGGGTGTACAACTGCACATAGGCCACAGTCTTTAGTTCTCAAATATGATTTATGAATTGACATTGCTTTTCAGCGCCAATCGATTAATTGTCATTTAGTCACTACACTATTGTGTGAAAGACTTGTCGGAAATCAGTGCAACAAGAACTTGCATAATATGGCCCAACTCCTACTGCCATTTCCTATTTGCGCACGCTTTGAATTGCGCTTTACAGGTTAATTATTTACCAAGTTGAATTCTCCAGGAGGCAGACCATTCAGTTAGCTAAATAAAATGACAAAAATTGCATTAACAAATTGCCCCCCCCCAAAAAACGTCAATGATAGCCGATATATTGCCCAACCCTTAACAGAGGCAACAGCATGTTCAAATTCAAAGCCTAAAATGGAGAACAGATGAACAGATGGATAATAAACAAATGTGCAACTGCAACATTTTTTGTTTTGATTATTTACAAGCAGCTGTCAACAATTAAATTCTTGGTCATTTTGTTTGCTGTAATGTTAATTTTACTAAAAAAAACGCCCTAAAGTGAAATTAGCTGTCCTTAAAGGAATAATTAGACATTTTTGGAAAATACGCTTGTTGGCTTTCTTGATGAGAGTGACATGAGAAGATTGATACCACACTCAGACATAAGAGTGGTATCGATCTTCTCATCTAACTCTTGGCAAGGAAGCAAATAAGTATCTTATTATAACCAACATAGTGTCTTGGGGTGTATTTGGAGATTAGGCATCTAAAGAAGTAAAAAAAACATTCACATACAAAAATGTGGTCCTACGTCTTCCAAATTTTAATCTACTAAGCATCTGATAAATTTGATTACACTTATGTGTGGTGGAAAGATAATCCTCTTATGTCTATTCTTATCTGGGTGTCAGAAGAATGCAGCAGTGAGGGATCCCTTGAGAATCACCATGTTTCTAACTGCTGACTACTTTTTTATTTACTTCCCATAACAGCCAGAATGCAACTAACTGAGATAATTAGCCACTGTCAGTGAACAAGTGGCTACAAGTGTCACGGAAGATTTAATACAAGCAGTTACAGTGCCAATTACAGAGTTTTAAGGGCACATTAAAGTCCATGAAAATTAATAAGGAAACCATTCAATTTAGTCTTATTGTGTTCCCTCCAAGAAACAGCATTAAATCATATCTCTGTACTTCTGGACTGCTAATAAGCTGAGCATCATTCAAGGTCTAATGGACGATACAATCAAACTGAGCCAAAGAGTCGAGGTTTAAGTGTAGTCTGTGTGACATACTGTATTTCTAGGGGCATCATGAGGGTGACCGATGATGGTTGTTACAGTACATTTTAAAAAAGTCTAATTAGCCTCTCTTCTCTACATCTGCTTTGCTGCAGATTGTGTTATATAATGTATATATGACCATGGATGAGTCTGTTAAACTAAATCAAAACTTAATTCAAATCAAAATGTATTTGAATAAAAATGCTCATCTATAATAATAAACGGCCGTTCATTTGAAAAGACAACTGTATATCTACATTTAATCAGGACTTTGGGATGGACAACTATTATTATAAGCCTGGAAGAACCCATAAAATACTGACCTTAAATTAAACATGAATCTACAAGCTTACGTGGTCTAGCTTAGAGACTGTAATTAATTATAAGAAAAATGCTTTGATCATGTTTATGCTTAGCAGGGAATAAAAGTGAGAGGGGCAAAAGAAAGTGCAAGTAAAAGACTGGGTATTGAATAAGCTGACCCTTTAATTAGCGTTGAATAACAGATAGAATTATTGTAATTTAATTCAGTCATTCTACAAAGAAATAATTACTGCTGCATGTATAATGTAGAGAGCGGGAAACGTATTGTGATCTCTGAGGCTCTGTTCTTGTCAGTGTATTCATCAGTAGTGAGAGCTTGGCCTCTATTAGCCTTCCAGCAGGGTATTTGATTGTTAAGTTCAATCAGTGCATTTAATATTCGTCAACATTCAATTAGCATGCTAATCTTACCTGCAACAGTGGGTCAGGGCAGTTACAAATGTAATCAGTGGATCAATCAGAAAGATAAATAAGTAAATTCTGGATGATTGGACGAAATGCTTGGACAACTTTGAGATAGCCGCTGAAATCCAGGATAGAATTATTTATACCACAGAGTTATATTTGTTTCTCAAGTGTGAGCAGGCAATGGGACATTTTGAGCACAGACATTTTTTTTTTCCCAAGCACATACATTATATTTTGTATAGAAATTATCTTCATGAAAAGAATAGAGGACAAGACGAGAGGGCAAGTTAGTGAAACTGAGTAAGAAAGGTTATTATTGTGCACTTATGTGGATAACGGCAAACATGTAAATACATACGAGTGTGGGGTTGAGGCTCAATGATTGCCTTGGTTGAACTTGTGTACTTTAACTGGAGAAGGAAAAACTTCCACAGGACTCCGATGTAAAAAAAAAAAAGGATAAAACTAATTATTTTTATTTCAGTTTTGTAGTATCTTCTTACAGGAGTATTCAAAGTTAAGTTCTCCTAATCAACAAACTGTAAGAAAACCATGTGTTCAGTTGAGGCCTCAACTGAACAAAAACATGTCCCAACAAATTCACCTCAATGACCACAAGACACCGATTTCTCTTAAAGGGACAGTAACCTACATCACTGTTCTAACAGAAAGCTTACATAGTGTTGCTTTTTACAAACAAGGAAGCTAGTAGAAAACAGCACGCATGCTGTACAAGTTTTAACAAAGAACCATCACATGCTTTCTCCTTCTACAGGGGTGTTTTCGATGTGATTGCGATAGATTTGTCCTCTATAGCACCCACTATAGCATTAGAGATCCATGGCAAC
This sequence comes from Macquaria ambigua, assembly GCA_008360985.2. Lineage (NCBI taxonomy): Eukaryota > Metazoa > Chordata > Actinopteri > Centrarchiformes > Percichthyidae > Macquaria > Macquaria ambigua. The sequence goes on along the minus strand of VMKM01000002.1, from coordinate 224,176 downwards.
TCCCACACGGACGAGAGTGTGACCCACTCGGGTACGCACACGTTCTTAATGTAGACATTGAATTGCAAAGGAAAAACATCATCCTATGTAACTAGTAAGCCAACAGTATATCTGTGTTGCTGTCTAATTATATATGAATGCTATTCCTGGGTGTATTATACAGTATTTTCACTAAGAGAGAACGAAGCTAGGCAGATGATAGGACCCCCCACAGAGCTGTGTGGGAACGATGGGGGCTAGATGAGGGAGCTATGCACCACTCTGCTCTGCTCTGTTACAGCACAGCTGCCTCTCTGTGTACCCAGCTTCTGGCAGCAGTGTTTGTTAACAGGACCTCAGTCAGCCGCTGGCAAGGCCACACACTCTACCGGCTAATAAAAATGTAACAAACATAATGGGAACAAATTTAAATTGGCAAGCTCAGCATAAGAGACGTTAATGTTTGACACCTTGTAGCACCAGTCGTGCTGCCTTAATAAATACGTGAGGACAGTCCTTACCACAAAAAAAACAAAATAGCTCTTAAACATCCACAGTGCTGTGCATTGGGGTTCTTTTTTTTTTGAAGAAATGTGTATTATTGCATCCAAGAAGTCTCTGCTGCTGACACTATTAGCCACTTTAACAGGAAAGAAGACAGTTTGTTGTGGAAATGCACAAGCAATCTGCTGCAGGTTGCCAAATCACACTGCAACCGCTCACAGACTAAATATAAACAAACTACAAAGATATTATTCATAATGACTAGGAGACATCTGACAAGATTTATTTAATGCATGTGTGTAGCCGCTTTCTCCGATACGTTTAGTCTTAATCATCTGTATCTGCTCCCTGGAGTGCTTCTTTCTACCACTTTCAAATGGAGAAGCTGTTTTAGGAAAATGGCTTATGGCTTCAATGCCTGCCAATAAATGACAAGGCATTTTCTTAGTCTTTCATCACCCACCCCCCCACCCCCCACAGAAGCACCCCAGTGGCTGCTGATTCAGAGCCTGTTCATAGCCAGTGATAATGGCTTTCAAACTAGATTGCACTATAATGAATCGGATATGAGTATGTGACCACTGAGTTGATATGTGTGTTGTGGTCTTATGTGAATACGGGGGGGTCTCCCACTTTTACTGGGACTTTTGTCTCAAGCCATTAGTGGTTAGCGGCTACAAGCTTGGATCTAAAAACATCATGCTCATAGCTGACTTCACTTGTCATTCTGTCAGCCTATAGGCCAGAGTGTGTGTTTGCAAGATGTAGAATTAGAAGATTAAATGATTCTATTAATGTGCAAATTAACACATAGAGAAATGTGTTAGTATAATTCAAAATTAAAGGGGGAACATGTTCCTGACATATTCCTTACACTGACTAATTGCCATGTCATGTGAATAACTATTGTGACATGTGTAGTGTGAAGATACGAGGGAGGATGGTCTGAGGAATTCTTCCTACAGCTGAAATGATTAGTTGATTAATCAATTATCAGTTGTCGAATCTTTGATCATTTAAGTCAATTATCAGGCAAAAACAGCAATTATTCTTTGGTTCCAGCTTCTCTGTGAGGATTTGCTGCTTTTGTGTAAAAGGAACATTTCAGTTTTGGACTGGTGGTTGAAAATAACAAGCAATTTGAAGGCATGAGCTTGGACATTTTTCACTATTTTCTCTGGTTTTGAACGTTCCATATGTATTGAAAGAGTTATGCGTCGCCGTTATCACCACTGCTCTCCACTCTGGTTGTAATGCAATACTTTCATAGAGCAACTGCGCTGTGAAAATCAAAATCCACACTCCACACTTGCTCCATGCAAAAATGCATTGTAACGTTTACATGAAGCGAATATGAGGCTTCAGATAGGCAATCAAAGAGGTATCTTCATCCTGGCTATCGCATGTAGGTTTATTGCTGTTGGGCAACAAACCTACTGTACATGTGACTACCAGGACATATCACTCATCTCAACAAGGAAACACTGTCTGGGGAAACACAAAGACGGTGTTTCATACTAAAAAGAATGTAACTTAATAAAAAAAAGAAAATACCCATTAGATTTGGCTGAACTGTGGATATTGTCCCCCATTTCTTACAGTGTGGACATTCTACGGAGGAATCACATCACGGCCGATATGCAAAGAAGGGAGGATTACAGCAACCAATAACTATTTTTTAACATACATATGGCAGGTGACTATTGTATTAAGATAGACTTGAAAAACACTAAAATTGTCCTTCAATTAATAATGAAAATAATCATTGGTTGCAGCTCTTATTCTCTCCAAAGCAGTATGCAGCCTAAAGTAAAGAAAACTATCTCTGTTTATCACTCCTCATGTCTGGTGGTCTATTATGGCTTAAAAATCTTAGTTATATTTGTAATAGGTAATGTAAATGTATATACAGTATATAGACCAAGGAAGCAAAATATGCCTTATGGAAAACAATCTCCCTCATACTACGTTTAAAGTGTATACAGTTCTGTGAAATGATAACTTGTAACTCAAATAAAAAGGGTTTTAACCCTTTTCTGGAGAATTATTCTATTCTATTCTATTCTATTCTATCCCACCCCTGCTGATATTTTAGGCCATTACTTCTTGCATATATTAGTCACTGTTGTCCATCAGCACACATAATGAAGCGTAATGGTAGATAATTTGATCACTGATGCACTGCCTTTTAAAGACGAGGCAAATTGATTCCATCGCGGTCGCTCATACAGTACTTTTGGTATTCGCAGTGTGAGCGTAGCACGGTGCTCAGACGTGTCAGCATACATATGCTCAAACACCCCCATGCACACACAGACACACATGCACACACAATGGGACTGCAGAAGCCTGACAGTTGTATTGAAATCTGTTTACAAACAAATGTTTGGTAGAATGTGCTCGATGGGAGGCAAACGATTAAATAAACTGAATGCAGAAGACCAGCCGTGTTTATCTGGAAGGCAAACACGTCAGCTGAAACACACAATCAGTCATGTACGTGTACACACAACACACCTGCATCATACACACAGAGAACACATACAAGCATGTTAGCCCAGCTTCCACATCCTTTTCCCTCACACACACACATACACACACATACAAAACGTAGATGAAAGTACATCCACAGCAATAACAGTTATTATCTCCGCACTGATGACAACACAGAATTTCATGTCATTGCAACCAATTTTATTCCAATCTTTCCCATTTGAGCGCCTTTTAAGGGCAGGGCAAATGACACCCGAGGGAGCGAGATCAAACAAAGAATCTTTTACACTTGTAAGGTTGTAAACGTAAGGTCACTCTCAAGTCGATGCACTTTATATCCGTTTAGGCAAAATTAATTTGTTGATTACACAAAAGTAAAACTGTAGACGGATCATTTTAACTTGATGAGCAAATTCCATATTTTTATATTGATACTTCTGTGTGTGCATCAAAGGTATTCAGTGTTTTTGTTATGGGAGGATATTTTACATTTTATTTTGGCTGAAGGGAGGATAGTCTGACTTTTTAGGGAGAGCACGAACGGGTCTTTTATCTTATTCGCACCCCAGATTAATGTTTTATTTCAACCTTCCTTGAGAGATTTCTGTCGGTTTTGAGAAACGCAGTACAAGTGAATCTTTACAGTTCAATTCATTTTTCACTAGCCAATACACACTCATCCCTAAACTATACTCTGCATCATAAACAGAAAGCAGAACTACGGTGGAGAATTTAACCTATAATATAATTCAAGTTCAGCATCGTACAATGTAAACTTGTTCTAATCAGCGAAGTGAAATGAAACATGATGACCAGGGTTTATAACGTTACAGACTGACTGACAGATTGACCTTATACATAATACACAACATCATCTGATCTAAATCATATTTATTTCTATAATTTCAAATCCGGTGGTGGGGTGAAAAATACTGCAGTGGTCCTGCAAGAGCTGCCATCTGTGCCCAGTTCATTCATTCAGCGGCAGTAAAAAACATGTATTCATTAGTAGCTCTTAATACAGAGTGGCTGAATATTTACCATTTTGTAATGTTTGCTATAAATTTGGCAATTTTTTGTTAAGTTCTGATGTGTGTAATTGTGCCTTCATGACAAATATTGTATTTATTATTTAAAGTGGGGCGCACCATCTTAAATTCTTTATGCTTTGCCTCTTTTAGTTTGCTGTATTATTTTGAGATATTTGGGGGATAAGTGTTTTAGTACTGCATATGTGAAAAAATTGTATAAAGCCTTTTGTGTCTCCAGAAGAAGCTGTGTGAAATCTGATTGGTTGCCTCAAGCGATGTCATTTGAGTCAGCATCGGTTGGGGCCGAAGATTACGAGTCTGAAAATGAAAAAAATCTGGGGGTGTGGAGTTAGAAAGAAGTGAGCTTACCAGACCTCTGTATCCCTCTCCTCATCTATGCTTGAGACTAGCAGCTCGAGGCTACATTAGCCGCTACTAGCATAACACATCAGAATCTTCAACTGAGCTCTCGGCAGTTGAGTTGTGGGTAATGTAGGTGCCAGGTTTTGACAAAGAAGAAGAACACTGCTTCTGCTGCATCGATGGGGGGGGACTTGCTTGTTTCTCACCACCCCAATAATTTTCATACAGTCCCTAACAGGCCTCCGACCTGATGGTGTGTGTGTGTGTGCTCCTTTGTTACTTACACTACAGCGGCAGGAAGTGAACTTTTTGTCTCGTAAGTAATCTACATATACAAAGACATGAGAAACACAGTATGCTAGGGAGAATGGCTGCTTTCATGAAATTTGTGTTACTTCAATCAACTAATCTATTGTTCGAATGATGGCTGAGCACGGCCAGGGAGGACAATGCACATGTAATGACCCTCACTGTACAGTGTCTCATGCTGTATGGCAGCAGTGCACCAAGACAGAAAATAGAGCAATTTCCTTTTGTGCTCTGGGTTTTTTCTTTATACCACTAGAGACTGCAGGAGGAAATATCCTTTAAAATAATTTCCTTCATTGCATTTCATTTGCATATGAACCATCTAATACTGAGGGATAATAATGAATTATCAATGACATATAACAATCAAAATTGCTCGCACAGTGATACCAGAAAACATATTATGATAATGACTCCATCTTATACATTACTTGCATATTAAATCTAATGGCCTTAAAGTTCTAAGTGCCTTTTCAATGTCTTTTCCCTCATTCGACTCCCCTGCAGAATCTGCTGGTGTGCAGAAATGCCTTTATTCTTTGAAGACATTACAAGGATTAACTCCTGTTCATGATAAAACAGCTCTGTGATGTGATACTGTTTCTCATCCAGCGCAACAAAGCAGGGACATATCAAAGAAGGAATACAGCAAAGGAATACACTGCTATCAAAGAGTTAACCTCCCATAATCCAGTTTTGTTCACAATTTATGTTTTGATGATGTCCTTTGACACTGAAGACAATTTAAAACCCTCATAGGATGTGATGTATGATAATTCCTGGTATATTTATCTCCACTGGTAATGAAATGACTGCAGGATGTGTAAACTTGTTGAAAATGTCATGGAATATCTTGATGTAATTAACTGGTTGATGGTGTAATGACATGACATTATTAAAAAAACAAATGTAATCATGCTTTAGTTTCTGTGAACTAATATTGTATTGCAAGAGCAGATACTGCCGAAAAACAAATGAAACACTTGAAAAGTTAACATTTTACAGATACGTTCTGTATGATGAATTTGCAACTTGGCAGATACATAAGTTCCTTAAAAACGTTTCCTCGTTATTTTGATTAAAAGAAAATGAAATTTGGGCAGCATTACATTTCTCTCAAAACTTGCTTGCCGTGTTTAAAAAATAGAATTTCTAGTGCTGTTTTATCCTTGCTCTGTGAAGCACTTTGGGCTGCATGTTTGTATGAAAGGTGCTATTTAAATAAGGTTGAGTTGAGTATTTCATAAAAGTATATACGTTTTTTATGATGTTAATGGAGGTGGTCTTTGTTTCAGGCAATGTGGCCCACATCTGCTTTAAAACAGAGCAGGAAACCCTGTATGGAATCTTATTAGCACCACTGAATTTAGAGCACTGAAATATTTTAATTTGAAAACAATCTGTTTTAATTGATGTGGTTTAAAATGTTCCAGTAAGCATGTTAACAAATTCAGATAGAAAAGTGTCCAATAACAAAAAAATAAAAAATCTAGTTATTCTGTTGATTTAATTCAGACACCACAATCAAGATAAAAAATTCAAACTTGAACATCAGGGTTATGCTCTGTCAGTCACATGATCCAATCTGCCTAAAATTCAAGAGGAAGGAGACGCCTATCCTGATCCTGGTAGCCGGCATGTTCAAGTTTGAATTTTTCATCTTGTATTTTGGTGTCTAATTTTAACTAATCCCATTTTAGCGACTCCATGTTTTTTAACCTGACTTGAAATTTTAAATCAGAATTTGACTAATTGAACCTGAGCAACTTGAATATTTTGAATATTGGACACATTTGTGAACACACATAAAATTGGACAACTTAAAATAACGAACTGTGAGGGGAATTCACATAAAATGAGCTACATGGATTTCAAAATAAAATATTTCAGTGCTATAAAGTCAGTGGTATTTACATTTCTACATTAAGTACTCAGTAGTAGTTACATTTCACAACTTAGTCGCTTATAACATTAAAATTATTATGGCTATCATTTGCTTCCATGCAGTATTTATAATTAGGTCACTTAAAAAGTAATAATCACTAATTATTTAACCCATTTTAGGGATATTTTGTTTATTATCAAACAGCAACTACATTATCAGTTGTTGCATACTTTCACTCTTTAATTAAAACAGGTGTTAGTGATGTCTAGACTTTATAGATATGGTGTGTTGTATGCAAATAAAGCACCGTAGCATTCTGAGAATGCTCTCTCTATGGGGAGCTGCAGAAAACAAGAAAGCAAAACTCAGGAGAATGCAATTAAACAGGTTGAAAATTTATTATTATGTGTTATTTACTGAAACAGCTCCTCCTGTCTCTCTCTACACGGAGAAACATTAGTGTAGATTTTGAATGGAAAGCTCATGCTACTACAAACTGAACCTCATACAGTGGTTCAATTTTCACAAACACGTTCACTATCATTGATTAGACTGTGATAATGTGTGTTTTCAGAAATTCAGCACAGAGTAAATGAGAGATAGCTTGTACCATCAAATTAAAATAAGATCATCTTGTGAGCATTTGGTGAACACTGTAATTATGCACACCTCTATTACAAAGTACCTTATACTATCAGGGGCACATTTTTGATATTTGAACATGGGTGCCCTCTAAACTGGATCCCTCCACCTTGGCATTAGTGCCATGCAGATGATAGTGATGCATCTTTAAAAATGTAAAAATAAACAAAATAGTCTTTTTATCTAAGCAATCAAGCAGTTTTCTCTTTCAATTCACATCTAAATCAGGTCATTTTTCTCCAGTGGACGATGGCCTATCAAACGGAGAGGGGACAGGAAATAGAAATGTACTCATATGTCAGGATGACTCAAGATAGTGACTATAAGTAACAACTTTTTAACGCTCCACATCAAAATCCCTCTAAATTTGAGCGAAGTAAATTACAGGAAAATAAGTAAAACTTTTCTGTTTCTGAGTGACACACTCTATTAACACAGAGGAGGTCAAATCAAATCAGAGTCCATCAAATTAAAAGTAGCATGTCAAGACTGAAATACCCCAGAAAGACATACCATGCTGGGCATCCACAAAGCAATAAAGTGGCTGGATGGTTGGCTATTAAAAATATGTGAAATTAGCTTTCATTGCGTAACATCTATCACAGCATGAGCCTTTCAGCTTAATGGATTGCACCAAGGTGAAAACTGAAATGCAGAAGAGGAAAGAATTAGTGAAGAGCTCGGTGGCCATTTTCTTTACTTTTAAATTGACTCTTTTTCTTCCATGTGTAGAAAGAAATTGAGGATTTTAATACAGATATGTTATTTACCCATCATAGGTGTCATTTACACAGGGGATGCTGGGGGACATGTCCCCACCACTTTTCCAAATGGCCGATTATGTCCCCATCACTTTTTAAAAGCATAATTTGTTAAAAATGTTCTTAAAAGAAGCTTGCACCAAGAAATGTTAACTAAGAAACATTTGAGAAAGGTTTATTTGCACAATAAGAAAACATACGAAGCAATGTAAATATAGAAGAAACAAATGCACATTGTCCAATGATGCAGATGGATGACTGTTACTGCTGTCGACGTGTTTTATGCTGAGTATTTTCGTATTGTCGACTGTAGTAGCCTAGGCAATGCCCTTTTGATGTTATGCAGTTTTTTTCCAGAATTGCCCTAATTGTATACTCTGATCTCATACCGATCCCCCCATTGCATTGCCTAAAATCGCATATGTTGAAGAAAAAGGTTTTTCACCACTTTTCAACACAAAGTGACCCCCTTGCCCGTGCTCATGCTAAATGAGGTATAAAACTTAGAAACGGAATATGAAGGACTTGGCCTTTGGAGTTTGTTATTAAATGTGCAAAACCGGGGATCTAATAAACATTCAAAACTAAAGTAGCGGAAGGTCTGTTTGACAGATTTCACAGGATCATAAGCTCATCCTGCATTCAGGGCTACACAGACAACAATGGCTGACACAGAATTGTGTAGTACACAGATGATAATGATGTTGTGAATATAGAGATCAAAGTCTTCTCGCTCTGGTGATTAAGCGTCCTAACAAATGCATGTATGAGGACAGCCTTATCACCTAGGACCACACAGAGGCCTTTCCATATCTGTCGCTCTCAGATGGCCAACCTGCGCCTGCCATGAGCTACGCTGCCAAATAAAAACACCACAGGCATTGCCTCTGTGGGCAGCCTGGCCTGTTCATTTGACTGATGAAAGAAATTTTCTCAATTTAGCAAAAGAAAAAGTTTCCAATGCCTTATCACTTCAGGACAACTAGTCGGTAATTAAATGAAGCACAGGAAGGACAGACGTCTGGAGAATTTGTATGGTTTGTTAAACTTTCACAGCTATTGTGAACTTGTTTACCTTAGCTCCCAATTTTGACTCAGCGCATCTTTTTTGTTAGCTTGCTAGGTAAATGATCCTCAATAGTAAACAACTGGAAAAAGAAAATACGAGTGGAACAGCTTTATATAAACATTAATATGTTTCATTTTGAAATTGCTTTTATCTTGCCTAAGCAGAAAACACTCCTATTCAGCATGCAGCTTGTTTTTCTTTACACAGGTTGACAAATTGGCTTGACCCCTGGTTGCAGTCTCTCCAAAGGTTTATAAATGTTCTAAACCAGAGTGATTAAGATCGGCTTCAGTCATTACACTAATGGACATGCATTTTAATGAATGACATCCTCATTTGCATTGTATGTTAATTATCTAAATCATTTTGTCTCATCCGTTCACTGTAATTAGTACCTATCAACAGCTCCACTGAATCAGGCTATTTCCGAGAGATAGCTCTTTCTCCATTTCACTGTGGAAGAAATGCTCGGTTACCTGACTGAAGTTATGATGTTTAAGGTGGCAAGATCACTTAAGAATCTAGTTACTACGAAGTTAACTCAAATTTTTACAAAGCACATCATATACCAAACCCATAAATACTGAACTTGTGTATATTGTAATGTATATGACTAGTCCAGCGTTCTGTTGGATCTAGTCACACAGCATGATAACTGTCCTTTCACAGCCAGATTTGAGATGGTACAACACAGTCTCAACAAATGTTAAAGGAGTAGCATCCGCTTATTCGCTTTCTTGCCAAGAGTTAAATGAGAAGATTGATACCACTCTCACATGGTAAACCTGAAGCTGCAGCCAGCAGCTGATTAGCTTAGCTTAGCACAAAGACTGGAGGCAGCGGTTAACAGCTAGCCTGGCTCTGTCCAAAGGTAACCACATTTCCCTCCAAGCACCTCTAAAGTTCACTAATTAATCACATTATATCTTGTTTGTTTAATCCATACAAAAACTAAAGTGTAAAAATTAGTTACGTGCCGGACTGTTTCCTGGCCGGGAAAAGTAACCTGTTCCTGGAGTCTCCTCTGAGGCTTGTTGCCTAGCAACTGGTCCCAGCCACTGGCCCGGCGCATGACCCCCCCAAAAAAAGGCCAATTGACGTTTTAACATTTCGGGGGGAAAAAAACAAACTTAAAGACCCATTCAGGTGATTTACTGATAACATACGCAATAAAAATCTAAAGATAATTATTCGTCCATGTTTTTTTATGTATGGTTCTTGGCTTGGTCTCTAGGATGGGTTGTTTGTGAGTGTGTATGTGCAGGCTTGTTGTCATTTGTTATATGAAATGCGTGACTAAGGTCGCTTGACTGAAAAATAGTTATTGAACTAATTCATCATTGTGTCAACAGTGTGCGGGAGCTGGTTTTTGTTACTGTGACTCATCGCTCATTCTTCTACACACCTGTCTGAATACAGGTGATAATGAAGAGGATTTCTTCTAAAATGATGTGTGGAAGTCAAGTTAAGAAGCCACCTTTCCTCTCACTCTCTCTCTAATCACTCGTTTGGAATTCCAATACAGCCAATCACACAGTTAAGTTGTTGTTATTAGCCTGTTCATGTTGTCAGATGCCTTCACCATCAATATTGATTTGAGCAACGGTCTCAGTGCAGCAGCACAGGGATTACTGTTTACTTCTGTTAACAGGTGGTGTTTATGAGCAGCTTTCAAATCATTATTTCATACTCATTCAGTTGTTTGACTTCAGAAAATGAAAAAATGAGATGTCAATGAACAACTAAATTGTGTGTTTGGTTATAATGAAACATGATAAAAGTGATCGCGAGATCAGGAGGGGACAGAATGGAGGTTTAACCTGCTGAGCCACGCACAGTAACCAGTCTGTGACGAATAATTTGAATGTTTGCAAATAAAAAGGGGTGAAAGAAGAAGAGATTTACCCATGTTTCAGTGTGGATATAATCTTTTAAAAAAACTTAGTGTGGATACTGACTAAATCTTTAAGGTAGAATAAAATCTAAAGAAAATGCAGGAGTCAATAGACACTGGCTGCAGAGTTCCACAGTCTGAAACTGACAGAGAAAGTCTGCAGCCAGACACTTCACAGAAGAAGAAAAAGAAATGCATTCTTACCTGAGAGTAAACATCTCCACGGGAGAGTAGGCTGACACAGTGATAAAAGCAGAGACGGTTTCCCTCTGTCTCATGGGTGTGGCTGGCACCATCACCATAAAGTTATTATCCAGCCTGTGTTCAGCGAGCGGTGGTGGAGTAGGGCTCTGGTAGAGCCTCACACCACCGATCCTTCTCAGCGGTGTGGAGGTATAGGAACCAAACAGCCCTTCCTGGCTTGAGCGGATGAAGTTGTCCTTCCTGGCCTCCTCCGAGTGGCACTCCCCTCCTTCTGTGGACTGCAGCATGTAGTAGAGCTCCACTGGTGTGCCCTCGGACACTTCGAGGTTCCTCTGGCGCCCTGGCACTACGCTGGGTGGGCTGAACCAGCTGGCCAACGGCTCCAGCTCAGCCACACACAGCCCCAGCTCCCCCTTCAGCTGGCAAGTGCCACGCACCTCCTGGGTCTCATGGAAAGCAAACATGTGCACGCAGGGCAGCTTGTCGATGGCACTGTAGTCGTCCCAGTCCCTGCCTGCAACATAAAACAGCACCTGGACTTTGGGCTTGGCCAAGTGAATCCTAGTGTTCATGATAAAGGTCTGCACCTTCCAGTTGACAGTAAAAACAGAAGAAGCAGGAAACGTCCCCGGGCTTTGTAGGAGCTCTAAAGGGACAGGCTGCTCCAAAGAGAGGGGTCCATAGCTAGCGTTGACTGAGGGCAAACTTCTGGCCTGGTAGATGAAGAAGGGCTCAGTCCGCGACATCAGGCTAGAGTTCCTCATGAAGTCCTGGTTGGCTTCCTTCAGGAAGAACGCCAAGTCAGCGTTGAGCACCTGGTAGTTGACAGGCAGGTATGTGGGGATGGAGGAATATCTCTGCAGTCCTTCCAAGACTCGACAGTCAGCTACTAAAAGACAGAAGAGAAAGAGCTGAGTCAGAGCAAGCTCACCACAAGATGACTTTTTGTAACCTACTCTGCTAAGAAGCACCTGGTGTATATCTTTAAGCAAAACTAGGAGCAGTAGTGAGTGACAGCCATTTGAAGTGGTGGGCTGTTATTGTGTTCCTATTTATAATGGGATGCTACATAATGTTTCCCTGCCATTTACAATCTCTGACTCACTCAAAACATTGTGTTGTTCGCAATGGAAAGTAAGTTGTGAGAATGGTGAAGGTGGATTACTTAAGTGTTTGTGTACTATATTGTGTTTTAAAAGTATGAAACAAGACAAAGAGAAGGCCCAGGCATCTGGAATGGTTGAGTTTTGATGAGTTTTCCCATTGTCTAGTCTAGTGCTGAATGAGTGCAATCTGATTGATAAAAAATAAATCAGCAACAATTTCTACAACCATTTAAACGACTACAGGAAGTGTATTCATTGGTTCCAGCTTTTGATTTGCTGCTATATCATTGTAAATTCAATATTTGTGGAATAGTGTAATGTCATCAGACTTTGTTTGACTTTGTTACAGTAACAAAAGACAGTTTTACGATTGCTTTGGCTCAGTCACATGCTGTGATGCTCTGATAAACTTACTGTGTGCTGTATTACCTAATTTGATATGTTTTCATTGTGTGTGCTACATGAGATTTTGAGGTCAAAATTAGTAGAGTAAACCATTTTGTGTTAAGTTTTTTGGTAAATTGAAGGTCTGCTATGAAAACTGAGCCAAAGCTTTTGTGAAATATTGTACTTTAGTGGTGTAAATTCCATAAGAAATCAAATTACCAAAACCCACTGAATTGCAATAAAAGTCGGACTTTTGAGGCCCCTGAGGCTCTGACAGTTGCCTGATTTGCCCGGTTGGTAATCTTGTTTACTGTTCTTTGATCAAATAGTTCCTGATTGAAATCATCACTTTGCCAAATGTATTATATTTAGGAAAAGGTCTTGTATGTCTACATGTGTTAATGCAACATTTAATAATTGAGAACTTTTGCTTCTTTTGTGTTGTTTTGCAGTCAATATCGTTTTGGTTCTGGTACAGACACCCAGGTATCATATTGGCCATACTTTTAAAATGAAACTCAGCCCTAGTCTGAGTGGACCTCCAGCTCTGCCCAATTTGTCACGTATGTCACCCAACTATCAGGAAATTCTGAATTTATCAATATTACATGATCTGTAAAGGTTCCAACACAAGGAAGAGACGTTATCAATCATGTTTAGACGTACAGACAACTGGTTTGCAATTAAGCCTGCAATGTGCAGTTCACAGTACCGACTCCTTTGTTATCACCCATGGCCCTACTGGTTGAGGAACAGCACAGCCCATGTAAAAAAAAGGTTTAATCATAATAAGAGTGGGCTTTGACCTTCTTCTCAAGAGCAATCTGCTGTGTGATTACACTCCCTCAGCATACTCCCATCTTCATGCTAGCTGCCAGAGGATTTCTTTCCTCTGATCACCCATGTAAATCAATGTCCCGACAGTTTACAAATCAGACGCGGATTTGTGATTCATGGTGCCCCTGCTGACCTCAGTGCTGCTGTCCCACTGAGGGATACAAGGGTGCAGGCATGCTCCAACCCTCAACCCATGGTGCAGCATCAGTCCTATTTAAAGCATCAGTTAGCTGCTTCTGAGCAAACACGTGAATCCAGACCTTGTCTTTACGACAGGGAACACAGACTTCTGAGCAGCAGAGCACCACAGAGCAATTTGTATTTTTCCTGAACAAGCAGGAGCTTTGTGTTGTTTGTTGGCAAGCGGCATTGTTATATACGCGGCGTTACACTGCTGACAAATGAAAAGCTTGATAGTCCATCAAGTAAGTCAAGAACAAAGTCATCCTCTGGTCCCTGGGTAGTAATGTTACACTCACTCTCATGTCTGAGCCCTCATGTCTCAAGTAAAGTGAGAGCAAAGTGCTCGCTCCACAGGACTGCGCAGCTTACTCTCTGTGTTGAAATGGGATTTATTGTCTTCACAGCTGACATAAGGGTTTAAAATGTGCTTATACACACAAGCTGGAAAATCGAAGATTGCATACATAGATCACTGCTCCTTCCTCATTATTAAATCATAAAATAAATGCATGTTAAGTTGCTGATTTTCGACTGGAAACACCACAGTTATATTTAACTAACTTACAGATTTTACGTTGTGCAGCAACTAACTACTAACAGGCTATTGTAAGTTTTTGTTAGAAAATAAAACAATTACATTTTAGTGCAAAAAATCTTTTATCTACAAGGACCAAAAGAGAATGTGATCCAAACATTACACATAATGAAATTCTAAAAGGTTGGATGGTTTGTTTAATATCTGCAAGGCTGTTCTGATAATATTTGATACCAGCAAACTTGAAAAAAGAAGAACCACAACAAAATGAATGAGGCTCTAACTATTTACAACAAGTGCGGCACAAAAGCAAGTAGAAGAGCTTCTGAATAAAAACCTGTGAAAAGAGACCTTGTTGAAGAAAGACAGGGTTATCTATAAAAGGACTTATTTAAACTCTATTTAAAGCAAAGCAATGAGGCACATCTTGTGTACAAACAAAATCTAAAAGCGCAGCCATCTCTTAATAAAATGAGTAGCTATTCTAGTGGAAAACAGGAAATGGAACAGAAAATGGAAAATCCAATACAAATTAGGATCTCGGTATGTCTGCACCAAACTGTTACTGTGACAAGGAGTAGAACATACAGTCCGTAAAATAATTACTTATGGACACTCAGAATCAAAGATAAATGAGGTTCAAATTGATGTTGATTTGGCTCAGATGTATTTTAATAATTTCTTTAATCCATGCTTTGTTTTTAATTGAGACAGTCAAATCAGGGAGCTTTAATCGTGGCTATATGCAGGCAGGTTTTTCAGTGTATTTCCGTGTGCGAGTGCCCCCAAACAGTTGAGAGTTAGTTCACCTAGCGTCAGCATAAGCATGCAAACCTTGTTTAGGACGAGTGCCTGAAAACTGACACTGAATTTATAAACTGGAAAATAATCCTATCTCAAGCCAAATAAAGCCTGGAAATCTCCAAACCCAGATCCAACATAATCAGAATCAGCAAGCCTGCATTATGGATTGGAATTAATAAATCATACAAAGCTATTTCAAGATGAATCGCTCCCTCCTTTGTTCTAGGGAGGAGAAATTGAAAAACACAGTACAAACCTACTTTTCAAACTCCAGTAGTTCTTTGTTTTTCTGTACAGCAGGGGTGTAGCTCAGATATCTGGACCCCCTGAGAGAAGGTTGCTCTAGGCAATCCTGTTTAATAAAATCATTCCTTTGGAAGCTGTGTGGGCCCTCTCCAGCTGTGGCCCCTACAACTGCCACCAACTTTCGACCCACTAGCAATTTCACTGCTTTGCAACAGAGACTGGACATGATGCAACTAGATATTTGACTGACACTGTCACAACTTTCAGGTAGATCCAGTGACTCATACAAGTGTCCCATATTACAAGACCCTATTCGAAACTCCAAAGGATTTACTCTGGCTATAGTCCTTAAGGCCATTTTTCACTTCACACTGGATACAGTATATGGACTGTATATTATCAGTATTAGCACTATAGTGTTCAGCAGAATTATCTGTATTAAAGGAATATATGGACGTTTTGGGAAACATGCTAAAGGCAAATAAACTCTTAGCCAAGAGTTGGGTGAGAATATTGATGCCACTCTCATGTCTGTCAGTTGTCTAGCAACAATAGATATGTAGTAGCAGTAAGTGCAGTTGTACTGTAGTAGTTTTAATAAGGATCATTAAAAGATACCAATTTTGCTTATCATATTTCTTCAAAGGGGGAGGGAAAGATGAGGGATACATAACTTCCAGCAGGCAGAGAAATGCAAAGACAAAAGAAAAATAATGATAATTCAACTGAGAAAAATGTCTATTTCAGCATACACTTTATGATCCGCATCGTGTATAATTAAATTTCCCTATTGTGTGGCATTAAATTGTAAAAGGATAGAAAGCATTATGCTGAGCCAGATAAATTCAAATGTTTGAATCTCTTTCTTCATTTCCAATTTTTAATAAAAAGGGATTTTCCCTTTTCCATATGGAAACGCTGTTGAGGCTGTGTCTTCCTCATGGAACAGCTGTCTGGACCTTTCGCTGATGAGACCTCTGTGATTGCAGCATCCAGCGAATACAGAGTATGGTTGCTTCATTAAATGATATTGGTGAATGTGCATTATGAAAGCACTGTGTTTCTGCACATACCGGTAAGTAGTAGTAATTTTTTAGACAGGCTAGGTGGATGGCAATGTTGGTTGGTCCACCACTTTGGTCCAGACTGAAATATCTCAACAACTATTGGATGTATTATCATGAAATTCTGTACAGACATTCATGGTCCCCAGAGGATGAATCCTAATGACAGGAGATCCTCTGACTATTCCTCTAGTGCCAAAATGATGTTGATACTTTTGTGTTTTAGTGAAATGTATCGCCAGCTATTGGATGGATTGCCATTAATTTGGTACAGATAACCTTGGTGCTCAGAGTATGAATCCTAATAACTTTGGATATCCCCTGACTTTTCCACTAGTGCCACCATGAGGTTGACATTTATGATTTTGAGGGAAATGTCTCAACAATAATTAGATGGATTGTCATGATACAGACATTCATGTCCCCCTCGGGAGGAATTGTAACAATTCTGGTGATCCCTGAACAGTCTTTCATCTAGCACCATCATCCGGGCAACATTTTAATTTGTCCGATACTTTGGTTTATGACCAAATACCTGGAAAACTAATTACATTCCCATCAGCCTCAGCTGCACCTTGTGTTTAGTGCTAATTAGCAAATGTTAGCATTCTAACACATTAAGGGGGTGATGTATCTGCTACACATCAGCATCTTAGCATTGTCATTGTGAGCATGTTAGCATGCTGACATAAGCATTTGACTCAAAGCGCTGCTGTGCCTTAAACAGCCTCAAAGTAGTAGCTGTAGTTTCTGTCTTGTTCAGATAGGATTTCACCTTTTACTTGAGGATGTAGGATAGCTACAGTAGCCTAAAACAAGATGTATTTTGATGATGAAGTCACCCTGGTAATGATCACGCACAGACTTTAGTTCTGGCCATAACACAGCTCAGTGGAAGACAATCTTAAAGTCTCATAGAAGAAATGGATTTGCAATCTCTGTCAGCACTCGTCTAGTATCTGTGTAATCTAGTTTCTAAGGTGGTATACAAGCATACAGCATGTACTAGCCTTACAAAAGTTTCATTTCCAATTAGTTTGGTTGTCACTTAAAAATATCTGATGCAACTTTTGCACATGCAGTCAATTTAAGCTTTCCGGTTTCTGAGGTTACCAGTCAGACGTTTTTCTGTCAGACACGGCTGTGCAGAGGTGTGCAGAGGAGAAAGGCAAGTCCCAGATGAGTGCTAATTAGCCAAGCAGCACCCCTCCTATACCCAGCCTCATACAGGCTCACTCATCCTACCACTGGGGCTCCACGCTAGGATATGTAGAGCTGGAATAGGACTGGCGGAACGAAGAGCAGCCTTCAGACTCGCAGAGGCTGAGTAAATGAACAGCCACAATAGAGGACACCAGGGAAGGAGAGGCCACGTTTCTGCTGCCCACTCCTGGCTGTTATAATATGGGTGGACACAGAAGTGAATAGCTGCCTGGGTGGCTGGCTGGTTGGTTGCCTGTCTTTCTGCTACATAACACACGTCAAGACAGACAAGAAATAAGGAACAAGGACAGAAAGCTCAATAGGAAGTAGCAAAAGTAGATGGTGAGCAACAATGAACAAAGTATTAGGGAAAAGGTGAATGTTACTGTGATACCTGGATTCTCTTCAGAGATTTAGTTTTCAATAATCTCTTACACGAGGATCACATAGAAAAAGGTTTTCCAACATTGGTAGTCTAAATGTGGTTTTCTACAAACAGAAAACAGCAAATCATATTGCAGAGCTGACAAAGAAACACTCTTTGTTAAGGTTTACAATTACACTCCCTTTGACCCTCATCCTGACCCTGAATCATTCAGAGTTTTGCCATGAATGCCAAACAGGAACGTCTTAAACATGAGGGATGAGACAAAGCTCTCTAGTCCCATTGAATTACCCACATCATATTTCTCACCATGTTCAATTAATAAGGGCTATTGAATTTGTTACCATGCGTCAAGAATAATAATTACAATATTTCCTTCAAGGATCATTTGCGGATGATTTATGCTTTTGAGCCACCAAGAAATTCAAGAAAGAGCGACTGGAAAAAAGAATCAATACATGACACAGTATGGTATTACTTCATGCCAGCCTTTATAGAAGAGAAATCATTCAGGCAGATAAAGGTCTGTGGAGTCCGCCTAGCTGATAAGTAAGAGTCATGGAGGAGGGAGGAAGGGCCACAGTTTGGAAATCTTCAAAGGGAACATGCTACACAGGTGACTCTTTATCTTTTAGATGAGCTGAATTCAATGCACAATAATTGTTCTTGATTCAGGGTCAGTATGTGTGTGCGCTGGCAGGCTATTGGGGGACCTGCTGGGGATGTTTGTTGCCTCGCCTCTAATGGATGGCCACATTTAAGACGCTAAGAGCTAATAAAGAGTAATGGGCCTGTGGCTTCACTGGGGAGGAGGAAGAGCTATTTTGAGTTCATGAGAGAAAGCATCATCTCGGGGATTAAAGAGTATCGACCGATGAAGAGTAAACACTGCAATGCCGTGCCACTGGCCTATTTGGTAAAGCTGTGGATGGAAAAGATGAGCCCGAATAGGCGCCGCTGCTAGTGGCTGGGAGGGTCAGTGGGGATGTCATTAAGGGATGCTGAGAAGGGCCTCCAGGTGCTGCGAGGAGGCCTGATATGTCTGGAACAGTGTTATCACAGCAGGAGACTGCAGACTGAGTGGCAAAAACCCTGGGCATCCTGCGGGCAGAGAACAACACCGCCTTTGTGCCGTCCAGTGCACATGGCTGGAGGGGAAAGGGGCTGAGAGCTTTTGGCTTGGATTCGGAGGATGAGACAAGCACATATCTGTGTGCCAATCAGTATTCCTGTGGCCCCTCCGGACTTCTCTAAAACATAAACTGGGCTCCTTAATGAATCTCTTCCCCTCACACTGGCCTTTATTGCAAAACGATATCGTAAATCAGGCTAAATACAGAGGCATTCGCGGGGCAGAGTCAGTCGGCCTCTTTGTGAGTGCAGAGGGACATTTAATGGTGAGGGAGCTCTGTTAGGACAGAGGAACAAGTGGACACAAATCCAACCAGGACTTACTGGCCACCTACTGATGAGAGCTCAGTTAGATTAGAATTCATACAAATTATACAATTACACAGCAAATAGGATTATGATTAGAGGAGGATTACATGACTATTGATAACAATCAGTGTATCACTGAAAAATAGAAATTCAGATCTGTTACTGTGATTTAACATGCATGTTCTTCAACTCCATCATTGCCCCCCTCTTTAAGTGCGATCATCACCAAGAAATCATGTTAACACTGCACCAAATCAAAGAACCAAAGACAATTTAATTGAGAGAATATTCAACACAAGCAAAGCAGATTGATTATGGATGCTGACGCCTGTGATTTTGCAACTTGAAAATGAAGTACTGTGCTTCTCTGATGAGTGTGAGGAATAAGTGGCAGCCTCCGATAATGAAAGTGGGTGTGAATCAAGCCATAATATGTTTTTCTCCTCCTAGGGTCAAGACACAGCAATAAAAAACTTTTACAAACCCAGCCAATATAACTTCAGAGTTCAACTGTGGTCAACTCAAAAAATCTCACAATTAACTGTTGTTACCTAGAATTTGTTAAAGCCAAAATTGTGAGGCTATAGTGGGTTTCCTGAATAACCTGGGGTTGATAGCCGTAAAATCCGTAAAAGTTAATTAAATCAGTTTATATAGTCAGTACAGAGGGAAGATTTTTCCCCAAATCCCTTTATTTATAGCAAGGTGTGAAAAACAGAGCTAGTAAATGAAAGAGTTGTGTAGCACAGTGTCTCTGCATGCTTAAGTGCCTCCTTATCCAACCCTGCTCTCTCAACCAAATCTACTGGTAAACTTCTCCCGAAGGTCACCCACATGTAGGATGATAAATTCTGCCTGGAGCTCTCCTGACAAGGCTGAATCCCTATAAATGCAACCATACTGCGAGTCTTGGCTACACAGTGTTTATGAATCTAGAAAATACTTTTCTCCGAGTTCTTTTCTAAGCGCTCTCTTCTATGTTATACTGCACCAGACCTTAGGTTCATTGCTAATCAATAGACGATAATTATGCTGATAATTGACCTTGATTGGATAATACCTTGCAGTAGGCCTACTATTAGAGTATAAATGTTTAATATCGATGTCTTCATTTGAAACTGAAACCATTCATTGAGATAAAAAGCTCCATCATCTGAGATTTGACAGCTGGTAGCCAAACAACATAAACTTTGTCCCACTGTTATAATACATTCCAGTTATGCATTGTGAGTATTTAGTGCGTTCACACTGAAAAGGTTACAACATTATGTCAAAGATATCAGTATGCACACTAAAATTGCTTGATTTATTACTGTGGTGTTGTGGGCATTATTGTCCAACAATGCAGTGCACAACAGAACTGGAGAAGATGCTTATAGCTGGAAAAAATTAAAATAATAGTTGGTGGTCAGACAACTCCAGAAATATAAAAATATTAAAACTTTTGTTTGCCCTCTCTTTCTCAAGTTTAAAATTAGTAACTGGTATTAGCTTTCCAAAATGTATAATTTCCTGTTAATGTAAAATGGTAAACTTATTTATGTCGCCTTCTTTCTTTCTTTTTTAACTGCTATAGGATATTTTGATGATTAGTTTTGTGTACTACAGTGTGGAAGTATGATACAGCTATTGAGGGCACAAGGTACTGTGTGTTTTTATAAAATCAACCTGAAATACAAACAGTAACCAAACCTGGACATAAAAATGTGAATTTGGTCGCTGTCCAGCAACCAACTCTCCATACTGCGGATCAGATTAGCTTGAAACAAGCAAAATTTGGCTGCCGGTGCAGTAAGTGATCTTAACTTGATACGATTTCTTAAAATAAAATCAAATTACTTAAAATAAGACTAGTGCTATTCTTGTTTCTACATAACAAAACTTCACACAGGCAATATCCGTCACCATGTCAACTGTTTATTGGTGCTGTTGCTCTAACCACGGCAGTGTCGGTCAGTGGGTCCACCACTTTGGTCCAGATTGAAATATTTCTATACTATCAAGTATTTGGATTGCCATAAAATTTTGTACAGACATGCATGTTCCCCAGATGATGTCTCCGAATTACTTTGGTGAGCCCCTGGGTTTTCCTCTAGTGCCACCATGAGGTTGACCTTTTTGGTTTTGAGTGAAATGTTTTGCCCACTATAGGATGGATTGCCATCAAATTTGGCGCAGACATTCATGGCCCCCAGAAGTTGAATCACGATGATTTTGGTGACCCTCTGACTTTTCCTCTAGCGCAACCAGCAGGTCAAATGTTTCACTTACCCATTGAAATATCTAATCATCTACTGGATGGATTGGGGCAAAATGTTGTACAGACATGCATGATCCCCAGAGGATGGCTCTCAATGACTGTGTTGATCCTCTGACTTTTCATCTAGCACCATCATCAGTTCAAAATTTTAATTTTGTCCACTACTTTGGTTTATGACCAAATACCTGCAAAATAATGGCATTCCCATCAGCACTCATTATACTCTGTGTTTAGTACTAATTAAAAATGTTAGCATGTTAAGAATGATACCATGCTGACATCAGCATTTAGCTCAAAGCACCTCTGTACCTACATCCTCATTGTTTTAGGACAGTAGTGACTACAATAATAGCAATGGTTGATGTTGCACTCTGCACAGATGGCATCTGGCTCCCTGTACTTGTCTTTTCACGTTTGAAAACAGGTCAAGATCCCTCCTTTTTGCTTTGGTTCACATTCTGCACTAAACTGTACCAAGGGACAAAAGAAAACAAAAACACATAGAAACACTAAAAAAAACACTAAAGACATCTTTAGCCTCTAAATCTAGGGACTTTAAAGTTTAAACAACACACATGCACACATCAAGATCTTCATTCTTTTAGTAACATGTTATGTTTGGGGGTTTCATTCTTCAGTGGGTCGTGTGTACATCAATGCATACGGCAAGGTCAGTGCAATCACTAGTAAAATATATTTTTAATTTTTTAATCCTAAAATATACAAATATGATGTTCTCTTTCCCTCTAAAGAAATGTCCATTCACCCCACACTGCCTCGTTCCCTTTTGAAAAGAGCTTTTATTGCGGCTCCAGATGGACTGGCTTTAAATCTGCAGTTTAACCTAAAACCTGTCAGAGTGGGAACTAACTCCATGAACAAGTAGATCTATTTTGGGCCAGGGAAAGAAAGCTATTAAAGCAAGGGGAGAGAAATGTTTCTATTTCAGACTAGATCAGGGGGGAAAGCAGTGTGCTTTCACACCACTGACAAAATCTTTTAGTTTTAAAGAAATATTTCCAAGTAGCAATGCGGTGGGGTACATTTTGTTTTCAAAGCCTTCCTGTCCAGCTGCCAAGCTGAACTTTATTTCAGTGATCGACAGAAACTCACTCTACACTCCAGCAAACTAGTCTGTAGGAATCCTAGAAGACTAGACGATTCCTCTTGAGCCAGCTATACAGACGTGAGCTTTCTAATGTGTTGAAAAAATAGGTAAGGAAACAGAAGCTAATTATAATTTTAGTTCTACAAACATTTCTTGGACGCAGAGCTGCTCTGCAGGCTTAAAAAAAAAATCTCACTGTTTGAGTTAATCCTCAATAGGCCAAGATAAAGCAGCACGTTGTTTCCTGGCTAGCTAATGTTAGACTGAACCCCTGTGAAAAGAAGAGAATGGGTGAGGCAGCCAATATTATAAAGCCTTATTCTCTTGCTGTGAAAAAGGAAAGGAAAAATAAGGTATTCTTGGCATATTTAATTAACCCTGTTGGCCATTACACCTAGCTTACCTGTGAAGTTCATCATCACCTGAAAGATTTGTTAAGAAAAGCTTGTTTCAGTAATTAGTAGAGTACAGTAATGCAACCTTTCTTTCTTTCACCTCTATTTAGTTTTAAAAAGGGAGTACCTTACTGTGATAAGAATGTAATCAATACAAAAAATGTTTAAATGTAAAAAATAACTGAGAGAAACTAAAGACTTGTAGCAAGTCAGCTTCCCTCCAAAATATATACCCTTCATGCAATCATGTACACATAACTTCTAGTTAATCAGCTATTAAAGTTCTCTCATCACAACAGTACTCATGGGTGAGTGTGTTATCATCTGTTCCTTATCAACTTTATACTGCTCCAGTGGACTTGCTCAGCCTCTATAGGACAGCTGAGGTTATAGGACTTCCAGGTGTAATATATTACTAACTGTATAACTTTGACACAGCTGCTTCCCTTCATAAATTATGTGATGCACTGAAAAATGTGCCATAAAAACATCATCATGTGCCAAAAATCTGTATGCCTGCCGTGCACAAGAGAAGAGAGTGACATCATATTAAAAGCATTACTAAAAGAACTGTTCATATTTGAGAAGTAGAAGATCCAACAACATGAGCTCGACCTCCAAGAACATTTTCTTATTACATAGCCTAGCGGTACTGTACTTTGGTTTCTATTCTCCAGAGCAAAGAATTCAGCATTTCAGTTCAGGGCTCACACTGCCTTATTCATAAACAAACCAAGCATGAAATCACATGGACTGACAGGTAACTCGCTCATTGGATGATTCTGATGACTTGTCATCCTTTGTCAGCACACTACACACTGCAAAACCTGTGAGGGCAAAACAAAGCAAACCTCATTCAGATGACTGACAGCACGTCATTCTACACTTTACTGTGCTAGAAGGCTTGATTTGTTTTCTCTGGTGGTCTGAACCGCAGTGAGCTAATGGAGAAATAGTTGGATAGAGTTGGAGCTGTAGTCAAGAGTGCAGCTCTACGTCATGCGTCGGGTGAATTTGTCTGGATTAGCTCTCAAAGAAATGTCACATATCCATATCCAGTATCAATAAATTCTGTCATTGGTCCATGTTGCTCGGATCACACCATGGTTTGACTGAAAATGGATCAAGCCCTACCTTTGTTGGTGGTTTTAATCACCAGGGTTCAAATAAGCAGTACTTAGAGCAGGTTAAATTAACCTGATTAAATAGACAACAGCCCCAGAGCAGGTTAGGATAGTCTTGTTTTCAATTTGTGTGGCTTTTATTCAGTCATTTGAATCAGCGTTTAAGTAGATAAAAGGGGACATGTGGTGGGAATCTCTAACCAGAGTGTGTAAACATACCATTAACATGATTAAATCCTACTTGAACACTGAGTTCCTGGTTCTTACTGTATCGCCACAGCCCAGTTGTTACAGCATAGCGTTATTTCTTACAACATGAAGAGATATACCAAAAATAAATCACAAGTTCACTTCCCAGTTCCCTCTGTGAAATTGTGTGGGACTCCAGATCCCTTATCAAATAATTGATAGAATTCTTCTATATCCTACGTTTTCAGGTTTTATGTACTTTGTATGCTTTTGTTTGAGAGGATCTGTACTTTTTTTTGTTTCTTAGTGTTTGTCTCAGAGGTGAGCTCATGTTTACTGTGCCATATCCCAGGAACAGAGAGTGATTCTTCACTTCTCATCTGTCTTCATTCACAGGAGGCTGCTGTCTCAGAGATCAACCCACCTCTCTCTGCTGGTCAGCTCACAATATATTTCCAGACGTATTTCTCATTCGGACAAAAGCTGCCTTGTCGACATGCAGGTCACATCCTGAATATTTATTTGGATGAACCACCCTGGCTTCCATCTCTGAAAAGGCCAGATAAGTACCACACCTGACATGCTTAGTTGTTTTATAGGTCCTTTATCCTTATCATGCTGTCCTTTTTCTCACTGCGTTCCCTGTCCTTTGGCATGGATATTGTTGGAGCGGTCATGCTTACTTCAAGAATGCAGGGTAGCACTGTTTGTGTGATACAATTCACATCCTCTGTCAAAGCAATATACGCCAGTGTTAGTTCCAGACAGGCTATAAAAAATACAACCCTGCAGAGAAATGCCATATATGGACTGACTTTGGAAAGTATCAACTGGCAAAAACCTTGCAGTTTCTTCACTCGTCTGGGCTAAATTAGCCATCCTACATGTGGCATGTGCAATTAAGGATTGAGTGCAGATTACATCACTCTTAATTTCAGTGGTTGCCATAGTCCCAGAACATCTAATTACAGGCATTCACACAACCATCTTCAAGTTACTTAGAGAACGCACAAAAACAGCAAGAAAAAAGGCAGCAATAGTAATAAAATGCAGCCCAGCAGGGCAAAGAGCCACTTGCCTAATGCTTGTTTGCACTTATCTTAGGCCTATACAACGGAATAGTTAGCACGTCCTCTGAGCAAGTCATATCAAGGCCTCCTTCATACTTCTGTGCATTACTTTGCCAAATTGATTAAAAACATTCAAATCAAATCTTAATATTGTTTTCAAGACGTGGTATTTAAAGGATACAAACTGCCATGAGTCATTATTAAGATCTGTACTACTCTTTAATATCTATACTATACTACTATAGAAAACAATGCTGCTGGGCTTTTAATGGATGCAAACACAACCACCACATTAGTTTCCCTCCACTACCTGTCAATAAAGTTCAGAGTCAGTTCTAAGATTTCACTTCAACACAGTCAATCTTCTGCCTCCAGCCTATGTTTCTGAACTTTTAACCAATTACATCCCAGCATGCATCCTTAGATACTAAGTGATTACTGTTTTACCACTTCACTCCCTGAGTTCTCTTTAATTATTTTCTTATTTTGTCTTGTATTGCAGTGTATTTTTATGACATTTTGTAACCTCTTAGAAAAATGCTAAATAAGACTTTGAGTCTAAAGCCATGCTAGCGGCTCTGTGAGGCTGTACTTTGGCACAGCAGAGCTTTGAGCTAAATGCTATATGTTAATGTGCTCATAATGACAATGCCAACATGCTGATGTTAACAGGTATGATGTTTACCGTGTTAGTTTAGCATGTTAACATGTTAACATTTGCTAATTGGCACTAAACACAAAGTTCAGCAGAGGCTGATGGGAATGTCAGGTTAGTTTTGCAGGTATTTGGTCATAAAGCAAAGTATTGGACAAATTTAGAGCTGATGATGGTGGTAAATGAAAAGTGAGTGCAATTCATCCTGAGGGGAACATGAATTTCTGTACCATATTTTATGGGAATCCATCCAATAGTTGTTGAGACATTTCACTCAGAGGGATCACATAAGTCATTAGCAATCATGCTCTGGATGTCACCATGAGTGTCTGTACAAAATTTGTGCCAATTCCTCAAGTCGGTGTTGAGATATTTCACTGAATAAGTGAAACGTTTGATCTGCTGTTGGCGCTAGATGAAAAGTCAGAGAATCACCAAAGTCATTAGGATTCATCCTCTGGGGACCATGAATGTCTGTGCAAAATTTGATGGGATATTTCAATCTGGGCCAGAGTGGTGGACGGACCAAGAAACCGACAAACTGATATTGTCATCCATAAAACCATGCTACTAGCATGGCTAATAAAAATTATTATGATTTAACTAATCCAAATTCTAATTCTGAGCAGGTGTGAAAGCAGCATACAGTGCTGCATTAACATCCTTATACAATTTTATTCCCAATTTGAATTAAACTGTAATATTTTTAGGCTAACCCTTCATTATCATTGGGGTCATTCTGTCTCAGCTTGGTGTGGCTCCTTCCAATTTGTGTGAAATTGAGGGGCCTCAGGGTTAAGAGGAGAATCTGCAGGAGCAGATAGTGGTTCAGAACGAGCTGTGGCAGGATGTGCTAACTGCCAGCGCTGCCCGTCCTGGCCTGGGCGACACCACTGAGCACCACAGGGCCAATGACTCACTAATGCCACACTGTCTATGTTGTGACTGGACAAATCTAATCCTCCCTCGTCATCAGCTCACTGTCCCCTAGCATGAGAGAAACAAAGCAGCATGAACACTCCAGGCTGCCAAAAACTGAGGACTGCAGGCTGCTGGACAGCAAGGGCAAGATGACAGCGTGAAAACATGTCTTTGCTACACATGTTGTTTAAGATCAGGATAAATCAATATCAGGACAATGCTTTTTAGATCCAGAAAGTTAATGTACGTAAGAGGACTTTTGTACTCTTTGTCTATGAATACAGTCACGCTGACTCAGTGAGTTTACTCAAGGGAGTTCATTAAGTTAAAGCCACTCCTGCCAGACTAACTTGTACACTGATTGTACTCTGAGGTGGCCATTACTTTCACACTGATTAGGAACCGGTGATTGTGTCAAGACTGATTGGGGACGCACACATACACTGGCATTCCAATTACACCAAGTACCATCTAGCCAATGGTCAAAGTGTACTTCAGGCCATTTACATTTAACTGAGTTGTAGCGAATGAACAAATTATTATTCTGAACACTTTGAACGCACGCTCTGTATGTAACAAGTTCCAAACTGTTTTCTAACTGACAGAGACAAAGAAATATTGATATGCCTACAGTATGCATAACAGAACACTACATATAGTCATGCAGCCCGTCACTGGATACAGCATTTTCTTTTTACATAAACACACAACATAAGCACACATTTTGGATAAGGTTCCCTTAAATTTGTTTATTAAAGTTGGGGTAGGTAGTATTTATTTGGCGTCATTGGGCAAAAATGCCATAATAACCGTTCAGCATATTGTAAATTAAGTGGATTGAGAGAAAAGACTCGAAAAGAAAGACTTCTGCACCTCCTCTTGGCTCTGTTTTCAGGGTTTAGAAAATCTAGCCCGTGACAGGACTTTGGCCAATCACAGGTCATCTCAGAGAGAAGGCATTCCTGTTGGCTGTTCTACAAATGCAGATGTGTGTGCACGTCCCTTCAGATGGTGAAAGCCTGATTGAATGGCAGAAAATCCTGCCGAAAATCCTGCAACTTGTGATACATTTCCAACATCTCCTTTGCCTACAGCGGTGTATAGTACAAAACAGCACATCCCGGCTCCACAGAGAGCTTCAGGCTCATTATGTCCGATGCCATGGTGCTCGTATTGACGAATGGCAAAGAGGCATGATGACAAACAGTGGGGAATAACTTTTGAGGGGGGACAGTGGTGTGTGTATGTGTGTGTGTGGTGTACTAGCCTCTCATCCCGCTGTTAGAAGGCTTTGCAGTTGCCTCTGAAGCCTGGGGTGCTCTGCCCTGGGGCCGCTAAGCGCTGGAGGGGCGTCTTTGAGAAGACAAGTCGTGGCGAGAGGGACCGGGGTCTCGGTAAGGCTCACGCTGTGGAGAGGGGGCCCTATAAGGCATGAGGTTTCGCTGGACAACTGACTCCTTCTGCTGCTGGTTGAACGTGTGGGTTTGGTGGGAGGGGCTTAGCGGAGTGATACGAGGCAGCAGAGAGAGAGGCGGAAGGTTTTGCATAGGTTTGCACAGGCTTAGCCTACTGCAGCTTTAAAGCTGCACTAATAAATATTTTTATCTCAACAATGGATAATGACTGTAGTGTGAAAGAGGTCACTCGTTGTGATGGACACAACTGACTCTGCAATTCCCCTCAGCTTTATAGAGCATTTTAGCATCTTTTAGCTCATTGTTTTGGTTTTACAGCCCACAGCTTTACTGTTTAGTGGAACATTTAGCAGTAGGTTTGCCATATTAACTTTATAGGTTGATAATGTCACTGTTGTGTTTACAGCGTGTTGCACTGCCCCCAATCAATTAATGCAAATTTAAAGAATTATGACCAAGATATGTACTGAGCGGGAAATTTTACAGCTGAAAAACAAACTTGTCACTGCTCTTTGGTGGACAAACTATGTAACTAAGACATTTGTATTTTTTATTTTCATGTTTCATTTATTGACCAATACCAATAAATGTACAATAAGTTAATATCGGCCAGTATATCGGCCCAGACGAAACATCTACATTAGTTGATTTGAAATAATTTGCTTGAATGGCAGCTGATATTGTACCATATTTTTATTGCCACTGTGACAGTGCTTTGTTGCTGTGTGTATGTGTATAGCTGATACTTTGTTCCAGTAAAGGAATATTATCACAAAAATATTAATAAATACTAATAAAGCAACTGTAAGCCACTACTGTTGATAGTGAAAACAAAAGAGATACACATATGCATGTGTCTGATCATTCAAATAGAATAACAATGTCAAAGTGAGCCACCACAGAGCTGAAATTTTAATCTGTGATGTCACGCTGTAAAGCCCAGAGCTGCTTCACTGACAATAAATATGTTGATTTCATACAGTGATTTCTTTTTATATCCAAAAGAGTTTTATATTAGGCTAATGCTCTATGTTTAAAATTATAAAATGTGCTGTGTCAGAGGCACCTTTCCATCTACCATAATTCATTCTTCATGCAGCTGTACATTGGTTTGCTGTCACAGATGAGAAGACACAACAAACTCTTCGGTCTTGTTCCAGCTAAAGCAGACAACGGTGATTATTCACAAACAGTATGGACTGCTCGAGGGATAAAACTAATATATTTTAAAATTAAAATTCAATGGTAGTTTTAAGGCTGCTGCTCAGCATTCTACTGCATGAGCACACCACTCTGAATCACAAAGAGGCGCACGACTCCCATTTTAACATAATCTCGACAATCAATCAGCCACACCACAAAGAAGTCAATGGGCCTTGACAATATGTACCTGTCAGATCATTGCCTCTAATGCATTAAGCTCTGATGCCTCTGATAGACAGCGACAGCTCCGCACACAACCAAGTGCTCCACTCTCTCAGATGTAGTGACAGCCTTTTGTCCAGCCACCTGCCTGTGATTACTCAAATCAAAAATGCATAACCGATTGGAGTTATGGATTCATCTCCTCTGACAGGAAGGAAGCAAGACCCGGCTAAAGAAAAAGTATATTAAAAGCTGTGCTACAACTGGCTGGAAAAACAAACAAAATATACCTGTGATACTAAATAATTCTCTGTGATTTTACAATGTTGATTTTTACATTTTTGGTTCAAGTTTAGCACAAATGTTGAAGTCATTTTTTTCTCTTATTCACATATGTGCTTGCAGAGAAGACCCAAAGTACAAGGAAATAAAGTTCTTGAGTGTATTCATATTGTTTAAGCCTTAATGCAGGATGTATTACATAAATATCTAATATTGTGGGTTGCTGTCTTAGCAGTTTTTATTTCCAGAGAAAGCTCCCGGGCTAATGACATTTTATTAATGTATTGAAGTAATAAAAACATAATCCACTTCTTAGTCTGGTGGGGTTTTTTTTGGAATATCCCATTATTCAATAGCTTTCACATTACAATAAACAGTGCAAATCTTTTCTCCCTCCTCCTTCATGCAGATTAAAAATGTTCAGCTGTTGTAAAAAGCAGCACAAAAATCTACAGTAAAGAAAAAGGTTACGACATAAAGGCAGTAACTGTATAGGGTTTTTTTAGGGGACGCTATCTGTAGGAAATAAAGTGTCATGTCTGAGCAGTGTGTATGGGAGAACTTGGGAAAGGGAGTTTTTTTTTTTTGCAGCCATACGTTGGCTGAAATTGTTCTGTATAGTTACAATGTAGCTGCGTTTGTATTAAAGCTCCCTGAGCAAACTAAGTAAAGAGAAGAAAACATCAAGGCATATGTTGAAGAGCTGAAACCATCACTGATGAACTGCAAGGTTTTATTGTCAGTTCTTGTGTTACAGGAATATTACGTTATTTGGTATAAAGTATGCAATAGAACCTGCACTAATGTGACCACAGGAGGTGGTCACTTCAAGAGGTAGTCCTGTCAACCAGAGAACTGCTGCTGTGGCTTACTGAATTTCAGAAAGCTGTCGAGTATTAGGGGAACAGAATTCAAATTTTCAACATAAAAGTAAAAGTAAAAGAAGTAAAAGTAAAAGTAGTCTCTTAACTTTTAGGAAACTTTAATGTGAACTGTTTAGTGACTTCTTAGGTAGAGTTTTAGCCATGCTAGCGGTAGTGCCCAGAGGATGAATCCTAATGACAGATGTGATTTCTCGGAGTGAAATGTCTTGACAACTATTTGGATTGCCATGGAATTTAGTAGACATTCATGGTCCCCAGAGGATGTAACTTTGGTGATCCCCTGACTTTTCCTCTACTCCAACAATGAGGTTGACATTTGTGGTTTTGAGTGAAACATTTCAACAACTATTGGATAAATTGACATTTAATTTGCTACACACATTTGTGGTGACCAGACAATGAATTGCAACAATTTTGGCAGTCACATGATTTTTCATCTAGCGCCACCATTTGGTCAAAATATTAATTTATCTGATACTTTGGTTCATGACCAAATATCTGCAAACGATGACATTCCCATCACCCTCGGCTGTACTTTGTGCTAATTGGTGTTAGCATGCTAACATGCTAAACTTAGATGATGAACACGACAACCATTGCCTGCGAAACATCAGCATGTTTGCATTGTCATTGTCAGCATGTTAACATGCTAACATTAGCATTTAGCTCAAAGCGCTACAGGGCCTACATACAGTCTCACAAAGCTGCTAGCATGGCTATTGACTCTTAGTCTTGTTTTAACTTTATTCTACCACACGAGACATGTTTTTAGCAATTCTAAATTGAAATTGCCATTGCAGCCTGACTTCATGATTAACAATGATTTCATTTCTTTACATTAAAGTATAAGTTTGAAACAGTGTTCAGTCTGATGCGAGCTGCTGGTCTTGCACTACACCTACTCGTTGCAGCGTGACTGGAGCACACAGTCTGGCTGTGAACTCCCCGACAGATTTATGAGGAGGAAGTCCTCTGTTCAGACACAACTATCCACTGATGAGAGAACGCACAAACACTGCATCAGCATGTTGGTCAATTATTACAATGACCCCCCCCCCCTCAGACACACACACACACACACATTCACAACCCCTCCCTTTCAAGCTTTTACACAGATTTCCTCCATCACCTTCCTAATCATGAAATTTGATTAAATTGAATGTGAGATCACGGGAGTTATAAAAAGCCAATTAACACAGGGCAGATGGGCTTTGTGGAAATATTATAGGACATTACACTGATGATATATGAACTTATGGGGGCAAAACCCCTCTTTTGACTCAGTGATTGGAAAGCTACAATGTATGCCTCCCACACACACTTTAAGTATAATGAGTATGAAAGAGCAGTACAAGGGATTTAGATGTGAGTCCACCTACTCAGTGTGTTTCATAAAACAGTCGTTATAGAAACAAACATGCACAGTTTGACATACAAACATATGGCGTAAAACCTTTATGATGGTTGATAATTACACCGCAGAGAAGTTCAAACCCAGCTTATGCCATGCTGCTACTGTGATTCTCTTTTCCTTTCTCCTTCCTCCTTCCATGAAGAGAAACTACTGAAAACACCCGAGCCACGCCAAATTGGATTTGAGAGAAGCGAAAAATGGGCATCTTTTTATCAGTGTCCTCCGTCACAAATCTCAGAAGTGCGCCACAGTGTACTCAAAATGCAGCTGTAAGATAGCCTTGATAAAAATACCACCAAGCCAGGGATTTCTTCTGTTCTTTTCATGTTCTCCGATCCGTAAATAAACACCATATCCGAGTTAACGGCAAGAAGCCAGCAAGATGGCATTATAGGTCTTTATCCAATGCAAGCTCACTTAAGACAGAGACTCATTTAAATCTTAATGACCATATGCTTCTGATACAAGTATAATTGATGAGCTGTCAAAGGTTTGAAACAGAACCAGAACCAGGATTAGTAGTCGTAAATGAGATTTCCTGGGCTTGATTTAAAATCTTCCAGTGCAATAAAACGCTCAAGTCAGAATGGAAATATCTACTGGAACGCTGATGAAATCAGGTCTCTTGGTTGACTGCTGATTGTCTTTAATTCTACAAAAACTATGCGGCTGACAACCTAAACCAAAGAGACACAGACATACGATGGGATACAAACAAACACGTTCTACACCCATTTTAAGTAGCACAGCATGAAGACAAACATGATCAGTCTATCCTCTCTCAGCTGGAAGTTAACATGTTTTTGCACAGTTGAGATTTTAAACTTAACTCACAGTTCATCTCATACAGATAACTGTATAAAACTGTCTTTTAGTCCAATGATTTCAGTCATATTTTCCTTTTCCAGTAAGTTTTAAAAACATGCCATTTTCTGTGCATGCAGTATGTCACCCCTCTCTCTCTCATTTCTTGGTCCTTGCTTGCTCAAGGACATGAGTTGCAAGGCTTAAAGGGCTGCCAGGGGCAAAAGAAGAGGAGCTGGATGTGTGCCACGGCACTGGGGCGCAGGACCACAGCAGTGGATCTTTCTGACGACAATTACAGATAAAAACTCTCCACTGAGAAAGAGCCTGAGAATCTCTGCGGGGTAAATAATAAATGTTGGTGTTCCAAAAAAAAAAAAAATCCTACAGGACAAGCCGAATCGAAAATGCTTGACGGGGATATAGAGGCATGAGGACAGACACATAGCGGAGACAAGACACAGCATGGGCTGTGTGCTTAGTACTTAAAGATGTAGACTGAAGGCTATCCTTGCTTGATCCCCTTTTGGATCTTGTTAAGCTCAAGGATAAGACGAAGGGAGGGAAGATTGGATATTCCTCTCAGGAATCCCAGCAAGGTGTCTCACTGGAGCACACCTAGCGGCTTCAATTAACAGAGAGGACAGCCTTTTTTAAAATATAAGGAATAAGGCCAGTTCTCTGAAAACAGAAAAAGACCTTTAGTCTTTATCTTCACTTTATCGCGATGACATTTTATTCAACAGATTTTTCGGCAATACTTTAGGTCTAGTAACTTTCTGCCCTGAGAATATTTCTGCCTTTCCAAACAAAGGAAGTCACCCCAGAATACCAGAAGATTTCCCTCCCTAATTATGGCTTCATTATGCTGTGAAGGCATTTTTCTAGCATGGATTTGATCCTCTCATTTCCTGGAGTGTGTTATCAATTTTCATCACTATTCACAGTGAGAAGCTGTGTCCTGCAGCTTTTTGAC
This sequence comes from Macquaria ambigua, assembly GCA_008360985.2. Lineage (NCBI taxonomy): Eukaryota > Metazoa > Chordata > Actinopteri > Centrarchiformes > Percichthyidae > Macquaria > Macquaria ambigua. The sequence goes on along the minus strand of VMKM01000002.1, from coordinate 189,990 downwards.
ACACAATGCTCAATTAGTATCATACTGTGTATGGTTACTGAGAAGGCCTTGGCATATGGCAAACATCATTACCATACACTTCAAGCCAGTGAGTCAGCACTCATAACAGAGGCGCTGTCAAATAAGAGTCATCCTCTGAGCTCTGAGAAAGAAGCATCATCAAGGTGTACGTGCACAATAGACGCGTGAGATGCAGCCTGAGAGTGTTTATCGTTGACTTTCTGGAAATGCGTGACCTTTAATTGTGTAGGGAAGCAGTGTCTGTGTTTCTTTTATTTTGACCATAACTGATACATGATTGGCTGTAGGCTTTTACATGAATACAATCAGATGATGACTCTTGGTCTCAAGGCGAAAAAGGCAAACAAGGTACGGTCACTGAATAAGAAAGAGGTTTTTCATTGCAGTTGACTATTTGCAGCTGCAAAGCTAACTTAAAGACACAACATGAAAAGTTCCATCTGTTTGATAAGAAAGAAAGCTGCTAAAGCCAGGTAGATAATATTCACAATATAGTGGACAGGATACATTTTCCAAACAGCATTTTAGTTAAAACCATTTTCCCACAAGACAGAAGGGATTCATTAGTCAGTCCACTAGCTGGCCTCAGATCTGTGTTTTCTGACTGCAGGGAAGCCTAAATAAATGCTGCTCTCCTCCCTGTGGCACTAAATGACTGATGCAATGTCATCTGCAGAGAATATGAAATTTACATTATTATTGTTTTAGCAAGAACTCAGAGAGAAAGTCCTGCAAAAAACACATGCAGTGATTGTTGCTGTAATTGTCACGTTGTGATTTGAGCTATATATGATATAAGATAAGATATATATATATCTCACAGGTCTCTGTAACTTTTCCAATAAAATAATTATGGGCTGTGAGAGGAATTTTGATGTAATAACCTGACAAGCCAAGAGGTAATAAAGCCACAATGCTTGTGTTACACAAGAGAATCCCTGTCATGTTGAAATATTCATGAGATAAATGTTATTTAAGGTCAGAGCGACTCTGGGTGTGTTGTACAGGTGTAAAGCCACTGATCACTGACAGCAGTGGGTTCTTCATTATACATAATATATATCTGAACCCATATGAACTCTGCTTGTTGTCATAGAGTAAAACTTAATTAGATAATGTGCAAAATAACACTGTACTGCACATATATTCAGGTATGAATTATAGCAGTGACTCAGCATGTCACTGCCCTGCCTCCCCCTGTGCAGGTGGGATTTGTCCCTTATACCTGGTAAAGCCAACGCTTGAACTCGTCCTAAATGTGGGCTACAGTTTCTATTCAACTTCTTTATGTCTGACTGCATATTCTGTGTAAGAAAAACACATTTCCACAGTTGAAACAGTGGACTATAAGACACAAATAGGCGAACAGGCTGAAATTGTGCTTACCTCCAAAAAGTAACACCACCGACTGAAGGGCAAGGATGTGCAACATGTTTCTTTGAGCCGTTAGGAAAGCAAGAATCCCCCCCAAAATTGGATGGAAGCCGAAATGACTTAATTCAAAGAAAAAATCCTACTTGCAGCATCGTTAGTAAAAAATGAAAAAGCATCTTTTCTGGTAAAAATGTCATGCCTCATGCAGTCATTTGCAAATGCAAAAAAAATCCTAGTGCGGGTGAAAAACAGTTTTGAAAGCCTTTTCGCTAGTGTCTTATCTACTTGTTGTTGTCTGGAAAATTCAACAACTGAAGAGAAGGAACTTGCATCACTCTTTGAAGCATTTTTGGAAGAGAAAAACGCTCAGACGTCTGACAAAACGCTTAAACCCAGGGTGAAACGTCTATTGTGATACATCATCACTATGATTCTCAATGAGCTCCAAAACAATTTTCTCCAAAAACAGCCAAAATTGAAAATGTTTTCGATCCCTTGTCCTCAGTTGGTCAGTTTGTCTGCTCTGCATCCTCCGCATCCCCAGTCTCCTGAAGTTGGCTGCTGTGCAGTGGGTAGAGTCCGACACTTGGGCACGAATGGGAGCAGCTCCCGCCCGGCATCATGTATGGTAAATAAATTAAAGTAAATAAGTTCAAATTGCAACATAGGTCAGCATACATCCACACCCAGGCAACCTCAAGGTTTCGTGAAGTCCTGAGCGCAACTCCAGCAGCACGCAGCAGCCACAGCAGAGCGAGCGCACAGCTCTGATCCCGGAGCCAACTGTTCAGCTGCCACTTCTAATTACACTTGGGCTCCAAGTGGTTCAAATATTCTACGAAAGTCCGGTTTCAAGCCTTCATCTTTCGATGTTTATGTAGACAGGCTGCAGGCTACAGTTTCAGTGGAGCTTACGCATTGTCAGTCGTCCAATGCGCGTCGAGAGAAGCAGAGGAGAAGAAAGCCTATAGCAGTGACAATAACTGGCACAAGCACACATCGGGAGGCGTGTGGCGCTCCAACAACACATCATCCTTCACAGGTAGTGGTGAGAATAAACATAAATATCTATATCAAACACTTTTGACCAATTAAAATCACATTCAACCCAAAGGAGTCTCCCTTCAGTACACTTCATCTTCAGATAGGACTGTGGGGACGCGTTTTCACCAAAGTCATATCCTTGCCTCTTTGCTAAATGCCTTATAATTTCCCACCTACACCGTTGCTCTCTGTGGAAAAAAAGAATGACTTTAAAAGTTGTTATCGAACATGTCCAATTGATTGCATGATTGCGCCACTTGGCAGGCACTAGTGACCCCGTGTGGCATGGGGACTGAACTGAACAGAGCTGCTCAGGTGTGGAAGGGGAGGACAGAAAGCAATAGACCCTTAACACTGTGGACACCACAAAGATGAAATGAGAAATTAATAAAAAATATTAAAGTGACTGAAAGCAAAAAAAAAAAAACCAATTTGATGAAAGCATGATCTTGATGCCATCTTGCCTCTGCCATGTTATGCTGAGAGAGATGCAATCAGTCACTGCAGTATGTTCAGTTATGGCTGTGGTGCAACAGTGAGTTTTTTTAGTGTCCTTGTTGCATTTTCAGACCATTTCTACTGTGACTTGCACCTATTCAGGGCCATTTGTGATATATGCCTTATAGCAGCCTTCTAATATGTTCTAGCAGACTACCCGAAGATTACAAGCTCTTTTCATGAGGTAATGTTGTCCAACAAACATACATGTATTACAGTTAATGCTGCCATCAGCAAACTATGGCTCTGTGGTCGTATTACCTCTGATGCAACTTCATACATGACTTTATATAGTGACTATGATCATGTTTGCAGTTTCTTAGATTGAAATGATTTGTTGGGATCCCCAAACATAATTATTGCTGCTGATGAATTCATCAAAGTTGAAACCATTTCAGCTCAGAAAATGAAGTGAAATATGGTTTGTTACTGTAATCTGGTAATTGATTAATCTGTGAGCCACACAGCTGATTTTTCTTCTTTTTTTTTTGTCTGTGCAGGCCAGATGGTGTTGTGAAGGAAAGATAAAGAAAGATTCATGAACACTAAATACAGAAATATCAGATGAGTCACCCACCAGTCTAATAATTCTTTTCACGAGTATTTGTTCCATTGCTTTGCTTGTCTGCCATGCTGTGATCAGCGTAAGGTGAGGACCTAACAGTAGTTTGGTTTGTATTTTAATTGTATGATGAATATAATTAATACTATGATTATGGTATGATTTTACAAAGGAAGGCGGTGTTTATTAATCAAAAGTGCAGCAAAGGCACCATTTTATATATTGTAGTTAAACGCATCTGGATTTTTGTACCTTTCCGGCCCTACACGAAACTCATCTCACATGCTGTCAGTCAGTTTATCACGTTTGTGTCACAACTGAGAAACTGTCAAGCTAAACTAAACTACATCAGCAAAGCAAGTTGTGGCGTAAAAGTGGCATCACAACCTATACTCTGACTCTGACTGGGGGTGTATGCAGCAGTTATGTCTAAAAAGGCCTAGCAAACAGAGAAAGAAAATCCCCAGAGCACTACCTACATTCACACAGATAGAGTGTATGGATACTACTCCAGTAAGTTGTGAAGATGTTTGCAAAGGTAAGAGCGTGTTTGAAATCTCTTTGACCACTAAATCACAAATAGGACAAATACAGCCACTGCATTTGTCCTATTTTTAAGGCATCCTTTCTGATTGACTTCAAATTCAATTTTTCTTATGGTACCAAGCTTCCAGTGTGTAATTTGATCGTGGAAACAAATTCACTCTTGTACAGCTGCAAAAAGCATTAGAGGTGGGGGGATAAAATGTTGATGTAGAGCAGTCACTTCCCATGCTGTAATGGTGGGCTGGAACATCACTCACTCAAAGGCTGGTAGCCGTCCAAAAGTAGACCGTCTAGAGCCGACACTCAAATAAATCCCTTGAAGCCCACGCTACACTGAGGTCCATTCAACTGCTGGAAATCAGAGAGGGCACCAGCAGAGCCTGAGTGGCTTAGGTTACATCGTCTGTAGCTGCAAGTCATTAAAAAAAGTAGCTGAACTCCTCTCAGTTCTACACATGGTAAGCCCATTCCCAGGCTACATTACAGAGACATTGGCTGCTGTAAAAACTCACACACCATCCATCTCCATCCTAAAGATGATAAGACACATTCGATTTGGAAATATGGGAGTTTTGAAAACAGGTACAGAAATTGTAGGCAATATTTAAAGAGAAAAATACAAGCGATTGCATCTTGACAGATGGGACGTTTAGATGTGCAGACCTCTCCGAGGACAGGTCTTAAGACTTTGATGTCTGGAGAAAGGTCTCAAGACTTTGATGTCTTAAAAAAGATCTGGAAGCTTTCATACCTTGAAAATACACAGACGACTTAAATGTCAGACACATGAAGATACAACAAATTTCCACTTTCAGACACCTATCGCCATATTTTACTTTGGAACGTTAGGCTGTTTAGTTTCCTGCAAGGGCACACATTTTCTGTCAAGAATACTAAAATCAATTGCTGGTATGTAGTGTATATATATATCTTTCGTGGGATATTCAGATATTAAGAATACCAAATGGGTAAGTAGAAACACACTATAGGCTATGTTTTTGAAGTCTGCCATTGTCACCCTATGACCTTCAGTAGGTCCCTGGGGAATGTACTATCCTATCCTCTATACATAATGAATCGTCCCGTGAGTCTTGGGTGGTATCCTTCATCCATGACCTTAACCAGCCTCAGTAGCTTGTCCTCCAGTCAGTTGGTAGACAGGAGGCCCAAATTCATCACCACCTTTCATTCTCCTCCCCTGGCCTATCTGATCTATGATAGCATTAATAATAACCGCTGCAGAATGCCCCGTCGCCCTCTGTGCCCTGCCCACTTCGGCCTGCACAGATTACCACCAGCCATTCACAACCCATTAAAACTGTATTTACTTATCAGCCTCTCTAGGGACGTCACTCTGTTTTCAAGACTGATGCCCAGAGGGAAGGCAAAGAGTGACCTTCCTGTAGTCTACAGAGCTGTAAGTCACTAGTCCCAAATGATTTGTCCTTTATATTGATGCCTAAACTCTACTCAAAGCAATGTTAGTCCCTTTCCATAACAAGACATGAACACTTTAATAACTTTGTAAATAAAATGAGACAAAAATGGTGTTTCTTTCAAAAGGCTATAATCAACATTTTTCTGTTAAAGGTATAGTTTGACATTTTGGGAAATACACATATTCCCTCTCTGGTGAATAGTTAAAGAAACAACAACAACAAAACAACACTCATATCTGTTCATTAAATATAAAGCTACAAACAGCAGCCAGTTAGCTTAGCTTAGCACAAAGACTGGAAACAGGGGGAAACAGCTAGCCTGACTCTGTCCAACCGTTACAAAATCCGCCTACCAGCACCTCTAAATCTCATTAATTATCACAATATATCTTTTTATATCATTTGTTTGACCTGTACAAAAACCAAAGTGTAAAATCTTGTGTTGCCACACTATTTCTTGGCTGGAAGTAGTAACTTCCTGGAGTCTCCACTGATTGCCTTGCTGCGCAAAATGTCAAACTATTCCTTTAAATGGAACATACTTATTGTGATGAACCCACAGACAGTTATCACCCGACTCTGCAGTTCCTCTCAGCTTTACGGAGCGTTTTAGCGTTTCAGCTCATTGTTTTTTTTTTCCGGCCCGCAACTTGACTGTTTTGGTTCAGTCTCACAGCTCTCATAGTGACTATTTGGGCCTCAGCAGGCAGCTGTTTTCAGAAAAAATGCTCTAGAAACTGACTGTACGCCTCATAGGCAAAGGTAGTGACTAGCTAGTGAACATTTAGCACCTAAAGAGCCAGACTCCAAATGAATGCTAATGTTGCTCCATATCTGCTTGATGTGTAAATAAGCAAATGTTTGCTAACACGTTATAGTCATGTCAACTTCTCACCTGATAATTTGTCAGTGTTTTCTGCCGCCCCCAAAGAGCCAATTGAAGGTTTAATGTAGTAAGTCATTGCTATGTTGGCTGTTATTACAGCTCTCACCACCTCTGCAATTTACACAGATGCTTTTTGACGTATTACCGTGCTGAAATACTTATAAGATGCTCAAGATCAAGCTACAGTGACCACACTAGGAGCACTTCAATGCATTACTCTGTTTGCCTCAAAGTACATTTAGCCAGAGCAAAGAGTTTCCTATAGTTGTGATTGGGTTGACTGCATATGTGCCATTATATTTGACTGACAGTTGAGCAATCACGATAGCATAAATGGGACAAGGTGAACTCTCCTCATTCTTCCTTACACAGGCAGTTATTTCTTATCAGCTAGAATGTGTCATGGTCTACTTTGGATGTGCTTAACTTCCCCTGACCTTTAAAAGGGCTGATTATTTCCATCCACAATCTTCACTCAGCAATACGCTGCCAGCACAAAAGGATATTAGGCCCAGACCTGCTGGTCTGATAATTCCAGCTCTCGGTATGGAACTGAGGGAAACCAAAGCACAATGCCCTGCCACTCTATTATCATTTCACTGCCTTTACCTTCACCTTCACCATTGGGATTCTCTCACCTTTCACCTCAGAGTGTGCAGCTTTTTCAGGAGCTGAAGGGTTCTGTGTGTGTGTTCTGTTATATTACATCGTAAAAGTACCTTGTATCCACGGTAATTAACTTCTCCTTTATGCATCACCCTCCCGGGACACACTACACAGCTTTGCATAGCCCAGAGTACTTTGTAGCTTTGTAAATCTCTTCGGTGCTGGGAGACTCCCATGCCTCAAGCTCCCCTGACAGCACTATTTGATAAAAATAGAGGGAATCCAAGTGGAACCAACAGGTCTAAATGTTTAATAGATTCTTATTTTACTTGTGTTAATCTCGTAATCAGAGCTTCGTGGGGGTCACATCTATCACCCAGGAAACAAATGAAAGTCTTATTGTGTCCTGCTTCCTTTCACCTCAGGAGGAAATGTGAACCAGATAAATGATGGTCTTATTTCAAGAGAGGCTCAATCTATTGCCAACGATTTGTGGCCAACAAAGTAATTTCGATACCGTTCTTTGTATTGATAGATGGGGCCTAAATTTAATAAAGAGCCAATTTACTCGTAAGGGGTAAAGGAATGGAACTGCGGTTATCTTCCCCCTTTTTCCCCTCTTTGCCTCCATCCTCCAATCCAGCTCAAAATTAGATGGAAGGAAAAGGACAAACAGCACAAAGGGTAATATTGTTGACAAAGCTTTGTTCTTAACTACCACCATTACTCTTCGACACCTATAATCCCAGTGGGTTGTTTCAGCACATACAGTATTGAGAGAGGTTAAATTACTGTATCAATGTGAAATGTGTGTGACTTTGTGAGTTCATTTTTTGTCAGCAGTTCAGGTCACATTAACTTGTGCATTTCCTTGATTTCCTCATGGAACACAAATAACAGTAGTTTAGAGGATTTTTGCAAAAGCAGTTTCAAACCTTATATTTTGATGACCACAGGCACTTGAAATGCAACACTTTGTGAACGACATAGACACTCGCTGTGCCATAGTGATGTTCCTAAACTTCCTCAAGAACCTGCATTGAAGCTAAGCCTCAGATCTGGAGACAGGGTCCCTGCAGCTGAAATACGCTTTTTTTTTTTCATGGCCAATCACTGGATGTGTCTTTCCACCTACTGTTACTGTTGTCTGACAAGAAACAGCATGCTCTTGTCACCACAGGGTGGCAAAGGTACAAATTAACTTCAGAGTGGAAAAAAGAGATCGTCTGCTTCACCGGGGGAACCCCGACAGGTGTGTGCACAAAGACTTAAGAACTAATCACTGGCAGATTTGTAAAAGGAGAGGTAAAGTAGATTATTCATGAGCACATGGCTCGGAAAATCGAGGGTAAATTGAGTGTGGTTGGAAAATAGCAAAAGAGACTTCAGCCGCATTAGAGGGATTCTGAGCAAGCTGCCATCCGTTCAGGGAACAATGCTTTATTGATCGGGTGATTTTGATGTGAACATAATAATTGTCTTGAAAGTGACAGAATTAGAATTAATCAAACCTTGATTAAACTACTGCATTCTGTTTTCCGCTTCAGAGGAGGGGCTCTCAGTATGCTAAACAGATTCTCCCAGTGCTGTTTGTTTGCATTTCTGCTCATGTCTACATGTATATGATGGGTTCTGTTTGCTTTCATGCATATGTAAAACCTGTGCACTCATGCATGTGCTGTATAATAACAGAGGTGTACCATTGACTTCAAGCTCAGAGACCTGGTGTGTAGGCCTGTGCTGCACTGCTGCCACCTAAAGACAGAGTTTAAATCAACCATTATTTGCTCAGCAGTCAACCAGCATACTGCACTTTATATAATACACACACAACTGAAGTCAAAGCATTCAAATTATTCCTATCTTATTCATTCATTATGTGTCTAACATTATTTTAACACATTTTACTCAACAGAATCTCTGTTTTGCATGCCTTACAATGTATCAGTACAGTATGAGCTTCATATAAAGTGCTATCATTATGGTCACCAAAACAGCTGAACAGAAACTCTATTTTCTGCTTTTCTTGTTACTGAACATCCCTTGTTGAAGTGAGTTGAAAGATTTCCACTTGGTTTGGCAGCATTTATCTTCACACTCAAACCCCATCCCATATTCAACACGTCCTCTTTGTTTTCATACAATTCACCATTCAAACAAAAAGTATTTCATTTATTTAACTGGTGGTCTCACTCTCTTAAAAAGGATGTGTCAGTTTAACTAATGTATCTTCCTCAGCAACCGCCTTTGCATTACTTTCCAAAATATGATACAGTATGTCAGCAACAACATATGTTGCGTTAAAATCAGACACACAGGTGTGTTCAAAATAACATCTTTTGTAAGAGAGCACTCCTCGACGGTTCTCAAAGCGAGCCATCTGTCACCAAACCCAGACACGGCAGGGGCTTGTTTGCTAAACAGGACAAAGGCGACTTTTAGCAGCCAGATGCTGTCAGCATAATGGAGTAGTTGTCAAAAAAAAAATCTGAAAGCTGCTGTCGTAGATCGATGTGCCATATGGACAAAAGATTTTTTTTAGAACTGTTTGTGTTGGTGGTAAAATATTTTGTTGGTCACATTTTTTCAGTAAGAACATCAAACTAAAAATGCCAAATGGTAATTAATGACTTGACATTGACATAATGAAAAATGTTATTATGGTTTGTCAAATACATGACAGAACATGTCAGATTCAAAATGCATATTGAGAATTACGATCTGTGAAATTTGACATCTATAGCCATTTGACACATTATGTTATACAGAAAAATGATAAAACTTGCTGATTGACTTGCTTAATTACTAACAGGGGACATTCATTTTGTCTGACATATGTTCACAGTTTACAACTGGGATGTCTGTTTAGAAGGGAATATTTGTTAAAAACCTGTGCTGTTTTCTGAGTAAACCCTTGTAATTATCAAAGCTTATCACCACAGTTGTGTTGTAGCTAACAATATGCCGTAGGTCAATATTTTGTGCTATCTGCCAGATGCTGTTGAATTTTTCATATGTCATATTGATGTAAGCCCCACAGGTGAGCACCATCATTTTAGCACACACAAACCGCCCACAGCAAGTAGTACTGAGTAAATATTCATATTATTGTGACTTGTAAGTACTGTTGCAATATTTTTCATTGGATATGTCCCCCTGGATAGAAGTAGTTTTTTTTACAACTGAAAAGAAAAACTACAGACAACCCGGTATGTTCAAAGGTCAATAAGAAACTACTGTTTAAAAAACCTATCGGCTATTAGCTATTGTTCAAGGACAAAGCGTAAAGGGGAACCTTCGTTACCCTTGTGCTTCAAAGGGGAATGAAAACACCGTCGGACTGATGTGGGCGTGGGGGAAGCTTCCTGTTTTGAAGGTAAACGACCAGCGTGAGTATTTGAGTGAGTTTTTAATAACTTGCCTTGTTTAAGTAATTCTCTCAAACTATTTAATTCATAATTTAGCAAGTAAATGAGTGATACATTTAGCCAGCAATGCTAGCGTTGACAATGACGTTTAACATTTGCCTGCTAGCTAACAATATCACTTATTTTTTCTTACAACATAAATGCAGTTATAGTAAGTTAGCTAGCCAAATGTAACGTTAACTAGCTAACGTTAAGAAAAAAGTCGAACTTCGTCGTGTGAGCAAAAGTGACAGATATATTAATTAACTTGGATAATATTCTGTAAAGCGTTTCAAAGCGTCTACGTTAGCAAGTTAGCGTGAAGTGTCACCCATTTTCAAAAGACGTGTCAGATGAACTCAAGAGATAATATCATGAATTATAAGACTTGCGTTCTCTGTGACATTCACACGCCCTCTGTCCATAACTTGTGCATTTGTTTTGTTTTTTAGGCATTGACTTACGATTCGTGTAACGTTAGTGAAGAGCGGAGGAGCCATGCCTTTCCTCCACGGGTTTCGAAGGATCATTTATGAGTACCAGCCGCTGGTAGATGCTGTAATGTGTGTTGTTGGACTGAAGGAAGGAGATGGTAGTCACGAGGACAGGTAATGCTAAAGCCACAATATTATTTGATTGATTGTTTAGTTGTGTGCAGAATTTGATTCCAATATGTTCTACCATTGACTGCAGCTTTAAGACAAAGGGAATGACAACTATTATTTTATAACGACAAAACGAACTTTTCCTAATTTCTGATTCATAACTGGAAATATCCCTCAGTTTTAATGTTAAATTGTCTGTACTTGTACTCAAGCGGTAGTGTCAAAACCGCTGAATTTGATAGAAACACTGGTGGCATTTCAAACAGTTTGAATGAAACAGTGCTGCTTTCCACTCTTGTGTCCAGAGTCAGAAGCCCTGAGGATGAGTCTGGTCTTTGTAGCGCTCTAGTGGAGCTTCTGGAGCGGGAGTCTCAGTCCGAAGTTTTCGTGGAAGGCATCAGCTATGCTCTGTTCAAGGTAGCAGAGCAGGGACTGGTGTACGCAGCTGAAATCCTGCTACGCTATGGTGCTGATCTAAACTTTGAAGGTGAGAAATAATTTGTAAGTGTGCTTTAAATGCATTGTACAAACTTTTAGTAACATTACAAAACACCTAAAATAGGAGTAGCCAGAGAAACCAGTCTAGGCCTACTAATACTAGTTACTCTGTCAATTGTACTCAATCCCACTTCTGTGGATCAAGGGCTTCTTTTTAAATTCTGTTTTATGCTCATTTGAGTAATCAGTGTTGATTATTTTAAACAAATTGTGTCCTTGGCAAATGAAGTGCAGTACAATCACTAAAAACGCCTGAATTTTAATAAATTAGTGTTTTTATTTAGTTACACTTACATCTAGGATGAGTTTCTGCAACAGGGGGTGTATCAGTGGCAGTAACAGAATCACAAACACGCTACAAATTTAAAAACTTTAAACCTGTAATACGTTTTTGTTGTGTTGACTAGTAACTAGCCCTCTAGTTCTAGTCCATCTTGTTCCAATTGTAATGTGTAGACTGTGGGTCTCTGCTACATGCACAATTTGTACTGTGAATTCATAAAGAAAATGTAATGACAGATTGTACTTCAAAACATGAGTGGACATGCCATTTTCACATTTTTTCACAAGGAACTGCAATATGTAAATTGAGCAAGTTGTCGTCCATATACACTTGAGAGAATAAGTTTCCCTTTAGCAAATTGCAGTGGAAAGTGCAGCATGTCTTGGCTGCTGTGATGAAACCTGCCAGGGCTCAGCCAAACTTTGCTGTGATGACCTCTGGTGGCAGTAAAGATGTCTTTCCCCAGGGACATAATTAGGAGCTCCTGGCAGAGGCTGCTTCATTCATCTTTTACACTTCTTGAATGCCTCTTTCCAGAAAGTTAACAGTGACAGATGCGCCCACATAGCATGCAAAAATGATCAAGTTTCTCTATTTTTTTTTCTCAACTATTTGCCTTAATGTTTAAGAATATGCTAGCGTGTGCCAGCTATCAGAAAGGCACGGAGCTGCAGCATGAGCATATATAGTTATGATAGTTTCTAGTCGCGCAAGTGGCACTTAATAATCTGGACGGACGCTGATCATTAATGTATACGTAAAAAAGAATATGTCAGTAATATATAGATACATGTATTAGATACATCAGTAAGTAACAATACCACTGGGAAACCACAGTCAGGTACAGGTGCAGTTCTGTTACATGGAAAGGTTTATTATCTGTTTTTATACTGGATTGCTGCCAGCTACAGAGGGTGAGAGACCCTAACACACAACAACTTGAGAAAACAATAGCAAACATTCACCAGTTTGTCAACTCATATGCAGCATTTAAAACTCTTGGTAACTACAGAAAACACCAGTCAACAACATCCCTTCAGAGATATCTGAAGATGTGTCATTTGTATCCCTGAAACATTTTTGTAGTGTTGTAGCTCAGAACATTTGTATTGGTTTCGTATTGCAGTGTTTCTGTTATTGCTTTGTCTCTATATTTGGTTGTGTTCTCTGCATTTCTTTGTGTGTTCTGTATTTTTAGTGTGTTTTTGTACATCATGTATGTGTTGTCAAATTGGTGAAAACATTTTCTCAATTAGCTTGTGTTTTCTCAAGACACTTTGCATTGGCTTAGGGCCCCTGGGGGTCTTGGCTGCCAATAGACAGCATTATACTGTAGGTTGTGTAGCTTTGCCCAGACACACTTATAGAAAATGTAATATTGTCAGAAATCTTCACGTGTCCAATTTATGTTTCATCTCTGTGATAAAGACTCAATTTGTTTAATATGAATATTTGTTTCTACTCTCCAGACCCAGTGTCTTACTACAATCCTCTACATATAGCAGTTTTGAGGAACATGCCAAACATGGTGAGGCTGCTGGTCGGGCACGGCGCAGACATTGAAAAGAGAGACAGAGTGAGGCAGCTGTTTAACTTGTATTTATGTCCTCTATTGTTCTCATGATATCCCCTTCGTTTTCTTAGCATTTGATGTAAACAATATAAATGTTACTTGGTAGATCCATGCGAGCAGTCCTTTGGATCTTTCGAGCGAGGAGTCGGAGAGGCTCCCCTGCCTGCTCACCCTGCTGGAACTGGGTGCTGATGCGAATGCAAGGGATAAACATGGTAAAGTTACATTCCCCAGCCTAATTAAAAAAATATTCATACTTTCACTCATTCATTCATTCTGAAAACGGATTGCTTTGGTCTCGTCTCCAAAGGAAAAACACCTTTGCTCCATGCCTTGGCAAGCAGCGATGGACTCACTGTACACAACACAGAGAACATCCAGCTTCTACTTCAGAGAGGTACTCACTGTAAAACGCCCCTCATCTTCACTTTGCCTTCTTGTCCGCTTTTGGTCATTGAAATACCCTCTCAAGCAGGATCAAGGTTAAACCACTACATTCAGAAACTTGTGTTACTATGCATACCTGTCCGCCTGTATGCATTTTGAGATCAAAGTAAACTGTCAGTGGCTGTCAGGCTAAAATATGCACATACAGTTTTTAACACAACTGAAAATGGAGCAGAACCAATCCTGTGATCCAGGCATGAAGCGACAGAGATTTCTAACTTCAGGATTGAGGGCTCAGAGTATGTCTTCTACGTCTTCACAGTGTAATAGTAGCATCAATCGTCTTAGTATACTCATGGTTTCATGTATGACTACAGTGGGGCCCTCATGTAGACTTTGCTTCATGGTCTTGTCTTTTTTAGGTATTTACAGCCAGTGTACCCTGGCCGTGGCATAAAAAAAGCCACACAGAAACCTGGATATTTAAATACAAGCCAATGACACTCGTATACCTTACAAAAAGAAAGTCACATGCAGGAAAGTTGCATAACAATACAGCCATTGTTAGGGTTTAAAGTGAGTCCCAGCTACTTAAAAATGGTCCTCAGATCAAATAATAGGTATTTTATGGAGAATTTTCTCAAAAGTCATTTCGTTCAACCACTGTTTGTGGAAAGGTAGAAAGACAGATTTCCATTTCTTCAAGATGCATCTCTCGGCTGTAACCATCCCAAACACAATAGCCTACTGTACATTTAAAGGCAACAGCAAAGCAGCTTCTCACAACAGCCACAAAGAACCAGTTTGTCATACACATACATCCTCTGTCAGTACTATCAGAAAACCAATGGAAGAAAAATGTGCACCCTCATCTGTCAGAGAGGTAAAATAACTACTTGAATTAAGAATAAATACAAATTTTCTGTGAGTATGCCAATTCAAGATGGTCAGTAGTGACTGGAACAGAAGAGAGACACAGATAGGGAAACCAGCTTCCTGTCTACTGATGGTTGACAGTACATGATAATATAAAATGTATTGTCCGTTTGTAGACTTGGATAAACCATATTCAAGTCAGGGATGGACAAAAGATACTAACTCTTGTTTGGTGTTGAAATCGCGCTCCATCGACTTTACACATGGAGATCTGTTTTCTCGTCATGCAGAGTACTAATACAATGTATAATTAATGTATAATGTGTTCTGTGGCTCTGGAGGAGCTTTGTCAAGTTTGAGAAAATAACCCTGATAACCCGTCATCGGGGGTATCTCTGCTTGGAGACCTCGAGTTTATTTAACAGAAAGCCTGCATTACAAACTGGGGTTGTGGAGTTGAAAGACACGGGCATTTACCAGCCAGAGAGGGTCTAGTGAACGATGCAATCGAGTTGCATTATGGGAAATGTAGGATCCTGTGTTTTTAGAGCTTGAGCCACACTAGGGACTAAAAGTTAGGATATCTCATTCTCTACTTCTTTGATTTTTACCATTCTTTTATTTTTTTTGTCTGTCTTGCAAGTTCCCCAACTTTATGGAAATACAATACTAAATTTTAATAAGCTGTAACCAGTATAAATGCTCAGTAGTTGTGTTAGTTTCATAAATGACCTAAACAGTTACTCAGTTTTCAAAAAAGGGAATGATAAATACTGTCTTTTGACAAATTGGCTCATTTTTTCAATGACACGATCTAAGGCACATGTGCTCTAATGTGCACATAACAGTAGTCACCTGTTTTATATTTGATAACAAATGTGGTTCTGAGTGACGCTTTCTTCACTGCAGGTGCTGACGTTAATGCTGCTACAGTAGACGGTGAAACAGTTGAGTCCTCGTTGGTTTTTCTGGTTAAGGAGGCTCTGGAGGCCAGCGTGGAGGACGCTGCTGAGATTGGTAACTTCTGCTTGAAAACCACACAGCTATTGCTGGCTCACGGTGTGGACCCCAGCTACTGTCTGAATGAGGATGGCGAGCCCTCCCTGACACAGACGAGCCTGGAGCACTTTGACCTGCTCTTCCCTCTGGCTGTGCTCTTAATCCAGAGTGGAGCCTCCTTGGTTTGCTCCTATCACGGTGAATCCTGTTGGTCAGGTTATAGCCTCCTTTTCCAGCGGCTCCAAACAGCCCTGCAGCAGTGCTCTGATCAAAGTCACGCCTCTGAGCTCCTAGAGCAAGCAGAGGTGTTGCTCGACTTAGCGAGGGTAGATGTCCCCATGCTGCATCTGCCTCTCAGGCTGGAGCTCCCTGTGCCCGGTGAGAACTCTCACCCTTATGCTCAGGCTCTTGTAGACCTGCACAACCGCGTAGTAGAGCATGAAGCAAGCCCTCCTTCTTTGCGATGCCATTGTAGGGCATTCATAAGGAGCCACCTACAGCCTTGGCCCCTGGAAGACAGAGTCAAAGCCTTGCCATTACCAGACAGACTGAAAGACTTTCTTCTTCCTGAGCACACATATACGCCAAAGCCTGGCTGGGACTGCTTCAAGCCCCAACATAGGCAGCGCTGATGCTAAGCTACTGTCTAGTTTTTATTCTACCTAAAATCTAAATTTCAAGACTGAACAGACCTGTAATAATTTGTATAAAATGTCTGAACCTTTGTCCATAACTGAACCTAAACCTCATGAACCATTGAGGCCTTTGTTGAATTCTTATGGTGTGTTGTCTTTGCCAAATTTACAGACAAATGTGTGTATGTTTACTTTAAGATAAAAGTTATGTTTGTACAAATTAGCCTTTGATTTGTAGTTGTAGTTTTCATTGTTGTGATTAAACTGCTGTACTGTTGAGTAAACCGTATTAATGTGTAAAGGAAGTTGCAAGACAAAATAAAAGCCACCAGATGGCAATGTTGCTCTTGCATCTCAAAAGCAGCTCAGATGTCGGGGTCAAAGATTTAGTTATTCACAGTGCAGCCTATTAAAGTTGTTCAAGCGCAGCAGGCTCCATCTATATTTTATCTCCTCAACATGATGGTGGTGTATTGTGGAATTTGTGTATCTTCTCGCTTGGCATGAAGGTGGACCAATAAAACAGTCATGTCTCTCACCAACAGTGTCCTGATAGCGTGTTATATCCAGATAATAGCAGTTTGACATTATTTTATGTTTGTCAACATATTACTGCTTGTAACTGACCAGGTAGTGGCAGTGCAGCGCTGAATATGACTCTTGAACACACTGGCTACCTGTTATAAGGGAATAATTAGTGCTATGTATTTACCTCATGGTTGTGTTCATACACCAAACATCAGTTTAGTGAAACTAAAATAAAGAAGCAGGAATAAAATCCTATAGCATGGCAGGAAGAGTGTGCCTGTAGATGTTCTTACTTGGTTTCACTGTGACATAATGTAGCTGCAGTGGCTGCTGGCGTGGAAAGTTTTACCAAGCATTCTTAATGCTTACATTTAAATTCAGATGAATTTAGGGGCCCCTTTCCTCTTTTTTTTTTTTTGCGGCCTTACATGCACAAAACCCATTCTGCTCATCCCATCTTTGGTAATAAACAAACGGTGCCTAAAAGAAACGTACTATGATGGTACGGGAACGCCATAGGGTACATATGTGTTTGCGGTCTGTGTGTGTGACGAGCAAACTAAATAGGACATTGTTACACAACTAACCCCTTCCTGACATTGCTGAAGCTGGAGTGGCTCCAAGGCTTGCAAGCGCTCCAGCTCCTCTTGGTTATCTAGGTCACAGCCTCTGAGGAGAAGAGCCTCAGCAGCAGCAGCAGCCCTGCATGACACACGCTTCACTCTCCTGTCTGTCTGAATCTCTTGACAAAACCTCAACATTGGCCCTGGTCGAATGAGGGAGAGGGAGGGAAGGGGTTGCAGGAGGCAGAACATTGAAAAAAAAAAAGTTACAGAGACGATAGGTGGAATGGTTGTGGGAGCACTCATGGAGGACACATGGAAATGGTAATGGCAATGTTGGATTACATTTATACAATACACTAGCTGTAGGAACATAATCCACCCAACCAACAATCTCTATGCTGGAAAAAAACAGCCTTCTTCCATAGAGTCCAATCCCTGCTTGTGGAAGGCAATAGAATAGAGATAGTGGGGGGAGGGCTAAGCCAGTACTCTCCATCCAGCCTTTATTGGAAAACAGTGCGAGTGAAGCTCGGTACTGAAATTAGTTATTGATCTATTCTCTCCCTGAAGCCCATGGGTCTTTCCCACCACACCTGCTCATTCTCTCACAGCCTTTTCTTTCACCGCAACCCCATAGTATCTTTCAACCTTCAAGCTTCTACGTGTTGTCTGTTTTGTTGTTCTTCTCATACGGAGAAGTTATTCCAAAATAAGATCCTGATAATAACGTGCTATCAGCAAACAGGTTAAGACTTTGGTTTACATGCTTTATAGTCAACAAAGTATACACAATAATTCCAAAGTGGACCTTTAGCATTTTGAAATGAAAACCTTATATAACATGTTGGGTATGTTTCCATCTTTATTTAAAATTCTTTCTTTCAGTTAGTTATTTTTTTGCACAATGTCTTCTCTAAACAACCAAGTAGTTATTTTTCATTCTCTATTCTTAGTCTTAACCAGTCCCTGACACCATCTTTTCTGCGTTCAACTCATCATCTTCAGCACTACAGACTAAAGAATATGGAAGCTTGATTCGTGTAATAAAATACAGTACAAGGACATTTAATAACACATAGTAGAGTAAATGTTTTTAAGGATAAACCCACAAAAATGTGATTTTAAATAAGTACAAGGCTCTTGAGCAAGATGAAAATGAACTACTGTAATTGCCTGTGAGCCATGAGCACAAAACGTGGAGAGTAAATCCTTTTTTTTTAAATAAATTTGGACAATAACAGCTTTAATTTGAAATTCACTGGAATTATTTCAAAATAACGCTTGTTTTTTTGTTCATGTTGGCGTTTCTTGGCTGAGTTCCTAGTCTGGTCCTAACCTTTTCATCTACCACCACGTCACCAACTGAAAGACATTGTGGTCTATTCCAGGCCTTTTCTTCTATAGAGCGCAGCCTGTGCATCTCCTTGTCTTTCACTAGACATTGTCTAGACACGGGATAATTGCAGACATCACTGAACACTCAGCTGCTGCCTGAAACCTCATGGGAGTTGAGGTGGACTTTGGAGGGAAATGGTCAGCGAGGGGGTCACACGTCACGCTCACACCCCTTTAGATTGCGTGTTTATGTGCTTGCCTATGCATCTACATTACTGTGTGTGTGTTTGCTGGTGTGAAGGCAAGCGCGGAATGAGACTTGTGTGGGAGAGAGACGAAGAAAGAGCGAAAGAGAGCGCAGACATTGAAACACACAGTGTTCATAACCGCAGATGTGGTGACTTCATCAGTAAAAAATGTACCCCGTCCTATTGCTCTGCTAGTGTTGATGGAGCTCGCCAAAATTAATGGCTGTTAATACTAGTACTAACAGTACAATACTAGTCTGCACTTATGCTGCCGTCCATATAGCATGTTTTATCTCCTATAAGATTACTGGTGTTTGGCTCTGTCACTTTTAAATGTGGAGCTTTGACTGTGTTTGTGTGTGTGTGTGTGTGTGTGTGTGTGTGTGTGTGTGTGAGTGTTGTGGGGGGGGGTGGTGGTTGGTCTCTGAGAGATGGCTGCAGGTCGCCGGGTTCACCCAGGGCATAGGACTAATCTCAGTGGGGGTGGATTGGATGCAGGATAACTGAGTCCTGTTGGGGCAGGCCACCTTCTCAGTGTGCTCCAGGTGTCGGTTCCTCCTTTAGACTGACACATACTGACTGTTGTTCTCATCAGCCATTACAGTTTCATTTAGCTTAATGCTGCTATATTGGAGGCTTTTTGTATGTTTTTCTGTTTGCTAGATATCCATTGATTTAAAATATGTCAAGATTTAAGTTCATTACTTGTCGGAAAATGGAGAGAGATTGGCTTTTCCACAATTACCCAACTTTTTTGTCTACTTTTATACTATTGTATACATCTCTTAGATGTTATTTGGTTTAGATACTATTCCAGAATGTGTTTTACTACATGCCGGTAGTTTTTTGTTAAGTTTAGGTGCCACTGTCTTTCGAATCTCTTTGGAAAGAAAATAGCTCAGACAAGTAAAGTAACCATACTGCTACATACTAGTGTTAACGCATATCTGTTCTTGTTCTTTGAGGGGGAATAATTTGAAAGTGTAGCACACCAAAAAGTTGCAGTTCCACACTCCAACTCCTATTTTAGAAGCACACAAATCCACCACCCTCTACATTTCTACAACTGACGCCATTTCACAGAAATTCCAGACAACTGGCGCCTGAGCTCTGCCTCCAAGAAGGACATGATGAATAGGACACACCCTTGGTATGCTAGTGAATGGTAGAATATATGGCTCACTGCAGTGTTACAGCCTAGATTCATTACAGCCTCTCGTCCTAGCTCTTTAGAGTGTCGTTTTCTCTGCTTTTCTCCCCCTGCGTTTCATCCTGCTCGCCTATTTTTAAAAGCCTGAATTTGAGTGAAATGCACTGAGGCACCAGTAAGGCGAGCTACAGCTCTTTCCAGCGCTGGTTCCTGATCCACCTCTTTGTTGTGGTCTATGCGTGCCTGCTCTAGTCACATGACTGCGTTTCTATGGCAACTCGGGTTTGAGTAATCATTTGCGTTACGACCTTTATTCCCTTGAGGAAAGGGGAGGGGGAGGTTAGACTGAGCCTGTAGAAAGAGGGAGCAAGAGGAAAGAGAAAAGACAGGCAGAAGGGGAGCGGCGGAGAGGCACAGGGAAAGAAAATGGGCAAAAACAACAGCTGTAGAGGGACATTTTTGCTCTTTTTTTGCCTTTATATTTTATCTTTTTCCTCTTCATACTGCAAGCCACCTCTTCATAGAATTCAGTAGTTGGGGGGGAGAAAAAGACGAAAGCCTGCCACTAAACACTGGGTTGTGTGCTTCAGTTTCACCATAATGTCTTTTGTGTTGTGACTCACTCAGTGACTAGAGCAGGCGAGTGAGTTTGGTTGGAGAGGCAGAAGGCATGTATGTTTCATAAGGGCTGACACACACACACACACACACACTCCTCCCCTTCTTCTTCTCGGAGGAAAAGCAGTACTCTGCCACATGTGCAAGTCTCAGCAGAAACAGATTCTGTATGTTCCTGTTTCTTGCTCTCCCGGCTGCGTTGTCATGGTTACCGAGCTAGTCCACCAAGGCACGCAAGCTCCTCTCTCTCTCTTTCCCTCTCTCTCTCTCTCTCTCTCTCTCTCTCTCTCTCGCCACCGTTGGGTGATTCAACCCATCAGTTGGGTTGTGTCATCTCCTAGATGGAGTTTCTAGCTCTCACATCTCCTAAATGGAGTTTTTCAGTTTGGGCTTGTATTCCAATTGGATTCTAGTTTGAGAAAACAAAATAATTGTGTGTGTGTGTGGTGGTGGTGGTTGGGGGGGGGGTAAATGGGTGGGTTTTGTGGGTGCCTTTTTCCAGCAGTGGGGGGATCCAGCATTGACAGGAGGTGGGCTCGACTGGGGGGCTGGTGATAGACACTATGGGGGTTGTGTGGTGGTGGTGGAGGTGGTGCTGGTGCTGGCTGCTTCCAGGTGCCTGCGACTGGGGCTGAATATGAATGAGGGGCCCCGGTTCTCCAGAGATGGCGGCTGGGGAGAGAGCTGCTAAAACCAGAGACCAGTGGAGCCTGGCTGGTTGAGAGGCCCCCACAAGCTGCTGACAGGAGCTGGAGCTAGCCATCACGTTAATTAGCGTTTTTACTCTAGCAGCAGCGAATAGGGGGAGTGGGTTAGAGAGGGATGTGGGGGTGGTATATGACTCATAGACACAGTATGGTTTATTCATGATGGAGGAAGGGGATGTGTGTGTGTGTGTGTGTGTGTGTGTGTGTGTGAGAGAGAGAGAGAGAGAGAGAGGAAACAGACATTTGATTTGCACACAGTTCTGTGTGTGTGTGTGTGTGTGTGTGTGTGTGTGTGTGTGTGTGTGTGTGTGTGTTGCCTTACTAGATCACTGATTGGCACCAAGCCAAGATATTATTATGTCTTGAACACAAAACCCGGCATTCATTGTTATTTCCATTGAGGTTTTTTTCTATAATTTTACAATGCACATCTGAAATGAATTCCTTTTATTTGAAACTAGATCATTTCTGTGATTTTGTGATACATACATGTAACAGTAAATTTTACACAACACATGCCAAGATAAAGATAATATGAGCCGCAGAGTAGGAACCATTGCATTGTTCATTTATTTCTGTCTTCTGTTACCGAGACTTTATTGATCACAGGCTTTTGAGGCCTGTCTGGGAAGCATCAGACTGATGAAATGGGTTAAGGGGGCCTCTCTCATAGGTGACCTGACCTTGTCTCCTCTGCCTCAGCCCCTGACAGTGATCCTCACCCCCCTGAGGGATGCACGGGATCAATAGATTGGTCTTATACCCACACAATCACCCAGGGCTCCCCATCCAGGTTGAGCAGAGCTGAGGAGAAGAGCTGCTGGAATATATAGAACATTCCAGAAGAAGCATCTCCTCCTCAGTCTGTGAGCTTGCTTCATGCCAGAGCAGGGATACGAGGGCTTGTGTGTTTGTTTGTATGTGTGTGTGTGTATAAGAGGGTGTAAGGGGGGGTTACATTACAGCTATGCTATTGTCTAATTGTCTCCTCTTATCATTAGTGACAACCATGACCTCTGTTATTGGCATATCTGCATTCTGCCTGCACTGCAGAGCCTCCACTACACTACTCGCAGCGTTTTCTCTCCCAAGAGCGGCAGGGCCCATGCCTCATAAATACAAACACAATCTCTCCTACACCTCCTGACTGCAGGACAGGACTCCACACATATCTGCCCGTGGAGCGCAGCCCATTTGCATACATATTAAAGTGACGCCTCAGAAAAAAGGAAGAGAGAGAAAGAGGGGGGAAGAGGGAAGGAGGAGAGGGGGGAGAGAGAGAGAGCGGGTATATGCAAACAAGGCTTTCATCTAATATGCAAGAACCGGCAATGCTCTGGCATAAATCTGCATCTGAGCTCAGGCAAAGAGAGCGGAGCCCATTTGACAGTAAATGGGCTAGGGATGGCTGTCAGATGCACAGGGGAACACTGTGTTACCCCACAGAGAACCAGGGCGATTGATCAGTATGGCATGTTACATATAGCTAGAACTACTAGGTAACAATAGAATATGCTAAGTAAAACCTATGGAAAAAATGAGGGATATATGAAGTATGTCAGGAAAATATGCTTATGGAAAAGTTCAACATTTTGTGCAATGTGATTGTTCATTGATGTTAGTTTTTGCACAGATTAAACAAAAACATATTAATTAGCAAACTTTAGAGATTCTGGTAGCCACATTTTGTTACCTTTGGACAGAGCTAGCTGTTTCCAGTCTTTATGCTAAGCTAAGCTAACCTGCTGTTGGCTCCAGCTTTATATTTACCAGAATGGTATCAATCTTCTCATCTCAAAAAAACATATTTCCCAGCATTATTAGAAAAAATGTTAGCATGCTAGTACACTAAACTAAGATGGTGAACACGTAAACCTTATATTTGCTAAACATAAGCATGTTAGCATTGTCATTGTGAGTGTTTTAGCATGCTGACATACATTCGAATTTAGCTAAAAAGGCACTGCTGTGCCTAAGCACATCCGCACAGGACGGCTAGTGTAGCCGTAAACTCTTGTTTTACCTTTGGACACAGCCACGCTAGCTGTTTGCCCCAGTTTCTTGTCTTTATGCTAAGCTAAGTTAACTATCTGTTGGGTAAAGCAACGTATTTATCATGCAGACATTAGAATTGTATAGATCCTCAGATCAGCAACAGAGCAAAAAAAAAACATATTTCCCAAAATGTTGAACTATTCCTTTAAAAAGGCAAAGCATTTGTTCCAAAAGCACACCGTACTGTGTGTATGCTGCATGACCCCATTAACTTGTACTGAAATGTCCCAGAACAGACAGATTTTTAACACTTCTAGATCATTTTTTGCACAAGCAAAAGTAGAGCGCATGATGGCAGTGCTAAAGCAAAAAGTGCACTAGTGAAACTTTACTTACTGTCTTCAGAAACTGGAGTGCTGCCATGAGCTCTGGGTTTCCCCTAACTCTGTGAGTATTTCATGTTGGACACCCTTGAACTCCCTTTCCTGTTTTCCTGCCTGAGCATGTTGCATTGAAGCCCGCCATTCTGTCTGTACAGGTGATCTTACGCACAGGAAATGGAAACTCTGAATGTGCATGTGTCGTGTACGTGTGTGTGTGTGCAGTGTTTGTGCGTGTGAGAGTGTGTTGGAATGGGGGGCGGGGGGGTTGAAACAGGATATGTTGGGAATAACAAAGCACAAAAAGTGTCACATGATCTGAAACACAGGGTTGATTTATTTGGCTTCAGAAAGAATCTGTTGCATGTGGTTTGGAGGAGAGAATGTTTTCCTTCTTTGCTCTCAGTGTGCTCAGACACAACACATGGAAACATTTTCTGAGAGGCCATGGGTCTGTGAAAAAAAGCTCCAGACATTTTATTTCTTCTCCCTCTTTTCATAGCTTTTTCGGTTGTTTTTTTTCCAAACTGATTGAATTACATACATCTGCTTGCCACATGTAGAAATATCTTCCTAATGAATATTTGTGATGCACTCAGGGGTTGTGACGTGCAATTAGTAGATATGCTAATAGTTTATTTCGGTAAGAATCAACTGTTAGAGTGTTGCACCAAGTGGTGGGCTCTTCACCGATTCCATGCAAGTGTGGCGGGGATATATCAATGAACATCCTATTTACAGCCTCTATTTCAGTCTGTAATAAATACACTTCCACTCACATGAGACAGTTGCAGGTCTGCTCTATTGTCTGCCATAAATATGCTGGAAGGGTTGGTTAAATATTGATAACACCAATTTTCTGCCCCCCCACACCCACCCCCCACCCCAGACACCCCACACCCTCTCTCCATCACCACCACACACACAAACACGTACACACACACACATCTCGCACTCATACCAAACCCCTCCTTCTGTCTCTCCCTATATCTCGCAGTTATTTCACCCTCACAGTAACCTTGCTTATGCATATTGCATATGTAAATAAAGCACCCCGCCTCTGAAGTAATTGTGTGCATCTTCTACAGAGCTGCATATCTCAGCTCAGTGTTTAAGAGGACGCACTATGGAAAGACTGAATTCTCTTTGTTTAGCAGTGATTCTTTTCTGTTTGGACTCATCTACAAACTCAAGAACTATAGATTTATTGATAAGAAAAGTACTGGAAGTACAACTCTTTTTCTCTATTTTTTCGAGTTAAGAAGGAGTTGGTTATGGGCGGAGCTGAGTCCCTTGTCCAGGATTCCTGGCAGATACAGTTGTACCTAAAATCCTTTATCAACACAAGTAGTAGGAAGTAACTTTACCACGTAATATTTCGGTTGAATACTAATGTAGAAACATAGCTTAAGTGTGAAAATGGTTTAGATGAGAACATCTAAGTTGCTGGAGTTATCAAAATGGTATCTTCCATTGTTAATATTTTGTTAATTTCAGCATATAATTCATTATTTAACTATGAATTATCAGATGTGTTTATTGTTCATGTCAGAGTTACAGTGGTATTTCATGTCTTTACAAAACTCAGGAAAATGGGAATGTAAAAAAAATCATCAGTGGCCAATGCTGTCACACCATTTCAATGGAGCTGTACAGTTTGTTGTCCTAAAATCTGGAAATATTTCATACTTTTTGTGCATAAATTGGTTTTCCATTTATGTACAAAAGAAGGTCTTGGTTCACATAAGCCTAAAAATGCTTCAAAATTATAAGAGGCTTTCTCTTTGTCAATTGTATGTGTGGTTCATATGTTGTAAAAATAAATAAATAAATAAATAAAAAGTTGAGTTTTTGCTTCTTAAAACAAAATGTGTGAATATGGTAAGTCTTTCTTACATAGCTTTTTTTTTTATCTACACAGCAAAGATTCCATTGCAATCCTGAGCAGAACTAACTTCAGGGTCGGCCTGTACAAGATGTTGTTTGGATAAGGTTTACACATTCAGATAGAGATGACCTATAGACAACATAGTCATTCATCAACTAAAACACTGCACTATACTATACTGTACTATACTATACTATATCACCAATAATTATGCATGTAGTGACCAGAACTATGTACTGTGCAATTCCGATGTACAGTAATGCCTACCTTACTTTAAGTTTTTGTTTGTATTTATACTTCAGTTATTTTAGTTTAGTGTGTTAACGCTGTGGAACGTTTTGAGGCAGTAATTTGTGGTGATGCTGTATTTAACTACATTCTGTGGAAGGAGTTTCTAATATTTTGTCCACATCATTTAGAAATTCAAAGGGGGAAAAAATCAGAAACATGTTCAAACATAATGAAAAACCTCCACAAACTACAGCTTCAAATGTCACCACACATATGAATCAACACCATCCTGAGACTTTGTCAACAACTACTACAAAAAAAAATCACAACATAAGTTGGATTTATTACAGAACTGTTATACTGGTCATTCCTTGTGTAACTGTTTTACTTTACTAAACTATACTTAATATAAAAATAAAGGTGTATATTTCATGTAATTGTGTATATCTGTATGTTTCTTTGTGGAATATGTACAGTCTGTGAAAACAAATCAGGGACAATGAAGCCTATCTATCTATCTAGAAGTTGAAATCACAGTCATAGATTCGGTTTCACTTGGTGTCAGTGGTAATGGGATTGGAATGCAGCAATATGGAGAGAAAATAAATAAGTAAAAAACACTGGTAAATTACAGAACATCGTATGTTTAATCTCCCTCAGTTTTTATTGAGGACATTCAGCTTGACTCTTACCTCATCAATGACACTGTAGTATACTACCCAGACTATAATATACTCCACTATGCAAACAAGCAGCATCTTGTTTAGCATTAAAGATATCATAGAGTTACCATGCTCAAATTTGTTTCAGAGATTAAGAATCATAAATTTGATATTACAAAAAACGAGTATCATGAATGTTTAATGTTCAAACATCAACAATGACAGGTAAAGGTAGTTGTACATTTTTTGCTCCTTATAAGTTTGTGCATTGTCTATTTATGAGCCAAAGGCACAAATAACATGTTTTAGTTAATGCACAATACACATTTGCAGTTTATTAAAAATGTGCAAAAAGTAAATGTGTTTATGATTTTTAATTGTATTTATGATTTCAGATTTAATACACTAACATAGAGCAATTTTCAACTCTATTTAACCTTAAAATGGCATGATGATGATTTCTCTACAATTTATGTTTTCATGCACACTGAGTTGTCCAAGTCATGAGTATCAATAGTAATAAAAGACTGGTCAAATGTCTTTTTAATCCTTCACTGTCATATGAGCTATAGGTGTGATTACTCAAGCTAACACGAGTGTGTGCAAGTATAGCAGTGTCTTCAAAACTTATACTAGGTCCGTTTGACTTTTGGTCTGACCTTTGGTTCTGCCTCTCACAGATTGTAGGTTGTGGTTTCTCTCCAGTGATGCTCGATAAAATGTTTGTCACAGTTTTTTATTTTTTTCCAGTGACATTTTGGCACACACCCCCTTTTTCCCCACTCGCATCTTATAGCATTGCCGTAACATACCTGAGTATTTAGTGTTTTCTATTTAAGTTGTTATAATACTTACAAATATGTTTTGTGATCATTAGAAAAAAACAAAGCAAGAGGTCTCTTTCACCCTATTATACTATACCATATACTGTGCTATACTATACGTTACTGCACTATATCCTCTACCAAACCTATTACCTATACACAGTGAACTGAGGCACTGTTAATAATAAAGAATCTTTGTCTCACTGTGACTTGGATGAAGTGATATGATATGCTGAATAACAGCATGGAGAAAGATAGGTCATAAGAACATCATTACATTAAGTTGCCATCAGCTTTAACTTTCCTTCCTTACTTAATACCATTAGAGATGCTTGAAATTAAATTAAACTATTATTTATTCAGTACTACTATACTGTACTATACTATACTACAAATGACTGAACTATACCATAAAATGCCATAACATAGCACACTGTACCAACACATGATATTAATCTGCTCTATGCCACTTAAACGATATTCCAGCGAGAGCACACGTCAGACTCCAATTTACACTATTACCAGAGCATGATAACCATAATAGTGGCTGTCCTCCTGATTCACGTATTTGGCAGGAAATCAAAGTCATATCCAGGTGTTCAGTATGATGTCAGCCATCTGCGTGTGTACACACAAACAGATGTGGGGCACGGATGACAGATAATCTCTCTACAAAGAGCTTTTACCTCACACATCTGAGTGCAGTGCCAGTATTTCGGAGGCAGTCCTAATGACATCACTGTCAGGTTCAGACAGTACATTCATAATTTACTCAATGTGTGTATATGTGTATTAAACCTATGTACTGTACAGTGTGTATACATGAGTATGTTTAATGTGGCTTTTGAGGAAATATCTGTGTTACTTAGTCTAGTATACAGGTAAAGTATACTATAGATTAGTATAGTATAGTATGGCAGGCTATTATAGTTCAGAATTGTATAGCATTAAAGTGAATATTATTGTATTCCCCTTCTCTTCAGTTGTCTTTTCTCTGTTCTATTTTACTTTGAGGTTAGCGTTTATGCTTCTTAGTGAGGCTGCATTCAGGAGCTCCAGCCCTGCTTCATGGAACAGTCATCCAGAAGAGCTGAGGAAAGTGGAAAATGTGGACATTTTCAAATGTGTGATCCAAACTTAACTTTTTAGTTTGCCTTTCTCTGGTTTCTTAATTCTCCATTGTTTGTACTCTAGTATCCTTCTAGTTTAAAGATTGTGTTGCTGACATATTTTATATTGTCTTTCTGACATTTGTGGCTCTGGAAAGCTGTTTGAATTGCATTTACTTGTACAAAAAGAGCTCTATTAATAAGTTTGATATTCTATTCTATTCTGTTACTCGCTGCAATATTCAATTTTTCTATTATAATACTCTCTTCAGTTTTATTCTATTACTCTCTACTAAATTCTGTTCTATCCTATTTTACTGCTCTCTACTACACTCTGTTCAATTCAATTCTATTCTATTCTATTCTACTTCTACTACCCTACTATACTTTATTCAGTTTTATTCTATTACTCCCTGCTATAGTCTATTCTATTCCATTGCTCTCTTGTATGTTCTATTCTATTCTATCACCTCTACTATATTGTATTCAATTATATTCTATTACTCCCTGCTACTGTATAAACTATTCTATTCTATTACTCTCTAGTATGTTCTAGTATGTTCTATTCTGTTCTATTCGGTTAGTCTTTACTATATTCTATTCTGTTATTTTCTATGCTATCACTTTCTACCATATTCTATTCTATTCGATTACTCTCTTGTATATTCTGTTCTATTCTATTCTATTCTATCACTCTCTGGAATGTTCTATTCTATTCTGTCACTCTCTACTATATTCTATTCTATTGTAATTACTAACCATTATATTCTATTGTATTCTATTCTATTCTACTCCTCTCTTTCTATTCTGTTGTATTCTACTCTTATCTATTCTTTTAATTTATATTATTCTTTATCAATTATATTACTCTCTGCTACTGTATAGTCTATTCTATTCTAATGTATTCTACTACTCTCTTGTATGTTCTGTTCTATTCTATTACTCTCTATGCTATTCTATTCCAATCTATTTTATTACTCTATACTATATTCTATTCTATTCTGCTCCTCTCTTTCTATTCTGTTCTATTCTACTTTTCTACATAATGTTGATGATTTTTGTCCGCACTGAGGTTTAAAAAGCTCAGAACACATTAGTGAAATGCAGCATGCCTGCTCCTACGTGCATTCTCAATGAGGCTAGTAGTGATATTTGCGTATAACAGAAGCACCGCCTCCCTCCCATTGGACAATGTCTACGTGAGGGCGTGGCAAGGAAAGATGAGAGTTGCAAATCCATGTCCTTACTGGGAAGACATGGAGCGCTATGGACACAGTCTACACGAATCAAGTAGGAATCTCAACTAAAGACATACATAGGCTATTTCTTCAGTTAGGAAACAAACGTTTTGAGAGACTGAGAGTAAAGAAAGGGTGGCCCGGTTGAGGATGGAGTGTGCATTTGACGCACAGAATCTGATCTCCATTTCTTTGAGGAAAATCCAAAGCTCCAGGACGCAGAGAGGTGGCATCAAGCTCCACAAGAACTTACTGGTAACGTACGTACTGAGAAACGCCAGGCAGTTTTATATGAGCAAAAACTTGTCGCAAACGCAGAGGACGCATCCTTATGAGGATGTAGCTGCAGTCCGCGAAAGGCAAGAATATCTTGAATTGACTGGGAGCTTAACGGAGTTGGCCGATGACTTCTACTGCAACTTTACTGGGGTTGAGTCGGACACTTGGCACTGCGGAGCGCACCAGCCCATCGGCCAGCCTGCAGAGGTGGCGCACCAAGACGCATCTGCCTGCGCAATGGTTTCACCAAGTGACTCTGACCTCATGGTTTCGGAAGCCTGTTGGAGTTGTGCAGACAAATCCCCCTGGGAGTTACCTATCCCAAACGCACAAGCCAACCAAAAGACTGTCCTGGACTTGGACACGCATGTGGTGACTACTGTCACAAATGGATACTTCCACTCAGACTGTTGCGCGCAGTCAAAACAGCCGCAGGGCGCGCAGTGCTACAGTAAAAAGCGAAAGATGGACACAAGTTATCATATTGTTGATCCAGAGTTTTATCTGCCAGACTTTGGGCCAGTGCCATGTAAAAGGATGAGAACGGATGACGATTCACATTCAGACTCGGACCAGTTGGACAGCACGAACATCTCCAACCTGATCTCAGTGTTGGGTTCAGGTGGACTATCTGAGTTTGTGAGTTGGCAGCAGACGGACCTTGAGCAGATATTCGCCGCTCAAACAATTTGTTTAAAACATACACTGTTAACAGGCAGCGGTTGGACCAGAGCAATCGAAGCATTTTGATTAGTATGATTGTTTTTCTTTGTATCGTTTTATTTTATTGCTTTTAAATAAACCATGACACGACTGCAATTCTCTCTCTCCTCTGTTATTGAAAAATGTTGATGAAATGTGATTATATAGAGCAATCATATCCATTTTGGATTACTTTTGCACATTGACATTTCTCGTGCCAATTAACATAATTTCTTCACACAGTATAAAATAATTGTACCTTTCATTTAAACCTTATTTTTCTGGTGATTCGCCTGGGGTACTGGAGTCTGAAGAAATTAGTTATAACTGTTTCTCTGGAAAGATGTTGGAAGAGCTCCATCATGTGGCAAGTGAAGATCTGTACAGCCTCATGCTCCAGATCAACGCAGAATATCATTCTAAATGTATTATTTATACCAGGGCCTGTTTTTATTAATCAATAAAAGTATCATCATTTTAAAACACTGAGTATTGGCTTTAAATTACAACTTCAACTCCTGATGAATTATAGCCTATCACTACTTATTAAGTGTGCACAAGAGTGGGTTTATCATAGACATATATCTAGGCTATTGGTGTTTAGTTACCTTGTATTTTTTCCATTTCTATCATTTTACCAGTCAAATGGAATATCATATCTGGGCTATAATTTATGACTCTGCCATAACTAGAACTAAACAATAATAGTTTATTAATGCTTCTCATGGGTCACTGGAATCTATTATTTCCTCTAATAAAATAAATATGATGATGAAATGAGGCAGCTTATTATTGCTGAAAGATTTAGTGTTAAATATTTTGAAACGGCACGCACGCGTGAACCAAACTCCACTTCCAGACTTTTAGCAGAGAGCTCACAGTTGTCTTTGCTCGGTAGGTCCGAGGGGGGCGGATAGCTGAGAATAGACAGTGTGCTTGTCCTTGAGACATGACTGCCCGAGGGTTTCCCATCTATATTCCCGGGACAGTCAAATACTATAGCTCGTCTGTTGGACAAGATGTTGGGTGTTTTTGTCAGAGCCGTGGTGAGTCTATTGTCTTTTTTAGTCTACATGTATTTTAAGTGCGTAATAACAAATGCAGTAACTTTACGTTTGGATTTACGGCATCAGACTGAGTGAAGGGGGTGGGGCGCTATACAGTACAATAACAATGTCACAATATTAGGTTAAAATGTAACTCATGTTTCACCACTGTAGCCTGCCAACATGTCTGGTTCGCTATTTGTTAAGGCAGAGTATTAATTTAGAGCGTTTTTACCTGCCTTTCATTGTAACATTTTGCATAACGTTAGCCTGGCGTAGCTGATAGCATTACGTTAGCTTACTGCGCATGCTGCAAACAAGGTCGTCTGAAAAAGCACTATAGTAGTAGTTTTATTCGCTACAGAGCCCCATCAGTACCATCCTTCTCTTTATACACAATGTTGTGGCATGTTTTGCTAAAAACAACGCTGCAACACACGGTGGTCATAACCTTTTTTATTTTGAAACGTCTACCGGAAGTTCTTCAGTGTATTCCCAGAGGCTTATTGGCTCAAATCAAAGTTGTGTACATTAATGTGAAAGATTTATATGACTGCTACCGAATTCATTCGTATTCCCGCTGTCACTCCAAATTTATTTTCAAATCTTATCATTATTGTATCAGATAACAACTTAATATTGGTAACCACCAGTGAGCATGAGGGCACAGATATATTTCTTGCTTTCATGTGTGTTTGTTTTAGCTACCATTTCAAAGGTTCAACTGTGTCAACCTTCTATTTATAAGCTGGCAGAGCCTACACCAGTGGGTCCAAACAAATAGTATGACTGCTTCGCTCAGTTGTTTTGGTGTCAATGTTCTCAGACCAAATCATCTTACTGTCAAGTATATGCCTTTGTAAATAATCAGAAATGTTGTTCACAACCCTAAATCCTGTTCTTACTTGAATCCATTCGCACGGAGTCATTTACTATTTGAGGTTAGATTGCATGCACTTAATATTTAACAACATGTTGACACCTGCTGGATTTGTGAGGCAGCATCTGTCAGCTCTTAAATCCAATTAATCTTCCGATTCAACTAGTGAGCCTACAGTATTGCAGTGTAGTCAGTTAAAATATTTGACCAAAGAGCAGGTGTGATACTTTCTTAGTGTTAGACTTTCTTGTGTAATATTTTGCCTGTGTAATCTCTAATGGCAGAGGAGAGTTTGTGCTTATTAAGACCATGTCTTCCAGCTGCGGCCTGGTATGGTGAAGCCATGTCGCCTGGTCAGACCAGTAACACAGATCCCAGAGAGGTCCCTGGTGCACCAGGAGGGTTTACCTAAGCTTCCTGTGCCGCCCTTGAAGCAGACATGTGAGCGATACCTGGCTTCTCTGGAGCCCATCGTCAGCGAGGAGGAGCTGGAACACACTCGGCAACTGGTGGAGGAATTCCTCAAGGGTGGTGTGGGGGAAAGGCTGCAGAAAGGCCTGGAGCGACAGGCACGCAAGACAGACAACTGGGTAGATATCTGGGTGTATTTAGCTGGATATTTTGTTGTATTAGACATCTATATGTTTGTAATCCTGCCATGAAGACTATAATCTAAACAAGCAATGGAGGAATAGAAACATATTATGCTCTCTGACTTCTGCTGTGTTTATGTAGCTGTCAGAATGGTGGATGCAGTCAGCCTATCTGGACTGCCGTATGCCAGTGGCGGTCTACACCAGCCCCGGGGTTGTCCTGCCTCGCATGCACTTCCAGGATCGACAAGGACAGATGAGGTGAGAAACCAGGATCCACTGTAAAACCAGCCACACGAACTAAGCCGTTTATCTTCCTAAACAAACCTCTAGAGTCATAAAAAAGAAGAGCCACTACTACTAATGTTTCCTGTAAATTTATTGGGTTCCCATTATATCACTTATAAACCTCAATTGCCTCATTCTAAGCACACTCATAAAGTTGTTTCCAACAGTGATTTACATTGTGTTGAAGTCCAGTATACACAAGCTCATATGAAGTTGGAGTTTCAAGCCGACCTTTGCACAGGCTTACCTCCACATACTGGCTATTTAAAGGCCTTTGGCTGCTCATAGCATTGCTCAGCTGTTTTTGACCACTCTGACCCATGGGATATGCAGTGAACACGGTGGTGGCCCCATAGAGCATGAAAGCCAGTGCTAGAGTTTTAGGTGTGCAGGGTACAGTAGGCTCACAATTTGTCAGCCAGTGGCACTATTCGGTATTAGGTAATGATTTGCTTGTAAATGTCTCCATTCAGAGTTGATTACTGATATTTGATTTTTGTGTTGTCTGTGCACCTCTCATATGCACAGTGGCTTTAGAACATAAGTACAAAACGAACCACAGAATCATCATGTATCAATAACATAACGATGTCTTCTGTGCAGGTTTGCTGCCAAACTGATTGCAGGAGTTTTGGACTTTAAAAAAATGATTGACACGTGAGTTTGCCTGAAACTGATACAAATATCATACTGTTGTAACAGAAAGCTCATTATCATCATGACCTGCAGTTGGTTTGCTAAACTGCAAATGGATAATGTGAGGTGCTGTGTCATAGTCAGACCCTGCCTGTAGAGTACCTGAGTGGGAAGCCGCTGTGTATGGACCAGTATTACCAGATCCTGTCCTCCTGTCGTATCCCTGGTCCAAAGAGAGATACTGTTGTAAATCACGCCATCGGGAAAACATCTCCCACTCATATCACTGTGGTCCACAACTTCCAGGTACTCTAGATGCCGCTGCTGCTCTTCTCCTTCTTGTACTTCTCAACATTTTAGCTAGACATTTTAACAGAAACTCATTTTGTAATGTCATTATCATTGGTGCAGTGGCTAAAGAAATACTGGATCCGTGGCTAAATTAACCCGGCCTGGCTTTTCCCCCCTAGTTCTTTGACTTGGACGTGTACAACAGCGATGGCACCCCGCTGACAGTAGACCAGATTTACATGCAGTTGGAGAAGATCTGGAACTCCTCTTTGCAGACTAACAAGGAGCCTATTGGCATCCTTACATCACAACATCGCAACACCTGGGGAAAAGCCTATAACAACCTGATAAAGGGTGAGCAGAGTAGAGATAAAAACTGTGTAGGAACGCTCAGTATCAACTAGATGTATTCTCTATTTAGAAGAAATACTGAAGAAGAGTATTTGAGAGAAAATATGTTATGGAAAAATTTGATCTTAAAGGCCATTTTATTCCTCCTCAGATAAGACAAATAAGGAATCAGTCCGTGCCATCCAGAAAAGTATCTTCACAGTTTGTTTGGATGCCCCGATGCCACGGGTGTCAGATGAGATGTATCAGAGCCGTGTGGCCGCCCAGATGCTGCATGGAGGAGGAGCTCGCTGGAACAGCGGCAACCGCTGGTTTGACAAGACATTACAGGTCAGCTTGAGACAAACCTAGCATCTAAAATAATAAACAGTACTGTGGTAATGAATGAGACTTTGAATGTACTTGTAAATCGTCCTCAGTTCATTGTCGGTGAAGATGGCACATGTGGACTAGTATATGAACATGCGCCTGCTGAGGGTCCGCCCATTGTGTTTCTCATCGATTACGTCGTTAAATACATGTACGTTTTTTCTTTCTTCATTTTTAGATGAGTGTTTTCCTTGTTTTCAAATGAACTCAACTTGACCAAGTGTTTCATATTTTCTCAACAGACGTAGAACTGAAATGGTTCGCTCTCCCATGGTTCCCCTGGCCATGCCTCAGAAACTGCGTTTTAACATTACACCCGAGGTCAAAAGAGACATTGAGAAAGCCAAACAAAATATGAACATGTATGTAAAGTGGAGTTTTGATTATTAGCTGCTCTCAGCTTTGATGTCGGACATTTAGTTTAACTCACTCTTTTCTTTGTTTCATTAGAATGGTGCATGACTTAGATGTGAAGGTGCTTATGTTCTCTCATTTTGGAAAAAATGTGCCAAAGCAACATAAGCTGAGTCCTGATGCGTTTGTGCAAATGGCTCTTCAACTTGCATACTTCAGGTAAGACATCCCTTTTTGTAGTCGAAGATAATGCTGGACGTAGACATTAGAAGTGTATTACATCATATATCCTGTGTGCCGTTTTTGAATTCCAGGATGTATAGTATTTGCTGCTCTACGTATGAGAGTGCATCGTTACGAATGTTCAAATATGGGCGAACAGATGCAATCCGTGTAACTACTGCAGACTCGTTTAAATTTGTCCAGGCAATGCAAGACCCAGCTAAACAGGTACTGTTAAACCACTAGAGTTTCACAATAAATGTACAGTTTAAGGCATGTGAGCTGTCCGACTGAACAGTAAATACCGTCAACAGAACACAGAGAGGCTGGCGCTGCTGCAGAAGGCCGTTCAGACACATAAGGAGAACACGTACAATGTGAGTACTAGTGTTTAGCAAAAAAAAAAAAGATTTCTCCAACACCATCTGATTAATCTCAGTTCTACAAAATTTTCTTTTTTAGGCAATTCATGGACAAGCCATAGACAGACACATGCTCGGGCTGAAGATGCTGAGTATTGAAGACCTGACCTCCATGCCTGAGATATTTATGGATACCTCTTTTGCTGTGGCTCAACATTATAATCTCTCCACCAGCCAGGTATATTTGTATCTACGAAAATCAACAGTCTATTATTACTGAGCAAATGATTATTTGTCGTCATGTTTGTTTGCTTGCGTATTTGCCCTCATCTCTCCCGTCTCCGTGTCCAGGTTGGCTCCAAGACAGACTGTGTGATGTGCTTTGGTCCGATGGTGCCAGATGGCTATGGAGTGTGTTACAATCCCATGGATGAGCACATCAACATCGCCATCACGGCCTTCAACAGCTGTGAGGAGACGAACGCTGCCAAGTTTGCCCAGGCTGTAGAGGATGCTCTGTTGGACATGAGAGCTCTCCTGGAAGACACAGCTACAGCCAAGCAGTGATCCCGCACAGGAGCCTGGCATGGTGTTTGTGTCCCACCAGGCTGTATGGGAGCTGGAACTGAACCGGTGCCGGAGTCGCTGGCAGAATGCCACGCTGACATAGACGCACAGTGAACTGAGCGTGCTGGAGCTGAGGGGAAACCTGTTACCAAAGAGTTGTGGAAAGTAGAATGTGTGACTCTCAGTACACTGCCTTTGTGATGAGAAGCAATTCTCCATGATGGAAATTCTATATTTTAATATACTGTGTTATATATATATATATATAAACTTTAAATGAAAATAATTTTCTGATTGTAATGGTATAAATATTTTTTCTTTGTTTAAACTTTACTAGTTCCTGCTGCAGTCTTCAGAATGATACTGTCCTGGCTTGACTTAAAGATTTTGAGTGCTTTGACTTGTTTATTATTTATTTCAGGTCAAAATAATTAGCACATAAGAATGAAAACAAAAAAAAGGATCTCGCTTAAGTCTGCTTAAGCCTTTCTACTCCACAGAATAGAAGATAATGGCTGTAACAAAAACGTAAGTATAGTAAACTAAAGAAATGTTAAACATAAGTTTCAAACCTCCTCAAAATAGTTAATATTTAGTATCAAAGACGCATAAAGGAATATTCAGCTCTGAAGCTCCCTTTGGAATGCAGGTAGTCTCCATGAAATTCAATCTCGGCCATATTTCCAGAGGAGTGCCACAGAAACAGCTGTTGGCCTTTAAACACATTGGTCTTTAAGACATCCATGTCTCGGATCTGAACAGGAAACACAAGACAAAGTAGTGCAGTAGTTATTACACTCACATTTTTTTCCTATTAAGTATGCAGCATATTGAAACAACAGCACGTGTTAAAAAGCCTGTCCACACCATAATGTATGTAGACTGGGAGGTGGTGGAGTTGAATACTAATCCTATGTGTAGCGCTTGGATTCTGATCTTCACTGAGGGAGGGGCATTGATGAGGACTCGACAGGTGTGGTTAGTGTTGTACGTTGTTGGATTCTCAAAGACACCACTTGGGGAAAACAGCTGAATGTCACAATCTGTGGGGCAAAGACATGGTACGTTTAATCTTTGGTAAATGTATTCAGCTTCATTTGTGAAGCTCAAAATGGTTCATATTTGTTGAGACTGTGTCAGGTGCTGATCCAACTCTAGTCATTTTTTTAGGCAGTTAAAAATGCCCTCACTTCCAAATTCATAGGGGTGAAGGGGACAAAATAATAGCACAGTACAATACAATTTAACACAACACCATAAAGCTGAATCAAGGCTACTCTGACAATCCCAACAAGGAAAGAACATTTTAGCTTCATAGTATTTTCAGCGCCACTCTATTTATTGCAGGGCTTTTGTATTAGATTGCATTAGACTGTGCAAGTGTTCACAATATTGCGTACATCTCTCTAGATTTGAACCTTTATGTTGCAATAGGCTCAAACATTGGGCTCAGTTCACTTATAGTTGCATCTGTCTCAAAAAGCAAGTGAAGCCTCCTTTCACTAATCCTCATCCAATCTTTTGAAAATTCAACTCTCTGCAGGTGCTGAGCACACAAGCACTCTTACTCTGATGGTGGCTCTTCTTCATGTTTTTCTGTGAATTGTAGCTGAACACCACCCCGTTCCCAGGGGTGAGCAGATGTTGACGCACCAGCAGGACGTTGGTTCTGGTGGTCAGTTCACTACCTGCCACCTGCTCGCACTTCCTCACAAATGCCAGTCGGTCAAAAAATGCAAAATACTCCTCTGTAGAAACACATGAGTAACAGACATTTATTAACCTGCAAGGGGCATGGCACAGGAGATATCATGCTTTATATATTTGATAAAACTTACTTTTTTTGCAGTTCAAGGAGCCAGATTCTAATGTAACATGAATGACCTCATCTAGGGGTCGACCTATGGATACGGTGCAGCGGCCGGTCACGTCTTTCAAGTCCACCATGCCGGATTCTTCCAGGAGCAGCTGTCCACATGCACCTGGTAAAAAGCAGACACTGTAATGATAATCCTGCAGCTCTTACTGAGAATGGGTAAGGAGTTGGAGTTTATGTGTACTAACTGGGCTTAGGCGTTGGGATGGGTGTTGTCTGTGGAATGGTGATTGCCTCTGTTGGACTTGGAGGAAGATGGCCCATGCGGTACTGTGGTATATCTTTGTGACTTGTTGGAGACAGGAGAAGTCCCTCCTCTGTGTAGTTAGCCTTCACTTCAGTATGCACTACAGTGGTGGTGACATATGAGGTGGGCAGCACGTCTCTGCAGCTGCCCATGTTGCAGCCCTGGATGGTGATGGGCTTGGGCATGTGCATGCAAAATAGAGGGCTGAGGGGCTCCGGCTTAGAGGGGCCCATGCAGGACACAGCTCTGGACTGGATCCCATATCCACAGGGTACTGAACACTGGAGAGCAAAGCAACACAGCGGTGACTTTCTGCAGTTACTACATTCATATTGTAAATGAAACCCCGTTCAGTTTACTTCACTTAACTGACCACACGGCCAGGGCTGGTGGAATTTCTCTTGGTACAGCATGGTGATCAAGCTCAGCTCCCAGTGTTAGGAACATCATTAACAAATAAACATCAGTATAAGATAACACAATAAACAGGATTCACATGAAGGAATTGATGAAAAATATTAAAGTTCAAGTAATGCATAAGTATTAGGTTGCATGTCTGGGAATAAGGAGAGGAGTTCGGAGTCCATTAAAGGACATTACCACTGTGTCAGAGAGTTAAGCTCTTTAAGAAGAAGTTCAGTATAATTTTAATTTTTGCAGATTTTTGAAAGATATATCGTTTGTTTGTATGAAAAGTCTAAATATAGTGAAAAATGACAATTTCTCAGAGCTCAAGGTAACATCTTCATGTCTTGTTTTGTCCAACCAACGGTCCAAAACCCAAAGATTGTCAGTTTATAATGACAAATCCTCACATTTGAGAAGCTGGAACCAGAGAATGGTTTACATTTCTGCTTGAAAAAGGATTTAAATGATCAATAGATCTTCATATTTGTCTCCTGTTAAATGTACCTGGCTCCATGGTTTCACCTCCCATCTAAAGGTGCAGACCTGCACCAGGCAGGGCACTGTGGTGGCTGGTTTGACAGCTGTACGGCAGTTTACCTCCAGCACCACGCTCTCCTTGCCGTGGACGAACTGGACACAAGACACAGTCCTCTGAGCTACACCCAAATCACAGGACACCGAGCAGGGCGATGTCCTGAATACCTTCCACCTGGACAAATGACAGTGGTATTTAAGTCATTTTGCCTTTGCAAAAATTGATTTCTGACGTGTGTTTGTGTGTGATGTACCTTGCTGGGCAGCTGTGGGTGTTACATGAAACCACTGCTGTGGGTTTGGGAAAGTCACTACACTCTGAATCCTCCACCACCTCCTCCTCCCCCTCTGTTTCTCCAGCGCAGTACAGCACCCTGTTGGCCACCCCTCCTCCACATGTTACACTGCAGACTCCTTGCTTAGAGCGCCACCTGGTTGTTATAAAAAACATTTTGCTGCTGTAAATTTCAAACCCTTATTTTAATCAACATACCTTCTTTTTCTAAATGGATACATAGTAGACTACATACTAAAGACAAAGATTAGATGTAATGCATTATACTGTGCATAAATACTGTATGTTATATGCATGTCTAGTACAGTGTCTCACATGGGAGGGCAGGAAGATGTGTTGCAGATCTCAGAATGAGGAGGAGGTTTGGTAGAAGCATCACAGTGGAAGTCAGGCACCCCCAGTCTGGTCTGGTGGTCCACACAGGAAAACCACACCTGCAGGGTTCCTACATAAGCATCAGGCTTTGGTTGACCTTATCTGATGAAATCCTGTTTCTGAGTGAAGGTGAGTAGATTTGTTTCACTTACCATTGCCACAGGTCTTTGAGCACTGGCTGATAACAGGACTCCAGACATACACAGGAGCATGTCTAGAGCGTGGCAGCAAACCAGACTTTAGCATGGGCTGTTCCTGGTCAAGAAAGACGATGTTTAGACATGCTTCACATTTTGAAATAAGATTTAATTTTAGTCATTTTCTACTTCACCTCTCCCTTTGATTCCCACCCGATGGGACAAACATCTACGACACAGGGCACAAAATCAGGTGGTTTGATCTGCTTTGAACAAAAGCTTTGATCCACTTTAACATCCTGACCGTCTTCTGGCTGAACACAT
Source organism: Macquaria ambigua (assembly GCA_008360985.2). NCBI lineage: Eukaryota > Metazoa > Chordata > Actinopteri > Centrarchiformes > Percichthyidae > Macquaria > Macquaria ambigua. The sequence continues at coordinate 149,136 of VMKM01000002.1, read as the reverse complement.
GACACGACACGTTTCGCTTCTCCTGGCCCGCACACTGCTGAACATTCCCCAGGCTCCGACACATGCCATCTGTAAACACACATAAGTGAGTTTTCACATAAAAGCTAATATTGTTAGTGTTCAAACTGAGGCAGCAGGATAACACCTGGAATCATTTGTATTCTGTGGTCATAGGAAGTTATTTAACCTGTGCACTCTTGATAATTAATAAATATCTGGGCACCTAATGATCAACAGTACACTGTAGACTTTATACCTGGCAGGACAGTGTTGCAGGTTACATTTTTCAACAGTATTTGGAGCTGTATCAGGTGGGCATTCAGAGTCTGGAACCTTTACCACGTCGTCTCCATGTTTCTGAACACATCTTACAGGACGCACTCTCTCTCCTCCACCACAGGAGGCACTGCAAGGCCCAAACTTCCCTGTATCCCACCTGTAAGACAGTAAATTATTCATGTATACCCGTTTGTGCTGAGCTGTGTGTGTATGTCAGTCCATAGGGAGGGAACAGAGTTGAGTATGAACCTAACCTGGGGGGACAGGGGGAGAGCTGGCAGGTTGTGTGGAGTGGTAAGGGTGGAGGAGGTGTTTCACAATTGTGTTCCTCCAAATGGTTGTTGGTATCTTCATCTACACAGACATATACATGCTTCTGTACACCTGAAAAAATAAAGTAAATACGTGTAGATAGAAAGATTGACTCCAATTAAATTATTTTTAGATTTTTAGAATATAGTGAGCTGTGAACATTGCGGCAATATTTTTACATTTCAGATTCTACACCCTATTGCAAGGCTTTATTGTGACCATTTATGGCAGAGAGTTTACAAGACTTGATTGAAATATTCTAAAAATTACTTGTATGGTTTTAGGTTGCAGTTGAGGAGATTCGCAAGGGAACAGCGTGTAAGGACAAGGAAAATAAAACAAAAATCAATATATATTAAAGACAAAATGATTCATAGTCATTCATCAGTTCAGTTTGACATTTGGTGGCATTTTCTCCTAAAAACATCTGAGATCAGAACAATGACAAAATGAATGTGGCATATTCAATGCTACAGTGTCCTTATGATAGACAGATGCTGTAAGTGTGGGATAAAAGCTTGCTCAGAAAGGTCAGTATTGCTGCACACTGTTGTACAAATGCCTCCTCTTTGGGATCTCATTTGTAAAAGCTCAAACAAGAAAGCTAAGATTATTATGTGCAATCAGGGTGTGAATGTATAATGACATCTGTCATTAAATACATGATATCATGCTATTGGTATGGTATTCTTTTTGTGCTTTTCAATATGACTCGTGATTAACAGTTACTTACCTGATCCACAAGAGACAGAGCAGGGTGTTGTGAAGACGGCCCATTTGCGTTTAGGTGTGATGTCTGTCAAGTCACTGTTTCTGGTAGGTACATAGAACTGGTAGCTAATGTTTGGATTTGTTTTCTCTCCATATTCTTTTCCATATTTGCGATAGACCTGCAAAGAGAAAAATATTTATAAATGTCAGATGTTACACATAGTTTTTCCCATTTGATTTCTGCTGAGTATTCTTCCTTAACATTATATAAAGATTTAATGTGTGAAGCAACATTTTTCAGTCTTCAAATGTTGAAGACAGGCCCCCTCTTTCTCTCCTGACCTGTATGTTTATCTCCTCTTGCAGCGGTCCAGGCAGCAGCAGCTCCTCCATCTCAGGCAAAAGGTCAGGGGTCAGGCGGAGGCCGTACTCTAGGCGGTTGTCATCCAGTGGGGAGGGGTGGGTCATATTCAGTGCCATGCTACCCATCCCAGACACTATGTACCGATCCCCAACCATTACAGCTGCGGACACAAATGCCAAAGACAACAGTAAGTTTCAATCCTGTTAATCCTGTTGCAGAAACATAAATCTCTTATAAAGTGATGACGCTCACCCATGTGAGTGAAGACAGGTGCCATGTTGACAATATGAACTTGTGTGGCATTCACTGGCAGAGAGAGGAAGGTGGTATACTCTGAAAGAGAAAGCACTGAATTATAACTCATGGAAGACAATACAGGAATTAGGGCTGTAACTATCATTACTAACTAATCTATTGATTGATTGTTCCCAGGAACCAAGAATAAATCTTAAAATTGCTTGTTTTGTCTGACAAACAATCTAAACCCCAGAAATATTCAATTTACAATCAAATAAAACTGAGAAAAGCAGCAAATTATCACATTTGAGAAGCAGGAATCAGATAGTGTTTGATACTTTTGCTTTATAAATGATTCATCGATCTTCAAAATTGTTTCCAATTAATTTTCTGTTATTGACTGTGTTCAGTAATGATACACTGTTGTTTGCTACCTCTGGCCTGACCACCAGTGTAGGAGTCAGAGGTCAAGCTGCAGGACGATCCATCTCCACCACACACCCCACACACATCCCTCACTTTCCCAGAGTGCAGCACGCCATCACAGCCAAACAGCTGATCAGAGACAAACAGTGCATTTAAAAAGGTCAAAAAAGACTGAGTGTGAAAGAGTAAGATTGCATCTGTTCTCTTAGTCATCTCTACCTGGCATTTCCCTCTTAGACAAGCAGCTGTGGAGCCAAAGGGCGGCGGGTTGTCTGACTCACAGCGAGTCCCATCCTCAAACTGGGAGCCACGGCTCACTATGAAGTTTTCTCCATCTGACTGGCACGTATACCTGCACTGCTCATCCCCTGGTTATGACGAGAAGAGTTCACAGAAAAAAAATGTTAGAGATAAAGGTTTTGTCCCTTTACAAATGGAAAACAAAAGGTTCTTGTTTAGGCCCACCTTGAGCAAAGCCTACAGCAGGGATCCAGGTGTAGAAGGAGGCGGTGTTTGGTAGCAGGTAAAGGGGGTGGAGGTCTGTCTGGGAACACTGCTCTGCCATGAAATCCAGCTGGGTGCGCTTACATGGCTGCAACAACATATGTGGGGGAAAAGAATGATTTTTTAAAAAACTTTTCTGGCCTGATGATGGTGTCTGAATTCACCACTGACAGGTTTGCACCTTCAGCCTATAGAGGCATTCAGGGTGGAGCCTTTTTCTTTACCTAGTATTGATTTCGGAAATAGCTCACTTTGCCCCAAGCTCATGGTCATACTTTTAAATGACTCCTTTGTCTCTAATTCTCTGAATCATCCCATCAATACTTCTATTTTTGGAGGCTTCTTATGGGAGCACAGGCTGCGAACAACTGACAAAAGATCGTTATAAAGTGGGACGATTCTGGGTACAATGATCCACTGAGTAAACAGTATTGACCTACTGTATGGAGGCCCACTGTAAACATAACCAGTAAGAACTTACCAGCTGGTGACAAAGTTCAGCCTCAATATCCGGTCCCTTACAATCATTCCCTCCAAAAGCAGGTCTGAAAAATCAGACATGACAAATATGTTGTGGTAACACTTAAAGCAAGTCATCTCTAAGCTGTGCACTTTGAAACAGCCTCATCATATAAATTACAGTCACAGGATCTTCAGCACTAACTATGACTGATGCTTGCATCACATTTGTTACCTTGGGTTATTGCATTTCCGTGTGCGATGAGTGACTCCCCCACCACATGTCCGTGAGCAGGGGGAGAACTCTGACCAGCTGGACCAGGAGCCATGCACCACCACAGAGGAGCTGAGCTCATCTGAGGACACACAACGCCCCTTCAAACACCACTGGAAGAGAGGATTGCACATCATTGGAAAAACATGCTTGGGCCTACTTTTAGTAAATAATAACACTCTGGGAAATTGATTGGACCAAAATGACTCACTGATCAGTACCTGATTAGGTGCACACTCTGTCCCGTCCAGCAGTGGAACCAGGAGACGTTTGCAGGAGCTGTCATCATCAGGGTTAATGTGACAGGACAGTGCACGACAAGCTGGCTGATGGAAAAGGAGACCAGTATTGTAAACATGACCAAAAATGTGGAAATACTGCCTATTTTTGATGTGAAATGCCACCTGGTGGTATTAAGCTGCTATTACAGGTGACTTACCAGGTCAGGATTGGTGAAGGAGCAGGCTCTTGCAGTGCTACCAAAAGCTATACGGCACTGGTCATCCACTCCATAATATAGACCCGGCTTCCAGTCTTGTAGGGAGCCTCCCAGTGCAGGCAGGTCTTTTACACATTCAGCTTTCCCTTCACTGGGAACATGAATACATGTGACATCTCAGTCACATGTATTCCAGACTATAGCAGATTTGTACCTCACATGTGGAAACTACTTACAGTTTAATACACTGAGAGTTTTTTTGTACTTAAGATTAAATAAGTTGTTAAAGAATTTCAAATGTGAAAAGGTAATCCGTTAAAACAACCTGAGGTGAAAGCATTAAGATATGGCATGTAGATGAAAAGGCCCTTTCAACAGTGCCAGGTCTGCTTGATGAATGAGAGACATTGTCATGCACAGCTGCTCTGAAGGGGTTGTCCCACCTGAAGAATGTGAGCAGCTGCTGTCTGCTGCACGAGGACCAGGTCAAATCCACACTGTTGTAGCCTCCATCAGAGGCCATCATGAACCCACTCCTGCTGCAGGTGTTTCCTACTCCGTCATGGTTGATTCCAAAACTGGGTGAAAGTAAATTAAATATGTTGAATTTAGTAGATATTTTTTAATTTCTCCATTCAGATGCTTATATCATGAGCAATCTTAATGAAGTTGTTAAAAGTTGATTTTGAGTAAGTTTTCATCCCTTTCCTGGAAAGAGCCAGAGCTAGTTCTAGGGGAAATAGGAACATCCTTAAAGGAAAAGCTCCATTTAAATACAAGTAAATATTAATTCATTATAGATCTATTATTGGAGACTTTATTCTCCATATACTGTATGTTTAATTGTGTGCTTGCCTGTAGTCAAATATTACATTTCTACATGTTTACCTACCTTACCTGCTGTGAACTGACTAAAATACTGTCCAAGTTAATTGAACACTGTTTCTACTTTTCCTATAATTAGTGCCAAATGACATAGTTGGTTCCTGGAAACTTCATGTAAATTATTTGGAAATTACAGACCTGTAAAAGAGAGTGTTCATCTAATTAGGTTTATAAGCTGTCATGTAAACTTCACTGCTGATCATGCGTTAGACTCTGCTTTACCTGTGGCCAATTTCATGAGTGATGGTGATGCCCAGGTCAAAGCCTGTGTCCTCTGTGATCACACAGCTCCATTCACTGGAGCAAGCCCCACCCAGCTGCGCTACACCCCTGACCTGCTTATTCCCATCAGGCAACACCAGGTCGTACCTGTTTGTGATGGCAAACATATAGTTCAACATGGTTTGTGCATTCATAAATATGAAGAAAACATCTACTTACAATAAAGCCAGCTACACGTAGCACACCTTGTAATGTACAACAGAAGATCAGCGTGTAGTGGGTCTGTGTCGTTTGAGGGGTTTATCCTTCTGCCCCAGTCACACACACTTCTGAGAGAAGAGGTAATGTTGGCAGACATGTGGATCTCTGGCTACAATAAAACATAAACAAACTGAATTTAAGGTCATTCTACTATTGCTCAAGTTCAAAGTCACTCTGGATAACAGTGTTAGCACCTATGCATGTTTAAACTACACAAGGGCTATAGGACTTTTAGATTACTGTACTAACATACTACTTCTAAAATCTGGTCATTCATGAACTCGATTCTACATTGAACTTATAACAGGGAGCCGCTTACCTCTGGCTCTGACAGGATGATCATGCGGACCAGGTGCACCCTCATGTTGGCGCCCAGGGTCATGTCTCTCAACAGCTCTGAGGCCTGGGTGGAAATTGGAATATAAGTCAGGTTAATATATTTCAGGATGCTTAGAGTGTAATGGGACTATAGTATTGCATCGCAGTCTGTACACGTCTGGTTATGTAAACATTTCAACATACAACATCTGAACTGGTTTTTCTCTCTAACTTGCGTTGCTTTTTACTTGCCTTCATTATTTATTCGTTACTCTTTATTTCAGTCTTACTGTGCTGTAAATAGTGTTAGTTCAAGTTTGTTCCACTACCTTTTCCCATTCATTGGTTTTAAAGCACACAAATGGCAATCAACAGAATATGAGCTGTTCAGAAAACCACCATTTTACTGACTTACAATGTTGAGGTTGGTGAGGATGTATCGTTCTGTGTCCTGCTTGTGGACCTGCTGGACATCAGGCCCTACCACCACCAGCAGTTCCAGATGTGTGATATCAGGGATCAGAGCCGATCGTCGCAGCCGCTCACTCACTGTGAACAAGAAGACATAGTATAGATATACACCAGTAATCTGCTTATGTGCATAGTACCTGTTTTTGTAGTTAAACAAGTACTATAAGATGGTGTTTTACTGTATATATCGCACTTTATTACACCATGACAGAAAGAAGATAGTTCTTATTGCATTATATGTAAGTCTTCAAACTGTTCAGCCATAGAGAGAGACCTACCTGCTGTATCAGGAGAAGAACCAGGAGAGGAAACTATGTCTCTTTCACTGGAGGAGTGATGAAAAAGCTTTAAGAAGACACAAACAATACCACCATTTTTAGGTCCTTTGGAAACAGCAGCTTTAAACCTGTGTAACTAAATTTAGATCTGTGTCCCAAATACTGAATGAAAATACAAAACTATTTAAGAGCTTTTGTTTTTCAGTGATTGCCATGTAAAACACAGCTATGGCTCTCTGCAGGTCGTGGGTTTTCACAGGATGATAAACAGTTTAAAGTTGAAGGGTTCAATGTACTTTGCAGAAGTCCCGAGCAGTGGAATCGCTAACCACAGTGCTCCTGTTCACCCGCAGCTTTCCACCTACCTCGTCCAATGGAGAACTCATTAGAGCGGCGAAGCCAGGCCGCAGTAACAGCAGACAGAGCAGAAGAGTCATAAAAACCATGTTTCCCCTCTTCCTGTGCGTCTACCTGCTCTGCTTTAACACTAGGGCAATATGTGATCCTCCTATCCAGCAGGACAGAGCCCAGCCAAGAGGGTATGAGTAACATGTTTATGTAAACAGTAGGGACAAAGTTGATGAGTGACACACGTCATTTGCTAGTTTTTTTTTTCCAACTTTGGGACCAAGAGGACTGCTCTCATTGGTTGGGTTGTTTTCATTTTTTCGGTACTATGACTCATTTGTATGATTTCTTGCCTTTTGTCACTGAGCAATGAAAACTATTACAATCCATTATGATGTTTTGTATTTGAAACATTTCGGTGATGAGAGAGAATCATTGATGGCAGCTGCATGCTTTATTTAGTAATGAGGAATCCACCTTTGGATCCTACTCATATTTATATTTAGGCTTTTCACAGCTGCTGTATCACTGCTGAATTAATCCTCATTATCATAAATAATCTGGTGTGTCGTTGCCTGTTGGAGCCATTAGAGGGCAGACGTGATCCTGTGGATGGACTGAACAGAAGCACACACACACACACACACACACACACACACACACACACTCCTCCACATGAGTGTAACAAAACAACATCCCTCATGTCCATGACAGTCATAAAACCTTATCTAATGCTAAATTGCTTATTTAGGAGGCAGAAGATTCACAGTGGAAACAATAAAACAACAACATTAAAGCTAGAATTGACAAATCTTTTCCTCTGGGTCACGGCTATAATTAGTTTCCTTTACTACTTAAACTGGGCCTGATGAATGACTTTTCTCACTACACTACATTCAACTATTAGTAGTGATTTGTTTAATACCTTGGTGGCAGGGAAGTAATTTTAAATATATCATTATGCCTTTGCCCTACAGATTGCGCCCTACTTCTAACACAATGCTGGTTTACTCTGTTGATTCACTTTCATTGCTTCATAGGCAACATTTTCCTCCTGCTATGATAATTATACAAATATACAGAAATAACCAAAATTATTCCACCTTTCAGATAAACTCTAAAATGTTGTTTCACCATACTGCAAAAAGTGTTTTGCAGTATGGTGAAATTTTCTCCTCCTCTCCAGCCCCTTCCTTCCTGAGGGGGCATAGTTTATCTCCATAAAGCTAGGATTCAAGCCCCATCTGCCATTAGTCTGCCAGATATCTGCCTGTTGTCAGTCTGAATTAACAGCTGGGTGTCACAGGCATTACACCAGCATCGCTGCTCCACTAAAACCTCAATGCCCTGCTGGATTTACAGAGCGCAACAGACTGTGATAAGTGTTGTTGGATCCTCATAGCCGTGTCTGTTCAGAGGAGGGTACGGATTGTATATTTATGATCCTAAATTATATATATCTAGCCATATGGGATACTCAAGTGGGCACAACAGATGATGCCTCGGGAAAATGTTGTTTGGTTGCAGTTACTGAAGAAGGAGGAGGTTGTTCATGGAATGAAGTTAATCATAGAAAACCAATGATCTCTCTTACTCTGTTAGATAGATAGTCATATTTTTGTCGTCCTTTCCTTGCAGCTCTTTTTAGCATACTAATTTTAAGTAAGAACCTAAATAATATACTCCAAAACCTTCCAAATGGTGCGTTTCTTGTTACAACCTTTTTGGATAAATATTTGCTTAACTAGATTTTGTATTGTGAAGCCCAACCTCTCAGTGTTTCATTTAGAGATGCTTCTATTTAGAGTGGATCTGGCTTGTACATAAAAGGATTCTCGTTCATCTGCTGCTCTAAGTCATTCCCTCCATTTGTCACACCGTTGTAAAAGATTAATGTGTGCAAAAACTATAAATGTTCACCTGCCCCTTTATGACAGCCCATCACCTAAACTCTTTATGTTTGGACACTGTATGGAGGATAAGCATCGATGCTAGAATTTGACTGTATTTGTTTGAGAGAAAATGATTAAGATCATTAAAATAATCTAATCTCTTGCGTTGACCGTGCTTATTTTTATCTTGCAAGTTATCAGTTGTTAGTATAACCAGAGGGAGTTAAATCTAGCATACCTTTCATGCCTGACTCACTGAAGCTGCTTTTCTGTTAGGTATGTCACTATTTATAAAAGTGCCAGAGTGATGGATCAGATGTTGAATCAAAGTTACAGTCATACATAAAAATATCACCACCAAATGGCCTCTTAACATCCGTTTTTCAAATATCTGGATGTTTCTCTCAATCGTTATGTGCTTTGTTTATATATTGAGCGACTGTTTTCAAGTTGTAATATACAAAAATCTGTAAACTCAAGAACATTTCCTCCTGCTGATGGAGTTTTTACTACCTTCTTGTCTTTTTGCTGCTAATTAAGATGAATATTGTGTTGATGTTATATTGTCAGCCCTGAGATGATGACTTTCCAGCCTGTAATGCAATACTGAGGGTGCTAAAACTCAGTGGCACTACAAAATATACAGAAACTTTCCAGGCTGTGGTTTTCTTCCAGCTGTTTTAGCACATGTCAGCATATTATGATGATGCAAAGACGCTGCAGGGGCAATAAATGATGCCCCTGTGCTGATGATGATTTAATGATCGTGGTGGTTCCTGATAAATGAACAAATATCTGCAAGTAATTACACTGAAGCGTTTTCAGGGGAAGTGCTTTTGTAATGTGGTTTGAATGAGAGGAGGGAGAAGGGGAAATGACTGTGTCAGTGTTTGATGCTCTGCAATGGAAATTCCACACCTTCTAATGTAAATGACTGTTAGATACTAAGCAAAAAAGAATGGGAATTAGTGGCAACTTCAACCTGTTTCAATGTGAACAAACTGTGAAATGTGTGGCATCAGTGATAAAGCTGTAAGCAAAAACTTAGGAATCAGCCAAAAATGTTATAAATTTCCTTGAAAAACACCCTCTCTTGTAACATACAGTTCATTTGTTTGATGACACTAATATAGTCAGAATTCATGGAATTATATTGGACTAAATGGTTGGTGGTAAACTGTGCAAATAAAGCGAGTAATCTGAGTTCAGGTCAGTTTACCCACTGCCTTTGACTACGACCCACATAGCTGAAGTTTAAGCTACATTATGTTTCTAAAAAGAATGAAGCATTTTCTCAATTCCACCTGCTCTCGGGTCTACAGCATAAAAAGATTAGAAATCTTCCATTAATTTACCCCATTTTGCCATGGCCTCTTTTCTCCTGTGCTCAGCCTTGTTCCCTCTATTCCTATGAGACTACTGTAACTGCAGTTGACTGCAATAAGGGACTGCAGGGAAGGGCACTGAATACTAAGATGGCCAAGCCACACAGCCTACATTTAGATCCAACCCGCCCATGAATGAGCAGAAAGCTCCTATTGGGATTTTGAATGATGGTGTAGCAGTTGTTAACAAACACTATAGCAGAACATCTGTTGGCATGCGGCTGATGGGACCAGAATTTTAACAAGCTGCATGTGAAAAGGTCTGACTGCAAAGTTCGGACTCGAGCGCAAGTAACATGAGTAACAAGAGTAACAAGCATAAGTAACAAATGTGACAAATTGAGACTTGGGGGGGAAATGGCTTGTCCTTGAATCCTTCATGTAACCTAATACGCAATCAATATATGTGAAGACTGCAGAACATTAATCTTTTGCCTCAAACCAATACGCAATTTCTTTCCTCCTCCTTTAGCCAATGCAGTAGTATATCTGAAATCATTTTTCTTCATTCCCATGTAGCACTGTTTCTCAGCTGGCCTTGTGCTCTCCAAATCAGTAATTATAGTAGTAGGCTATGTTTGGATAAACTTAACCTGAAAAAAAATGCTCTCTCAATTTCACATCCCACTCTCAAACTTTTGGACTTCTTTTCTAGTCTAGAACTTGCAAGATACCTAACCAATTTCTTAAAATATAATGGCTACAGAAATAACTATTACAGCAAAACTTTGAAATAACTTAAATTACTTAACAATCTTAAATCTTACACATCAGTTTACTTGTAATGTAGAGGACTGCTCAGCCTGTGAAAACTGTTGTATAACGCCTGTTGTGGCTCTTAGGGGAGCTTTTGATGATGTTTTTGATGATGTCATCAGGGTTATCTCAACTTCGGCTTGAGACTTCAAATGTTTAACAGAAAGTCTGTGTTAAGGCCTTGTGGGTGGAGTTTGAAAGACCTGGGCATTTACCAGACAGAATCTAAAAAGGCTCTACTGAGTTGCATTATGGGAACTGGAGTGTTTAACCCTTACTTAGGACCAAAACTAAGTATATTTCAGCTTCTGCTGCATCAATTTTGACCATTCTTTTTTAATTTCTTATCTCTTGTGAGTCCACCAACTTAATCATAAGTGCAATGCTAAATTGCCGGAGAGTCCCTTTAATGTCTACTTCTAGGTTATAAATATGGCCTAGCCTAAATATTATATCATACATAATTTTACAGTAATATGCTAACTAATCATTAGGAAAAAAATGTAAAGTCAATCAGCAGACACAGAGTTTTGACATTAGGCCGTTTATAGGTTTTAAGTTGATCATAGGCTACAAGTATTTACACAGAGTGGTGCAGTGACAGAGGTAAAGTACGTCCAGTCATAATGGCAAACAAAAAGCAGCTATTTATGAGCCATTTGACCCCTCTTCGAAAGACAATCCCGGCTTACTCTCATCAGTGTCACAGTAAAAGTGGACATAAAAGCTCCCTAAAAGTGTGATATCTGCCTTTAAACTCTGTCCCGAAAATGAGAATGTGGGTCAAAAAGTGAGTTTGGGTAGACTAACCCTTCACTGTTTACGAGATGACACGTGTAAATGGCTCTTGAAGCATACAAAGAGTCAGTGTATAACCAATGGTACCGCTACGTCAGTGTCTCTGGCACTGAGCTGAGTTGGTCGGGGCCAGCAGCAACGTCACTCCCTGACGGCGGCATCAGAGCAGCACGGACGGCCATCCGCGCAGCAGCGAGTCGCTCCGGAACTCGGCGGAGGAAGACAACGTTGGACAGCGGCTCTCTGCTTTGGGACTGACTGGACGGCGACTTTCCGCCTCTGTAGCTCAGGTAAACCTCTGAGTCGCTTTACACGGGAAAGCTTTTATTAATTTTAAGGAGAGTTTTCTGTTTTTTTGTTTTTAGTCAACTAGCAACAAGGAACGGCGTGGGTACCAAACGTTGCGAGTACAATGACTAGCAAGCTTCCCGCACTGTAGCTGTTGTACTGTAGCCATAAACTGTGTGTTGCTATGGTACTGCCAGGCAACATCCCACCTGCTGCTGCCGTGACTAGCTATATGCATTTCTTACTCCTGTCAACCAAAACAAATATGAATATGTGCAAACAAAGCGCTCTTTAACATGTTTTAATCCACCATTCATCTGTTATGGATTTAGGTGTGCGTGTTTACGTGTTGTGCTGTTTTCTCCTAGCCACCTGTTTTCATAAGACTTGAATGGAATCGATAATAATAGACTTAACGCTACAGTTAATTTGCTTGTCATTTAAATTGTGCTAATTTAAAGCAGTTTACTTTAATAATAGCCTCTGCACTTACATTACCAACACTCTTCTTGCTCCACATTGTGCCTTGCCTATCAGCTATTCAGCAGCTTTGGCAGACAGTAGAAAGGTCGTTGCCTGTTTTGAGTGTTTTTCCAGTCCAGTGCTTGTGTGTCTGTGGCTCTAGGTGACAACACAGCCCATTTCCACTAAAACACAGCAAACGCTTGTGATTCCCTTTGTAACTGCTGTGTGTCTGCTTATTTCCTGTTTATTTTCATAGTGTCTGAGTAATACCCAGGACCACAAGAGTGAACACAAGATGGTGATTACCAGCGTGGCACCCCTCAGAAGGACATCACTGGCCATGCACATGGAGAAAAGATGCTTGCAGTGAAGGTGCCTAGTGCATGCAGTAGTTTCCTATTCTGTGGCTCAGACAGCTGCTGTGGTTAGGCATCAGTGCATGCCAACGCCAGGCCTGTGATACAAAGAAATTCCATTATCCCTCATCTCCTGTCTGCTGTGACAGAGAGGAGGAAATCACCATGCCATGCCGTCGTGAGGCCAGGAAGGAGGGAGAATTATGAGTCAGAATGGGGAAGAAAAGAAAACTGTCACTCCTCAAATCCGCCTATAAGCTTGGTAGACAGCTCACACACTTATTTTAAGAGTAAGACCAGATCTCTTTTCAGCTGGCATCTAGAACTGTAGAGCTATGTAGAGACCTTGCTTCATTTCGCTTTCCATAAATTATTACTGAAACCTTTTACTTTTTCTTAAACTGTTATGTCTGTATACATTCCAGGGATTAGAGTTAACACTTTGAGTGAGTGCAAAGTGCAGCGGGGTGCATCCAAGGCGAGCTCTGTTCATTGTGTTTTAGTTTACACACCTCCTTATCTCAGCTGTCAAAAGGGGAGGATTCTTGTCTACAGTAACTTACCCAGAGCAATAGAGATAGTGGTGGGAAAGGAGGGGTGGGAGGAGTGAGAAGAACAGAGAATGACTGTGAGGGAGTGAGCGTGCTTAACCCAGCCACTGAGTGACTCTTGTATCCAAGGATGAAGGTAGCAACGCATCCAAACGCCACTCTTCGCCCACGGACTGCTGTGAAGAAATGAGGCGGTCACATAGGCACTCAGCGGCGCTCATATAGACTCAACAACCTGCCGGCCCTTCTTCACAGGGTCCCTGGGGTTTGACTCGCCTGTCTTTAGTGCCAGGGCTGATGACTGAGCAGAACATGACCGCAGCTAGAGTGAACTACACAGAATGATAGACTGATTTAGCTTGAATGGGAGTTGCTTTTTTTCCCCTCCGAACCAAAACAAAAGTGTGTTTCCCTTATTTCACCGGTGTCATTGCACGTAAACTGGCCCACGTTTGTGTATGTTTTTGGCAGAGGAGCAGGCTGGAGAGGAGGTAGTAACAGGTGCTGTGTGCCAAGGTGGATTTGAAGGTGCGGAGGAGAGCTGAAGATCATGGGTAAATCAAACAGCAAGCTCAAGCCAGAGGTGGTGGAGGAGTTGACAAGGAAAACCTACTGTGAGTACCGTCAGGTCTTTTTCTTTTTGCTTGTCTTTAGAAAGAAAATCCTGTACAAACTTTTTTTCAGCTTGCCTGTGTGAGGATAAGGGAGCATACAGTATGTGATAGGAATACCTAACTTTAATTTTATTGCTGCAGTTTTTCAAATCATGCTTTCTGCCTACTGTGTCCCATACAGGCTGTACAGTAAATAACCCTGCCTGCTGGGATATATTGGGATTCTACACCATTTTCTCGTTATCAACAGAACAGAGCTACAACTAAATGTCAGCTGGGAATAAGCACCCCGTTTGATTTAAATTTACATTTAAATGTTGTGTAGCAAATTGGGATTGCTTAAGGTCTGGCAAACGTTGTAATCAGCATCTTTAAATCACACTGAAGGGATTTATGAATATGGAGATGCTGAGTTTGTATCAGCTATCAAGCTGGGGGTTTCAGAGATGAGGATGAGGTTTTTATATGCAGATCATGGACCATGTATATTTATATATGTATACAGTGATAGATATACAGTATAAACAGAGTCTAAATTATTTAATGCTATGCTTTACATGCCACAATTAGAAATGCCATTCCTGCATAGAGACTGACAGAAATGGTGGGATTGGTGGGAATGACCAAAGTCAAAAAGCTCGAGTGAGTCTGCAACATTGCAAGTACATGGATTCGTGTTGTTCCTGTCAACTTATCAGGACACTGCAAATTGACAGCATTTGCTTTTCTCACCTTAGTAGCACCTTGTTTATTGGTGATCTCCCGCTGAACAAAAAGAAAAAAAAAAGAAAAATATTTTTTCCCCAACAGTTTTCAATCAAATTTGAGCAGAGATTACATTTGTAATTACCACAACGATGTCTGCTCAGAAGACACTATATTAATCATTGGTGTGTTATTTCTGGAGCACAGCGTTATTATTATTATTTGAGCAGTACAGTGTGCAGGTGTGGGTGGGAGTTGACATCCATTGGCTGCTTAATGACAGTGTTATTTGTGTGGTGGGTCTCTCCGCAGCAGAACCAAGGAAGGCTGTTGTGGCAGGAAATTGCTGTGGAGGAAGATTGGGCTTCGTGCTGGGCTGCTTGCTGCTGTCCTTTACTCTCTCTCTCTCTCTCTCTCTCTCTCTCTTTCTCTCTTTCTCTCTTTCTCTCTCTCTCTCTTTCTCTCGCTCTCTTTTCTCTCTCTCTCTTTTTCTCTTACCCTTTCGCCCTGTCTCTCTCGCTTTATCCCCTAATTGCCCTCTTTGAGCAGGGAATGGAATAGTATAATTAGGATCTTATCTGGTTAGCATCGCTGAGAGGGGCACCAAGCTTTCTCTCCCAGCGTGATCATTCTCCCATGTTCTGTTGTTGCCTTGCTTGAGACTCTTATCGTCTCTGCTCTCCTTCATCCTGTTGCCTCTTTCTCTCGCTCTCCCATGAGAAGCTTTGTCTGCCATTTTAGTCAACGCTTTCCTTTGGTTCTTGACAGATTGGGTACTTAGTCAATTTTTCTGTGCCTATGTGTCTTTTTGTTTCAGCGGTGGAAGAAGCAGGGTGTTTTTTCCCCAGCAAATTATGCCCTCTGTGTTGACAGGCGACCAACAAGGCCAGGCCAGAAATACTGCCTGTTTAGTTCAAAGTAATATTTATAGATGTCTATCTTCTGCTTTGTTGTAGGTTTAAAAATGTAGGCATCTTCATTAGAAAATTATTATCACCTTATGTTTTAAATAAAACGCTTTCTGGCCAAAGACAGCATTAAACTGTGCAAAGACCCTGGCTAGCCAGGGTTTTTCCTATTCTTAGTGAAAGCTGTTGTGGCATCACATGGAGAGACCAGCAGCCTTTTTAAAATGTCTGCAGGATGTAGGCTAGGCCCATGTAAAAGCATGATGATTTTGTAAGTTGTCAAAGCCATGAAGAGGCTCACAGTGACGGAGCGCAAGCTGGATGTGTTCTTGCAGACCCTGCAGGGCCAACCGGCTGAGTGGGCCCTTGCACACTCTCCTGCAGTGGGCTGATTGCATTATTGCCCATTGCCTCTGACTGAGTTATGTAATATTTTTATATTGAATCGTGGCCATGGTAAATTGCCTCAATTTTTGACTACATTGACTTTTGAGGCCAATTTAATGGTAGCTTGGCTTGGCTGACAGTCGTGAGATTGACCCTGACATTTATTGCCCATGAAAGGGTCACATGATGGGTTTCTTGTCGAAATGCTGAGCAGAACAAATTGAGGCCGAAATATATGCAGGCAAAGGCTACCTGACACTCATCGATAGCCTCTGTATGATTCTGCTCCAGCACTGAAGTACTTGCATTATGGAGTATATGTGTAAATCTCATGGTAAAGTGTTTACAAAAGAGAAATCCTTTTTACCCTTGTCAGGAATATATATTTTATTTCCTGACCAGACCCCTGCAATGTGAGGGTGTTGGATAATTTAATAATTTAATTGAATTCACCCAAAAATGTCTTTATATGTGGCAAGTGAATGTCTAGGCATGAAACTTGCTTTGTTTCCCTGGTTGTATATCTTTGTAGTAACCATGGCTATGAGTTGCTCAAGGTTAAACATTACAGTAGAATAAATTATAGATTAACTAACTAGCTGTTTGTTGTGTTTATAAGACTCTTGCTTTGCCCCAGGCCCAACAGAAGTGGTAGTAGACGGCATCTATCCTCAGACTTACAGAAACATGAATTCAGAAAGTCTCTCTCAAAGGACCACCTGGTTAAACTAATGCTATTGATTTCCAGCCCTTGTTTTCATTAGTTACCCCAGGGGCCCAGAGGCCGAAAATTGCTTTGGTTACTTGAGAGAAAGTAAAGAGACAAGGGAAAGCCATGAGGGATTGGTTGATTAGATACTGGCAGATAATGGTGTTTGTGTGGGCATAATAACACATCCTGCCTCTTAAACTGTTCTCTTTCCTAAATCTGTGGCTGACCTTCATTCCCTCAGCCTTGTTTGTCTTTTCGTGGCTCCCTGGGGTTTACTCCCACTTGTCCTCAACTATACTGGCCAGGAGAAATTATTATTCATGTCCTCCTGATAGTATGCTTGAATCAATTAATTCTACACTCAACTAAACAAGGCTATTTTCCAATAATTGCATGCTGACACTGTTGAATATTTTTGGTAAAGTCAGAAGATATGTGTTGGAAAGGATTGGGCCAAGATGATTAACGATGCTACTACTTGGCTCCTCTGTTGTATCTAACAGCATGCTACTTTTTTCTAGGACAAAGTCTTCCTCTGAGCTAATGTCATTCTTTGTTTCTCTTACAGTTACAGAGAAAGAGGTGCAGCAATGGTAAGTGTGCACATTCATTTTTAATGAGAATGTTTCCATTCCTGATGTGAGGCTGGTCACATATTAGCAATTGTGTATTTACTGGCAAAGCTCACAGGAGTCATGGGGTCTTATCTTGACCCACTTGCAAAACCCACTTTGATATATTTTGCCCAGGATTTGGTTTCTTGAGTCCATGGATAGTGTATTTACAATTTGTTTGATAGTTGATTTGAAGCCATCTCCCTCACTCTACCCTGAAGACAGATGAGTTCTGAAAATAGAATGACTTTGAAGGCTTACTGAGACTGAATGACTTTGAAGGCTGATAACACTGATACAAACATTTCCATGATGCATTCCTCAACAACCTTTTTGCTCTCTTTGCAAAAGGGATGTCTGATATCAGAAGAATGTCCGGGGCATAAGGTTGTTTCACTTTCAGGCACTTAATGACTACATGACCACAAAGCCTCCACAACGTTGCAGATTAGTAATCCTTCCTGTCAGATTCTGTACCTATTAGTCAGTGTGACCCGCACCAGCATCATCTTGCAGAGGTCTAGCCTTTGTCTGATCCCAGCCTGTACTCAGAATGTTGTAACATGCACTTACATTTATCAAAATGAAACATATTCATGAAACGGAGACACCTCAGGCCAGGAGAAGTCACAGAGCTGTGGTGAGAGTGATCATTACTGTTAAGGTGTGAATTTCTGAATGTTTTTCTGAAGGCGCAATTTGACAGCCGCTGGCACACGGATAAGAGACAATGCATCTTTATATACAGAGATGATTCAAGCATGAGCGTAGTCATCGCTTTTGTTTGCTGCATGCTGCTTTTGGGCTATTGTTTCTTTGGAAATGAAAAACAAAGAATAGTGTATATCAGATGAGGGAGCACTGTAATAAAGTGATCACTCTTCCATGTTAACACTTCAGTTCTCCTGCTTTGGTTTTGCATTTCACGACCTAATTCGGCATGCATGAAAAGAGCTCTGCCTCGAGAGCTAGTCGCTGTTCACGTCCCCTGTTAGAGGGTTTACGGGGGGAAAGAGCCAGGGCACATTCACAGCCACACAGCAGCAGCAGCAGCATCAGATATCACTGGGCATAGGCAGGTCCAGAGCCTCCTAACTGGCCTGTCTCTGGGGCTGCCTGAGTGCACTGGGGCGGAATAACCCCCCCCCCCCCCGGCTGTGCAGCCAGCTAGCTCACCATCACTCTCACTGTCTTTCACAGGAAAGTTTGCATGAGTCCTCACTTGAAGATCAGCAGCAATCAACACGGCTGAGTGTGAGGGATGAGAGGGAATTTTACCAGGGGAAATGCCAGATGGCGTGTAATTAGAGCACAGGCACAGACACAGAAAAATTAGCAGGGTTAGATAAATGCCTGTGTCGTGCATTAAATTTGTTCCCCTTTCTAATTCTCCTCTAAAGGAACATCATTAGTATGCTCGAGGCTCACCTGAAATCAATAACAAAATGCCATAGCGCAGTGATGTTCCTGCCAGCGAGGCAGGAGCAAGTGCAACATCCTGCACAACTCTTTAGCAAACCACCATGGTAGATGCCAAGGAGTAGGAGCCAATGCCAGTAATAAATACTTTATCTTCATGCTGGCTCCCCACTGTGGTCTGATGCACAATGTCACGTCTGCTATGTCCCTGCAAGTACAGTGGGTAGTTGCATTATGACACTACTTCAAGTACAGCCTGACTGTGTAGGTGTCTTAGCACCAGTGTCACCAAGTCAGATTTCTTGTACATGATGTGTTCTTGGCAAATGAAGGTGATTCTGATTATGACTTTGACACTGGGCAAACATGTTTACGCTGGTATCAATATGATTATATGTGTCTTCTGCTTATGTAACTCCACTGGTAGTATGTTAAATGTGGTATGTGACTATTGACTGGCTGAAGAGGGACAATTTTGGGGACATTTTACACAGAACACTAACATTCATATAACAGTTAATTTCACGGAAAATAAATTACTATCATTAATAAATATTAACAACAACATAATTCAACAAAAACATATTCAATTTGAGATTTAAATAAGTCAATGATATAAATATGCAGCCTTTAAAACTTAATGACATATGCTGAACTATAATAACCATCAGATGAAGTACAGTAGTGTATGATGTGGGCAATCCTTTTCTATGAACATTACATTTTTTATTAATAGTTAAAATGGCCTATTGCCAATAACTTATTAAAGGGGAACTGCGCCAATTTTACACATCACAGTCTGTTTACAGGTCTTAGGGAGTACTACTGCATATGTGAAAAAAAGATGTATAAAGTCTTTTGTGGCTTCAGAGAAAGCTGCAAAAAGTCTGATAAATTGCCTCGAGTGATGTCACTTGAGTCCACGTCAGTTGAAGCTGAAGACTTCAAGTTTAAAAAAATTAAAAATCGTGAGGTGTGGAGTGATCTTTCCAGACCTCTGGCTAGCAGCTCAAGGCTACATTAGCCGCTACTAGCATAACACACCCAAATCTACAACCAAGCTATCGGGGGTTGAGTTGCATTGTGGGTAATGTAGGCGACAGGTTTTAACAAGGAAGAAGAATGTGTAGAATAAAAAATCTCTATCTCTGGTTCTTCTGCATCACTTTTGATACTTTTTTTAAAAACTGTCCATCGTGAGTCTGACAATGCTATAGAAGTGCAATGCTAAAATGATGAAGTACTCTTTTAATTCACTGCTCTATCATTTTCACATGCAATAAGTCCTTAAGGTGCTCTTAAAAAAAGTAAAAACTGGTCACGGAAAAGAAACCTTCTTCAGGCACTCTCCAGCAAGGAAAAATGTTAAAGGGGTACTCCAGTAATTTAGTATTGCACTTCCATAAAGCTGAGTGACAGAGAGGAAACACAATAAAAAGTGGTCAAAATCAAAGACATCCTTTTATCCTTTTAGGCCCTACATTTACCATAATGCAAGTCAAGAGCATCTTTCATTAGACTGTCCCTGCCTCCTTAATGCCCACTTCTTTCAAACACCATAACTCCAGTTTTTAACACACACGCTTTCCCTTAAAAATGTTAAGACTCAAGCCCAAGCCAAGATGAAATGAAAAAGTATTTAATATATCCAGGTTATTTTTAGGAAGCTCCTTCAGAGCCACAGATGACATGTTTCACAGGGAGTAGTACTTCTCATGACAAGTAAACTGAACTACTGAACTATTTAGTCTGGCATAATGGTTTCAAATGCAGACCTGTTTCGATCCCAATTAACACCACAGACCACATTATCCATTAAAAAACACATTTCTGTGCTGTCATCTGTGTTATCAGCAAACATCTATTCTGATACCAAAATATCTGTGATAAGCAGATATATTAGTATTGGAGTAGCGATTAGATTTTATTTTTTTATATATTTGACCCACCTGGAATGATTGAATAAAAGCAATATAGCTTCTTCTTGTAAACCTCATAGTCAGCAGGTAGAAGTAATTGTTGTGGATGTTAAGATTCTCCCGTTTGATGACAGCAGTTGGCTGCAGCTGTGACACAAAGAATAGGTGTCTTTACTACAAATACATTATAGGTACACTGTTCTGTTTTTGCAGTAAACAGTCACTACTGTATGTGCTATGTATACTTTTACTAGTAAAACACACACTATGGTATACAGTATCATTCAGCCTTTTATATTGGTTGCCGGATATGATATTCCATAGTCACACATTAAAAATGAAAGAATTCAGGTGAAATGGGTCGGCTTTGGATTATGATATGCATTGTGTGTTCTACACTTTGAATACCAATTAGGTTTTATTCTGCATTAAAGTGAGCTAGGCTTTCATTTTCCTGCATATCTCCAGATAATTCAAATGTGAGAATTACATGGTTCTGCTCTCTTCTCGCTTCTCTTCTCGCTGAACTTTTTCCCAGCTACGCCTCAAAGCGTCTCTCCATCTCTTTGACTATATGGAGCTGGCTTCATTATCTCCAAGGCAGATTAAAAGTAAAGAGTTTATGAGGAGTGAGGAGCCAGAGTGCGAGTGGAAAAGATCTGCCCTGGCTTTCATTCTTCATCAGAACACTCTTTCTCTCTCTCTGGCCGTAATTACAGCCTAGCCTTATTTTGAACAGCCTTAACTGAATCACAGGCGAACATGCAGTGCTCCCTTGTGTGAACTTGCGTAATTTTTGCTGTTGATCAAGAGCAAAAGCTTTTTGCAAAGCTTTTTATAACTAGAGAGTGTTATTATTTCCCTGCTATTTCCTCCTCCTCCTACTTTTCATCTAGCATTTATTTTTGGAAAGGCTAACACTCTCTTCCTTGCTCCTTGACCTGTTACAGTCTAGTTAGACGTTGAGGCTGCTGTGTGCCTTTATGAAGACATACAAGGAAACTGCCTACCTTTGAGTGACTGCGCTTGAAATTGCTTATGAGATGCTTCTATATTTAGGCTAATAGAGATATTAAGTCGCTCTCTAGATATGTCATTTCCAGGGGCAAGAGGAAGCTCTCAGACTTATCTATCAGCCACGCATATTATCAAAAGAGGACTAGAGAGTAATTCGATTAGAGTTAACCACTCTGGGCTTGCTATTGGATTAGGGAGATCGTCTTATCTGTGAATGAGACAAATAGCTTTGCACTTTACCTTTTTGATCTAGCACACTCTTTCAAACTGAATCAGTAATGCCTGCTGTGGAAGTGAGGAGGTCACTCTTTAAATAATCTCTATCTGTGCTTTATTTTTCAGGTACAAAGGCTTCATTAAAGATTGTCCAAGTGGGCAGCTGGATGCTGTGGGCTTTCAGAAGATATATAAGCAGTTCTTTCCCTTTGGAGATCCCACAAAGTTTGCCTCCTTTGTCTTCAATGTATTTGATGAAAATAAGGTTTGTAGTCAAATCCATATGTTATATTTTCCCATTACAAGGCAGAAAAAGATTTACTACTTTTGTTACTTAAAAATGACAAAGCTATTGTTTGACAGTGTGTGTTTGTCCGCAGGTTGCTGCTAGATAAGGGAAGTGATGTTAAATGCAACAGTGTCTAAAGATAGAGCTAATCTAAAGGTCCTTCTTTCAGCCAGAGGGCAACATGGTATAGAAATCTTATTCATTTTGCTGCTGTTATTATTCCAGAGAGAGCTGCAGGCTATAAGGGTGTATACAGAAAAAGTTATTTATTTAAACCCCTTGTGAATGAAAGCAGTTTTGGACACTGAAATGTCTTGAAATTCTAGCCCAAAGTGTAATCAAAATATACAGTTTAAGGACATGTTGTCTACAAATTATTTTATGTGTTATGTGTAAAGATTGCCCTGTTTTTGTTCTTTGTATTTTTTGATAACTGTGAGTTTAGTACCAGCGTATTGGAGGACGTTGATAACAAAATGTTACATATACCTTTAGAAATCATTCTCTGCCTCAACATTGTCAGCCAGTATTTCGACAGCACAGATGATTCTGTCCTCTAAAAAAGAGTAAACAGTAAACAGAGAGCTGAAGATGAGTCATAGCATCAATAGTAACACATAATCGTAACTTAGTTTTGTGCCAGAAATCAGTCTTTAAGAGTGGATGCCGATTCTTTTTTTCAAAAGGTGTGTATGTATCTCTTTTTGAATGAAACTCCTGTCTCTGTTATGTGGGCGCCTCCTCTAAGGATTTTAGGATATGGCGATAAAGCAAGTTATAACAAGGCCAAACTGCTATAAGCTTCATTTGTCTGAAGTAATCCACCTGCACGAGATTATTCAAATTGTGTTTAGGAGGACAAACTGTAGATGAACAGTTCCTGGGATGTTGGTGAGCCCCTGGAGGTTTATTGACATCAGTTAAGAGGCTTTGTGTCAGGAAGATCAGACAACCCCTCCTTCTGATGTTTATCTATGACCTTCATTAGCGTTAGGCACCCCATAGTTAGAGAATGCATTGATCTTAACAGTTTTTATGACTTATGTAATCAGCAATGCATGACTTCAGCATTGTCTGGCTGGTCAGATGTCTGGTAGAGATAAAGTTAGCTGACCCCAAGGCCATGAAGAGCACTTGGCTTTTCTTCTGAAAGAAGAGCTGTGCCTGAATTCATATGGGTTACAGGTAGGCAGCTGTTGTTTCAGAATGTTGGAAAAACCTTTGTGATATAAAACAATCCTTTAGTATCTGGTGAGAATATGAATTGACCAAAACCTGGAGGCCCCACTACCAGGAAGTCGAATTATATGGATACATTGCTGTCCACATGCTGTTGCTGTCACTTAGAATGTGAATGACATTTCTTTTATGCAGCACCTCAGTTTGATTTGAATAAATCTTGTGCTGTTGCTCGAGGCTGGAGTTCATAACTTGATGAGTTGGTCTGAATTAGCGGCATTTGAGCCACTTTGAGCTTCCATTTTATATTTGATTATCATCCATGTTAGCAGGCGTTTCTCTGTGCTGCACAGAGTGTGGCCTCGTAGAAGAACGCCAAAGGCCACAGTTTTGGGAGGGTAATTGGACATTTTGAGCTTCAGTGGTAAGATTCAGTGCATGGGATTCTACCAAAGCTGAGAGGAAATAAGTGGAGTATTTTCTACCTTGTCACACAGAATTATCTGCCATGCCCACTCATGATGTGGAATCACTGGAAAGATGTGAGACATCTTCGACCCAAATATACAGTGGTTGTTTGTGTGCTGTAACTTTTAGATTATGAGACAGTAGCATCCATCTTGCTAATGACCAGAGGTGACATATTTCTGCCTCAGGAGAGAGCCAGGTGCAGGGCAAAAATAGCAGCTGACTTGGAGCAAGCGTCTGGCCCCGTTTTCATCAGAATACAGCAAGGGCATCATGAAAGAACAGCAAGTAGTTCGTGAAAGTACAGCTAAAGCTAGTGTGAAGTAAGATGCTCATCTCTTCTCTGGGCCTTTTCCCTCTCTCTCTCTCCCTTTGGTCTCTCTGTAGGATGGACGCATCGAGTTCTCTGAGTTCATCCAGGCCTTGTCTGTGACTTCCCGGGGGACTCTAGATGAGAAGTTGAGATGTAAGAAGACGCACCCTCCTCCCGTATTTTTTGACATTTAAATGACAGGATTTAGGATTGACTGCCATGCATTGCATATGAAAGAGGACCGGTGGGTTCCTAGATAACAGCAAATAGGACATTATTAGCAAGATACAGCAGGCTCCTGCTACCTGGGGGTCATGACCCAGTATGTTGACAACCTTTTTTGAAAATAGAACACCCTAGAAAACTAGCTGTAACCTTAAGTTTTAAACCTGAAACAAAATGTGATCATTATTTATATCCAGAATTACTACTGTCCAACCATAAAAGGCTGCTGCCTGTCTGTACTCAGTTTTCACCACGTCCAAAGACATGAAACACTGTGTGCTTAGTAATCCATGGAAATATATAGTTTAATATAATCTTTTGTTTTACATTTTGAAGTCACAGTAGCCTTCTGATGTCAGTATGACCTCACCTACCAAAAACAGTTTCGAACCTCTTCCTCACTGCAGTAAAACACTATGTTTTAACATCTGTCTCTATACAGGGGCTTTTAAATTATATGACCTTGATAATGATGGCTACATCACCCGAGATGAGATGTTGAACATTGTAGATGCCATATATCAGATGGTGGTAAGTTTTACCAAACATCAGACATAATATGAATCTGAATTGTTTGAATGGTAGAAAATGTAATGATTTGATATCTTAGGGGAACACTGTGGAGCTGCCAGAAGAAGAAAACACACCAGAAAAGCGAGTGGACCGTATTTTTGCAATGATGGACAAGGTTAGTATTTAATATCTAAAGGCAATGATGATGCACTAGCTACTGTACCATTTGATGTTACTTTCTACAGTTTCACATCAAACTTTGCCTGATACAAGTGCAGTAATGATTATTAGTTTACCGTTAAGAGGACTGAATCTGCCTTTGTTGCCACCCTCGGGGCTTTGACATGGACACTTAAGTTTAGAACTGTTAGCTGTAGCCATCACAGCGTCACTAACACTGCCTGCAGTCTCTAAACATCATATATAGCGTCCTCCACCACTAGCCCCTCGGTGCTAATTCCCACTCCCTGAGCCCAAAGAATCTACTCAGCCTTAGTGAAAGATGAGACGCAGCCTGCATGGGTGTGTTTGTCAGCCCACTACTGCCAAGATCAGCCCATTGGACTAGCTGTGCAGCACAGCAGCACTTAGTGATTTGTATTGGCAGAGAGTGGCTACCATCCAAGTGCAGTGAACCAAAGATCAGTCCAACAACATAGAAAGGGAGTAGCATGATGTAGCTTAAGAGCCTCTTTTGCCCCCTGCTGGTAACTCCCTGTTAAAGCATTCAAGGTCTTCTGTTTCATTTAGTCTCATATTCTTCTTCCAGAATGCAGATGGGAAGCTGACTCTGCAGGAGTTTCAGGAGGGTTCAAAGGCAGACCCTTCTATTGTTCAGGCATTGTCACTCTATGATGGACTTGTGTAGGAATGTAAGGTAAGTGGGGTATTAATGAGTAAGTACCTGCATACATCTCTGCTTGGGTGATTCTCAATCCCAGGTGATGACAATACTGTCAAATTCTTATTTAATCTGACTAAAAGAAACCAAATTCAGTCCGTGGGCTGAAACCAAAGTGAAGAAGCCACTTTCCGCTCTCAGTTTGTTCTTATGAATTATTCAAATGCCCCACTTGTTTGCTGGCAATCAAATAGTCTTGCAGTGCTGAGTGAAGAGCGAGTTTCCTCTCTCACTGCCTAATGTAATGCACCGGCCGCTGCCAATTGTTGCTGACATCCTGCTCAGCGTTTTGTCAACTGTGAAGGGAGCTTGTGAAGACATATTTTAGTAATGCAGTAGCTCTGTTCAGTGATTATCTTGCATGCTCTGAACACACCCAGATTCCATGACACCACTCACTGTCATCTATTCACTGGTGATCGTTCTTACAACTTCTCAGATGGATCCAACTCAGCATCCTCCTGCACGTTACATGCCAATCCAGCACCATCACACCTGTAACGGGAGGAAGCCACATTTAATTTGCTTACCCAGAAGCAGACTGCAAACTTTTGTCGCACGGCTGTACGGCATCTGTGTCAAGTAGCTGTTCGTCTACATTTCCAGTAAGGATTGTAAACAAATATATCCTCTGACGTGACGGAGAATTGAAACATGTCAGCAAAACCCTCAGTCATTTATCCGTGCTTCTGCAGCTGTGTGGCACCGCGTACACACTTGAGTGTTGTGGACTGTGTAGGAGCATTTCTGCAAGCGCAGTGTTGTGATTTCCCCATGGACAGCCCAAAGAACCGAATTCCTTCTGAGATGTTAGTGTGCGTCTTGTTCACATGCTGTAAACCAGGGGATGTACGTGAGCCGCTCAGAGGAACAGTGCTGCTGCTTCATCACCACCACATGGAGAGACTCTAAACCCGGGAGAATCTGGAAAAATGTGTTACTTGGTGATAACGTGAACACTAACTTAAAGTTACAAAGCAGTATAGTATATATTGTATATTGTAAATATAATGGTAATTTATTTTCTGCTTTGCTGCATTTATGGGAATTTTACTCATAAGTATGGAATGAAGTTTTATTTTTTATCAAAGGTGTTGAAATGTATTGCACTGTATTTTTCATTATTATTGTGGGATTGTTTTTTCGCACATTCTGAAGTTTCCTTTTCCTGAGAGAACAGGGTTTTTATTTGAAGAAGAGTGTTGAAGGAGCAGGGCCTTTTCTATGGATTATTTTACTATGTTTGCGGTCTGTGCATCCTATTGTGTTTTCACTTCCCCGTTAGCACGAGCTTCTAGTGTCTGCAGTGTTGCACAGCCACATCCTGAACAACATGACCAAGCAACACAGTGAATTCTCACAGCTTACATCTGAATTGAGGCTCATTATGTCTTTTGAGAGCATCGCACTCCACCCTCAGCACACACAAAGCTCTGGTCATTGAGAGGCACAAACAGACATCAATTCTGGTTGTAAAGCTTTTGCGAGCTCTGTGGTTGCAATTGTCCACTTTATATTTGTCCTGTGCGAGGCCACAGCATGTGATGATGCCTTTTTTTCCATTCTTGGATTATTTTAGTTACAGCATTAAGATGTTTTATCAGCTTCACTGATTTTATGCCTTATGCAAATGATAATTTACTAAATGATAAATGTCATTTACTTGTTGATTAACAGTATAAGAGCACAGAATAAAATGCATTTAAGTGGCTAACTTTTCTATTACTGTTTTCTTAGTCTTTGTATTTGAAATGAATAGAAAAGATGTGTTTGATTTTTTTATATACAGGTTTTTGGATCATTTTAAGGAGCTGCTTTGTTTAATGCTTAAGTGGAATGACATGCTCAAATGTGTGCTTGCAAAATGTTAACTTCCCTTATGAACCCTAATGAATCACTTCTCAAGATGATAATCCAAGACTTCACACACCCGATTGCATTGTATTCACACTTTAAAGATCAGCAGTCCAGTATTGACCTGAGCTACTTCACTAATAGGGAATAATGTCATGTTGAGCATGTGTCATGCTTTGAAACACATAATCTTACATGCCAGCTCACTCTGTGGTGTAAGCCTGCACTGTATGGTTGTATAATGAACAATGAACTACATAAAGCTGTGAAGTCTTGGCATTGATGGGTGTATTAATGAGGCTCAGAGGCTTGTAGAAGCTGCTGGGTCTGTCTGCTCTCTGGGCTTGCTCAGACCTGCTCTGTTTTCTTCTCATCAAGGACAGATGCAAGTGATATCAAAAGGAGGAGGTCAGAAGGGTTCCAGAGCTTTGACTGGGGACAGCTTTGATTCACTTAATTCATAAAATCAGGGCTGGCTTCCTCTGTGAGGTCTGGTCTCCTTAGAGACGATATGCCTTAGCTAGACATCAAGTGCGTAACAATAATATTTAATAATCAGTAACATACTTCTTTCCAGATCAGCAACAAAGTAAAAAAGGACAGTGACATTTCTGTGTGGCACGCCAAGCTATTTCACCCATTCATATGCCAAGGGGATATATTTCTCACAGTGGGCTATGTATAAAATTAGATTGGTGTCAGCTGAATATAAACGGTGGCTATTTATAAAAACGAGGCTGTTACTGAGACAATGTTCTCGGCATGTCCAAAATACACACTCCAGACTCCGCTGGTAATGTGCGTTAAGCTTTTTAAAACCGCGTCTCTAGGGGCCCACCTCGATTACGGAGAAAATCGAATTGAAGGGGGGGAATGTTGGATAGGGTTAAAGCCTGGAAGTCACAGTGAGGTCGAGGTAAACACACTCACACACACAAAAAATCAGGTTGGGTCTCGGGAACCTTTTAATACCCATCTCCGCCCCCGTTTGAAGCGTCAGAGCACCAGCTCTCCAGGGGCTCTCCAACACAGAGCCAGTCCACACGCTCCTCCAAACTTTACGCACGGATGTACTCCCGTGGAAGTATTTTATTCTGGATTTTGATGTGTTTCAGCTGAGCCGTATTGTTCCAAATAACTTTTCTACCGATTGGAAGC
Organism: Macquaria ambigua; assembly: GCA_008360985.2. NCBI lineage: Eukaryota > Metazoa > Chordata > Actinopteri > Centrarchiformes > Percichthyidae > Macquaria > Macquaria ambigua. The sequence goes on along the minus strand of VMKM01000002.1, from coordinate 120,446 downwards.
AGTCCCAGACTTTGAACTGCTTTGAAATCTAAACTTTTTAAAACTTTCTTCTACTTTTTTTTTTCTACTTCTATTTTTTTTATGTGATTCGCCTCATTCCAGCAGACAGATGCAGTAAATCTAAAAAATGACCGGCGTCTTTTTATTTAAGTGCCTAGTCTTGGCGCTCTGTATCAGCGCGCACAGGATCTTGGCAGTCCCCCGGACTGAGGAGGATGATGGATCCAGTGACAGCGCCTCGACCCTGGCCTTTGTGTTCGATGTTACCGGCTCCATGTACGACGATCTGAAACAGGTGATAGAGGGCGCCTCACGGATCCTGGAGAAGACCCTCAACCGGAGGACCAGACCCATCAAAAACTTTGTCCTGGTCCCCTTCCATGACCCAGGTACACTTTCAAACACACTACAGCAGCTAGTGATTATCATAACACTGTTCTTTAAATAATCAATAGGCACAATTTTTTGTGATTGTGGTAGTCTTGAATTCTTAATATGTTTGTGAATGAATGCATGTAATTAAAATGTATTGCAGCATGTAACAAATCAGCCAAAATTGTCAGATTGTCTTGCCAGCTTCCAGGCAACACAGTAACCTATAGCCTTCTTTTTGCATTATTACAAACTCAGCATCATTGTAGGTCACACTGCCTCTGATTTGATATTGTTCTGTAGCTGTCATTTACATAGTTTTACTTGAAAGGATCACAGAAACAGCAAACTGCAACACATCTCAGAACCTGTAGCACACGTTGTAGCTGTTTCAGTAGAAGTCCACTTACATGGGAGCAGCACATTGAACTCAAACTGATACAAGACTTCAAGCAGGAATATGTGAGCATTTAGAGCGAGGAGTCTGTGGGACAGGTAGCCCAAGGCTCTTCACCCCCTGGCATCTGTCCTCCTATATGGGAAAGCTGCAACTTGAAAATAAGAGTGCTCTAATGGGGGAGGGTGTTTGAGCACTGATGAGAAGCATATGCTGTCTGCTTGTGTGTAATTACCCCCAATCACCCCCACCCCACACACACACACACACACACACACACACCCCACCCCTCCCCCTCCTCCATCCAAGCCTCCGGAAAACCCTCATAGCCCCCAGTTTAGCCAGCCGGGGAAGGGGAGGGCGAGCTGCACTAACACCACATTTTGTCTGTGTTTAAGGTGCCCTGCCCCTGGGGACCTTGTAAACTTCCAAGATTGCAAAGAAGCCGCGGTGTCTGACAAAGAGGCGTGACAGTGCTGTCAGTGTTTTACAGTCGCTCATGAGGAGGAGACAAGGACTTGAAAGCCTCCACTGTTGGAAAATAGATTGAGAATGAGTTAGAAATGTCATCGGCTTGACACATGTCTGCAAGCTCCGTATCATTAGTCTCACAATGATACTTCCAAATGGTATTTGGCAGTCGTAATAACAAGCACAGACACACAAAGAAATCATGAGGCTCCACCCTACCTGATGAGGGTCTTCTCTGTAATAACTGTCATGAAAGGCTTGTGTTTATAGACAGCAGTGTTCTATAGCAAAAACAATACGTTCTCTGTGTATTGGTTAATGTTTACTGTTCCATCGATTGGCCCCAGAAGGCGTCCAAGTAAGTGTCAGGCCCTGACAGGCTCTTATCCATCATGCTGTGGTCTGCTGCTGCTTGAGACCCGAGGACGTCGCCCAGTAGAAAATACTGACTACAGCTGCAGAAAATTATTATTCTGTCGTCATCCGAACTTTGGCCAGATTGTAGCGATTTGGGTAAAACAAAAGCTGAACATTGTAAATTTGTCCAGCCCCTCTCGTGCTGTGTGGTGTGTGTGATTGGTATTCATGTCTTGCACAAAAGCTACAGGGCATCACTCTGGTCCTGATAAATTAGGCTGTGGCTTATTTTGGATTGAGATGCTGTAGATGCTTTCTCTCTGTTCACAGATAAATAAATCTTTTGTTCTGATATATTTGCTTTGTTGAGTTTGAAGAAAATGTTAGACTTAAGCTCTTATTTACTTGGGATGAATATTTTTATGCACACACTATTGTATTGCAACCAGAACATCTCTTTTAAGCTGACTTGATTTGATTTTGCCTCTGTTTGGGATCTTTGATGATATGCATCTCCTACCTTGCAGATATCGGCCCTGTGTCCATCACCACCGACCCAAAGAAGTTCCAGCAGGATCTGCAAGAGCTGTTTGTCCAGGTGGGAACTAGAACACATGAAATGATTATTCTATAGGACTGGGACCACTGTATTGGTCCACACTAATCCAAGCTACAACCATGTGGACTGCCATTGCTCAAAGTCAGCCTATGTAACTTTTACCAAACAGTAGCTACTGTGGCCACATGAGACAAGAATGAGATAAGAGTATAATGTAGTGTAACAATAGCACAATCAGAGAAGAATCATAAAGTCAGCAAACAGACTCAGGAATATCAGTTACACAGCAATATGTATCTTAAGTTTACTAACATTAGCCATCATAAGCCACTGGTCACACCAGACCAAGTAAGGCTGTAGTGGTAAAACCCCTGAGTGCACTGAATTGAGCAGGGTGTTTTTTTTTGCATATTAATTCAACTTTTCAATTCTAAAAGGTATATTGTCTTATTTCATCTTTCAAAAGTTGCTTAGTGTTGCTTATTAGTATTATTAGTATTACGTGTTAAGTATTTCTGTGTAACATTTGCCATAAGAGGCAAGGTGTCCCTCCTAAATGGGACATAGGAATGACAGAGTTGTTTAAAATAAGATATTTAGAGTTTATTTCTGCCAGGAGTTTTTAATCATGTGTGATCACCCAGGGTGGGGGCGACTGCCCTGAGATGAGTATAGGAGCCATAAAGAAAGCCTTGGAGGTTTCCCTGCCTGGATCCTTCATCTATGTCTTCACTGACGCCAGAGCCAAAGACTACCGCCTAAAAAGAGATGTTCTGCAGCTGGTGCAGCTCCGTCAATCACAGGTACACACCTAGAAACGGTACGGTGTTGTGATGATCTCACAGATAAGGGCTAGAGACACACACACTGCATCAGTCCAATGTTGGCATTTTACTAAATGTCAAATATCAATGTTTTTCCCCGCACGTATGATGGAGGTTCCTCCATGACCACAGCTACAGTAAGTAAAAAAAATGGTACAAAAAGCATGTATGCAAGCATTTCATTAGTTTTGTTAAACTCTCCCATAATGATCTAAATGCTGTTTATGTGATGTTAGCAGGAAAATGGTTAAATCTGAAGCCTGAAATACAAGTCCTGGTCCACAGAGTTTCAGAGTATCTTTGCATTTATCACGTGCTATAACAAAAGGAATACAGCGGCATGCTGTGAAAGACGACGCTCAGCTGAGCAGGGCAAAGTTTCTTCAAAGTTACTCAGTGTCAGCCTCTACGTGAAGCATGACAATGAGCATTAGCGTCACTTTGGAGCCAACTAAAAGCGACTCCGTAGAAAGCAAACACTCAACAGTAGTAATCCTCTTAACTCTCCTGCCCCCCCATTCCCAGGTGGTATTTGTGCTAACCGGGGACTGTGGGGACCGCTCTCAGCCCGGCTACAGGGCATATGAGGAGATCGCTGCCACCTCCTCCGGACAGATCTTTCACCTGGACAAGCAGCAGGTCAACGAGGTGAGAGCATGACAGAGTACATGGCACTGCAATGACTTTCGCCAAACCCTTATTAAACCCGTATATATACATAATGAATTATTTCTTAAAGTAGAATTAATGAATTATTTCTTAAAGTAGAATTCAGTTGTGTATATGAATCTGAAAAGGGTTACATCGTCTTATAATGGAGAACAGCAGGAGCAGGAGGGAAACAAACCCAATTCGACCCACTGATGTAATAATAGCGATTTCATTTAGTGTAATCAAATGATTCCAAAGCTGATATTAAACTTCCTGGTTAGATGATACGGGTGAGCGACTCTTTTATATCGGAAGCAGCATGTAACAGAAGCCCTGTCTAAGAAGCCAAACACAGCAGGGCTCACTTCCCAGGCAGACGTAAAAGAAGCCAGAGTTTCCTCTGGAAGAGACACTGGTATCCTGCATGTCAACACAGGAGATGGCTGGGCAGCGCTGAGCTGGAGCCAACAGCTCTGCACACTGGTGGCCCACTGAACGTCTGAACTCAGATATGTTTGTGTGTGTGTGTGTGTGTGTGTGTGTGTGGGGGGGGGGTCTGTTTCCTGTCAAGTCATGCTTGCATGTAGCTAAACATACAATGCCTGTGTGTGGGGCAGCTCGGTTCATTATCACTCCATAATCCTGCCAGCTGTTTAAGGAGTGTTTGAATGTCATTATTATGTTTTGAGTATTAAGGGAATAGGAGACCTAATTCGCCCTAGCCCTCACACCTCAACCCCAGATGGCTTTGTGCAAAAGTAGCCATATGTATTTTGACATGTTCTTAGTGTACTGTTACATGTAAACATGTGCATACTTACGAACAATCTTTTCTTGGATCCACATTGAATTACTGTATGTCAGTTGTTTTTAGACCTGTGTGATTATAGCTCTTGGGTGGCATGCTTTTACCAAATTAATGCAAATCCTTTAATCCTTAAAACCCTCAGAAGTACTACACATCTAACCAAAATATTCCCTCTTAATGGCAGTTTAATAAAGTGCGGCCAAATCAAATATACAAAATCTTTTTGTGGTCTCCAGGGGGAGAGTGGAGAGAAAACAGACTGCTTATTTTACTCTCTAATCCCAGGATATGATCTGTCATGGCTTCCCTCCTTCCAGCACAGCTGCCCAGTGGAGTTGGCTCCCAGTCCTAACACAACAGCTCATTGTCAGCTCTACGTATCGCACTCTTTACACTCTTTAAATTTGACTGGTTATGATCAACGAGAGGATCTGCTAACAAGAGCGCGGACAAGAAAGCCTCGCCAATGTGCTGTGAAACTTGGACCATGATCTGTGCTCGTCATCGTAATGATGCCATCCTTAGTCATCGGTAGCCTGAAGTGCTGATCGAGAGTGAGGGCTGTGATGTTTTAGTTTCCAGATAATGTCTGCTGTGATGTCCGCTTGCATCAGAAACAGGGTTTTAAAGAAGCATGTAATGAAGATGCGGTTTTGCAGCATAGGATAGCCAGTTGTTGTGTGTTTCTACCTCGCCAACTGCACATACACTCAACTCAAGTGCCTTGAAGAGTCATTTATAACACTGCCCTTATGGTTTCCTCATTACGTGAATGCAGTAGTGAGTTAAGGGCCTGGTAATGGTTGTCAGACATAAAATGAAACCCAGGTAACATTTATCCTCGTCGTCTTCCTGTGTGAGCTAAACAAAGGCACCATCTGTGTTGTAGCTGCCTCTTTCAAATACAGGCCACTTGTGACAGGCAAAGCCTCGGCAGGTGTGTGGAAACTCCCACTGAGAAGGAGCAGGGGGTCCATCTGGGACTGCTTCGGTCTAATAACCTTGATTTGTAGCGGGACATCTTCCTGTAAATGTCGGCAGTTGTGGTGTTTAAACCTGGGTAAGGACTAAGCTGACCCCTGCCCACTAGGAGGTCTGGAGTCAAGCTGTTATGCTTAGCCACAGCACAGCCACGTATTTCTTTTGCAGGTAATGTACCTGGACGAATGAGAGGAATACAGCATCATCCGAGCCTCAGCTAACCCTTTTTCTCTGGCCCATCTCTCATGGTTCTATGAATAGCAGAGGGGGGTCCTTCCTGTAACAGCCCTGTAAGCCCGTTCAACTGAGACACGGCGGATGAGGTTTCACAGGCTTTAAGATCCTCTGCATTCCCAGTGGTTGAGACAGGGAGTGGCTGCAGAACTCAGCGTGCTCCTCCAGACCTACCATGGCCCGGACAGCAAGTCGTCCCATCTCTGCGCTCCACTTCCTTTTATCTGAGGTCTGAGGGCAGAGTAATGCCCACTCCTCTCTGCTCTCTTGCATAAGAAATAGACACTATCCTGGGGCAGATGTAGGTCACTTCTTAGCAGTTTCCTGCTCTGCTGGTGATGGCTGCACATGTGGCAGACATTACAGCTGTTTCCAGTTGTAAAACGGCGAGAGGAACCAGCTGCTGTCAGCACCCAGTGGACCTGATAGACAAAAAGCGGAGGCCTGATAATTAAATTATCAAAGGATTTCCTTGTTTCAGTTTTTGCTCGTTTTCGTAAATGTCTTAAAATGTGTTGCCGTTGGCTCCATCTCCAAGGGCCCGCCGAAGAAATGTTTTCAGTTTGTTTCATTACAGACGCAGCTCAGCCATAATGCCTCTCCATATGAGGTCAAAACAAATACTAGACAGCAGTTGCTTGTTAAGCATTTGGGAGATGGAAGACTTTCAGTCCATTGTGGCCACTGAAATGAGACTCTGCGAAATATCAATGGGTTTTACTGCTTCTGTTTTCATTTGAGAGAAAACACAAGGACAACTGTATTCTTACTCAATACCATGATAATGATTATACCTAGAAGGTCAAGCAACTGTCAAAAGTGAAATTTTATATTGTCAGATATTTCTGTGGAGAGCCACTGAGGGACATTATAGTCTAAGTAATGATTGTTTTTGCCATTAAATATAATCTAATTGTCAACCATTATGTCAGAGTGGTGAAATGACTCATTTAAGAAGTGAGCCTCCTGCAATCCTAATGTGTCGCTGTCTGACCTCAACTGGCTTCTTAAGCTTAACCGATTCAACAGAAAAGTGGGAAACAGCCAGCTGTTTCTGTCCATAAATATGGAGGACATATTAGTCAGGTTGATACTGTGGAATATACAGTTTAAGTGTATTTCTAAAACAAAGACACCCACCCCCCACCCAACCACCCACCACTGCTTTCTATTCAAAGGAACTAGCCTTATGATTGATGAAAGCTGTGTAGCAGGAGGGGGACTGCTGCCTGCCAGACTTCCACTGTGAGAGACACTCTTCTGGGAATACATGCTTGAGAGTGCAGAAAACTGTATGTTATCAGTTTGACAGTTGAGCTGTTTCACTTTTCCTTTGTTTAGGCAAAATCCCTCTGAGGAATACTTTTGCGATGAAAGAATAGTACGAAGACAAAGAGCAGCCTGCTGTTCAGGCAGGGAAGGGGTTGGTGGAGGCTTTAAGGGAAAGGCCACAATGATGTCCTTCCTGTCCTCGTCCTGTCTTTCTAAGCTGAGAGGGGATCCCTGACAGTTTGCGCTTGACAAATCCCAGCCTCATCCACCAACAAACGTGTCTCCTCCAGTGTGACATGTCGCTCTGTTATGGTTTTGTGATGGCATTTTTCTCCTTCCGCCAGGTTTTGAAGTGGGTAGAGGAGACAGTTCAGGCCATGAAGGTCCACCTGCTGTCCTCCAACCATGACAGTGCCCAGGAGAACAAGTGGGAAGTGCCCTTTGACCCCAGCCTTCGTGAGGTCACCGTGTCACTGAGTGGACCAACACCACAGATTGAGCTCATCGATCCCTTCGGTAGACAACACATTAATACTGTTTTCTTTCCTAATTAACAATGTTTGCTGTGCCCCCAAACAAGGGAAGACAGATTTAACATTAAAAAGTTACTGTTCTTGTGTTCCTTTCATAGGTCGTTTAATTGGTGTAGAGCAGGGCCTTAAAGAGCTGTTGAACATTCCCAACTCCGCTCGTGTCGTCAACCTGAAGTTTCCCAGACCTGGGGCTTGGAAACTGAAGGTACTGCTCTGGTGAATTATCCTTAAATATGTTTCTCTGACCATTTTATGACAATGGGCTAATTGAATACTATTGCTTTCTTTCTAAAGGCGAGCTGCAGTGGGCGCCATACTCTGAGGGTCACAGGAGTCAGCAATCTAGACTTCCGGGCTGGCTTTTCCAGTGTACCTGTTTCAGAGTTCAACCACACCAGAGAGAGGCCCATAAAAGGTGCCGTACATGTTTCTGTTAGCTGCTTGAGTCTTATTTGACTGAGAACATGTGCAGAAGATGACCTCATGACAATCTTTCTGTGTCTCTCAGGACTTCCAGCCCATGTTTTGCTGAAATGCACAGGCCTGAAGCCTCCAGGTCAGCTGAGCCATGTGGAGCTCATGTCAGCCTCAGGTCGCTCCTTGCGCACAATCCCCGCGCCTCTGCCCTCTGACCTTGGGCAGCAAGGACTGTGGAGTCTCCCGGAGTTCCGCACCCCCTCCCAGAGCTTCTTCATCAAGGTGACGGGCAAAGATGCGGAGGGCTACCGCTTCCAGAGGCTGTCCAGTGTCTCCTACACCAACATCGTTCCAGGCAAGACTACCCCCTCCCTGCAGACACATATCACCAAAGCCGTGTCTCTCACACCTCATCAATCTCTCTGGCGACCTTTAACCTTTGTTTCCTCCCTTTTGTAGATCCCCCAGTTGTGAGCATGCCTGATGTGGTGAAGGGCTTTTACTTGCAGCCCGCTGTGATTGGCTGCTCGGTGGAGAGTGACATTCCCTACAGGCTAAGATTCACCAGAAGTGGGATTACACTGGGAGAGGAGAAGTTCTTTCAGTGAGTCTTTCCTCTATTTGCTCAGCACTCTGTAACATTTGGCTCGCCTTCCTTCGGATTCCTCCAGATGCTGCAGTTTCATGCGCCCATTACTTGCTGTAAAAAACACTAATTAGGTCACTCACGACTCTTACCAGGGAGCATGTCTGTAAAGCATTAGTGCTGCTTGACTCTTGTTTTATTGGCTCATCTGTCAGGAAACCAGTACACACAGTCAATTTTGTGAACATTACATATACGATTGTGTCATCTTGAAAAATTAACAAAGCGGCTATTCTTTTCTTGGTGTTGACGCTCTGCTTTGAATTACATTCATGAAGTGAAGCTGACTTGTGGTGAAACTATGCCCAGTGTGTGTGTGCCAGAGATAATAATTGAATGTGACGTAAAATAGAAACTTGTTGCGATTGTCATACTCCAGCCAACGAACCAAGCGTGTCTTTGTATCAGGAACTCTGCAATAGCATCATGGGAGATTGCCCATGCGTCAGCTGAGGATGAAGGCCTGTATGAGTGCATAGCGCAGAGCAGCGCAGGACAGGGACGTGCCTTAACACAGTTGACTGTTAGAGGTATGCCACACACACATACAATAATGCAAGCACACACACCTCCTCAGTTGTTTTGTCTGCATGCATCACAGTCACAGCAGGGCTTTGAAATAAGTTCCAGCCATTTTTTATCTCAGATTCATGGCTAAAACGTCAACATGATACAAAGCATGCCAACAGAAATATTTGTATTAAAGAGTAAACTATTTCTGCACTGTTTGTTCACCGCTGATAACACCAGTTTGATGTTTTGGTTGTGTTTCCACTAAAACAGAGCCTCCTCCGGTCCTGAAGCCGGCAGTGAATGTGACTTCCTCTGTGGGAGGCATGGCTGTGCTGTCCTGCCAGGTGGAAGGCTCCATGCGCCACAACTTGACCTGGTACCGAGCGGGTCGTACCATCCGGGCCCGCGCAGGGAGGGTGAAGCTGCTGTCTGACTCATCCCTGCAGATCAGCGGGGTGCGGACTCAGGATGGTGGGGATTACCACTGTGTGGCCACAAACGCCCACGGAGACAGCAGAATCACCGTGTGGCTTCTCGTCCCAGGTACTGTACGGTAGGACAATACCCTGCAGGTCATCTGCTTAAACACTTAACACACCGGGGCCTCATGGCTCCTCTCAGGCCCCCGTCATCTGTTTTCCATTATTGGCTTAACCTCCTCGCAGTCAGATTGAGCCACTTCCTCGTCAGAAAATGTTTCTCGTCAGCCAGAATTGATGCATGTTGAAAAGTGTGGCTTCTATTGTGGGCATGCACTCTGTTTTACTGTTTGTAATGAATTTCAAAAATAGCCAAATAAATGAGAAACTCACTACTCCTCACTACAATCCCCCAGTCATGATGTCAGACGTGGAGAGCTGGTAATTGCATGGTAGCCCTCATCATGAGGAGTTTACTGTTGTTAAACTTGTGATTGGGAAGTTATAAATGACATCATGCAGCGGTGACAAGACCCTGAGTCATCGTCAGCATTTTGCCTCTGTTTAACTCCAATTGTAGAGGCTCCTTCTGTGGTAGTTCACCCCCAGAGCCAGGCTTTCTCCCAAGGGGACGAGATCCGCCTCGTCTGCTCAGCGTCCGGCTCGCCCCCTCCCCAGCTCTTCTGGAGCCATGGAAACATGTTCCTCACTAATCGGCCGAGGTAAGGGAACTCTCAGCCCACTCAACACCTCCAGCACAGAGGACTTTGAGAGTCATTACATTCCACTTTAACTACATGCGCGATTGCCACATCTTGTTTGCATCATTGCAGAGATTTACATCCACTGATGTAAAATCTTGTTTCCAAACCACAAGTACTTTATATGTCTGTGTAAAATACACATTCAAAGAAAAATTTCTCTCATGATACCCAAGAATAGCAGAAAGGTTTAGAGATGATTTGCCATTTTACATCTGCACATGTAATCACAAAGAGTCAACAAACATGAATTCTGTCAATTGCGTGATACAGGTTGAGTCTAAATCAACATGGAGTTCTGACCATTAGAGGGGCCCTCCCAGAGGATGCTGGGAACTACACATGCTTGGCAACCAATGAGGCTGGGACTGCCTCTCAGTCTGTGTCACTTACTTTTGCAGGTAAGTCAAGATATCGCTACAGATGTCAGGTTGGGGATGCTGTTGATGGAATTATCCTTTTTACCATTTGGAGTCTCATTAATTATCTTACATTTCTGTTCTGAGGAATAACTTATGTTGGCATTAATTTTCAGACTTCAGATAAGGCAACATTTTTTTTGTATTCTTTTGTTGTTGACTATTCTTGAGGAGCATTCACTTTGAATATCCAGTGTGAGTTGTTCACCAGCTCGTAGTAGAGCACAAGCGAGTGTGGCCACATGCTGCCCAGTCTCACACAACAGGATATTTCTCTACTTTTTTGTGAGTGCTGACAATTGTAGGCCTGCAGTTTCAGTCATGGCATGTCAGTTAGTGGTTGACAGAAACCCAAACACTGATGCACTGTGGCAGCCTCTTCCTGGGGCGTGCTTGTATTATACACACTTTTGTCTCTGAATGTCATTTTTAACAACATTGATCTGTCAAGGCAGCGAGAGCCCTGTAAGACAGATCATCTCATACTTTCAGCTCAGCTGTCTGCCTGTTCAAAAAGCATCTATCACTGCTCTGTTGGCACAGAATGTGTGTGAAATGTAAGCTTAGTTTTTATATCTACCTCAGGTCTATTGTGCAGCCTTTACTGGTTTAAGACATTACTTTATTATTTCCATATATAGTAGCACTACATGCAAATCCGGTAAGATTGCACAGTTGAACCGCTTGCTGTTTCTTTTCTTTCCTCCAGAGGTGCCTAGAATAACAGTGGTACAGCAGGTCGTACTTGTGTCTGTTGGTGGTGATGCGACTCTGGAGTGTCAACCCACAGGCATTCCCCCTCCTCTTGTCCACTGGTTCAAAGGTAAGCTAAGGTCATAAGCAGTGTGTACATAAAAGTGACTGAGGAAATGTCCAGTAAGAGACCAATGGGCTTGTTTTATGTGTGCTTCCAGGTGAGCTTGAGGTGGGCTCTGCTCCTTTCGTTGAGCAGGATATACACCGCGGCACCTTGCACATTCGAGGGGTGCAGGAGGTCGACGCTGGCCAGTACAGCTGTGTGGCCAGCAGCTCTGCTGGAACCTCCGCTGGCACTGTCAGTCTGGAGGTTGGAGGTGAGACCACACTCCAGTGTTCCACATACAACTTATTTTTCTCTCAAAATTTACAGAAAGGAAAATTCACTCTTCCCTCCACAGCGGGCCCATTGTTCTCTGAGGCACCGGTTGACGTGACAGCTAATGTAGGGGAAAATATCAGCCTCCCCTGCATTGCCCGAGGTTTCCCGCAGCCGACAGTGACCTGGCGCAGAGGGGATGGCAGGCAGATTCTTACAAGGACAGACAGCCACAGTAGAACAATGCAGCTGGAGAATGGACATCTTCTAATCCAGAGTGAGTTATCCATGAAACACTATCACAGCAAAGAGCTTTGGTCTGCAGTGCAGGCTAATACAGCTTCATGGTTGCCTTGCACTGATTGGCATGGCTGAAATTCTTCTGAGTGATTATATATAGAAGAGGTGCAGCCTTTCATATTAAATTCAGCTAACATTTTCTTAAGAGAGGGGGGCAACGGGATGTCATTGCTATCTGCAAAGTTACCGTATATAGATGGCTCTCAAAACATTAAGTATCCATCCAGTTAAAAGCACTTCTTGTGCTACTGGTCTGTGAAAGGCTTACCTAAAAAAGTGTCACATCACTTTAATGCTATTTGTCATTCTGCAAGAGTAGGTGTTCCTTTGTCCATTTTTTCTCATTCATTGTGAGATTATATTCTCACCAGGGCAAGGGGAATTTAAATGGTGAACTCTGGAGGCCTTTCAGTCTGCAACATGACTAATCTTGGCCACAGAAGGTGATCCTTTGTGCTCCTGAGACTAAATGTTTATAGTGCGTAATATTATATTGGAGAGGAACGGACATATTTGCATGGGCTGCGTCTGTCACTGTTTCCATTTGTGGCTGCCGTCTGACCTAATTAGCTCAATCTGTTGCAGATTTATTTTAGCTTTATGTTTTACCTGCTATTGTTTTAGAAAATGCATATTTTAGAACTCCGCTGTTTAATGTCTTCACCTATTTAAACATCGGCCTGACAATCTAAACACAAGAAGTGAATCATATGTTGATCCTCCAACATGTGATCTCAAGAGAATTTACCGTGTGGGACATGTGTGTCAGCAGGCTGGCAGCTGAGCCAAACCCATTAATCCCGTTATTTTCTATTTTTAACTCTTAATTACAGCACAGTCAAACCAATAATACCACTTGTCGTTGAGTAGAGGACTTAACTGCTATTAGCATGGACTTATTTTTCTAGATACATTGTATTCTTTCTCAGTAAGTGTAGAGATGTTGCTGATCTCAGATGTATAGATTGTGCTGTGTTCCTAAAGATGTTGATTTAAGTTTCCTCAGTGCTGGTTTACTGTGTGTTTGACTACAGGTGTCTGGCTGGATGATGACGGGCTGTACATCTGTGAGGCCAAGAACCAGTTTGGAACCATCAAAACTGAGGCCAGAGTTAGTGTCACTGGACTGGGTAGGCTTGTCTAAGCTCTCTTATCTCTCCACACTACCATATATTTTAGAGACAGTGGCAACTCCAAAGCTGACTGCGGCCTTAAAATACTTCCTGCTCTTGTTTAGTATTTATGTCTTTACACTTCCTTTTTCTGCAGAGCCCCCTCTCTTGGCCCAAGGTGCCCCAGTCATCACCACTGGCATCGGCCAGTCCCTGAGTATTCCCTGCATGCTGTTGGATGGAATACCCCTTCCAGAAAGACACTGGTCCCAAAATGGAAAAGCTGTAAGACTGACTTGTATTTAACTTTCAAATACATACAGACAGATCTCTGTGTTTCTGTGTGACAGCAGTCGTTTTTCCTCTGCACAGGTTCAGCTGAATGGGAGGATGTTCCTGAGGAGTGATGGCAGTTTGTACATTGAAAGAGCCGTCCCAGAGGATGCTGGGACATACGTCTGCACTGCCGTGAATGTAGCAGGCTCCATGAACATCACAGTCAACCTGGAGGTCCATGGTAAGAGTGCATGTTAAAGGAATAGTCAGACATTTTGAAAGCTTATTTGCTTTCTTGCCGTTAGATGAGAAGATCCATACCTCACCCACGCTAACTATGAAGCTAGAGCCAGCAGATGATTAGTTTAGCATGACATAAAGACTGGAAGGAGGGGGGAATAGCTAGCCTGGCTCTGTCTAAAGGTAACCTGGGAAACTCCAGGAGGTCACTGGTCCAGTCAAGAAATAGGTCCAGTACAGAACCTCATTACCCCGTTTTTACATTTAAGTTTGAGATATTCAAGATATATGCAAATTAGTGAGCTTTAGAGGTGCTGATAGGTGGATTTTTAGCCATGCTAGCCATGCAATTGATTTGGTTTATGACCAAATACCCAAAAACTAATGACATTCCCATCAGCCTCAGCTGCACTTTGTGTGCTAACTAGTAGAAAGCAAATAAGCCTATTCCCCAAAATGTCAAACTGTATTCAGGAATGGGAACTTAAAGAAATCTTTAAGTTACCATTCCTGAATACAGTTTCTCAATGCTATAGACACCAGCAGGTTTGGACCATAGATTATAGTTAGGTCAACAATGTGCTGACTCAGCTTGGAAAACCACAATAAACCAAGGACATGACCACCTGCTGTCATCATAGTGAGAGGGTTCATTTACTGCATGCTCTGATGAAAGGGTCATTTTGTTCGTAATGACAGACAGGCCAGATTATGGTTCATCATCGGTTTGTAATGAAGAAATGCCTCGAGCGCTGATACTGCTGGCTGGCTAAGGCCAGTGATAATGCTGTGGGCCCGCTTCTTCACGGCCAGTCAGACAGCTGTGTTTTATGACCTACTTCTTCCACAGTGCCCCCTGAGATCAACGCCGGTCCGTACCACTACATAGCCAATGAGGGCGTAGCCATCACACTATCATGCGAGGCCAGTGGCGTTCCCAAGCCAAAGGTTGTCTGGTCCAAGGTAGGATGTCACACAGTCGAAATCTACTTTTCTTAATGATTGCCTTGGCTGCATCCCATAAAACTATGCGTGACTAATTGGCTAGTTCTTATTCCCACAACATTATCAAGTGAGGATCACGCTTGGCATTCATTCATCTTAAAATGAATCATCATTAAGACTTTGTAAATAATTGTTGAAGTAATAGCTATATCAAGCAGGTTGCATTCAAACAAAAGATCAATATCCAGTCCTGCAATGGTGATGGAGATGGAGATTTTTCTTAAAGTGTGAGTGCACCAGTCATCAGTAGGCTATTAATGTAATCAGCACTAGCATTATGATAGTGATGTAGTAGTCATCTTCATCAAATTGAAATAAATTATTAATACATAACATATTAATCTCTTCTGGCCTTATTTTTCTCTAATTTGCCAGAAGACTTTAAAAACACCTCCAACAGTAACAGTTTGCATTGCAATCAAGATTTGATTAACCTGAGCAAGAAGGATGTAACCATGGCAACTTTACCATATTGCTGCTTGACAGTGAGAAATCACTCAGGATTTTATTGTACCTTAGGAATCTATTTAAAACCTTTCTTGCAGCACCTTCCAGTATAACACTTGAGTAAAAAAAGAATCCTATCACGACAAGAACACCTCAAAGGTTACATGCAGCCAGGCTGAACCGGTGCAAAGCCAGCACGCATTACTCACCCAAATGCAAAACATGAACCTTATCATCAGACATTATCCCTACATGTGTCATACAGTATTACACCTCTGCCTTGTTGCCTGTGACACTGACTATAATATGATCATAGCACAATCTAATGGCCAATTATTGAGAGGTATGGAATAGATTTAGCCACCGCAATCATTAAAAGCTGTGATTTGACCTTTCCCATGAAGAAATAAACAGATGCAAATCATGCCAGAGTAAGCACCCCACACCATTACATAGTCAGCATTACTGAGTGAGGTCAACATGCTGTTGTTTCCTACATGTTGTTGAACTGAGCCAGATTTTCCTTCCTTGCTTTTTCCCAAACATTTTCAGAGTAGTACTCTAGAGTCAAGTAAATTTCATTTCTTGTCAGATAAAAGTGAATCTGTAAAAGCAATTTAATGTTCAAAGCAAGTGCGTGTGCAGCAGGCTTCATTCTTGTGTGCACGTAGTGGGGATAGAGAGTGAGTTAAAGGGGTGCTCTGTAATTACATTAGACATCAAAGGTTGGGCTGTAAACCTTAAACTAAGCTTGGTGTCCCTGCGCTGTTGTGCGGATAGCTTTTATCTACAGTATATTCTGTCTGGTCTTATGCCTGCTGTTCCTCCAGGGGAGGCAGCCTCTGCCCAGGGACCGCTCCTCTCTTCAGTCTGACCCTGATGGATACCTCCACATCCCCCACCCCACCACTGACGATGCAGGCATCTACATCTGCACTGCCACCAGTCCTGTGGGCTACGCTAGCCGAGAGATCCAGCTCAGTGTCAACAGTAAGCAAATAAATGTTCAACCTCAGTCACCTAAACATAGCAATGTTTGATTTAACAAAGGCTGAACTCTGTCCACAGACTGTATGATGTTTGACAGTATGACTTCCTGTTTAGAAGCAGGTTAATTTAAAGCAGGTTGAACATAGAGCCTACATGGTATTCTTACAACTTCTTTCCCTCTTCTCCAGCCATGCCTAAGATAATGGGTGTGACCGGCCATGACAACACAGTGAAGATGGCTGCAGAGGTGGGAACAGAGGTTGTTCTCCCATGTGAGGCCCAGGGAACTCCTTCTCCACTAGTCACATGGAGCAGAAATGGGCATCCCATCCCCCCCATCACAGCTGGGTAAGAGGAAGTCTTACCTCACTCTGGTAATGCAGTAAAATGAGTTAAACATCATGTAACAAAAGACAAAAGTTCTCACCATACCTCACCTCTGACTCAGCTTTTACAAGGGACTCTGACTGAAGCTGGCTGCCATTCAAAGCTGCTGATGATGTTTGGAGTTAATTTAGTGATGCCTTTTGAAGGGCAGCTAGGCAGAGGCAGCAACAGTCTGACGGAGAGCTGTGTGGGGGCTTCACTCGTTGGCTAAACTGAGGAGGAACATCTGGTCCCACATGGTTCGCTGATTCTCGGCTTTCATGTGCAGTCACTCTGGGTGCAGACAGGCTGGCTGACTCGGGACACAGACTGGATAGATGACAGACAGACTCTCCGGGCCAGACACCAGACCGAATGGTTTTGGGTAGATAGAAGAATGACATAGTGGGTTGAAAGCTGCGGTGACTCAGATACAGTATGACTTGTGTGGGGCCAGGAAGAAGGAAAAGGGGGGTGGGGGGAGGTGGAGTGTGGAGTGTGGGGGGAGGTGGAGTGCCAGGAAGAGGGGAGGAAAACGAACTGACAGAGGAAGAGATTCAAGCCCTGTCTGCCTGATGTTCGGATTCCCTGGGGTGCTTCAGCAGTAAAACAACATGCTGACTCTTTACTAGTCCTGTCTGATGAGAATAACACATCTCTGTGAACAACCCCCACATAAGCCCATGCTTTGCATATGCAGGACCTGCGGAAACAAGCACGCTGTGAAAGAGGGAGATTCATTCTCTCCAGCTACACTCTGTGGGTCAGAGGAAATGACCACGGGGTGCTGAGTGTTGAAATAACTTAAATCAGTGGGCGGTAAGATCTGTGCCATAGTCATGTAATAGGCTAGTACTAGCAAAAAGACAGAAGTGGGGTGGGGCAAGACACAGAGCTATTGAACACTGAGTCAGTCGATCTGTTCACTCTAGACCTAATCCTGATGAGGCCAATTTGTCCCAGTTAGTCTTTGTGTCAGACTGTGTACATAGATGACTTGACACCAATGTGGGGAGTGATGGATGGGCGAGAGGGGTGGTTCATGTCTTGTGGGCTTGAGCTTGTGTCAGTCTTCACTGTGGCATTGCCGAGTTGCAGCGCTGCAGTCTGAGCACAGGTTGACCACTGCAGAGGCAGTCATTTGGTTCTAATGTTAGATGTTGCTGCCTCTCCTAAGGCTGTTTGAGGAGGTGGGGGAGAGACATCACACCATATGTGCAGCTGAAATAGAGAGCTCTTTGTGCTTCAAGCTCATTTCCACTTACATGAACATGTTATTGTTATAATTCAGTTGCTTAGCAGACACACTTATCTAAGATAAATCACAGAGGTGTGTTTACATTTCTGCATATTATGCATTTATACAGCTGGATAGCTTCTGGTGCAATTCAGGTTACCACACACCCGTTTAAAGTGGCTGACCTACATTTAAGTACTTTTAATGTACATTTAACTGCTGCTTTTGTTTTTGCTGCAAAACATGTTTTTGGAGTGGAGGTTAGTGTATGTGATCGCCTCCATCTGTCCTCTTGTTTGTCTGTGACAAACATCTATAAAAGGAATGGCTGGTTTGGTATAAACTTTGCTTTACACATGGTTGTTCTCAGGAGGATGAAACATTGATAATGGAGACCTGCGTGACCTACCATCTAGCGCCACCATCAGGCCAACCTTCTGATTTTCAAATGATCAGTATTTCCTGACCCCTTGGTGATAAACACACAATAGCTGCTGCGCACATTACTGTTCCCAACAGGAAGAAATGCATTGATTTTTGTGAGCCTATGATATTTCCCACGGCAACGTCATCAGGTCTTTGGCTACCCTTTTACACTGTAATTACCCTGGAGAATGGTAATTGTGAAAGTAACGGCTCACTAGGGAGATTACTAGGCCCTGGCTAAGGTCCAGACCCCACTTAGTGCATTCTTGTTCATAACTTTCATCCATCACGGTTCCATTTTTCTCTCTCTTGCAACCAAACAACACAAAGGCAAAGACGCCATCAACAGCTTTACAATGTATTTCAACTCTGTACTGCTGTCACTTTCTCTCTTGCTTTGTTTTGTATTTAGAGCTCAGCAAATCACTTTTAAAGTGAAGAAAATACAATACAATGGACAATGTATGTATTATGCCCCATTATTTGACAAATTGCTCAAATTTGTACATATTATCTAATTATTTTACACACTAATGGACCACTTCATCAATGAGCTTCTGGCAGTAGCTGTACTGGGAATTCACTGTCTGAATCTGTTTACAGGAACTGTTTTCATCAACTCATCTTCTACTAATAATAGTAACAGAAGGACAATCTTGAAATTTATCCTCACGGACACACAACTATCAAGGCTGATATCAAAATGTACCTTAGTGACATACTGGTATATGCAGTAGCACTGGCTGTCCAATACTATAAACACCAGGCAGCCTATTTATGTGATCATATAGATGTATGCATGCTCCACAATGTAAATAGGACACTAGAGGAAAATATCACTTGAAAACAGGAACACATCTTCTCCCAAAACACAACGGCTGTAGATCTTCAGTGACTCATAAAGTGTTGTGTTTTCTCCATCTCTTTGCCCTTGACCGCTAACCACTCCCCAGGTTCACCGTTTTGCCTTCAGGCTCTCTGAGGATCACTGATGTGCGTCTGATTGATAGTAAACTGTACACCTGCACTGCAGAAAACCCAGCAGGCAACGTGTCTCTAAGCTACAATTTACACATTCAAGGTAACTCTGTGGGGCGTCATTAGAAAGTTGAACTTCTTAGAAACCTTAAAACTTGTGTTTTCAAAATGCTGTCAAGTTGATAGATTCAATGTGAATACATCACTTCTAACATATGTAAAATATGTGAGATATGTAAATAAATAGGTGTGTAACACATGTGGTGAGACGTGCATTTAGGATATTTGTTTTTGCCCTCAGCTAAGCCCAGAATTCAGCCAGCACCTTCCCTCTTGAAAGCCCTGATTGGCCAAACAGTGACTCTGCCATGTGTGGTCCAGGGAGAGCCAAGCCCTGAGGTCAGTTGGTTTCACAATGGGCTTCCTGTTGGGGTCAAGAACACTACACCCCTCAGGATCCAGCAGGTCAGCCTCGCTGACCAGGGCACTTACCGGTGTGTGGCCAGGAACAGCGCTGGACAGGAGACCTTGGAGATCAAGCTGGAAATTCTTGGTAAGTATGCAGTTCAGTTCTTCAAACCCTGTTTGTGCACTTTGGGAATAAGCAGAAATTAACAAAACTCTGCAGTATATACAGTATATTGTGAATCATGCTTGCATTGTAAAATCTATTTAAATAACAATTTCCTAGCACTGGCAGTATGAACATTTATATATACTGATAGTGTCCCAGTTTTAAGCTCTCCCCGTCTTTAGAGGGGCATTCTCTTGAGGCACTGTAGCTCCATGCTGCAAGAGAAAGAAAGGCCCAGTTATACTAGAAAAGAAATGGTTTGTCCGACCATGTCAGAAATCGAAAGTGTTTACAGTTGTTCTGAATGGGCACACTCGAA
Organism: Macquaria ambigua; assembly: GCA_008360985.2. Classification (NCBI taxonomy): domain Eukaryota; kingdom Metazoa; phylum Chordata; class Actinopteri; order Centrarchiformes; family Percichthyidae; genus Macquaria; species Macquaria ambigua. The sequence continues at coordinate 100,467 of VMKM01000002.1, read as the reverse complement.
AGCGCACATTTTCAGACAGTCTCTCCTGGAAGACATTCATAGTGTTGCACTCGGTTGTTCCCATAAAAAGTGATGGAAATAGTTGTAGTAAAAGGAAAAAAATAGAGCTAGAGAGAGAAGTTCAAGCCCTGGCTCCTTTCTCATCTCCACACAGCTGGCCAATCACGGCATGAAGTGTGTGTGAATGTTGAATTGTCGGTTTCAGACAGTTACAGAAATGGTCGGACCCCGACCCGTTTAATCCGACTTCGGAAAGGTGTGGGAGGAGGTGGTGTCTGAAGCTATTCGACCATTCGACAAGCACTTCTGGCAGAGTATACTGGCCCCTGAAGCATTACTTTAAGCCTCTATCAACTTGCGTAAGTTGAGAAGTCAGATGGGCTAATTGTGCTGAATCAAGCCTTCTTGCCATTAGTAATGGGGTGCCACAGGGGTCTATTTATGGTCCATTACTATTTACATTGGACAAAAATAACATTATTTTTTCTAATCAGTACTCAGTGCTCACACAAACCTTTGCATATGCACCTTTTAAATTGAATGAACTGAAAACTGCACTCAAGTTAGGTTTTTTTCATTCCCCTTGGAGATTTTAAAGCCTTACCAATTTGATGTTTTTTATTACTATTTTAATTACGTTTATTAATTCCATTCCATATTTGTTTGCCACTTGATTGTTGGTTGTCTGGCTCTAGACATATTGTTCTTGTATGGTGGTTGTGTGGTTTGTCTGACTATGAATGTTACTTGTTTTCAGTTCACTCCTGAAAAAGAGATCTGGCTCTCAATGAGACTACCTGATTAAATATAAGTACTGTAAGATGAGATTTGGTTTTGTGAAGATATATTTTGAAGATTACCTTCTCAGGTTTAGTGATACATTTGCATAATTTAATTAATGCTAACCACATTGTATTCTGTTCTTTAATTTAGATCGGGAACTACATAATATAGTGCACCTTGTCTGTAATGTTAGTGATGGTTAAGATTGGCGGGGTGATATGATGTAAAACAGTGAGATGATGTATCACGTTTGGTTGTTAGTGTTCAGTTGTCCTACTGTTCAAGCGGACATTAAAGTGGACCACATAAGTGACACAGATGAAGTTGTCCACGTGCTCTTGCTTTACCCATGTCCCGAAAGTAGTTTTAATTGAGTAACTATTAAGAGGTCATACTGACTGTGGGAGTTAGGTTCATGTAGATACAGGCACCTGTGAGATGTCTCAAATCTTACAACCACAACAGTCCCTCAGATGCACTGAAGGCATCTTCTCATTTAAGTGTTTACTTACACTGGAACCTCTGCTAATAAATCTGACCTGTATCAACTGCCCTTGCACTTTGAACCAGCACTTAACATGTTTTTCTGTCCTCACAGAGGCCCCGTCCTTTGCAGAACCTGGAGATTCCATCATGGAAAAAGTAGCAAACAGCAAGGTCATCATCCCCTGCCCTGCTGAAGGTACGAAATGAGTCATAGGGCAATCAAAGGTCTGGCACACAATTTACAGGGTGTGACTAAGGTTTTTAAAGCCTGAAATGGATGTGTCTTTTTTGGTTTATTTTTATGACACAAGAGAAAATTCCACTTTAAATGTAGGACAGATATGTATATTTGTGCACCATCGCTGTCACCGTAGACTTTTAGTTGTCAAACCTTTATAAAAAGATCCATGCCATCTTAAAAGGCAGAGCTTCTTTTTATCACGGCACCCAGAGACACGCTGTTGTCTATATATTTTAATATCTCTGTGCGAACAAGGTAGCATCCTGGAGGGATGTGGAGAGCTTGTTTTAGTGTGGTGTTTTATCAAAACACAGTGTCTGTGTGTGTCTGCGGATGCACTGATGGATACTTACCTTCTGACAGCCCATGCAAACAGGTAGTGTTTGTGTGGACCTGTGCCATGGTAACCAGCTCGGTGAGAGAAGGTGAGGACTGTGTCTAATGTGGAGCAACAGCTGGAACATCAGTCTGCCTGCTGCCTCAGTGAGCCACATCTGCTTTCTTCTGTGTAGGGGCCTGCTGGGAGAGGAATCCTAATTACAGGCTGCTGCTGGCACATGAAGGACAGAGATGTCTGAGGTGCACTGTGAAGCACAGGAAGAGGAAGATGAAGCCACATTAGCCCTCGTTCCATCCAAGTCATGCAGGCAGGCAGGCAGGCAGGCAGGCAGGCAGACTGTACCAGGCCTCAGAGGGCTCACACAGAAATGCTTGATGCTCTTGACACCCTAAAGAGGCAGCCGGCAGCAGGAAACAAGGATTCCCTCATTGTTCTCTTGAGATCTATCTGTATGAGGGAGATAAAGTGCAGTCTCTGCCAGAAGGATATTATTAATTCACCAACAAGCACATTTCATTTGATAGAGGTAATTATTTGAGAAACACATGGAAGAGATAATCTCCGACTTCGTCAGCCCTAGCAAATAAATTCAAAGTCTACTAATGAGATCTGTTAACATCTAAAACAGAACATCTGTATGCATTTCCTCACAGCAATGAGATAATGAATTTGCTTCAGAGCTCCTTAACTGTAAACACGTGTTCATAGAGGCAATGAGCGATAACATCACCTTAGCTAGTGCTGCGTCTCCTGTAGTTAGTATTTTTTGGGATTGAGGGGAGGGTGCTGTGTTTGATTTCCCTTCCTCGTCTGTGGTGTTTGTGTATGTAACACGTCTGTAAATAGACAGAGCCGTGGCATTTGGATCACTCCACTGCACTGCTCTTTCATTGCGACACGCTGCTCTGTCCTCGTCCTGGGAGTTTGTTGTGTGGTACAAGATCCTCCACCTTTCCCCCCAATTCCACCTTTCTCCTCTTGACCGTTTCCAGCTCTTTTCCACCCAGTAATCCACAGAACACACCTGTTTCAGACTCCTGAGTGTACGCACCAGTGCCTTTGAACTGCTTGTTCAACCACTCCTATTCTTACTGCGCAACACTCTCACCTCAGTGTTTGGTAATAAATCTTGATGCTAGTGTTTTAAATTGTACATCTTACATTTCTCCAGCATACTGTGTCTTACTTTTTTATGTGAATCTGACCTTGAAATCTTAAGCTTGCCGGCTACAAGGACTCTAACCATTTTGGCATGGTCTCCCCCGCTATCCCGCTGTCCAATAGATAAATGTAGAGCTGGCTTTTTCTAGTCTGGGCTGCTTGCCCATTAAATTCTCCTGCAGAGAAGCAGAGAGATGGAAGTAACTTTTCTTTCTGTCAGACGTGATCAATAAAGCTCAGTTTGTACTAGGAATCCTTTTCTTGTCCCTGCACCTGCAGGTTCACCTCCTCCCAAAGTACGCTGGTTCAAGAATGGCCTGGAGATACACCCCGAACAATCAGAGTTTTCTGTGGCGAGGGATGGAGCTCTTCTAATTAGCGCATCGTCTGCCAGCCACAGCGGGGACTTCAAGTGTGTGGCGACCAATGAGGCAGGCTCTGTGGAGAGAAAGACTAGGCTGAAAGTAAACGGTGAGAATTCAGTTACCTCTATTTTTCTTCCTCCTAACAAAATACCTTAAAATGAACTGAGACATAATGTAAACACAAATCTTCCCTTTTTCTTTTGCACTTCATCAGTTCCCCCAGAGATCCAAGATGATGGCCAGCCACTGAACCTCACTGTCACCTTGAAGCAGCCTCTCACTCTGGGCTGTGATGCCTTTGGGATCCCCTCCCCAACAATCACCTGGACTAAAGATGGTCATACTGTGAGTTATTTCACCCTGATTTCCCATTTACAGGAAATGTGAAACTTGGGCTGCATGTTAATATATCTTGTTGATGTCTAGCTGTACAATGCCACCAAGTGGTCATTGTTCTAATTACAATTAAACACTAAGGATGCACTTAACTGATTTCTGTACGTCCAGGTGGACAGTCCTGGGGTATACCTGCAGAATGGGAACAGGCTGCTGAGAATCTACAGAGTTCAGCCAGAACATGCAGGGGGATTTGCCTGCACAGCTCAGAACTCAGCTGGAGAGGCCCGGAGAGAATATCACATTGTAGTGCAAGGTGAGCTCATGAACCAGCTGTCACACTGGTATATTAGTCTCACATAGCCAGACCTATCTCGACACTTCGTTTTAGCGCTGTGCCAGCTCTGGAGAAAGGTCTGGCTCATCCCATTGCCATTCTGGTATAGGGGGAAAAATCCTCTGGCTTGTTTGTATTTTTTTTAAACCAATCACAATTGTCTTGGGCGGCGCTAAGCCCAGGAGGCAGCGACGGTGGCGTTGCAAAATAGTGTAAACAGTAACACGCAGATAGCAGAAGGGAAGGAGAATTCTGACTGAAATAGTCGGCCAATAGCAGGCTTATACCCACAGCCTTGACCAACCCACTTGCTTGCTGTGAGTCAGACTAAGTATATATAAGAATAGAGTGGGGGAAAAGAAGATGGGAAATAAAATGGATATTTTTCTTAAAATCTCCTGGAACACCAGTCTAAAGCCCCCAAAGAACTTAAACTGTCTGATTAAACTTTAATACTCCACTTAATGTAGCATACAACCTGAAAGTTGTTACTGCCCCCCACACCTACAAAAACTAAGCATTAATGTCAATTCTAATGACCTCATCAATAGCTAAACTGATATCCCTCTGTAATCTGGATGATTTGTGTTTTTTCTCACAACAGTGATTTTGAATTTGAAGTGATCGTCATCTCATTCAGCTTTTGGATTGATGTCATATTAAATACTTGAAGTAACCAGTGTCTTTCTGGTGTGTGTGTACGCGGTTACAGCTCCGCCAGTGATCTCAGGAACATCCCGACTGCAGGAGTTAACTGTGGTGCTGGGCCAGGAGGTGGAGTTTCAGTGTCGAGTTAGCGGACGACCAGCACCCAGAGTGGAATGGAGCCGCGATGGAGAGTAAGCATCACTCTTAACAGTTTATTGATGTGACATTCAGCGCCACACACACGGGATGCAGTGCCCATAGTATTGATTTGATCCACCAGTCCTTCCTCTCTCCAGGGTTCTGTCCCGTGATGGAGACCCCCATGTGGAGTTTCTGGAAGATGGCCAGGTGTTGAAGGTGAAGTCAGTAAGACTGAGGGACCAGGGGCTTTACCAGTGTCTGGCCAGTAACAACGCAGGAACTCAGATGCGCCAGTTCAGACTCACAGTGCAAGGTCTCTATTCTCTAAGACACATATACACTCACAACCACACTGGTCTGAATTCAGGTTATACTCTCATTTATTTTCTTTCTACACAAAAAATTATAGAAACGAAAAGAAAAATCCATTAAAAGTTATCCAAAAGCATTGTGCTAGCAGTGCTGTTTTTAAGAAAGAAAATGACTGAACATAATATTTAATTCATGGGTAGACCTAGCCTCTACAGTTAGATGATTTGACTTACACCACACTGCCTGGTCTATGAGCACATATTGAATTCTCTTTATGCAGGCCTCTGGGGATTTCTGTGTCACCTAAAGAGCATGTGCTGTAATTGCCAAAAGTATTGCACACTGCATTTCTGTTTTAGAGGGTCTCCTGCACAAAACAGGCCAATCCCCTGAGGATCTGTTCATTCTGTGCTATTGGCCAGTAAAAACTCACCGGCTGTTGAACATTAGCGGGTTGTCGGTCTTTCTCTCCAGCTCCCCCCACCATCAAGGGCCCCAGTGAGACCTCGGAGGTGTCAGTGGTGCTGGGTTTCCCCACAGTCCTCCCCTGTGATATTGAGGGTTCACCCACACCCAGTATCACCTGGTTAAAGGACAACCAGCCCATCGTTTCCAGTCCCCAGTTGACATACACCCGCGGCGGACAGGCGCTGCGTCTGGGCTCAGCTCAGGGAGACAGCGCTGGCCTCTACACCTGCAGGGCCACGAATCCAGCCGGCACCGCCATCAAACATTATTCTCTGAGTGTTCTGGGTAAGAGCCATCTAAACCACTTACATATTAAAGTGACGGAGACGGAACTTTTAATGATACATCTGGGTTTTTTTCCCCTCTCATCAGTCCCGCCACAGATAGAAGGCGACTCTACATCCTTAATGTTTGGTGGTCAGGAAGAGAAAGTACGGATCAATGGGAGTTTAACTCTCTCCTGCCTGACCAAAGGTTTCCCTGAGCCCAAGGTTCATTGGTTCAAAGATGGACAGGTTGGTGTGTCATGCTTACAAGTTATGTACTACCACAAACGTACTTCTAAGGTGATTTTTAATGGAACAAGTTCAGCCTCTACTGGCAACCAGTATGAACTGCAACAACCTCAACAGAATTGACATCCTCTTGCACAAGCCACCTCCACTCTCCAGATTTTGTGCGATGAGTAAGCTAGTTAATTATAGAAGAAGAGTCCAGTGATTTAAATATCATGATTTATAATAATACTGCTTTCCCTGTGTGTTTTTTTTCCTCTGGCCTACAGTATTTTCATGTGCAGCTCAATTTATTTGCAACATCTACCGTTCAGTATGCGTGTGTGCTTGTGTGCATGTTCTGCAGGGCCTCCAATGGGGAGCAGCAGAAAATGCATGAGGATTAGGTGGATTTTGGATTCATGTAGCATTAGATTTTTTCTAAATGGGGGTGGAGGTATTATTATATTGTTTTTCTTTTTTATAAAACACAATATAGACAGGAAATAGTGTTTTAAGAGCCAGACATTTAAACACCTGTCAAATGTTTTGTTGACTCCATAGTACTTATTATCTAACATTTCAAACCCACTTCTGGTAACTGATACCTATACTCATTTTTGAAGTGAGGCAGGAAAAAAAAGTACTTCACCAATTTAGGATTGCACTCCTATTAGATCATCGGACTCACGATGGGACAGTTAAAAAAAGGATAAAAATCAACGACATATCGTCTTTTTCATTCCCTGCATTCTTCTTCCTTGACAAAACCTGGCTCCTACATCACCCACAATGCAACCCGACCACCAACAGTTCAGTCAGAGATTTGGGAGTGTTATGCTAGTAGTGGCTAATGTTTTGACATCACTTCAGGTAATTTATCACATATGCAGTAGTGCTCACCAAGACCTGTAAACAGACTTGTGGCCATGTGTAAAATCCCCTTTAATGAAATAGAGAAATAGACTATATCATCTGATGTTTTTTCTTTGTCTTTAGCTGCTGACGGGAAACTTCCATGCTGGCATTCAGGAGAGTGGCCACCTCCTCCTCATAGAGAACGCCATGCTGTCCCATGAGGGGCAGTACACCTGTGTGGTAACCAACTCTGCAGGAGAGGACAAGAGAGACTTTCGTGTCACCATTCAGGGTGTGTTTGGTTAAATCTGTGTATTTCTCCTCATAATTGGGTTTATTGTATTCAGTTGAAACTGAAATTCAAACTTATTTTAACATACTATTGGCCAAGGTTTAATTTAAGGGAAAAAAATCTTTTTGAATTAATAGTGTCCTGACACAAACATGCTCTTGTCTTGCTAGTTCCTCCGATCTTTCACCGGGTGACTAACAGAGAAGCAGCCTGGGGTCTGGGACACGAAGATGATGATAAAGAGGACATGGTAGAGAAGCGGGAGGTGGTCCTGGGCCATCCAATCAGCCTGGTCTGTGAGAGTAATGCCATCCCCCCACCCAAGCTCAGCTGGTACAAGGATGGGCGAAAACTCACCTCTGCTGATGGAGTGGTACTACTTCCAGGTCAGAGGAAACTCCTTCCTGTGTGATCTTGGTTGTTATGTATGACTGTGGCTTCATATTCATGGATAAATCTGCTGTTGTATGTATGGGTTTGTCCTTTCAGGTGGACAGGTGCTACAAATCACCCGAGTGCAGAAAGAAGATACTGGAAAGTATACATGTCAGGCTGTTAATGAGGCTGGAGAGGACCGCATGCACTTTGAACTGGAGATCCTAGGTAAGCATGTACATAATTTAGTTGTAATTAAAATGTATGCAATAAAATGTATGTATTTGGAAATTATGATGAATAAGTTCTGGAGGGGATGTCTGTTGTGTTTACCTCCTCAGTCCCTCCTGTAATCGTGGGAGCATCACAGGAGTTTATGGAGGAAATGGGAGCAGTGGTCAACAGCACTGTGGTCCTCCACTGTGATGTGACTGGACACCCTGCTCCAGTCATCTCCTGGCTGAGAGATGGGCAGCCAGTGCACAAAGACTCACAGCACCACATCAGTGAGGATGGGACTCAACTCCAGGTTAGTCACTGTTGACTTTTTAGACAAATACCAGCATGTAAACAGATCCAACTGTGACATGTTTTATTTAGGAATAACACTTCAATCCCATTTTTCAGCTCCTCAGTGTCCAAGTCTCAGACATGGCTGGGTATCTGTGTGTAGCTGAGAACAAGGTTGGCACAGTTGAGAAGCACTTTAGTCTGACAGTGCAAGGTAAGAAAAGTCCATAATTCAAAGGGCTTTACCACTCTCTCTGTATGTTCCATTTCCCACCACTATAGGTCTTTCAGGATGTTATTGGATGTTCTTGTATGACAGCAGATGTGCTGACTCACCCTCTACGTGTACAACACAACTGTTTTCTCTTTCAGTGCCTCCTAGAATAATAGGCCATAAGGAGGAGAAGGTTAGTGTGATTGAGGGCCACATGGTGTCACTGCTGTGTGACGTCCAAGCGTACCCTCCTCCAGAGATCACTTGGACCAGAGATGGGCAGATCCTCCACTTCAGCACCAGCATCCACATCCTGCCAGGTCAGACCTCGGCCACCCAAATAATTCTTATGTCAGGAGCATTTCCTTTGTTTGAATCTAATAATGGCACAGATATTACATTTCATATCATTTTCTATATATATATATATATATATATATATATATATATATATATATATATATATATATATATATATATATACATATATATAATATTATAGGCGGCCAGATGCTACAGTTGCCCCGGGCGAGACTGGAAGATGCAGGGCAATATGTATGCACAGCCACCAACTCAGCAGGCCAGGACCAGAAGAGCATTCTCCTCAGTGTTTATGGTGAGCAAACACATGGTGACCCATCTGCACAATTCAGCTACATATACAGATGATCAAATCTCAAAACATTGTCTAGGCAAAAAAATCTGTTTACCGCAGGCCAGCTGTGACCGAGGATAGTTCAGGAGTGAATCATTCCCGTTCTGAATGAATCAAACTGAGATCATGCCCTCTCTGTATGTGCAAACCATCAGTCCTGCCCGCCCTGAAGCCCCGTCTAGATGCTGAGTCAGACCTGGTCACCCCGCAAGTCGGCTCCTCCGTCACCCTGAGATGCAAAGCCCATGGTGTCCCTGAGCCTGATGTCACATGGTACAAGAATGGGCTGCAACTGGCTGCAGGGAACGGAATGAAGATGGATAGCCACCAGCTGGAGATCACAGGAGTTCAGGTCCGGAAAAAAATGTTTTTATGTCGTACATGAGGCTGCAAACAAAACATAAAAAAGTATTTTAAGGACTAAAAGTTGCTTTTGACAGGGCTCAAACTGATTTCCAGTCTTCACACGCTAACATTAAATGGCTTAAAAGTAAACATATTTAACTTTCACATTCATTCCATAAAATACACAGACTGGAAAAGATGAGGAAAAACTACTGGAGACATGGCTGCATATGTGACAAGATGCAGCACTCGCCCTTTCTTTGACCGGGTGTATTTGAACTTTATTAAGTTAATTAACCTGATTCAGAACACATGCACCAGCTAGCATAGCAGGGAGGAGCCAAGTCCCTTCTTTGCCTACAGCATGTGCTCAAAATACACCCTCCCTCACCACAGTGACCTTCTTTTTTGGTTCGTAGATGGCAGATGGTGGCACCTACACCTGCAAAGTATCCAATGTGGCTGGACAGGTGGACAGGACATTCAGACTGACAGTTCATGGTGAGAATACCTCGGCTATGTTCTCAAAGTAACCTTTTAAACAGCTGTCTCCAAAATGGAGTGGTTTTATTCTACAAATATATTTCCACAGTTCCACCTGTCCTGGATGGGCCTCTCCAGGAGTCCCTAAACTACACCCTCGGCTCTCATGTGGCCCTGCTGTGTGAGGCCTCAGGGGTCCCTGTGCCTAGCATCACCTGGCTCAAGGATGGAACTCCTATTGGTAAGAGGGAGGCAATGATAGGCGATCTGGAACAGCATGTACTTGTCATGTGTGAAAGCTAGTGTAAGTGAATGTGTTTGCTGTCCAGAGAGCAGTCTGCACTGGCAGTGGTCCGTCCGAGGGAGCAGGCTGGAGCTGGGGCCTCTCACTCTGTCTCATGCTGGGACATACACCTGTGTGGCCAAGAACAGCGAAGGACACGCACAGAAAGACTACACACTCACAGTGCAGGGTAAGAGAGAGAGAGAGGAACGTTCACCCTACACAATTATGCATATTACTCATAAGAGAATGAATTTCATTGGCATTTAGCAGCAATCTTTGTCCTTCTCAGTATCGCCTACCATCCTGGACTCTGAACACCTATCTGATGTGAGTGCACCCATAGGAGAGGAGCTGACCCTGGAGTGCAGAGCAACTGGAATCCCCACACCACGCCTCAGCTGGCTGAAAGACGGAGTGACTTTAGAGGGATCGGACACCCATCACATCGTGTAAGTCATTCACATTCCCTATTTACTGCCAGGGCTTTAAATGCACACAGAACGACGTCTAATAGTAATTATAATGATACATTTTGTGTTGCACATTTTGCTTATTCGAAGCTGCTGAATTTGATTTACATGGAGTACACGAATCAAACAACACCATTCCCTAAAGGTTTGGAAAATATTAATCATCGTCGTCAAAGATAATGTGCATGACAGAGGGAGGAGTGGACAGACAAATGGAGTCGTTAATAGTCCCTTGCCTAATTTCATCATGGGGAACAGTAAGAGCAGCTGTTTTACAGCTGTTCAGCAGCTCATGTGGTCATTGCAACGGCATCAGCCAGAAAGAAAATGTGTGTGTGTGTGTGTGTGTGTGTGTGTGACTGTGAGAAAATCGTGGGACGATGATAATAGTGGTAATGGGAAAGTAATAGTGAGGTTCAGAGGTGGGGTGGACAAATAATTGATGCTGGTTTAAAGAGAAAAAATGGATGAACATGGTGTTAATGTGAAAACATAATGTGTATTTGTAATCTGGCAGTGTGACCCCTGATGGCAGCACGCTAACATTGCTGAGGCTGAGCCCTGAGGATTCTGGGACATACACCTGTTTGGCTGTCAGCCCTGCTGGACAGGAGAGCAAAGTCTACACCCTCTTTGTACTAGGTCAGTTTGAACATTTCATTTGTAATATCTGTGTCAGGGCTAAAGTTTCTGAGGGATTGGTTTTCGTTTGATTTGACTTGCCACAGTGCCACCATCTATCTCTGGTGAGACCACCGTCCCCAGAGAGGTGCAGGTCACACAAGACAGTGTTGTGACTCTGGAGTGTCAGGCAGCAGGACACCCTCCACCTCAGATCAGCTGGCTGAAGAACGGACGTCCTCTGCTTCTCTCTCCTCGTACCCGCCTCCTATCTGGTGACTCTGTGCTGAGGTCAGTTTAGATCGAGAAAGCTGAATACAGACATGATCATGGTGAAGTGAGGTAATGCTAAGTGTTCCCTTTCTTTATGAAAAAGGATTTCTCCTGTGCAGCTGTCCGACTCTGGAATTTACACATGCGTGGCACGCAGTCGAGCCGGTCTTGCCGAGCTTAGCTATGACGTCCAGGTCCAAGGTATTGGTATATAAGGCTGATTTTCCCTTGAACCCATATGTAGCATTTTGGATCTGATGGTTTCATACAGATGTATGTGTGTGTATGGTCCGCAGTGCCGCCTGGCGTGGATCATGTTGAACCAGTGGAGCCAGTTACAGTAGTCCGGGGATCCTTAGTGACGTTAACCTGTGAAGCGCGTGGCGTTCCCCCTCCGACACTGACTTGGATGAAGGACAGCCAGCCACTGTCCCTTCACCGCAACCTGCTGCTGGATGGACAGGAGACGCGGCTGCAGCTGCCCGATGTAGCGCCTTCAGATGCAGGCCTCTACAGCTGTGTGGCCAGTAACCAGGCTGGAAGCAGCACGAAGAGCTTTAACCTCACTGTGCTCGGTAATCCCAAAACAATCTGTTTATTTCAAAGTTGAAGTCATAGTGTAAACGAACAGCTTAGCCAAAACACTCTGCTTTCTAATCCAGAGCCTCCAAAGATATCCAGTTCCAGCTCTCCAGAAGAGTTGACCATAGCAGTAAACAGTCCACTGGAGCTGGAGTGCTCCGCTGTGGGAGTCCCACCTCCCACCCTCAGCTGGCTCAAAGATGGTCGCCCCTTGGAAGGAACTGACATTGTTCAGCTGGATGGACACTTTGTCAGGATTAGCAAAGTTCAGGTAAATTACAAGAGCTGCAGTAGTCAAGATTTTATTGTATGCATACAGTATCTGTGAGCATATGCACTATTTAGAATAAGTGATAATGGTGTAACTTTCTGCAAACTGTATTTTGAGCAAAAAATGCAATAAGAATGCAATTTGCTGATGCTTTTGGAAAGAGGTCCATCTCGTTCAAGTAAAAACTAATAGGCCTGTTGCAGATTTAACATGTCCAGTCTTTTCATACAAAAACCAAAAGTACGTGACACGAAGCTGAACAATTAGCTTTACTAGTAATTCAATCTTCTAAAGAGGTTGTTTTTGAGATTTATATGACGTACATCATAGACGTAAAAAAGTTAAAGATGCAAAAAAAGCATGAGCATTTATCTGTATACCCAATACTTAGATGGACAAACAACTGGAAGACTGAAGTCTTAACAGCATCAATCCAGGCAAATGCAGCACTGTCATGCAAGAACCACTCAAGTTGATTAATGTCGTCTCTTTAAAGGTCGAGGATGCAGGTCTGTACACCTGCTTGGCCAGCAGCCTAGCTGGAGAGGATGGAAAAAACCACTGGGTCCGAGTCCAAGGTGACACAAACTGTTCTTACGTATTGTTCAACTTGGAAGAAATATATCATGTCCACCCTCTCTCTTAACTTCCTCTCTTACTTGCACCTGGGACTTGATGAATAAAGCTCTGTGTACATTCAGGAGTAAAAATCAGTGTTTGCACTAAAGTAAAAACAGACTTGGTCTGGCATTCGCTTTTTCCAGCTAAAGTCATGTACAGCATTTATACTGTGTGCGCTGCTATGCACGCAATATGACGTATATACAGTATAAGGGCATGTTCACGTATGTGGTTTGATTGATCCTTATCCCACTACACCATTTGTTCTAACTATTTGTTCATGCCAGAATAAAGTTGTACTTCTATCAATATAATAAAACGCAACGCTGTTGAGACCTATTAAACTGCTGAGCTTATTGCTTAAGTCAAATTCCCAAATTCATGAGGTTATCTTCCTGACTGTGTGAATCATGTGTGGCGAAACACACATTCCTACAGCATTCTTTATAAATGTTGCGCTCTGTGTGGAAAACTAAGCAGGTTTTTTTTGTGTGTGCCAACACATGATTTTTACATCTGGCCCCTGAACTACCTTCTGAGTTTATCTGTTCCACATGGCCACATGTCTTCTTTACCTAGCTCTTCCTTGTTTAAAAGGAGCACTTTAGGCATATAGGACGTTTTTGTCACATTATTTAATCTGGGTGCGTAAGTGTGTGTCGCCACTGGAAACTTTTTGTAATTCGCCTCAGTGAGGTCCACCGCTTAATAGTCAGTGGTTGTGTTTCAGTCCCGCCAACCCTTCTCGGCTCTGGTGATGTGAGGACATTGACAGTGCCAGTTAATGGACATCTGACCTTGGAGTGCCTGGCTGACAGTGACCCCGCTCCTGATATAGAGTGGTACAAGGATGATGCCAAACTGCAGGTACATAGTTTGAAAAAAACAAAACAGGTATTGAACTAAAAGCCATCTCCTCTGACTCACACTGTCCCTTTTTCCTACCCTCCCCCTGGTATATCAGCTGGGTGGTCGTATCCAGCGGCTGGCAGGGGGTCAGTACCTGGAGATACAGGAAGTCAGGCCTGAGGACAGCGGCCAGTACAGCTGTGAGGTCACCAACATGGCTGGAAGCACCAATCTGTTCTTCACGGTGGAGATTCTCTGTAAGCCGGCCTGTCGATAATGAGCTGATTTAAATACATTTTTGATATATTTCTACATAATAAGCCCCATTCACTACATGGAGATGTCACTTTGTATTTCTGTAGTACCACCAGTAATAAAGGAGAGCAGTTCAGTGGTGACCGCACATGTTGGCCAGTATGCAGTTTTACCTTGTGAAGTTGAAGGTGACTCTTCAAATACGGTCATGTGGAGGAAAGATGGCTTCCCCATAACTCAAGATAACAAAAAGTAGGTCCAAACTTTTTGTTTTGTTTTAACAAAACTCCCGTGCAGTGTGTCCTTGTTATATTTTAATGTGTCTATCCATTCAGTCATCTTTTAATGGTGTATTTGTTTCAGGTACACTATGTTATCAGAGGGCTCCTTGCATGTACATGGGGTTCAGCTGAGTGATGCTGGTCGCTACTACTGCACTGTGTCTAACCAGGCTGGCTCAGATCACCGGGGAGTGGATCTACGGGTGTTTGGTAAATATAGCAAAGAAAAAGTTCCTTTATGGTTCTGGTGGTGCTTTTTCCATAATTTTATGTAGCACATGCAGAGTGATAGCAGTTTTGATCACACATAGGTCCCTGTGTTAGTTCTGGTTGTGATTAAAGTGCAATTGTCATGCTTAAATACTTTTTAGGATATCCTATAGCGTGGAAAAAACACACTGAAATACAGTAGTGTGGTCAACATGTGTGAATCTGTTCTGTCTCCTATCAGTGGGTCCTTCAATCAGTCCGGGCCCATTCAATGTGACAGTAACCACAGGGATTAGAGCTGTGCTGAGCTGTGAGACTACAGGTATACCCCCCCCTAAAGTGTCCTGGAAGAGAAATGGCACTCCACTTGACATCAGCCAGCAGCCTGCTACATACAGGTAAAGACAAAGCTATGTCTGGACCCCCTTTGAATACACATCATGCATACATTACAAATCACACAGCCATATAAACTTAAAAGCTGACGCAATTGTGCTGTTCTGTCCAGGTTACTGTCCTCTGGGTCCCTGGTTCTTTTGTCACCGTCCAATGAGGATGAAGGTTACTTTGAGTGCACTTCTGTCAATGATGTCGGGGAGGAGCGCAGGGTCATTGAGGTGATCCTGCAAGGTATTGATTTTGAGTTTTGTACAATAAGCAGACAGTAGAGAGTCATTTGAGATGACCGAATTGATGAATTTGCTCTTTCAGTCCCACCATCTATTGAAGATGATGTCACGACAGTCACAGCTGTGAAAATGTCTCCTGTGGTGTTGCCTTGTCACGTACAAGGACGCCCTCAGCCCACTGTTACCTGGACCAAGGGTGGAGCCAAACTGGGCCCCAGAGGAGGAAGTTATCGCGTCCTTCCCACTGGTAAGACAACATGTCTAAAGGAAGTGTGGTGGTTTTATGGCTTTATATTATTACACATCATGGTCTACTGGAACAATAATGCCACGGAAGATATTTTTGCTAATTAATTGTGACATTAACCTTAATGTATCTTTGTACTCATTTCAATGCAGGAGTGTTGGAGATAACTGCTGCTGTGCCAAGCCATGCTGGCAGGTACACATGCTCAGCGCACAACCCAGCTGGAGTGGCTCACAAACACATCTCTCTCGCTGTGCAAGGTGGGCTGTCGTAGACTAGCTGCATGTTGCTGTGAAAATACCACCTGTTGGAACGCACATGGTAAAACATGTAAACACATATAACAGAGGATTTGTTCTCTCATGTACTAAAGAGCCCCCAGAGATCAGGCCAATGGCAGAGGAAGTACAAGTGGTGTTGCATCATGGGACTGTTCTGCCCTGTGAGGCTCAAGGCCTCCCCAGACCGTCCATCACGTGGCAAAGAGAGGGAGTTCCCATAGCAGCAGGTAATGATATGATGATGAACACTCATTTTATAAACACATTGTTACTGTCACATTCATGGAAAAACACACATTGAAGCAACCTATATTGCTAAAAGTGTTTTTCCAACTTAAACATTCACTAGACTTAATGAGTTCCACGACTTTGTTCTGTGAGAAAATTCTTAATACTTTCAGACTGGACAGCTATACTGCCATTCAGTCAGCTCTATTGAACCCCATAGGTCTCACATGGGATATGGTCTGATTTTCATGCTCATGTGACGTGACTTTATTGTTTGATTAGGTCACAGGCTCGCTGTGCTCTCAAATGGAGCTCTGAAGTTTTCTCGCGTCACGCTTGGTGATGCGGGGACCTACCAGTGCCTGGCAAAGAATGAAGCTGGCTTAGCTGTGGGCAGGACCAAACTAGTCCTTCAAGGTAACGTGGACTTTTGATCTCACAGATGGGAAGAAAATGGTGCTTTCTCCGTGTTTAATTCTCGTAGTCAAATTGTGTGTCACAGTATGCAGTTGGTTACTCCTAATTCCTAAAACACCTCTTGTGGACATTTCTAAATGAATTTATACTTGCTCATCTCATGTTTCTCCAGTTCCACCTGTGCTGAGTGTGCCTCGTGTGGAGTACACTGCAGTGCTAGGCCAGCCAGCCAGCCTGGAGTGTGTGGCTGATGGGCAGCCCCAACCTGAAGTTACTTGGCATAAGGACAGGAGGCCTGTGGTCGATGGCGCTCATATACGTATCTTTGCCAATGGAACCTTGGCAATTATTTCTACCCAGCGCAGCGACGCAGGCCTGTACACATGTACTGCCAAAAACCTGGCCGGCAGAGCCAGCCACGACATGAGGCTGGTTATTCAAGGTGAGTTAAGAGTGCCATTTCATATTATGTAAAGACTGAATATAGCAGGTTTATGTTAAATAGTTATATTGATAAAAAATTGCTTTTGCTTTTTAGTCCCACCCATGATTCCTCCTGCGCAGACAGAACTGTCAGTCATTCAAGGATTTCAGGCGCTGCTGCCCTGTGCGGCTCAGGGTTCACCAGAGCCCAGAGTATCATGGGAGAAGGATGGTACCACTGTGTCCAACCTTCCAGGCAAATTCACTGTCCTGCGATCAGGAGAGCTGATTATCGAGAGGGCTGAGGTTAGTCAGAGTACAACCCATATTCTTCACTCTGCATCATGAACTACATCTCTGTCTAGTTCTGGGCATCAGAATCTGTTCTGCTTGCTTTCTCCACACAGCCAGGGGATGCTGGTGTGTTTACATGTGTAGCTACCAATGCAGCAGGCTCTGTGAGACAAGACATCCGCCTGTCCATCAACATGAGGCCTGCCTTCAAGGAGCTGCCAGGTGATGTAACCCTGAACAAAGGCCAGAGTCTGGCCTTGTCCTGCCATGCTCAGGGAACACCTTCTCCTGTCATCTCCTGGACTGTCAACAACAGTCCTTACCCAGGTATTGTATTACAGTACCATTGTGACAAAAATCACATATGGAATAGCAATCAGTCTTGCTGTTGTAACATTTAATATAGTATTGTGTGTTTAAATTGAACCATGTTTTTCACTGACTGATTACAAATGTTCCAGGTGCCACTGTAGATGAGGCTGGCAGGAGCTCTGTCATCATTGAGAATGTGACTACGAGTGACGCTGGGACCTACGTGTGCATAGCAGAAAACAGTGTGGGATCCATCCGAGCGCTCTCATTTGTCCGTATCAGAGGTGAGACTTTTTGTCCAGGATCAGTCAGGGCTACTCAACTTTCTACAGATATTGATATCAACGTTGACGATCTTGTAAATATGTGCTGTGTGTCTCCAGAGCCTCCGGTGTTGAAGGGAGAAGCCCACATGTCTCAGACAGTCATCCAGGGTGGCTCTACTATGCTGGACTGTCCAGTCCATGGAGACCCCAGCCCTGTCCTCCGCTGGCTCCGGGATGGAAAACCACTGCTCCGCTCCCTTCGAATGCAAGCACTTCACAACGGATCCTTGGTCATTTACAGCATCACTGTAAATAGTTTCCTTATGCTTTATCTCCTACATTTTAAAGCAGTGGCCCTCTCTCTAGACAAGATTAGTTAAACCAAGTCACTCAAGTTTGAATGATTAAACCCCCTTGAGCAAATGACTTACATCAATAAGCGTTTCATGTCTTGGAGAACAATGGAGCAGTATTCATCCTATCCAGGCTTCATCTGCAGTCCCCTTGGGTGGAGGAACAGTGTGTGACTGTCCTGCAGCGTCCTGCTCCCACCTAAATCAGATTCAGTTCAGTCAGAAAGGCTAACGGCATTAGCAACAGAGGGAGGAGATGAGCAGAGAGCTGGATGTTCCCAGACTCTGCCCCTCTTAGCCTGTAACCTTGTTAGGTCTCTAACTGCTGCTGTAATTGCACAGCCTGCAGTTGAGACTTTCTCACAGACAGATGACTGTCCTTCCCACACAGCACTCTAATGTGAAATCTCCTCTCTCTGGCCCAATAATATCTATTATGACAAAGAATTCAATGGAATAAAGTCTCAACTGCACAGTAGAAAATGCCCGCTTTTTTTTTTTTTTTGCTATAATGTCAGCCTTCTTTCACCATAAAACTATATTATGTGATCTAAGGCACAGTTTTGTCCTGGAGGTTTGTGGCCCTATCAGAGGAAAATTGTTCCTCAGAGTGCCAATTAAGCCAAAGTCTCCTCCTCTACCTGTTTGATCTACAGGCTGCCGATGAAGGGGAGTACCAGTGTGTGGCTGAGAGTGAAGCTGGAACAGCTGAGAGGACCATTACTCTCAAGGTTCAGAGTGAGTTCTGTTTATAATTACACACATTGTAATGGGATATGCAATTAATTAAAAAAAATACACACAACCACACATGCCAATAACAACACATTTTTCACCTCTGGCTTCCCCTTCTAAGAACTATTTCAAATAACTAGTTTCGCCCCACCTCCACTTATTTATGCATTTTGTCTCATTCTTCTTTGTCAAACATGGTTTCCTCTGATGTACGTGCATATTTCAGTGTCTCTGTATCTCCTTTGATTTTTGTCACTATTTTCCTGTAAGCGCCTTGTTACTTTTGCAAATAATCTAGACTCAAAACTCTCCCGTCTTCTCCTCTTCTCATCTCTCTCAAACACAGTCAATGGAGGCTACTCTAACTGGGAGGAATGGGGTCCATGTAGTAGCACCTGTGGACAAGGCTTCCAAGAACGAATCAGATTATGCAACAACCCAGAACCATCCAACGGTGGCCGATCATGCAGCGGTCCCAGTATCGACTCTAGGAAATGTCAAGCTGGTCTTTGTCCAGGTGCAAATTCATTTTTGTTTGTCTTCCTTCACTTTAGATGGCAGCTGATATTTTAATGTCATTGCTTAAATGTTTCATAACATATTAGTTTATTACAGACATAATCTCATGTCCTGGTCAAGGTCATAACCTATGCATTGTCATAATGAATGCTCGTTTGCATGAATGAACAGAATATTATAAAGGTTACCTTACAGACAGAATACACACACCAAAAGGCCATTTTTGTATGTGAGCTATGGGTATTATTAGTGTTTGTAAAGAGATACATGGGGCATTTAATGTAAATTAAAGTATAAATAAGTTATAAATAATTACCAATTATTCAAGTGCATGTAAACTCACTACTTTTCTGTCTATTCGGTGTGCTTGGTGATGAAAGGAGAGACTCCTCGCAAGACCAGAGGCAGCCTGATAGGCATGGTTAACGAGAGAGAGTTTGGTGTGTCCTTCCTGGAGGCCAACATTACAGACAATGAAGAAGAGGGGAGCAGCACTCTGCAGGCCCGCCTGGACAACATCCCTCCCAGTGTGGGTGAGTGATCTTACATTATATCCCCTGAGTTGACATCTTCACACTGCTGCATGTAGTATGAGACACTAGTGGGCATACTGTATATAAACTGTCCATAATTGTGGGACAATCCAAGGTGTTGTTGAAATAGACTCCAATATGTAGTGGACTTCAGCAAACTTTTAAAGACAAACCTTTCAGATTTAAATTCATTAGAAGCAACATAGTAAATGCAATCAATATAACTTAAAAATATAGGCTCCTTCTGAATAGAAAAAGTATATATTAATTATTTTTTGAGAAAAAAAACTTTTTTGTACTATGATGACCCGCAATTTACTTAATGTGCATTTTTAGCACTTATTGAAATAGGTGATAGATGTGAATTCAGGGAAATGCTGGAGTATATTCTGTTCTCTGTCATTTCTTTCATTAAGAAGTGAAAACAGCAGCAGAGCTCAGTTTTGGGATATGGTCCTACTCATGTAGACTGCATATACTGTATTTCTGTCAGAGGCCAAGAGCTGATGCTGTTTGGTTGCAGGTCCCTTGCTGCGGGTGCTGGTGTCTGTGTTCGCTCCCATCTACTGGACCACTGCGCTGCAGAGCGGAACAACCAGAAACGGCTACTCCTTCACTCAGGGCCAGTTCAGACAGGAGTCTCAGCTGGAGTTTGAGACTGGTAAGTTTTGCCCCAGACCAGTTATTTATTTTTTTACACGTATGTATGTAATTCAATAAGTGTTAGCCAATGAATATTTCAAACCTTTGATTGCCTGGCTAGTTGCTATATCACTTATGCAGAAATTATGGTGTTTGCAGCACAAACTACACACAGACGCAAACTAAAAAGACAGAATTTGTGGTCAAAGTTTTTATTGATTGTTCTTTTGTAATTTACAAAACAACCAGCAGATGGCACCACTCACTAGTTTACACACAGGGCTTCACTTCTGAACAGTTTCAGCTTGCTCCCTTGTGCTTGTAAATGAGTTTGTGATTTTATCTCCATAAACAGGGGAGATCCTTCGTTTGACCCATGTTGCCAGAGGTCTGGATTCTGAGGGGGTTTTACTACTTGACATCGTAATTAATGGATTTGTGCCTCCTTCATTATCATCATCTCACCTGAGCCTACAGGTGCGTTCACTGCGTTAAATACAATATGTATTTAAAGACATCAAACATATCTCACTAGAGAATTTGTTGACATATTTAAGTTCCTCTTTAATGTCTCTAAGGAGAGAAATTAGACTCAAATGGTCACAAATGTGTATTTCATGATCTACAAATGAAAAATAAGATTTACAAATGTGTTCAACGATTTGTGTGTAATTTTGGGTACTGACAAATGTGTTTTCCAATCCACAGACAAATACAAACCAATTTGAACACGTGTAAAACAGTTTTACAAATGCACACATCACAACCGGAATAAATATTAATATTTTACATATTTTGAACTTCAACATCTGATCGTTTTCGAAAAGCTTCCTGTGCATACAAATGTCTAAAAATATTTGTTACATTCTTTTGTATTTATTTACAGATTGTGTGTGCCCGGATCGCCTGATACGCACAGATCAGATCACATTTGCGTGTGGAGGTCGGAGACTCTTTTTACTGTCTCCAAATAGATAGAATAGCTCGTCGCCCCTCGATTAGAACACATACTGTATATTTACCAACTATAGACTCTATCCAGTAGCCTACAAATGTAAATATATGGTTTAAATAAGCTACTGCTAGGTGGTAGACTTGTTCTTCTGCTTTTCCTACTATGATATTATAAAATCAACCTCTAGAATCTGCAGCCTACTGTGCATTTAGAGATGTTTAACACAGTTCGAAGGGGAACTGACTTCGACACAATACCGGCATCCGCTTTTTGCCTGGACTGGCTGTTTTCCCATCAGAATAACAAGTCCACCACCAAGCAGTAGCTTATTTAAACCATATATTTACATTTGTAGGCTACTCTATAGAGTCCATAGTTGGTAAATGTATGTGTTCTAATCAAAGGGTGACAAGCTATTCTGTCTATTTAGAAAAACATCTTTCCCACTTTGAAACGAATTCACAGAAAGCCCAGATGTCTCAATTTTCCACCAGCACTTAAACACAGCATTCATTTGTGGATCTGTGTGGAGCTGGAGACCGTGAAAAGAGTCTCCATACTCCAGACGCAAATGTGACCTGATCCGTGCGTATCAGGCGATCCGGGCACACATAGTCTGTAAATATATACAAAAGAATGTCACAAATATTTGCATGCACAGGAAGCTTTTCGAAATCAAAAAGTTAAGTTGAAGTTAAAAATCTGTATGTAAAATGTTAATATTTCAGGTTGTGATGTGTGCGTTTGTAAAACTGTTTTACATGTGTTCAAATTGCTTGGTATTTGTGTGTGGATTGGAACGCGCTTTGAGTACCCCAAATTACGCATAAATTGTTGTATACATTTGTAAATCTTATTTTTCATTTGTAGATCATGTGATACACATTTGTGACCATTTTGAGTCTAATTTCCGATTTATTTCGTGTCCTGCAGGAGTTTGATGAGTCATATGTGCAGACAGGCCAAGGGCAGCTGTACTCGTGGTCATCGCAGACCCACCAGAGAGGAGGAAACCCCATGGTGCTGCGCTGTAATCACACCATTATTTATGAGGGCCAGCAGGAGCGCCAGGGCCCCCTGCTCCAGCTGCTCAAGGTCTCCGGGCTGAACAGCGTCTACAACATGTTTACGCTCTCTTTGGACTTCCATATCACTGCCAGCCTTCTCATACCAGGTCTGGGGGAAAAAATTAGAATGATTTAAAACTTCACTCACATTCATCACTCACTACATCGTATGAAACAGCTATGAAATGAACTTTTCTGCTTGCAGATGGTTATGGAGACACATGCCCTAAAGGTTTCATTCTTGACACTGCCTCCTACTGCGCTGGTATGCTGCTTTCCTTTTTCATGCCTCATTTATGTTTGAACATTTGTCACTGTACCAGTTTTGTTATTGTAATTAAATGTGTCCTTATTAGATGAAGATGAGTGTGCGCTCCAGTCTCCCTGCTCTCATTCATGTAACAACATCATGGGAGGATTTTCCTGTGCCTGTCCCTCCGGCTTCACCATCTCTACAGAGACCAACACATGCCAAGGTGAGACAAAAAACGACACAGGATTAATTACCGGATATACAATGCTAATGTCCTAGTTAAGTAAAGGAAAAATCATCTGTTTAAGCCCTCATCTCCATCATCATCTAATCCTCTTCCTCCGCATTTGGCCTTATGCTTCTGTTTCACTCCATACCATGCAGATATTGATGAGTGTTCCCAGGGCTCGCACATGTGCCATTACAACCAGCAGTGTGTCAACACAGTGGGCACATATCGCTGCCAGGCCAAGTGTGGACCAGGATTTAAGCCCAGCATCACGGGAACCAGCTGTGAAGGCAAGTCACTGTTAAACTGTCTGCACAACATTTCATATGGAGGCATGACAACTTGTTGTTCCCTTTCTTTGTTGAATCAATTTATATTTGTTCCTGCAATAACCAATAAAGAAAAATCTAATTTCTTACCATGCAGTATCTTATACAGTAGATTGATGAAGCCACGTGTCAATTGTGTTTCAGATGTGGACGAGTGCCAGGAGTCTGCTCTCTCTCCATGTCAGCATCAGTGTCTCAATACTCTGGGCTCCTACCGCTGCATCTGCCACCCTGGATACCAGCTGTCAGGACATCACTGCATCGGTCAGTCACCTGACTTCTCCCACAGGTTTTTAAGAGTTTAGAAAAAAATCAAGATCAAGGCATGTTAGATTTGGGAGATTATTTTTCAATTAAAAAAACCCACCTGAGCAACTGTAACTACAATACTTGTTGAGCCAGGGGATAAGTAACAATCCATAACAGCTCTGTTGTAATGGTTGCACTTTTGCAGACATCAACGAGTGCATGAGAAATGTATGCCCGGCTCACAAGGAGTGCCGTAACACAGAGGGAGGATACCAGTGTTTCGACAGCTGCCCAGCTGGCATGACCAAAGCCGAGAATGGAGCCTGCATGGGTTAGTGGCCATCATACTTTTTTATCCACTTTTTAGTTAGAAGGTGCTAAATGTAGCATTTGACCATACATAAATCATTACTTTATTCATTTAGAGACACAACATCAACTCATTAATGCCATTTTAGAGGTAACAGATTTGGTTCCAACCTCCAAAACAATACCTGTGATTTCAGAGTCGTTTTATCCGTTGAACATGTGACAGTTGGTCCAATAACCTGGTCTTGTTTGCATTAGTATAATCACTGCAAGCCAACAGGAGTGTTGGTGATAACACCAGCTTCTACAGACCTCTTTAGAGCATTTTATGTTGTGTAACACCAGGTCAGATTTCACAGGATTGTTTTAGAGTACGGACGCTTTTTAAAAAGTCTGCTGATTGGTACTCAGAGAAAACCTTTGACCGAAGAAACAAAGATACTCTTTATAACCGGATGCAACAAAGTGTATGGTAGTGTGGTCTTCATTTTAAGAAACTCTAGAGTCCCATTTGTGCAAGATTGGCTGATATGTTGTTGTTAACTGCATATTTTTCAGATATTGATGAGTGCCAGGATGGAAGTCACATGTGTCGCTACACTCAGATCTGTCAGAACACAATCGGAGGTTACGGTTGTGTATGTCCCAGAGGTTACAGATCCCAGGGAGTAGGCCTCCCATGTCTGGGTATGACGTCTGCTGTGTCTGTTTAATAATACAACTCACCAATGACTACGTTTACATGCACAAAATATTCTGGTTTCAGCCCTTATTCTGAAAAAGACAAGCTGTTTACATGCAGCCTTGTTTGACCGTGCAAACTCAGCTCACCCTCTTTCATTTGTTAAACCACCTTCCTGAAAAGGTTGGCATTGCAATATCCAAAAACCTGTTGAAATCCAAGTCTTTCATGATGTTTAAATGTGTGTTTCTCCTTCCGACCAGAAATATGGGCTTTTCTTTTGTGCATGCACCTCTACCCCAACCTTGCAAACTGTTGGTATGTTTACAACACACAGAGCTGATGGTAAACAGGCAAGAGGCTGTGTGTCGCAAACTGCGGTAAAAACCCCAATTGAGACGCATATTCTGAATGCACCGTATACATGTCCAAAGAATGCTCCTAAAACCCGAATAATATCAGCATATCCCACATCTTAATTGAAAAATGCTACATTCGGAGTAAGGCCTAATTCAGAATATCCAAATGGAATACGCCGTTAACATTACCTGTATCAAATTCTGAATATTGTCATTCGGAATAATAGTGGAAAACTAGTGTGCATGTAAACGTAGTCAATTACATTCTGATGGGGTGCACACATGAACTTTTACTCGAGCCCTATTCTACCTTTCAGACATTGACGAGTGCCTGCAGACACCAAACCCTTGTGCCTACCAGTGCCGCAACGTGCCGGGCAGCTTTAGGTGCCTGTGCCCTCCTGGTACTGTGCTGCTTGGAGACGGGCGCTCCTGTGCAGGGCTGGAGAGAGGGCAGACTTTCACCAATGGCACTAGAGTCAGGGCAAGACTCCGCCCACAGCTGGTGTCGTCTCTAGGCAGGCCAATCCTCTCCCGTTCTCATGGAGCATCTCGCATTACCAGACAGAGCTGTCCTGTGGGGTACACCAACAGAGACGGCACATGTGTTGGTGAGTGTGCATCCAAATTCAAAACTAAATCAAATACAGCATTCAAAAACACACTTTTTAAGTCCACATCATACTGTCTTGTCAACCCCTCGATTCTCACTTTCCTACTCACGTTATTCTATGTACAGATGTAGACGAGTGTCTGCTCAGGAAGCCATGTCAACACGAGTGCCGAAACACCATTGGCAGTTTCCAGTGCCTGTGTCCCCCAGGTTACCAGCTCTTACCCAATGGCAGGAACTGTAAAGGTAAGAGTTTCATTAAACTCTAATTGCATAACCTTCTTCCTCCCTTTAGATTATTACAGCTAAGCTCCTATCTTTCTCTACCTCTAGACATCGATGAATGTGTAGAACAAGGCATCCAATGTGGACACAATCAGATGTGTTTTAATACCCGAGGGGGATACCGGTGCCTGGATACACCCTGCCCTGCATCCTATCAGAGTGGGCGAAGCCCTGGGTAAATTGCATGACTAAAAAGTATTCTAGAGTGTTTAAATACAATAATTAGGCTGTAGATACTCTATGTATGCATGTACATTTTTGTAGCATTTTTTTATGCTAATGTACCAATGACACTTTCCTGTTGACCTTTAAAGGACCTGCTACAGGCCCTGCTCTCTGGACTGCGCCACAGGAGGCTCTCCCCTGCTCCTGCAGTACAAGCTGCTCACTCTCCCCTCTGGCATCCCAGCCAGTCACAATGTGGTACGACTGTCGGCTTTCTCAGAGTCAGGCGTCCTGCAAGAGCGTACGTCTTTTACCATACTTGAGCAAGAATCAGAGACGGGTGTGATGGGCCGGGTGTTTGGCATCAGAGACGAGTTAGGCAGGGGGATCATCTTCACCCTGCGGGCTTTGGACAAACCAGGACTGGTGCGGCTCAAGGTGCAGGCCACCACCATCTCGCTGCAGGGCCGCATTACCTACCAGAGCATCTTCATCATCTACATCTCCATCTCAACGTACCCCTACTGAGCCTCTGTGCTGCTTTACAGATGACTCTGCCTCCCAGTGGCCTCTGGATGCCTATTACCCACAAGGCAATTCCCCAAAACCGTGTGCACCGGACACATTAGGCCATGCAAAGAAGCTCTAATCTACAAGATAAGGTGGACATGGTTAGTAAGTGGATCTCATGAAGATGTGTACCCCCATCTATGACTGTAATGTCATAGTGGAGAAAGTCCTGTTAGTGAAAAGAAAACAATGTTAACTAGGTTGTGTTGAATTAATTATAGAGCAGAACTTACTCTATTGAAGACATCGGAACTGACAAACATGCTGGATGAACAAAATATTTTGTTCATTTATTCACCATATGCCCTATTTGGGGAAAAATGCAGAATGTAAAAAAGTGTAATGTCAACCAAGCACTGAAGTTAAGTTAGGACGGCAGTGTGTTGCTGCCACACCAGAAAAAGAAACGGATCAGTATCAAGTTATAATGTGAAGTTTGTTGTAACAAGAAACTTTTGTTGTGAAACGTTTCACATTGTAACGTGTAACATAAAACATAACGGGATACTGATCCGTTTTTCTTTTTCATGCCAGAAAAAGACAAATGGATCAGTATAACATAACGTTTCACATTATAACAAGATAAATAGTATATTTATAAGTTTGTGTGTCGTAATAACGTGAAATATCTTGTTACTGATCCATCTTTCTTTTTCTGGCGTGAGAGCAATACGCTTCCATAATTTAGTATCCATCAGGAACTACCAGCATTGGGCTATTAACATTTTGTATTTTAGTTTCAAATGTTCTATTCAAATGATATAATTCTGGGACAGATTTATTCTCATATGAAAATATGTTTGCAGCCCACACTTGGAGATACAAGTCTTTCAACAGTTATGAAATTGTACAATGTTTTCCCCTATTATTTTAATTTATTTAAGTCATTTGAACACATCACTGGTTCAAACAACCTCCTGTCCCAGAAGGTTCGAGTTAATAAGGATCTACTAGCATTGTAATGACAAACCTTCAATGGCACATTGTAACAGTGGGTTGTAGCTACCTAGCTAGCAACAGTGTTTCATGTATCGTATGTGTTTTTGTACTCTTTTATAACATTTTTTTATCATGTAAGAAAGTTTAAAGGTGCTATTCTGAATGTACTCGAGTGTTTTGAGTTGATACCGTTGTCTTCACTGTGGCAGCGAACAGACAGTTATTAAACGCTCACCACAGAGTTGGACTGCACTTACAGATTCTGCAGTGTGACATTAGCTACAAAATGGCATTTCTTTACTACATTCATGACGCTATACACAACATTTAAGTATTCTCATTTCAACATTCGGAATAGTTGGTGTTCACTAATCAAACATGCCATCAATGTACAAATCTGAGAAGGGAAGTCATCTGAAAACCATACAATGCCCACAATTGCAGTAAAAAATGTTTTGCTCTACTGTTGCTGTAAATGAGTGTCAAATATCTGTAGAAATAAAATGGACAACACTTTTGTAATTGTCTGTGTTATTACCATACCATCGTTTCAGTCAGTCAGGACAAACCGCATTTTACAAACAGCATTTTGCAGCTGACTAACAATATTGCTGCAAACATTATTAAGCAAAGAGGAGTATACCCACAACTTACTCAGGCAAATCCATTTGGCCACAACATTAACGAATGATGTATTAACCCTGAGAACAGATGCCAAACTGGCTTTTAGATCATTTCTACCCTGGCTTACGGCTTACTTTGACCCAAACTTTCAGGAAACCTAGAATCTGTCCTACTCTGTTATGATGTTGTAAAGGAGTGATTACGTGTTCATCTTTAGGAACTAGTGAAAAGTAGAAACTATATTTAAAAACAATATAGTTTCTACTGTAATAAATCTAGTCTTTACACATTAGGGTTTCTCACCTACTTCAGACTGGTTCCCAGGCCAGTTCAGTTCCTGGCTCATATCCCACAACACACTTTCCACTAAAAGCTGAATCAAATCTAATTTGAATCAATTGCAATGACTACCCTGCATTACAAGTAGTGGAAATTTGCACCAAAACTAATTCTCTGTAGCAAATACCACATACATGATAACAGGAGTTGATTGGGCTTGAGGTGCTGGGGCAGCTCGTACACAACCTTAAACCTGTCTGGTCTCATGTGGTGCGAGTCTGTAATCCATTACCTGGAAGACCTTAGGTCAAAAGGAGAGGACTAACAACAACAACAACAACAACTCTGGAGGGGCATTACACTTCTGTCAGTTCCCAGCAAGATTTTCTGCAAGATCATCATACACCGAATGACATCAGCCGTAGATTAAATACTAGATGAACAATCAGGATTCAGGAAAGGCAGAGGGTGCACAGACCAGATCTTCGCTCTCAGGAACATCATTGAGCAGCGTAGTGAATGGCAACGATACATAAAGTTCATCGACTTCCAGAAGGCTTTTGACAGCATCCACTGTGATAGCCTCTGGAAGATCCTCAGAAGTTATGGTATCCCCTCTCATATTGTGAACATCATCCAACAGTTTTACAACAGCTTTTCCTGCACTGTAGGGGCAAACGAAACCAGCTTTGCAGTAGAATCTGGATGTCAACACTATTATTCAACCTCACCATAGACTGGGTCAACAGAAGATCGGAGAGGAATTCGATGGACTCTATTCCACCCTTGAAGACCTTGACTTTGCCGATGATCTAGCCCTCCTCTCACATACACATCACCACTTGCAGCAAAGAAAACAGCAAGACTACAGTCCTATGGGAAACAAGTTGGACTGGTGATCAACTGCAATAAAACCAAAGCCATGCCCATCAACATCAACACACCAAAAGCAATAAGAATAAATGAAAAGATTATAGAAAACACCCATAACTTCACGTACCTAGGAAGCACCATTTACCACGATGGGGTAACAGCCAAGACATTCACAACAGGATCAATAAAGCACATGCAACATTCACAAGACTAAAACTAATCTGGAAATCTAATCAAGTTCCAAAACCAAACTCTGAATATACCAAAGCTGTGTATTGTCAACACTACTCTATGGAGCAGAATGTTGGAAAACAACACAACAGGATACCCATAAATTATCTACCTTCCATACATCATTCCTACGAATAATCATGCATATCTTCTGGCCAAACACCATCTCCAACAACAACCTTCTCAGAATCACTCAGCAAGACAAAATTACAACATATAACATTACAGAGACGCCGGTGGACCTGGATTGGACATGTGCTCAGAATGGAAACAACAGCAATACCCAAAGTTGCATTACATTGGACCCCAGAGGGTAAACGAAAGAGAGGGAGGCCCAAAATAACATGGCGCAGGACCATTGAGAGAGAGCTACAACACCACAAACAAAGCATGGAGAAGGCAGCCAGAGACAGACACAAGTGGAAGGACTTTGTTGCTGCTCTATGTGCAAAATGGGAATGACTGACTGCAATGACAAGATGTGCGCATTCAAACTAGGATGCAAAATTAGATTATGATTGGTCAGTATTTGAGATGTGGTTTCTGGTAAACCCTGGTAAGAATGAGTCAGAGGTTATTCAAACAACACCAACTATGACCTAGTTCATGACCACCGGTTAACATGGGAACAAAACTGCTCTGCTTGGTACAAGGTGAAAATATGTTAGTTCAGTAATCCTTCAACAGTCCTACTATAGTAGATATTGGTAGTTAGAGAATGGAGATTAATTAATGCAAACTAATGGTTGTCTCTAAGGAAGGAATCAATCTGAAAACTTTGATAAGCTTTGGCAAATGGTGTGAAATGATGTGCATAGATAAATCCAGTTAAAGTGCAAAAGCATGTGAAACCAACATAGCCGTCCCTTTAGAGTTGGGGAGCTGCTCTCCCACAGACTTAGGCTTGACTGCTGGTTTACTTAGTGCATCAAAGCCAAAAGCAGTTCAGTATTTAGAGATGTAAGAGGTAAAGACTTGTCGCATAATCTATGCAAGTTGACACATTTCTATCATCTCACAGTATATATCATAATATTGCTGAACCCTAACAGGTAGCATCAATGTTCATAGAGGACTGAATTCTGATCTTATAATGTGCCTTAAATTAAGGAATCTTATACATTAATACTCAAAGCCAGGAAGTCATCACTCTTTGACTTTCATGCACTTTGGAAACATGCAGTCGGTAGTAAATCAATGGTAGTTACCTCAGGTAATACCTCAGCTGCTCAGTAGATGGAGCAGGGTTTAGGTTGCTCTCAAAAAGAAAAGCTGACTGTAAGATCAACTAGTGTTCCCTCAGTGCTGCGGATTGTTGGTCTCTTAGCTGTCATCACTGTCATATGATGAGCTGCTGGTTGTAATAACTGACTTAAGGAGAAAAACACAAACAACACTGAGTACTTCTCTGCAGGAGGGAATTACAACATTACCCCACTTATGGCTGGTGGCAAAGTGATGAATCAGTGGCTACCTGACAAAACTATTCACCTACGTAAACACTGTTATACGGGATTAGGTTATTTTTGACACTACTGACAAGGTTAAAGAGATTGTACTATTGGCATCTGTAACACAGAACACATTTTTTTGCTTTTCATTTCCCTGAAATGAGTAATAGAGAAGGTCAAAAAAAGGTGAAGGAACAGTTTATATACAGTGTGTGGGTTTAATACTTGTTAGTAAATTTGTTGTTGTTTTCACTTGCTTTCTAAAATAAAATATCCATCATACAAAAATTGACAAAATTATTATAATCATGAAACAAATATTTATAAGATCAAATCATTTTTGCTGTGGTAACTGGGCCCTTAAAGTCAATGTGTATTCCATATTCTCCATGTAAGTAACAAACGCAAGATTTCTAAGCCACTTCCTGTTAACTGTTTTTCTAAACAAACGGCCATTTAACTTAATTATTTTTGACTATGGTACATGTGAAGCTAATTAAAACAATCCATGCTACGTCTTTAATACCTCTGAACCATGGGCAATAACTAAAGCAGTAAAGCAGCACCATTAGGACTTTAACAGATACATGTGAATAGAACAAGCAGCGGTTGCAAATAATCAGAAATAGCATTAAAAAGAAACAAGCATTACTTTCTGAGAAAAACAGCAGGACTGCACACCAAACTGGAAGCTAGTCATTCATTAAGGTTTCATAAAGCTTCACATATTCCCTGTAACACATGCAATATACTGCAAGGCAGACTGGAGGCCTTTTCCCATTTACTATAAAACACAAAGTATTAGTGGAAATGAATGCTTAAGGCTGAGCGATGACTACCAGTACCATCTCCCCTACTGCTTTACACAGTCAGGATGTCAGGAGAAATGGGGACTCACTGTGCTCCCCTCACTAATGAGCAAAACACTGCTGCCTATTAGTAGGTATAAGCAATGGAGCTCAGAGCATACCTATCATTACCAAATTAAATGTGCAAACAAAAGAATTCTTCAAGTTAAAGTCTTGTCAAACATTTCACTGTGTCCTAGATTCTGCCTGAGCTCTAATGCCTCTTTATATGTCAAATCAGCCATTGTTTGACCATACTGTATTCTGTCACAGCATCACAAAACATTAAAAACATTTAAAACTTAAAGCTGCACTAATCAATATTTTTATATGAACAATGGGACAAATGACGATGTGCAATATGAAAGGTGTCACTATTGGTGACAAACCCACAGAGAATTGTAACTTAACTCTGAAGTTTACTTCAGCTCTATGGAGAGTTTTAGCATCTTTTAGCTCATTGTTTTGGTTTTAAGGCAACTTTACTGTTTTGGTTCAGTCTCACTGCTCTCATCAGCGTTGTTTCCAGATGCAGGGAGCTGTTTTCAGCAAAAAAGCTCTGATAAACACACAGGTGGTCAGAAACCTGACACCAAATTAATGCTAATGTTGCTCAGCATCTGCTGGATGTGTTAATAGGCAACTGCTACACTTTAACTTTATACAGTGATTTATATTTTTTACAACTAGTTCTGCTGCCCAGAAATGACCAAAACAATGTGTTAATGCAGCTTTAAATGTTGTTGTCTAGTGTTGGTCACTGTATTAGAAGAGAAGCCAATCAATTTGTTAGTGATACTGTAGCATGTTGCAGTGAGAGTGTTTTTAATTTGGGTTGTGGGGCTTTTTTTAAGCATTGTCTCGCTTTACCTGTATCTGCTGTCAAAGAGCAGATACGGCAAGTAACAATACTAACAAAAAGTTATTTAAAAAAAACTTAACATGAGGTCAGTTTTTGTTCACCCAAGAAGTTGGATTACACTGCACAATGTGGTGTCATTGAAAAATACCAACACAAACTTTTTTTTTCCAACTGGAATCCAAACCAGTAATGAACATGAGTAATGCCCCAGCTTCAGACTGCCATAACTCTACTGTCTGTAAGTAAGTGTGGGGAGATTGAGTAATACTATGATGTGGTGACTGAGAACTAATGGTAAAAGTGTAGTGGGGGATGTGGAGAGCCAGATGTCAAGACTCCATGAAAGAGGTCAAAAGTATAGCTCTGGACACCGTGTTGCACAAAATAGTGACTATACCTGTGTTTTACTTCATTGCCAGATTGTTAAAAATGTCTGTGTCAAGTTCAGAATTGGTTCTTTGAAGTTACAGTGAGTTTTGAGTACTTGTTCGACTGGCTGTCCCATTAAGGAACAATCGCAGGTCCAAGTCCTTCAACAGTCCTATGTCCCCTCTATGTGTGCTTGTGCAAGCCTGCCTCCTCATTAATTCATAGAGGATGAGGGTCCCCTAAAGCCAAAAATGCAAATGTAATCAGGCTGCACGCTGCAGCAACTGTGAATGAATATAAAGATGTTGGCAACATGTTTTAAAACCATTAATAGAATTTGCTAGCACACACTTTGTCAACATAACACTCAAGTGTGGAGACAAATTTATGTAACTGAAGTATATTTTCCAGATGGCATATTAAGTTTCTCGCTTCATATGGTTGTACTGCCAATAAACGTGATAATCAACATACATATGCAGCGCGCTCTTACCCAGAGCATTACCCTATGCCCTGCTGGAAATTACTTGTTCACAGATGAAAAGGATGCAATGGTAATATTTACTTGTTGCCATAGCAGCAGTAAAATATACATACATCAAAATCTGTAAAAAGTAGGCCAGTGAAAAAAACGTAAGTGTGGAATAATGCAGACATGGCACACAAATGATAATTTGGGGTAATTTGTGTGTTAAAAAGCTGGGAGGTGAGGTTCTTTATGGATGTGCACTGACATTTTACCTTTGTGTTCTGTGTTGCAATATTTGTGTTGTTAAACCTTTTGTTAAAGAAGAAATGCTGATCTTTCTCAATAACTAAAAGGCCTAAAAATTGAAAGAGGCTAATATCTGGGTCAGAAGTGTCAGAGTGTGCATGAGCTCATGGAGATATGCATTACAAACATGAAATACTGCTTAAATGAAGCACTGCCCTCAAAGCTATCACCCCTCTCAGTGGGGAAATAAAAAACAAGCACACTGTGTGGTATACTCCTTGACATCATTCTTTTCAGCCAGCTTGACAATATTTACTGCACACGTAAGGGAACAGCTTGCCAAGAACATCAATGAGTTTTGGACCAGAGTTTACCTTTTACAGCCCTGTATAAGACTTCATATGGCTGTCTGTAGAATATGCAGCCAATGATATCATCACTAACTGTTGTTGGGACAATCGCGCTCTGCCAACCACCCACAACGCTCCCTCATTCTAATATTTGTAATCAGGAAATTCAAAAAGTCACCAGCTTGTTGATATCTAGGAATAACACTTTCATGTGTTCTAAACATGTTGATTGGAATGTAGCTGTTGTGTGAGTGCATGCGCCTGGTTGACTTTTAATGCAGGCCAGACGCTGACTTCATCGCCACAATGCTTACCACAGTAGTTCCATCCATCCTGCTTCCCAATCCGCAAGCCAAGCCCTGCTTCCTACCATTACTCCCTGGGACTGCAGATGGGAGGAAAAAGAGACTTGTATCAAATCCTAACATTTTGTAGCTACGGATGGAAAGAGGTAAAAAGACCACCACATGCTGAAAAAAGAGAGAGAACCCACACAGTTCTTTGGTTGCTTTCCATACAAAGTCTCAAAGCTACTGTTTTGGGTTCGGTTCTACGGTTAATATCATTCACATCAGCCCAGGCATTACAGCAGAACTACAGACACCAGATTTTCTTGTTCGTCACACTCCCATTTTTTCCGAGCAAAATGACTTTCCAGGCTCAAATGAATAAAAACTATTATATAAGCATTTACAGAAAAGATCCAAGCAAATTAAAATATGACCATCATAGCACACTGGTTGCAGTAGTTAAGTGCAAACACTGGACTATATTGAATTAAGCATGCATAATTCAGTAACTATTATGCAAACTGAGAATTACATTAAGACTTGATGCTAAATAGAACTATAAACACACATTTAAAGCTGCTATAAGCAATATTTTTATATTAAAATGGCTGTAATGTGAAAGGTGTTGCTCGTGGCAGTTCCCCTCATCTCTATGGAGTTTTATAGCATCTTTCAGCTCATTGTTTTAATTTTATGACCACAACTTTACTGTTTTGGTTAACTCTCACCGCTCTCACCAGCGTTGTATTCAGCAGCAGCTGTTTTCAGGTAAAAAGCTCTAAAAAATGCTACCTGCTCAGCACCAAACAGCAGACAGAGTGGAGCATTTAGCAGATCCAAAGAGCTATGTATATCCCTCAGGAGGTGGTGGAGAGGAAAAAGAGATAAAAGCAATGTGAATATTGGACTTGGCCAGAAACAAGACACCAAATGAATGCTAATGATGCTCTGTGTGTGTGTTGGATGTGTAAATAAGTTTGCCATATCAACTTAAAAGGTGGTAATATATCAGTGGTGTGTTTATAGCTTCTTTCTGCTGTCCCCACATGACCAAAGGTTAATGCAGGTTTAAGTAAATGAATAAGTTCCTGATAATATGACTATTGCATCAGCAACTCTGCAGTTGCCCCTCAACCACCATGATAAACATTTGACAGAGCAAGCAAGTTTGCTGCCCCCTCAGGCTATTTTGTGTCTGCTCCATTAGTGAGGCCAAAGCCTCCCTTTTGCAGACCCACAGTTGTTCACTAATCACTCTGCTGAGATTTACTGCCCTGTTGGACAGGTAATTGTCAATCCTGCTCCAGTGATTACTCTCAGACACAACCCACGCTGTGTAGGACTGGTGGTAAAGAAGTACTTTCTCACGCCAAAGCTAGAGACACAAACAGCAAGGTGAGCACCTTAGGCTATCTACAAAAATACCACTGTCGCGACTAGTTACATGCTACAGCACAAGTTAAAATAATAACGTTCTGAGAAATGTTTCCCAATTAAAACTATTTGGTGGGTTCTGTGTTACAGAAATGTGTTATCTAAGAATTAAGAGTACAAATCAAGGGTCACTAGCTAGGTAACAGGGCAAACGAACTTTTTGGAAATACTATACAAATATATTTCAGATTCTCATGCTGCTTTAAAAGAACACAGACCATGTATGTAAAACAGGGAAAAGGTGGAAACCATGCTCAAAACATGAAAACAGGGACACCAAACCACACTTGTGTTCCCTGTTTTCAACCAGATGCCCCGCTAGCCCACGTCTGTAATCACACAGTTGTAAAATGACTTTTTAAAGTTCAAGTTGTTCGGTTTGAGAGTTTTCGACAGCTGTTCTCCAATCTGTGGGCGTTTGCGAGACTAGTGTTTCTCAACTTCAAGATGAGCTTTAATACACAAATACCTTCAATACATCAATACCAGCAAGTCGCAACTGGCTGAGTGCAGCACTCCTAACACTTCATTCACAGGCCTGGAATGGGATGAGATGGAAATATCATAGTCATAAATAGCTCTGCAACGCAGAGGTAAAGGGAAAGCCAAAAACAGACTGCAACTGTCTTGATCCTCCCACACAGCAGCTATGGAGTAACAGTGGTCATGACTTTGAATGACCTGTTGTGTAATGATTTGAGGAGGCTACATTTTAGACAATTTCACCAACATTTTTAAATAATTTATGTCAGGCATTCTGATTTCTAAAAGTAACAGCTGATAAAAATGTAGCTAAAGTAAGAGGCCTAGGAAAAAGATCCAAGGAATCTTCAATAACTCTCCTTAAGCAGCAACAGTAAGCTGTAAGTGGTTATTTTCTACCTCTGATAAGAAGTCAGACACTACACAGATCATCAACAAATCTGTGAAGTGAACATAGAGTAAACTGCAGGGTGACATCACTGGATACACCCCTTATATAATTGCAACACAGAATTACCTCACAAGAAAAGAATGGGCCTTTACAGTGAAACTAAAAAGGAGTCCAATAAAGGCATGTTCTACCACTTCTAAGAGCCAGTCAATGTAGTATAGTTTTTAGCAGGAGACTTTTGGTTTCCTAAAAGACAGCATCCCACGCTAAGAGCTCCGTTTGTCTTGGCAGAATCATCATTTAGTTATCGCCAGTCAAACATTCACATTTTCTGCTTTGGCTCTGTTTGACAGTTTATGAGTGTCTAGGATGTATTGGATCAGAGTTTTTCTTCCTGGAACTGAGAGTGCTGGTGGCTGACTTCCAGAGAGACATGACCTCCAGCGGTGTGACCCCAGGAAACGGGGTGGTACTGGCGGGGCTGACAGCCATCCATCACAGCCAGTGCCCTGGGACACACTGGGGAGCATGGCTACAGTGTGCTCTCTGGCTTTCCTCTCAGCAGTGACCATTTCATGCTTCTTGAAATCCAATACACACTTATATTTAGCTTGTCCTCTCAACATTTTACAACACGGACCGGGCCAACAAATGCCCATGACTTTAGTATGAGACATAACAGATTTGTGGCTGTTGTATAAAATACCACAGCCCATGGCAACAAACTGTAACTGCTTTACTTCTGCTTCTTTGTTGTTGCAAATAACACAAAGTGGCACACTTAGCGACCACAGAGATGAACAACTAAAAAAGAATGATAAATGGAAGTCAGCTGTGGATAATAAATCAACACACTCGGGTAACGATGTTGGAATTTTATACTTTAAAGAACCGGTTAATATAACTCGTGCCTAGAACCTTTCATCATCTCTATCATACATCAAGGTCAGCTCACCAATTGTAAGCACCAGAATATCTCTTGGAAATGGAGAAGCTCTCTGTTGTACTGTGTGTGTGCATGCTTTTTTTCAGCGACACACAATGCATTTATCCTCATACACACATCAAGACTTTGCACATTCCCAGTATAACCATTCCTTTACTCACTGAGCAGCCACTGGAGCAGCTGAGGATCAAGCACTTAAAAGAATTACACTTCAACAATAGTGGAACATTTGGCATGAACAGTGTTTGATCTACCAGTCTATTCATGTATACTGATAAAATCTAAACTTTCATATTTGGCTCAGTGGCATTCCTCCACAACAGAAATGATCACAAATGAGCTGCAGTGTAGGTTTAGGGCATACAGTCATTCACTGAGGTATTACAGTGGCAGGTTTAGGGAAATATTAAACCAGCAAGGTTGAACCGGCAGCACATTGAGACTCCGTAAGCTTAGTTCAGCCACACTGCAGACAGCGTACAGGCTGTAAAGAAAGTTTGAAGTCCAAAACTGAAAACCTTTGACCCACGACTTTCTGTGCACAAATGGCACTGGACCCTGTTTTCATGTAGTTTTTCCTTACTTGAGAAAGTCAGTGAGATGTACGCAACTTTTTCAAAGAGCTGGCCCATGGCCCTGAAACAGGCGCTGTGGCACAAAATGTGGCTTAAAATATGAATTCCACATATAGTAGACATAGTAAAGTGTAGCCTACTGTTTACTGCGTGTCAAGGCTGCCCAGAAATGCATATGTTTGTCAACCAATGTTGTGATATCAATTAAGTTATTTATCTACTGTACTCCACCTCCTTTGTAATAATAATAATAAATACAATTCTAGTCAACACTGGCCAACATCTTTGATGAATCAGACAGCTCATCATCAACAACAACACTTAGCTACTTCTTATGAACAATAGATTCAGATTATAAACTCTCAGCCAGCTCTCTAAAATGTCAGAAAAAAAGTAAAAACTGCCTGTTACATTTTCCTAAGCCCAAGGTGACATCTTCATATGTCTTGTTCTGTACGACCAACAGTCCAAAACCCAAAGATTTTCAGATTACTATTGTAAAAGACAAAAGATCTTGAATCATTACTTAAATGATTAACCAATTATCAATGTCATTGCCGAATAATCTTATGTCAATCGACTAATTGTTTTGAGCTGTAGTGCACTTGTTAAGCCACTCAACTCCAAACCTCACCTTTGTTCAGCCAGTTCAGCAAAAGCGGCCTACGCTTCTTAGGAGTACTGTGAAGGAATTAAATACTCCTCGCCAGGAATTAACCTTCAGAATCGGTTGGCATTACAGTGTTCACTTGTACTGCTGGTCTCTATTCTCCTCGATCGAGCTTCATTAAATGCTTCTGTGTAAGTCTCCTGCAACTTCTTCAATCACGAGTTAACCAGCTCCCAGATTTCCATCACAAGGACACTTTTAGGGCCCCAGAGAAACAATGTTTCATATTTTACTCATTACTGAGAACAAAACAAAACTGTAAACTGAATGGCACTATAGCCAAGTGCATTAGCACAAAGCCAAACTGTTATATTTCATAAAGAATCATGAAAGTTGGCAGACTTTGATAAGTCTGTAAAACCTGATATAAAACTGTTTTAGCCAAGGCTCACTGTACCATCCCCTACAAGTCCATGACTCAATTTTCCTACCCTGATTGCTTTTCACTTTTGCAATGAAGGCTTCCCCTAAGCTAGGTCCTCTACAGTCATTTAATATACACCATGGGTACTTGCACAAGCCCTGTTCTTTTACAAGCTCCATGCTGGTTAGCACTGCGTCCAAGCTCCAGTAAGGCTGAGAGTGAAGAAATTCAAGCTGCTTTTCTGTATGTTTAAAGAAATGGAAAGTTTTAGGTGTACGACTCAAAACAAACAGGTCAAGTACTCTGATCTGACTTTTACTTTACTCTCTGGGACATTCCTCCAAAATGACCTCATAGGGGACAGCAGGCCTGAAAAGCAATAAAATCTGTCTCAATGGAGATGGCTTTTCCATCAGCTCTCTGGCCTCAGTGTTCAGGGCTGCAGTTCAAACCTGCAGTCTGGGACCCCCTGTGGTCGCTTCAAGGATAAGGGGAATAGGTTGAAACAACTTAAACCACTCAGGTATAAAGTCTCACATCTTAAACTCTTATTCCGTTATAGTCACTACGGGCTAACTTTATAGCCTTCGGTAGCTAAAAGGCAAAGGCAGCTACTATCATGACCAAAACAAATATATATAAAGCATGGAGCACAACTGTGTTTGTTTTCCTGCCTCCTCGCAATCATATAGAAAAAATAATCATAGAATTGTTCTTTGCATGTTTGCTTACTCCCAAAACACAAAATAAGTTCTCATAAACAGCTGCTCCTGACATGTATACAATGGAAGGGCTTAGGTCTGGTTTCAGATGTGGGGGAAAAACAGCAAAGACAGGGGGTTCTTCAACCACAGGAAAAAAAAAAAAACTGTGCTTGGCTTAACTCTGTGCCAAGTCCTATATTATTAATGCACTAACCCTACTGCACATCACATTCAGTTTCACTGACAGAGACCTGAAACTTAAGACTGGAAAGAGGTAAAAAAGAGGTAATGTTGTATTTGCAACTTAAACACATCTTTGTATCGAGACCACTGTCCTTTACTTACTTAGCTTTAAATTGACCTTCAATTTTAGCATCTTTTCATGAACACATTTTGATTACACATTGTCACTCGTAAATCAAAATATAGATTTAATGATCTTTTTAACCAAACACATGTAGAGGAGGGAACAGTAGTTTTTTTTCCCACCCCGAGCAGTGTTTTTCTTCTGCCGTGTCTACAAAGCTTCCTTACCAAGATTTGCTTTGCTTTGCACTGGTGTCGTCAGCATGTGGTGTTTTGCTTGTGGAAGAAGAAAAGAAAAGGTGCGTGCAAAAATGGAGGAAAAATTCAACTACATGGGTGAAATCATAGAATAACTTGGCTGAACAGCCATTTAAACCGCTCTCTCTCTGCGACTTCCTCGGACTCCAACTCAAACATGCTGAACTGGTTAAACAGCCACTGATAGCAGCCGTCTAAAGCCAATGGTGCTGGACACACTGCAAAAACTAAAAGTGATGGTTGGCAAAACGGGGCCTGACTGTCGGTTTGGTGTGCCTGGGTCCTTAACCTTAAAGGGGAAAAAAGGCAACTGGTTTAAGAACATTTAATAAATCCGGTTGCTGCAGAAAGCTCGCAATAACAAGTTATTTACGTGCCGTAAATACACTGACAGTGGTTTTGTGAGGCAGCTGTAATATATACAATGGATAATAATTCATTTATGTCACAATGGGTTTATTCAGTCAGTGCAGAACCTCACTGTGAGGTTTAATGATACATGTCCAGCATTACCTGGGTAATATATAGACATAAACAGAGAGGATGCAGACTATGGATTTCATCCAGAGTCAGTACATTAGCAAAACTAGCCTTGAGCCTAATGATAAAACTGATGTAAACATTCAAGGTTATATGTTGACATAACACTCAACACTGTAAAACACAGCGTTTACATCATCTGGGAACGTAGAGTGGACAGACAAACTAGTGTAATAATGTCTGTCTGGAGCTCTCTGGCCTTTTAATGGCAATGCTTAGCCTGGCCAGTGGAAATAGCTGACTAAATATTGGCAAAATTGTCAAGACTAAATATTGGCTCCAAGTACATGGAAGCTATGACTGACAAACATTAGGTAACTGTGGTTCTTCTCTTTCAATTTAAGGTATTCAGACAGAGAGGTAACATAATACAAGCATAATGCTCAGCATTTAAAATAATATTTAAGGCAACAGGTCACCAGCTACTTTTTCTGTAATTGAGTAACCCAGTAATTAATGTACTCCTTTTTCTTTTTTACAAATAGGGCTGTAATCAAGTATGGCATCTACCATAAATAGCTGTGCAAATGAGAGCTTAGGTTTAATTAAGTGTCTGACTAGAGCAATGAGCTAAACCTGTGCAGAACAATACAGCTTTAGAGGTAATACTTAGCAAATTGCTACCTTAAGATCATCCAGGCAGGGGTACAAGAACAGGGCTCTTGGAAAAGAAATCTGCTCTGGAGAACAGCTAATGTTATAAAGATTAACTTTAGGGACAATTCAATTGACAGGCACCCTATTGTTCCAAAGCAAAACTGGCTGACAGTTTTGTGAAGGGAAACTAATAAAATGTTTCATTTGATTGCTGCTGCCGGATGAATGTAACTTTTGAGGAGTTTCAGCAGGCATTTTATGTCCCCAACGTCAAGTCCTCAGCAATGACATGTGACATTTACAACCATATGTCAAATGGACAATAATTATGACTATGTGCTCTGCCACTTGGAGGAAATTAAACACTTGACACTCTGTGCACTGTACACATTCATCTGCAGGGAGCCAGTGTTGGTAACATTTCAATTGTGAACAATGCACACTTCAGAATTGACCCCGATCTCACATTAAGTCTCACTCTGAACATGCGTTTGCCTTGGGCTGCCATAGGGAAGGGTGGGGGACAATCAGGATAAGTTTCCTAGGCCTTGATTCAAGTGGTGCCCAATGATCAATTACTGCAGTAAATTACAGAAATGAAAGTTTTGTCCATGCATCGTGTCTGTTCAGTTTAAATGCTCTAACCAAAATAAAGTCTGAGGGTCATCTCTTTCATAATCATAGCTGCAACCCAAGAAGTGGAAGAACCAAGAGACTGAGCTTACATGTTCAGAAATGTTTCCAAGGTAAATTTCCAAACTAAACACACAAAGATTGCCGGTGTCCAACGTAGGAGTGCTGGACTGGTTGTCTGTTGTAGTCTGACCGTACAGTACAAAGAGCCTGCAGACCCTCAGCCAAATTATGAGCTCAACACTGGCCTCCGAAAGCAGCCTGAGATGAGAGGATACTAAGTGTATACATGTGTTTGTTCAGAAGTGTGGGGTTATTAAGCTTGTCTCGTTTTCTGATGTGGTCTAGGAAATGCCTCACTGCTCCACTTAAGCCATGTTTAGGCATATAGCAGTAAACATTTTGTAGCCAGATTTCTCCATGCTATAAGAATCCTATAAGACCCTTATAAAGGGAGGCATGTACTCATTAACTATAAAACTTGAAATTGTATTACATCACTGCAAGCTGTTGAATCCAATAAACTATAGGAGGATTTTACCATTTCTCCATCAACAGCTCATGTCTGAGAGCTCGATGATATGAAACTATTATTTAAGTCTCAAGCAGACATTGGTTCTCTTAATAACTGACCTGTGAAAAATGGAAATAATGTTCTAGTTTGGCAGCTAAACCCAGGCACAACACCATTGGCAGCACATTATCTCATGTGCAGTGGAAAAAGCAATTCCCGTTCTGTGGCTCCTTTGGTTTTCTCCTGTGAAATTGGGGTCTGTCTTTGGAGTAAGGGCAAGAAGCATGCTTTAATCTGGAAAATATTACTGGGGGTGGAAGAACATGGGAAACAATAACACTAGGAGGATTCCTCTTCCATCCTCTGGGCTCTGTGATTTGGAGATATGCTTTAGTCTGCAATTTTAGCTCACCACAACTACCCGCTTGGCCCCCGTCCTTTGCTACTCTTTTTCCACCTCCCTCTAAAGTGGGCTTTTGTCTTGGCCGGCCCATGAAGTAGAATGGCTGGAGAGCAGCTCAGGAAGAGCAGAAATCCCTCAGGTAACAGTTTGGGTAGAGTTAGTCTGCACTACAATAAGTTGGCCTTCTTCCAGATCATTTAAAAGATGAATGTTCATTCAGCTTTGAGCTTTCAGGTGACTCTACTATCCTCCTGCCAGCAGAGTTGTAAAAGATGTCACTGGTGTGGTATGAGGTCTTGCTGCTCTGCGTGGAAAGCTTCCCGTGTTCAGTCAAGGACTTCCTCTTCACACATGGAGAACTAATCAAAACATGGAGGCAAATGGAGCCAGTAGGTCTTCCTTCAAAGCAGAATGATTCCCTTCTGTTTTTGACATCGAGTCAGCCAAAGCCTTCCGGCAACTGATTAACTACTGTTTTCACAGAGGAAACTATAACAGATGATTTGTAAGCTGTTGTCTAACAAAAGTCACCACAGGGACAGTAAAAGGAAAATCTAATCAACATCCTGCTGGGATGAATTGTGGAAAATGCCTCATAAAAAGGTATGGCTACTGAGAGAAGATGTAGCACAGAACAGCTGCAAAGCAAAACAGCTCGCTTTTTGATTTCTTCAGGTAAATTATTGACTGTTAATTGATAGTTTGGATTGTGCTGCAAATCTGCATTGAGGGAAGTGCTAATACTCATGACGGTTTGGTTTTGGCAGGCCTATTTTGAGAAGCTACTGCACTGAAAAGGTGGCAGAAAAGACT
Organism: Macquaria ambigua; assembly: GCA_008360985.2. Classification (NCBI taxonomy): domain Eukaryota; kingdom Metazoa; phylum Chordata; class Actinopteri; order Centrarchiformes; family Percichthyidae; genus Macquaria; species Macquaria ambigua. The sequence continues at coordinate 56,498 of VMKM01000002.1, read as the reverse complement.
TTGGGCTGCTTATTTGATCTGGAATGATCCAAGACAAACAGTCTGCAGCTTCAAAGTATAGCTATGCTGACTGTGTGGTCCGTTTCCATCTATGGGACCATAGTGTACCCATAAAGACTCTCACATACAAGCTTCTAATGTACACTGTGCACAAAGGCCAATAAGTCAACAAACATGCTTAGTTATTACTGGTACAACTGAACCTTTTCTAACTTGTTGCAGGCTGCTTTTTCAGTCTGAGAGTGGGGCACCATACCTGAACATGGATACTATGGTAATTACTAAAGGTAATTAAGTAATTGTAAGTAGTAGTAATTGAAACAGTGATACTCACTCACAGGGTCTCATATTAACAACTTAAACTGAGTAAAGACCTTAACTGGAGTATGGCCAACTGCCAGGTTACACAGACTGAAACTGTGGAAATTCTGTGATTTTTAGGATCTCATCAAAGGAATTTGAGCAAATTTCCATCACTGCAAATTCCATCTGAAAGGTCTGAAAGGTCTACATAAAGAACAAAGACATACTCTATGATGAGATCATTTGCACCATTTCTCAGTTCAGGATGTCCCCATAAAAACATGAGCTCTGGCCTACCTTGAGCCAGTCATTCCCCAGGCTGTCGTTTTCCTCAGGACATCAGTCACCTAAATACACAGCTACACAATGCACCTCGTTTTCCACAGTCCAGCGGCTAATTAACACGTTTCTCATTTGTTTAATACATACAAAAATCAAGAAGTCAGATTACAATAGCTGTTCATTTTCTGAGAAATGCAGCCTAGAGATGCGGCCTTCCGTTGATCATGCTGTGCAGACATGGCCATTGTATCCTGTGCAGCCCTTACTACAGCAAAATCCAGTGCTTGCCAGTCACTTCTTTAATGGTGTGTTTATGTGATTCCCATCAACCTGTTAAATCTGGAAATATCATGTGACCATGTTATATTTGCCAGGTGCTTGCATTCAGGTGGTCAGCAATCACTGGTAAATAGATGAGATGAAACAGACCAACAAAAAAACACCAGCAATGTGTAAATGATGGAGGCCAGGCATAAAATCCACTGTTTGTTATTGTTAGCAGGCAGGACATGTTGTTAATCAACACACATGCTGTTACACCATTTAAACACATTATGATATGGAAATGTAAGTTATACTTTTGCTTTCTCTATATTAGTTTACAGTATTTTCTTTTTACTATGTAACGTATGTTTTTTTTCTTATATACTTATTATCATAGTATTATATTGCATATCATGGAAGTTGCCCACATTCACCACTGGTATTTAGCATTTTACCAGCTGTTAACTATCCAGTCGTTAACGTGAAAAATTCTGATTTCACGAGTTGTCAAGGCCCACTAAATGCAACATTAGTCCTGGTCTGTGAGAAGGCAGGAACTCACAATGATGGTAAATTCTCTGTGGACCATCTTATTTGGGTACAAGGTGCTGTTTCAGCCCACCAGCGATCAGTCCTCTGAAGGCTTCACAAAGATAGTTTGTGAAATGGAACAGCTGTTCTGGAGGCTTGTGGTGGCTCAACAAATTACTAAGACAATGCTGATTTTTCCTTTTATTTGTCACCAGATGTCTATGCACTAAAAAGCTGGGGAATCAAAGGAATATATAAAAAGGTATGAAGTGAATTAGAGCCCATTAGCAGAGTAACTGATTAGCCTAATAAATTTGAATTCTTGGCAAAATTGGTTCAATATTTATGGTAGGGTCAAGCCAACACACATGCTTTGTTGAAACACTGGGATGGAAAAGGCCACACTTGACTGAATTTGGTCACATAAACTGGAGCGAGTACTCCCTGGGAGTTTCAGGTCAATGGCATTCACTTGGAAATCTGCTCATTAAGTGAGAGTTTTTTAATAAAATGCAAAGATAGATAAAATTGAGAACAAAAGACACTGTTGCTGGACCAGTTTTGATTTGGGAGTTTTGCTTGTTCGTTTCATAAAACACTCAGAAATCAGCAAACAGATTTTGATGAAGGCAAGACAAAAGAATCACACTGATTGGGGTGCTAAAATTTCAAGTCAAAACAGGGTGACCTACACTATGTGGTGCTAATTGGTGCAGAGGCTGATTCAATAATTTGTATGGGATGCTTTACACTGCCTTTGATTTATGGCATATCAAATAAAAGGTATAGCTGAAAATAGAGTTTAAACTTGTATTAAGCATATACATTTAAATTTGTACTAGTAAACTGTGTTTTGAAAATGTGTACATTTAGGTCTGTGATACTTTCTACCTGTAAACACCTACCTCTAACTTTTGTGGATTCAGTTCCATGCTTTCACATTTATTTTCACAAGCTTATTCTCAGAAAGAGTGCAAGGTAGCCTAACTAAAGTCCAAAGACTTGAAGAGACGGAGAGTGGCTGAAATGACTTTCAATATTTACATTTATTTATTTATTTATGCCTAGTGCAAACAGACATTTTAATGAAACATCTCCAGTTCAGGGGGTAGTTTCTTCCAATACTGGAGCTCTGAAAGACCTCTAATCAACATACCGACACTTCTCTCCAGTCAAGCATCAGTGTACAAGGACTGTTCTGTGTCCAACAAACCACAAAGACAACCCACCTCAAGATCAGGGTCAGACGTGTGTGTGTGTAATGCTGGATGCTTGGTGAAGAAGCGGTGACAAAGGACAAGAAATTATTGGCTGCATGGCCACAGAACCAACATTGTGAAATACTGCCTGACTTGTGTATCCTGCCATGTGTATAAGCCCTGACACAGGATAATCGAAGATCTTTAGTTGGATTGGGCTCGAGAGCAGTTTCTGAAATGGAGTGTCAGCCCCAAATTTGGACAAACCGGGGATTTGTCAAGATACATGCATGCTTTTCAATTCTGCTTCTTCGATTCCTGAAGGTTTGGACGCACCGATTTTACGTTTATGTGTTGGTTACACGTGTCGTCGTAGCAAAATGTAATCACTGCACAAAAGCAAGTAAAAAAGGGTACCTAACACTAGTCCAACATGAAACTTTGGTATAAAAGGGGTATTATTTTAGCACTGCTGTACTTCCTATTGGTTTCCTCACACAGGAAATGATCAAACAGAACTTCACTGACAGGCCAGAGAGTCTAGATAAAGAACAAAGACATCCTCTATGATGAGATTATTTGCACCAACATTTCTCAGTTTGGGATGTCCCCATAAACACCATTCAGATTTTGCAGGCTATTCATGATTTCTTCCACATCATGCTTCTCTAATGCTATAAATGTCAGTGTCAGGCAGTATAGTATAGCAGTATAGTAACAGTGTTTAAAGTCGGGCTGAGCTGGGGGTTTGGGGGTAGTTCCATAAACAGTAGGGAAATGAGCTATGGTCTACCTTGAGCCAGGCTGTCCTTTCCCCAGGACATCAGTCATTAAAGCTAGCAGACCTGAACCTAAATACACAGCTACAGAATACACCTTTTTCTCCACAGTCCAGCGGCTGAAACCAGAGAGAAACAGGCTACGATCCCTGCGTTAACGTGGCTTTGCTCCATGTCACACCTGGAGGCTGGTTTGTTCAAAAATGATACTGTTGCCTAATAAATGTCCAATAAGAATTGACAGAGCCAATTTATATGACATTTAAATAGTGATCACTGCTGCTATGAAACAAACATGTCACAAACATGTGGGATGAGTCCATATTAACATAACTGGGATCCAAGATTCATGAGTTGCTCCAAGCGTGACTTGAAGATGCTAACTTTCACTGCTCAAGAGGCCCTGCCTGCTTATGTACACGCCTGTCACAACTGCAAAACATACAGTGTGTCAAGTACATTTCACACTTACTAGATAGTACATACATATTATATTGAATGAGTAACAGTGTATTTGTGACTCTAGTTTTGTAGGGAATTCTTTGTATTTGCACAAGCAATGGTCATTGGCCGAAAAAGTAGGTCAAATATGCTGCTGACATAATCCACACAGAGTTACAAACTTGACTGAGAGCTGAGCTTTCTGAAACCTGAACTCTTCTACTGACCGCCTCCCCTGATGTACAGACAGAACTATACGTGTTTACCATGAAAACTTCAGGACTCTCCTATATTACAACTCTGTCCTCATCAGTCTATGACAGGCCATCAGACTGCCTCATTGAAATTCACTCACATACACTACCCATATAGACCAACTGCCATTGCCTTTCACCAGCACATTAGGTCACACATCATTATATTTTCAAGTTGATCTTATGGCACAGGCCTTTATTTGTTGTTCGGTCCTGCTTCCATGGATCCCAAAATCACAGCACCTGTTAAAAAGACTTTACCTACCGAGTGTGTTCCTTTGGATTCTTTCCAAATGATGTAAAGACAGCCGTCTTGTAAAACATGTCTGGAAACCATACGCTAAAGCTTTAGCACTCATGACAAATAGGTAGTGTAACCTTGATCTTTAAATTCCAAGCTACAAGGCATGATGTCACACTTAATATATGTAAGATACTGAGCCGATTTAGGGTTTAATGCTTGTTAAGAAACAGGCTACAAATGGATGAACAACAGGGAAATGTAGTAACTTCTGAATTGTTTAAATATACACAAATAAAAGTTGGTCACTTGCTGCACATCTGACCAGGTCTCCTAATGCTATTTCTGCTCCAGCATTGTTAGCAGTATATTGTTAAATCCCTGCATGAGTTATGTCGAGTGAATTTCAGACGAGGCCACACAGGCTGCGCATGCTTTCAACATCAGACTAATGAAGTCTGAATGAAATCCTGTTCCTCTGAATTCTCACACGTTCCATATTTACTGGTCTCATTTGGTGGTTTCTGCAACAGTTGGGGTGAGCTTGACAAAATCCTGAGCCAGTCCCATTCTTTCCACTCAGATCATAAAACTCAAAATTTTCCTCCCAACAGAACGGTCCTTGTAGGTCTAGCCACCAGACACAGCGAGTCCTACACGGCAAGGCCATGGAATAATTAAGCAAACTCTTTCCACGCCACATCACAGAGGAAAATATTAATATTTCTATTTTGATAAATTTGTTACGTTACCATCTGATTCATAGAATACACATGACAAAAGAAAGGCCTTTTACCATAACAATTTACAAAAGTGAATTCACAGTTGTAATAGGCTTGTCAATCAAAAATGTATAACAAACAGCGAGCAACAGTCGGCCAGGGGTGACAAGGTCGATAAAGGTCACAAGAGAACCATCCATCATGGCTGGCAGACAGGGACACATGCTGGTCTTGTACATACCTGTGTTTAAACAAAGGTCACTATGCTGGCCTCACACGGTAAGCTCATATTAGGTACATACTGCATTACATGTGATCTCATTCATGAAAAATATAACATGGATTAAGTTGAATATTATGGAATATATTCCACAAACATAAATTTAAGTATTAGTAGTATTGATAATGAACAAGGGACAAATGGGAGCTGTGTTGTTGGACTTTCAGCTGTACAACTAACATGTTTATGTCACTGTCAACCAAGGCTGGAAGTAACTAACTGTATTCACGTCTGTTAGTGTAACTGAGCAGCTTTTTGGTTTATTTGTGGCTTTGAGTATATCAATTATTTTGATTTCATTTATTACTTTCAATTGAAATTACCTTAATTACAGGGTACCCTACAAATGGCTCTAAACTCCCTCTAAAAGTATTTAACAGTGGACAACTGTAGAGCCTTTTTGGCCAGTCAATGAAAAACAAAGAAATTGGTTCATTTCCAATTTTCCTACGAAAAACAGTCAAATGAAGTCCATCACTGTTCTTCTACATTAAAGATTTTACTTCTAGTTAATAAAATATAAGTAATTGTATGTTTGCCCTACCTTTTCACCTCAGCTTAGCCTTTTACAGAGGTCGGGGCATTTCACCTTTAGATTGCACCTAATTACTCTACTTGTGCTACTTTATTGACCCTTCATTTGTGTTTCTAGCCTAGGTGTTATTAGCATCAGGGATGGTACATTTTATGATATACTGCAAGGCTGGATTACCAACCAGGCAAAGTGACCGCAGGAAGCGGGCCCCAAGGTAATTTTATTACTTGCAAATTTGTTTGGGAGTTTGCACCACTAAAGTACAATATTAAGTGAGTCCTGCATTATCATAGTCTTATGGCCTTGTCTTCTAGAGGGGCTCTGTGTCAAAATCAAGCTCCAACATCTTTATGTCTGAATTTATATTGTGCTCATATGGTGCATTTTCCCAAATAAAGTTGCGTTTCATCAAATTACCACAAACCTACTGACATACTGTACAGAAAACCAGGGGCCAGGTAGTAGAGCTTACTAAATATTTTGTATAGATATATAAAGCATTTTTATTCAATGGACTTGTTTATTTGATACAGAAGATTTCATACATCCAGTTGCCTTGAAAGCAATAAAACTATGAGGTCATGCTTTTCCTTTCAGCTCTAAAGGGGGCGCGTTGCTGCCGGAACATCAGCTCATGGAAAAAAGCCTATGCTGTGTATGTGTCATTCTAATGTGCTCCTACTGTCTTTGCAAGCTATTACTCTTGTTGTCTGCCCAATAGTATTTCTACTTGAGTAGGCACTGCAGTACTTTTTTGACCACAGCTGTTATAATGAACAACATCAGGACAGATCACAAGTTGCAGGTTACACTGCCTTTTTTATATTCTAATATTTGGAACACTTGAATACTAATTTTAAAATGCTCCACTAATCTAAAAAAGCTGTGTTTGACATACAAAAGTGCTGCAGGCTCACTCCTCTTTCTTCACTTCCTCATATCTGTGTGAGCTTGTTTTGTTTAAACTCGCATGCAAGTTGCTCTAGGAAGATACAAAATACAATTCACTAATTTAGCAGCTATTGCCTGCATGTGACTATTATTTTAGTTTGATTGAATCTGACATTTACTTGATAATTTAGCCTGTTTATCATTTAATGGATAACAGCAAAGAGAGTATAAAAATGAATATAATTACTAAGCAATTATCCCGTCTTAAACTCCACATTTTTATTTAACTGGTCATAAATTGTATTCCTAACAGAAGCTTTCCTCCTGCTAATCCCAGATGAACTGGTAAACATGCTCATTCATTCACCAACATAGAAGCCCATCTGTGAAACATTTCCAACGTAAAGCCACTTTCCATGATCTCTCCCGTGTGGTGCTAGCAGCTTTAAAATGCATTGATTGGTTACCATTTCAATATGGGAGTAACATTTTCCCCCTGACATTTTTATGATCCGTTGTTCCTCCACCTGCTGAGGATTAGAGATGGAAAGAGAACTAATCACTGCACCAACACTGTGGTTTTGGATGAGACCCAATGAGTCACTCAAAACACTTAACATTGAAAAGCAGCTCAGCTTCCCAGCAGCTGAGTAAGAGCGTTGTTCACCAGTTAGCCACACAGTCAGCTACAGTTGTCATTTAGGAGAGGAAAGAGAAGAAGATGGATATAAACAATCTGAATAATACCAGTTCAGTATAACATGTGACGCATGAGAGCTAAAGTTTAATCACATTTTCTTTGATCAAAAAGCTCTTTAAGGGATTAGCTTGTCAAATGTGTGAGCGGTCCTTCAGGCTGGCTTAATCTTGGATGTTACAAAATGAATGTGTCCACTTGCTGGTCCAATATCTTCTGCCAGGAACTTTGTCTCATAAAGCCAGTTGTACATTCCCGCTGTGTCAGCAGGGGAAACATTTAGACGGTTCCATTCACTTAAGGAAGAAATTTAATCGACCGTGGAAGAAATCAACGACCGTCTGCCTTTAAATACTCAACCACACATGATCTGAATAAAAAGAAATCAAACATGAATTTGAAACTAATATAATCTTTTATGTAATATACACAAGGACTATCCTTATTGTAGTGATGAGGTTCTTCATTATAGGTATTTAATTCTTGAAAACTACAGTAAGCTGATGCTTTCTCTTTAGCTGTTTGCATCTTCAGCGCTTTGTATTTTACAATATTTTCTTTCACATACTACTAAATCATGCCCCGAGGATGTTACAGCAACTGAGATCAAAAAGGTTATGCTACCTATTGCAAATAGTTTTTCCAGGCTTACTACATTTGGTTAATAGTGCATGGGAACATTTCCCCAAAGTTGAAGTATGACTATTTTATGACTAGAGCATTTCTTGATAAAAAACACATGAATGCAAACTGTACTAGAGCCTGGATTTCAGAGATGATGAGATGCACTGAAGCCAATATTTAAATCTATAGGCTTAAAGGGAATAGTAGATGGAAATTTAAAACAATACAATGGAAAATGCTGATTGTACAGTATACAATTAGTCGGAGCACATGAATAGTACCATACATAGTAGAAAACAAAAAAGGGGTACTATAACTGCAAGACTTCAGCCATTAATGTTCTGCATTTTATTTTGAATTTTTGAATTGCCTTTTAAAAAAGGTACTACTTCTCATGTGAATGCCTGGTGCTTTACACCTTAATGTAAGTGATGTAGCAGAAACTTTGGCACATTGTTAATTTTTTCCCCTTCCTTTCCTATGTTATATGCATCCCAACACTTTTAGAGTTTATAGTTGACGCACATAAAAGTTAGTCACCATCTGTAACGTATTTAATGTTTATACTCCAGAGGGGAGAATCACACATCTTATGCATTGTAAAACAAACTCCACAACCAAACTTAGAAATTTTATTAAACACAAAGCTACAATAAAACACTGAAGCAAATGTCTGCACCATCCTTTGGCATCATATACTGTATGATAAACTGTAGCTTGATAAGATGACTACTGACGGCAACTGATGAGCATAGTTGCCCATCTGGTGCTGCAAGCTGGTGCTAAGTTGGGCCCGGCAATTTCATTTGAATAGCTGACAAAGCAGTTAATACCAAATTAAGAAATACCTTTAATAGTTGCAAGATGTGTAAATGCCTTTAGATCTTAGGAAAATGCACTGAATAGAAAACTATTAAATACTAAATTATCTTAGTAGAAACAAGAAACCTAATGACAACATTATTGGCTGGGCAAAAAACTTAAATCTTATTGAAAACAGGAAGACAACACAGAACAACAGACAACAGCCAAGGCAACCGTATCCAAAGCCAAGTCTTTGCTTGAGAAATTTATAGAACATTGGCAGGACTGTCCACACTCTGACATGACGTGTTTCATATCCTTTTGTCCACCAACACACATGGTCAATATGGTAATTACAGCTCTGCTTTTGAAGATATTACGTAATTATCCCCCAGCAAGATGTAGTTCAAGTGTGCTGCTTTTTACGTAGATCTGGCCAGTTTCAGACATCCCACCTTCAGGCTATAAACCAGGGTCAGCAGTCGCTCACCCAGACCTGGTCTAAGTTGAACACCTGGATCTGCTTCCTATCTGTCAGCGTCTTTCGGTCTGTCTTGGGGCAAGTGTTCATTCACGGCCAATTAGGATCTGATCAGTGTAACATCAGTGCTGTCCACCACCAGAAGAACCATGCGGTCCAAGCCAGAAATAGTGGTGGTTGGTGAACCAGTGGCCAGGGGGCAGGGGGTTGGAAATTTGAGTAGTGTGTGTGTTTGTGTGTGTGGCTTGTGTTGTGCATGCTTGTGGATCTCTTTTGTGCCATGGGGAGGAGGGGTGGAGAAAGAAGGCTGTTGCTTTAAACAAGAATGTGTTCATTTTTAAAAGGGAGAAGGGGGGAGCTCTGAGCTCAATTTGTCTGCCTACTGAAACACTGCTAGAGGATTTTTCATCATTTAAAAGCACCAAGGACCAATAAGAGGGAGGGACGGGGACGGGGGGGGGGGGGGAGAGAGAGAGAGAGAGAGAGAGACAGAGAGACAGAGACAGAGAGAGAGAGAGAGAGAGAGAGAGAGGTGCAGTTGAGAGAGACAGCCTCTTAGAGCTGTGAGGCAGAAGTGATGGATTCAGCCCACAGAAAAGTGACAGTCTTCTCCTAACGGGCCACAGATAGTACACAACCTGCCCTGGACTCTCACCATTTATCAGGAAACTACCTCCACCATCCAACTAAAGTTACCAGTTGTCTCTTGAGTGAAAAGTGTTCCAACTTTTTCAAGTGGATTTTGGAACAACATTTCTTAACACTTCTTAATGTTTGCTGAAGAGTTTCTGGCAAGTTAAGCTTCTGTTGGGCTAATGACGGTCTTTTAATAACAGGCTTTAAAAACACCACTACCTCTCCACTGCTGGAATGGACTAAGGTGACAAAGAGTGAGTAACTAGACGGGCAGAGCACAGAAAGGGGGAGAGGAGGACGCAAGGGTGCAGCTTTCACACTTGGGATGACTTTCTACCAGGAGAAACTTCAATCAGCTCTGCCAGGAGGGCAAGGCAACTGAGGGAGCCTCATCAATACTCTACAGTTATCTCGTAAGCATTGTGTAACCTTTGACTTATTTATATATTTATCTTATTTATTGGTTTATTTAACAGGGACGGTGCACGTGTACATTACGTTAATTCAAAGATGACTTCAATTCTCTGCATTGATAAATCGTCCACGTTTGTAACAAGTAATCTTACAGAGCAACTGATGACCTTTCTTGGTGCGAAACAAGTTGTTAAGTTGAGCTCAGAATCAAATCAGCCCAGTGATATTTCTAACATAACGGTGAAGCAATTATTTTGTCACTTTGTTAAACTGATTTTTGTTAAACTGTCAGACTTTGGCTGTTCATTCTCAAGCTGCTGCCCTTTACATATTAATTTTGTTTGATCTCAAATGCAGCAGCCGTCATGCAGCATCTGTTATCTGACTCACTTGTTTGGTGCCAAAGGGTAATTCTACTTTCTGATGACTAACCGGACAGATGACTCTGATGAACTTGGTCGAGGGGGGTTAATTCAGCGCAGGGGGATGCTGGAGAGCGGGCTCTCTCAGCTAAGTGCTTCTTCACGACTGATAACATACTCAGGACCCTAAAGGGGTAAAATAAAGGCACATGGGCAATGAAGAGGGTGTGTAGATGATATACAGCAAGAGCTTTGTATGATACATGCTGACATAGATATTTCTTTTCTAATATCTAAAAAGGTACCATTCACTTCTAAAAAAACAAGAAAAAAAAGATAACCTGACTGTGTCAAGCAGTCTGCAGCTTCAGGATGTTCCCCTGGGCTCAAGAGGACAGGGAAGCAGGCGACTGAATCCCGTCTTTGTTTCTGTTGCCAGGGTAGTGTTTGGATAAGGGGGCTTTGAGGCAGAATGCTGGAACTTATCGAAACAATTCCAGAGACCCCCTGCCTCCATGTCTGACTCAGATCACAAGTGAGGTACGGAAGAACGCACCAAGCAGCATGAGACACAGAGCGAAACCTACATTTGAATGAAAACTTTTACTCTCCTGTTCCATGGGGAGTCAAAACAAATACTGTCCTATACCATCAAACTGTGCAGGTAGTTTAGGTTAATCATGTTCCAAATGTCATGTTACACGCTTACAAGGATTACATGCTTGAGGAAAGAATGAGGTCACCCTCAAGGTAATGTAATAGTGCAGATTACCATGAGCAAATTGAATTTGACTGTGATCCAACACATATTGGCTGTCATGCAGGAGACTGCCAGTTCTCAGCGGAGTTGGCGCTAATTTGAACATGCAGTACAAAGCAGTCCTGCAAAGCATCCGCTTCTTTTCAGCTACTGACAAATTAGGTGCTGTGTAGTTGTGTTGTGATCTCCTGTTGTGGATGATGATAATGTGATTATGAAGCAGTCACACAGAAAGTAGGACACTGGGAATGAATTGGGTCAGTAGATACAGTATGTCTTATAGGTGCGGTGGGGATAAGGGGAGTAGTGGTCCTGCGTCTAGAGGGTCTAGCTCACTCCGTCTGCCACCACCATCGACTCCATGTGTGTATGGCAGCTCACTCTAATGAGGTGACGAAGAATGTGAGGAATGCCATGCTCATGCTGAAATGAGAGGGGCTGGGGTGAGAGACATCAGCCAGTCTGAGCGAGGCTGCCCACCTTCTAATTAATATGTGCTGAGCATGACCAAAAAGGCTGGAGCCCAGCGCTGGTCAGAGACACACTGACCTATCCGCTGCACTCTTATCACACTTGATTTAACATTGAGTAAAATCCAGAAGGAGGAGTCGTGTAAACACAGACTTACCACCTGAAGACAGTAAAACCAAAACATTTTGGTGTGAAGCAGACTTGAAGAAATTACCCAAGATGAGTTGCCAATCAAATTACAAAGAGAGTGGTTATTCACTGCACTCAGTCATTCGTCTTTAGGCCGAGCAGAGTAAATGTCTATGACACTTCTCAACACCAGTTAATCATTGCAGCTATTTGCCAGTCAATAGCGGCTTGTTAAAGTGAACTGATGTTAGAACAATAATGAGCTGCGGGGGCTGTTAACAGTGTAGAAGGAGGAGGAGGCTTTCTGTTGTTTCCTCTGGCAGACTGTGGATGGGTTAATAACAGGCTGTCTCCGTCAGGGCAGATGGGACTCTCTCAGGTCCCTGGGAGACTGAGCCCAGCAAGTGTTGTTATTTGAAAATACACATTGACGGAAAAAAACTCTTGCAGACACGCACATACCGCATACACTCACCCACAAACACACACATTTCATCACAAGCTGCAAACATTTTCCCCTCAGCTTTGAAGTGTAGTGAAGCCTAGAGCAGGAGATTCCGGGCTAACGACGTCCAACATGGGACTCCTCCGCAGCGGGGGCAAATCACACGGCATTTCTCAGAGACAGAGCTCATGTTCTAGGGGGAGAAACCGCAGGAGCCACTGGCCAAATACAGTCATCAGCACATTACAAGGGACAGGCTCCAGGCTGCTCTATTACCTTGGTATGGGACTACTTGTAAGCTATTATTCTTGATTTATTTAGGGTTTGATCTATAAGACTATAAGATAATTTCAGTGATAATTGTTAAGTATTTCTTTGCATGGTGTGAAAAATATTTATGACAACAATTTCCACATCAGTCACCATTTGCTGAGGTGACGTCATACAGCCCAGCTTTGTTAGCAGGATTAGTACTATGAAAGACCTCATACTGTGCTGACCGAAGACAGTTTCATGGTAAATTTGAAACAGAAACTCATGAGGTTTTTTTTTTTTTTTTATTCACAGCAGTCATGTTTCAGCCAAGAGCTTGCTACTTTTAGGTACCAATTTAACAAAATACATGGGAGAATCAGACCTTATGTTCTTTTGTACTGTGGGTGATTTCTTTTCCGGCCAGGTAAACTATAATATCAAAAAGACTGACAGGTTACACAAGAGTACAGTGTGCAAAAGCCCCTTTTTTGGTGTTTTCTTTCAGTAAAAAGAAGTGTTTACACATTCTGTGCTACACAGATAAAGCCAGAAGGGTCGAATGTGCCAAGGTTCATGTTCTTGGAGAGCGCTGCATTTCTCTTCTCCATGTCTCCAACCTAATGTGCTGGCAGCACGCCCGGATTAACAAGACAAAAACATTTCTGCTCTCTTCCCAATTTTGTGCTGACTATTATATGGTAGATTATCTTTCACACAGAGATAAGCCATAACAAAAGTGTGAGGGAAGCACTTGTAAGATTGGCAATCCTGACACGACTCTTCAAAACCAAGCCAATATAGGCCTCACTACAATGCTTTCTGATTAGACCGGCCCCTTCTGACTCTGGGGAGGTGTTACACAGGACCCCTCTGTAATCCAATATGCAGCAGCTTTCAATTAAGGTGCCCTGGGAGTTCAAGGCCTTGATATCCTTACACAGGACTTACATTCTCCTCAGCACTCAGTGGCATCCCCTAATAACACCACATCATCTACAAAAAACTGCCTGCACTTATTTTTCTAATAAAAATGTCTACACTTTGAATTCTGGGGCTAACAGTTAAGCATCTCAATCTCATTAACTCTTGAGGAAAGTTATGGGTTGTGCCACAAGGTCCAGTTATGGAGAAAATGTGATTTAAGAGAGACTATGATCTAAACAGGGATATTATCTTATATTTAAATCAGAAATTAATACTGAGACACATAAGAGAATTTTATGTTACATCTCTAGATTATTTTAGAGGGTGCTAGATGGTTAAAGTAAGCTTTTAGTCTAACAGTCAAAACAGAAAGAGACATATTCAAAGTAGACATGAATTATGATTAATTTCCTTATAGCGTCTGAATGCAACTTATTTCCCTCTTTTGGTAAGAGCTATGGACAGGAATGATGCAACACAATCGATATTAAAACAGTTCCATGAATAGCATCATCTGGTAGTGTCTCAAATTTTCCATAAGCAAAGATGTCCAGGCCTGCAGTAGGGAGCAGATAGGAGTGTTTCTGTGTGTCAAGGACAAGCAGTGGCAGTGGCCCAAAGAGAACCTGAGCCAGCACACCAAACTAAGCTAAACACACTCCACTAACAGCAATGCAACTGACTTAAGAGATCAGCACATCATTAGACAAAATAAATATTTTTCTTAGCAGCAGTGAGGGGATTAGTAACTTTCAAACAGCATGTACATACATTTGATAGTGGAAAGGTGATTTAACCAAATCAGGATCAAGCCCAGATGTATTCAGTGAATTACACTTAAAAGCCATTGGGAAAACAGCAGTGTGTGAGACCATGAGATTCTTGATTTATATATTACACATGAATTTAATGCGTTTCCTGTCATGGAAAGTCACAGCAGCCACTGGGGCACTCAGCAGGGCAAGTCGGCGATTTGCTTTTAGATTTAATCTTTTTCGGTAGCCCATATTTTTGGGAGGTGTAATGGCCTCCAGCCCTGCCTCGGGTGAGATGCGTATACAATGGGCTTCTGTGCCTGCCTGCTCCTGGTAGGTAATGGAGGATAGGACCAGTGTATCCTGATGGGCAGTCTTCTTCTGGTCTCAGTTAGCATAGCTGTGAAGGACTCCATTGACGCCCTGGCAAAATGAGCATACAGCCCAATCCTGAGGGCTTTCAATTATAATAGTAAGGAAAAACGTTTCAGAATAGATATGCTCATACAGTCTTCTGCTTACCGACTACAAAAGGGAGTCAGTTATGACAGTTTTTTCACTACAATACAATCATGTTCTCCATTTTCTTCCCCATTCTCCTCAGGCTTTGGTGAGGTGGACACAAACTCATGGATCCCCCTTCAATGGTCCTGCTGGGGCTCCTTCTTGTTTATGGACTAGCATGTGGTGTCCAGCAGACTCAGGGGAGTCCGTCGGACAGCAGCCATGGCAGGGACAGGACTCAAGAATTTGAGAATAGTGAGGATGGTCTAGGGAGAGAGTTTCTCTATGCTGGAAGGAGTAAACGTGCTCCAGCTGACCCACAGCAGGACAAGTGCTCCTACACTTTTATTGTGCCTCAACAGAAAGTGACCGGAGCCATCTGTGTCAACTCCAAGGAGCCGGAGGCCATGCTGGAGAATCGGGTCAACAAACAGGAGTTAGAGCTGCTAAATGTGGAGCTACAGAAACAGAAGAGGCAGATTGAGACCCTGCAGCAATTGGTAGAGGTGGATGGAGGTATTGTCAATGAGGTCAAGCTTCTGAGGAAGGAGAGCCGAAACATGAACTCCAGAGTCACTCAGCTGTACATGCAGCTGCTCCACGAGATCATCAGGAAAAGAGACAATGCCCTAGAATTGGCTCAGATGGAGAACAAGATCCTGAACCAAACCTCTGAGATGCAACAGCTCACCAGTCGATACAAAGATCTCGAGCACAAGTACCAGCACTTAGCTTCTTTGGCCACTAACCAGTCAGCTCTTATTGCCCTGTTGGAGGAGCAGTGCCAGAGTCGCCCTCCCCCTCGTCATGCGCCAGTCCCCCAGCCACGGCCTCAGCCACCACCACCATCACCACCTCTCAGCAAGCCTCACCAGCCGCCTGTCCTTCCACGAATTAACAACCCAATCAGCAATGAGATCCAGAGTGACCAAAAATCTCTACCGCCTCTTCTTCCAACAATGCCCACTGGCACACACAGCCCCTCCACAACTGACAAGCCCTCTGGTGAGTCTAACAAAGTCCAATATTTTAAATAAAGACACTTGATTTTTAAGTTCTATTTTTAATGCATTCTTACCAAACACACCAGTTGCCATCACAGTGGTCACAAACAAAGGATTGTGTGTCTGAGCTAATATTGTGAACCTCTTAATCATTAATCACAAGACAACACCAAGTACCCATTCTTCCAGTCATAGCCAATTTAAATAAGTCCCACACATTCCCAGAGCAAAGGACTCTCAGTGAGAACAGAAATGCCGTTGTCTAGCCTTTTGAGATGCATATCATCTAATCGCCATGATTCAACCCACACAAAGACACAAAGCATATTAGCAGGGTAAACACATGTGCCTAAATGGATAGCTGGATCTGAGCCCATGGGGCTCTTGAACACATGTTGGTGGATGATAAAGCTTTAAAATTGATGTGAAGGGTGTTTTGTGGTATCAGTTGCAGTGAACTGTCTATTGCCGTTCCCTTTCATTAGGAGACTTCACTTTTAAAATGGTGGGAAAAAAAACAAACCATTCCCAACATGACTACTGGGAACTTTTTCCATTGACATTTTGCACTGCTGCTTGCCATTTTCACTAGTCTGCATGTGAACGGTAGCCTTTGTATGGAATGTTTGAAAGGAGGCAAGTAATTTCCTGCCCACAGCCATGCAACTAACACCCCAAAAAGTTACATAAATCCTTAACACGAACAGAAAGCTCCACACAATGCAGGAATAGAGGGAGGAAGAGAGAGAACTGAAAGAGCAACAGAGAGAAACAGAGAGATGGAGTCTAAGAAAAAGGGGAGGGGGTAAAGTACAAACAGAAAGAGATACCGGGAGTCAGTGATGTCATTTGTTCCAGTTGCACCAGGCAAGAATCAGTCATATGTTCCACCAAAGCAGCAGACTTTATCAGGCAGAACAGAACAGAGCAGGGCAGGGCAGGGCAGGGCAGCTCTCTGGCTTGTATCTGCTCAACAGAGACATTCCTGAGAGTAAATGGATGGCAGAGAGTGGGCCGAAAGACAGATATCATCCAGAGTGATTTAATAAAACCAAAAATAATCTTGTTTCTGAGAGAAAAACATATGGCTATTCCTATTAACACTTTTACGGATCTATGTGTTGGCATGTCAGCTGAGCAGGACCTCATGACATATGTATAATAACTGAAGTGCTAGGTTTCTTCTTTCCTATACCTCCTCTTTCTTTATATCTCTTGCAGACTGTCGATGCACCCCTCACCTCACCCCTTTGTGTGACCCCCCTATTCTCTTTTCATTTGTCTCCATTGTATTTAAACACTTTGTTAGCCAGGCCAGTTGGCAAACCACACAAGTGTGAAATCTTGAGAACTTAAACACTTTCACAGCCAATTGAAGCAGGGGAGCCAGTTGCCCCATTACTGTTTTTCCATGTCTACTGGGTTTGGAATTTGGGATAAAATTGTAATGGCACACAGGCAAATTAGGTTTCACTGATTTGCACCATAAAATCCAATAAAACAATATTGACCTTGCACAAAGTCTACAGAACATTTGTAGCATGAATTCTATTGCTGGAGAATAATGCAGAATTATTGTCAACATGACAAGCTGCTGTGCAAGTTTTTTTTTCAGTTGTAAGCAGGGACTACATCTTCATAACATGCTGTAGAGGCTATCCCGTTACTCCACACAACTTATACTAATACTGGAAAAAACTTCAGCAGACTTGCTGGCAGAGAAGTGCAGCTTAAGACAAGGATTTACAAGCTGTCCTTAAATTCATTTAGTCCCAGAAATCTTCTCTTAAACATGATGTGAGGCCTTAATATGTATGCCTTCACTGAAAATGATATGTCTGTATAATATAAAATACAAAAACCTAAGTGAAAGTAAGTAAAATAATAATCCTGCACTGTAAAGCATCGCAGATGCTTGAAAGTTTTTGCTACCGTTTCATTCACTAGTCAGGATTCCCTTTGCCCTCATGCCAGTGTTTCTTTTGGCTGCAAAGCCGGCAGCCATTTCCCCTATGAGAGGAGCAGCCAAAGTCAATTCCACTGTTAAAATGAGAATTTCTGCTGAAAAATGGGATTCCCTATGGCAGAGTCTAAAAACTCTTTGTGTCACTATGGCCCTTCCTTAACTTTAAGATATTGTTGTAACTGACATGATTTTACATGCTGTAACTGTCTTGTTGTCATCTTTCTGTTTAGGTCCATTTAAGGATTGTCTGCAGGCTCTGGAAGATGGCCACACTGCCAGCAGCATGTACCTGGTGAAGCCAGAGAATGCCAACCGGCTCATGCAGGTGTGGTGCGACCAGAGACATGACCCAGGTGGCTGGACAGTGATCCAGAGGAGGGTGGACGGCTCTGTCAACTTTTTCAGGAACTGGGAGACATACAAGGTGCGACAACCTCACACCAAATCAAGGACCTCATAGTTTGGAGTGAAGCTGGTGGTTTATGTAGGTTGTTTTGACACTAACCAGATGTGAACCAGTAATGAATAGGTAATTGTTAAGCTTTCAAAACGTCTGATGTAGTACCAGCCTCAGTCACTGCCACAGCCTTATGACTCATTAATTCCAGTAACATCAGTTGGTTTTTGTGAATGACTTCACACAAAAATAAAAATGTGGCAATATTGGACTTGAATGTCACATTAGTTGGTTGTGCCAGCATTACTGATGTTCTGGAAAAGTAAGCGTACCTTTTTATTATAAGAAGGTACCCGATAAACAAAATGTTGAACACATTTTTTTTCTTTTTTTTTTTTTTAAATTCAGGGGAACTCATTTTCTTCATCTTTTGAAAGAAAACCCCTCACGTGGTTTACTTGTAAACATTTGTTTTCAGGCCAAAAATTCACAAGGGTCCTGAATAAATCTCAGCTTTCGGCAACAATGGAGATCTTTCCAAGACTTTTACGAAAACCTTCAAACCACATGAGATCTGAAATTACATTTGTAAACTCATCAGAAGGGGTGTTTCCATGATTCAAAGCATATGTGGGGTAGTGGATACCACAAACCAACTTGCAGTATGACCGGAGCCAGAACAAAGCAGTAAGACAGCATCCAGTATGTCAGATTCCATAGTATATGCACTGTATTGTGCTGTGTTTTCAATAACAAAATAAGAGTAGAAATCTGGACACCCGATGCTAGCTATAAACTTGACTCAGAATGTCCATTTATAATAATGTTCCTTGACGATAAACAACCCCATAGAAGAGCTAATTACCTCCAGAACATGAGCAATGACCCTGAATCATCCCCCAGACATCCACACTAACTGTTCAAAGCCTTTCAAAGACCATTCAGAAAGGATTTCATGATCTTACTGATAGTGTTTTTCTTATCACTGCACTTCACAGCAAGGTTTTGGCAATATTGATGGCGAGTACTGGCTGGGTCTGGAGAACATCTACTGGCTGACTAACCAGGGAAACTACAAACTGCTGGTCACGCTGGAGGACTGGTCTGGCAGGAAGGTCTTTGCAGAGTATGCCAGCTTCAGAGTGGAGCCTGAGGCTGACTTCTACAAGCTAAGGGTGGGCCGTTACCATGGCAACGCTGGAGACTCCCTCACCTGGCATAACGGCAAACAGTTCACAACACTAGACAGAGACCATGATGCATATACAGGTAAAAACGTATAATGTTATAAAGTAGTAAACTGGACAAACTTTTGCAACTTAAAACCAATGATGGAAAATATGTGTTCAGTGCAAAATGTATGTTTATGCATGCAGCCTGATGGTTTTATTTATTTTTTCAATGTTTCTAGGCAATTGTGCCCACTACCAGAAGGGAGGCTGGTGGTACAACTCTTGTGCCCATTCAAATTTGAATGGAGTTTGGTACAGAGGAGGACACTATCGCAGCCGCTACCAAGATGGAGTCTACTGGGCTGAGTTCAGAGGAGGAGCCTATTCACTCAAGAAAGTGGTCATGATGATCCGTCCAAACCCAAACACCTTCCACTAAGCATCCAAGGAACACATACTGTACTGTATCTCTCACTAAACAAAAACCTTTACAGCTCCTAAAATCCATGCAATCTCTATCTTTTTTGTTTAATGGAGTGGCACCAGACCAAGCCAGATAGAAAGATGATGTTGAAAGTGCAATATCAAAACATCAGGCCGATATACTGGTACCTGCTGACGATTCAAAGAATTTGTGCACTTAGTGTACTGTTATTCAGTTGTCTGTACCGTTTTCCCTTTTACATATGACTCAGTAAAGACGTGCTCAATGCTCAGGAGTTGTTTTAAATACACTGTCTTTGATAAAATTAAAGCCTGCTTAGTTGACAGTAATCTCATTTGATCTGAGTGAGAAAACAACATGAATCTAATTTGACATGAAAAGATTACGATAATTCAGTTAAGTAGCTTTGAGATACGAACCCTATAATATATATTTAGTATGTATGTAAAGTTTTTTTGCAGTAACAAGCAAATGAAGTTGACACAGGAAACGTATCCAGTGACTTTTAATTTCATCCTAAATACATTTTTCAAATGTGTAATTTATAGGAACAGTAACATTTATTGACTTGTAATATAGGGTTGATATTCTGGCCAGTTTGTCAATAACAATAAACCATAAAAATGGTGCCATTTTCTTTTCTAACATAACCAAAACTGTTAACAGTCTGTGTATGCAACAATTAATAGATCTACGAACAAAAATCAACTCACCACCAAAATTTAAGGAGGTACACTCTTTGAAGTCCTGCTTTTTTCCCTTAAAATACTTGTTTTGAAATCTTGAATTGCTTGGACAGGTATCCACCAATTTGCTTGTATGAATCAAGCACTGTATTTACTGTATAAATTGAGTGGTTTGTTGATGTCAATAGATGCAACACATTGCGTTTGTACATAAGACATTTGTAATATAATGTATTAAAACCTGTTATGTCACTATTAAGTTGCAATAAAATATGTACAGCTTGTGTTTTTCTCTTTTTTGTGCCTCTTGGTATAAAGCATACTTACTGGTAGTATAGTTAACAAGCAGTCATAACAGCTGCCACCAAAGTAACATGAATTAAACTTGAGTGTGATGTTGTCATTAAGTGTAATTTGGTTAATAATGTCGCTTTCAATAAAAAGTTGACACAGATCTATCATGACAGTGCTATTAGTGTTATACCAGTTTATTACATATGAAACTGTATTAATTATATTCTTAAGAAGCTTTTCAACTCTACCATTTAACTTAAGTGACATTGTTTATCTAACAGTCATAAACATTCATGAAATGTAATTCACATTCATATCAATTTTCATGACTTTTGAAAGTGTTATACTAGCCTTATCCATTCCTCTAAACAGAAAAGTTGACAGTAAGATTTTGAAATCTTTTGTTGTTAATCTTTTACTATTTTGGTGGATTTAGCACCCTGTGGTGACATTTATTTTGTAATACAGATCACACTCTCAGGTATCTCTCTAATGAGAACATGAGACAGACTTTAAGCCACTATTATTGTGATTCTTATGCACTTAATTAACCCCTGAGGAAACTGCCTTTGCTTTATTAGCTGCTAATATTTGCACTTAGCGGGTTCGCCACTTGCTTTTGTATAATTTATTCGATAAGTACAGTCAAATACGCACAAAGGTCATATCCCCATTGCATCATTTTTAATGCTCAACTTAAACTAACATTACATGTGCCTCAATATATTGCAAGAACAAAGCTTGTAGGCTATAAACGTATGATGATAATTATGTTGACAATATCAGATGTCATTTTGGATATTATTCATTACAATCATAATTAGGTAAATGGAGGATAATATTTCAATTTTAAGTGGCAAGTAAAACAGTTCAAAATGAATCCTTTAAATTAATTATATAAACTTTTTCTGCTTTGCTGACCAAAAAGTTTGTAATATGAATATTACTACTGCTAATCACAGCTTGCTTATGCCTCCGCCATGCAGCAACCACAGCTTTTGGCAAATTTGCTTTTAATTATGTCCTATAGTGCAATACCTTCATTTGTTGGCTTTTAATTTGCACTGAAATGTATTAATTTGTATGGAAAACAAAAGTAAACATAGTGAAAATTAAGTACAAAAGTACAGTAAATAATATGCCATTATGAAAAACTACACAAAAGACAAAGACTAGATTATGAGAACTGGTTGCACAAAAACATGTTGTCTCAAACACTATCAAGCACAGTGTTTGTATATAGAGTCAGCGCACCAGGGAATGACAAATGAAATGTGACAGGCTTGTAAAACTAATGCATCCAGCAGTCCCCTCCACTGACAGCAGAAACCACCTTCACTTTACTATGTGTCAATGACATTTCCAAAGACAGCTGGAAAATGAGGCAAAAACGACTTTACACTGCAAAGAACCAAGCTCCATTAATGTCATATTTTGTGACCAGACTTGAGTTGAAGAAGGTTTAGACAGTTTAGAGAGCATTTGAAATCAATTTAGTATGAATTCATGTGACTGACAACTTTAAAAGACAATCTGAGATTGTCTGAAGAGACCAATTATCAACAGAGCAAGACGTGACGTGTGTATTTAAATTCCCTCGCTCCGAATAAAACCTAACTTACCATGTTAGCGTTTTGTGCTGCCAAAGTAAAGATAGATACTTATGTGATAGCAGCCAAAACACTTGTCCTACATTCAAACGACAAACACTGGCTGCTAAAACTGGCTCATATGTCAAAAGCTAAAAGGCTTTCTTCCCCATGACAAAGAGGCTTTGGATGGGACAAAGGAAGACATTCATCACTGCGACTGTCACTCTTGTCAGCTGTGTTTTTACTAAAGATGGATGGGACAGTAAAATGCACTTTGTACAAAATCCTTCTGTCTTCCCAGATAGTTCAACACTTTTTTTTATAGCAGTTACATCTTAAAACCAGTTTAAGTCTGCTTTGTCAATTAAACTAATTGTGGTAAAACAGAGGACGATGTTTCATCGTCTCCATAAACAGAGACGACAGACTCTTTGGATGCCATGTATGTCTGAGGACTCACCACGATGGAAAACCTTCAGTAAGGGTGGCCTGTGCAGCCCCCACTCCTCAACCAACATGGAAAACCATGAGCTGACACAGTGCTCACTCAGCACAAAGAGAACCGCATTTCCTGAGCCTTCAAACCTGAACCTTCAAACTGGCCTGCATTGTTGTTTCACATCTGTAAAAGTCCATGTCCTTGTACTTTTAATAGAATCATTTTTCACTTTCCTGTGCTCCCACGAACCCTTTTCACTCCACCTTTTGAGTAAATGTAGTCATACCAGGAGAAACCACTGCACAAATTATTCACTGGGGACTTTAACCACTCACATTTCATGCTTTCACTGTAAAATGCAGGCCTCCCCACAGAGACTAGACATGCCACATAACTTATAATTTATTGTTAATTATTAAAAGCTCCACTAAATATGATAAATTGGAGCAGACATAGACTTGAAGACAATTTAAATCACGTTTAAAAACAACATGTGACCCTTGGATAACCACTATAACTTCAATTTGAGAATCAATCAGAGCTCATAACATCCTTGAATTGAAGATGCCAGCACTTGTGTTCAGGATGTTAAATGTTTTGACATCTAGCACTATGAAAGGACTGCGTAGGAGAGGTGACCCATTTTCCAGTGGTTGTGAACCAGGGTCATGCTAAGATATTTTCATGCAAGTAGCCAGTATAACTGTGAAATAAAATTTAATTATACAATTGTCAAGTAAGTGGGTTAATCCTGACTCCACTAGTACTAACTTTTACACTTGCATTTAAACACAATCCTCTTCATCAAAACATATTTTACGCCGACAGCAACCATGAAGTGTCTGCAAAGTAAATCCACATCCATCTTTTTTCAATGTGATCGCTTCATCTTTCTGTCATAACTTACCACAGACTAAAGACATACTGAGGTACCACAGCTATGCTATCGTTTCAGTGTCTGCATCACATCTCTGTCTCTGTCACATCTATGTAATGGAGCATTCCACTGAGGTGACACAACTCTGACTTGAGCACAACCTATTATTGTCATTGTCACACTAGCAAGTCAGCAAAAGCACAACTCTGAACACGATGGAAGTGAGATCCAACAAAACGCTGCGCAATAAAAAAGGTAATCAACATCTTTTTCCAAGTCATTTATTCAAACCACTCCCCACTGCTGCTGTAAACTTATTGTGATGCATATGGGAGTTATTAAGAGATGCTTAAAAATAGAAACACATAATAATGTGGCAAAGCTTCTCTTTGGGAGAATAGTCACTTCATTGTTTATTACTTACATAGTGGAACTATTGAATTGGGGGTTTTTCCGTCTTCCAAGAGCTCAACATTTGAACGGATTTCCAACTGTGGAGATGTGCAGATTTGCTTATAGCTTTACAGCCACATGCCATGACCACTGTTTCATGTTCTTCCAAAATGTCTGTGAGTTCTCTGCAGGGAACTTACAGGAAATCTCTTCGGGATCAACCAGAGGAATTTTCCTTAGCACAATGGAAATTTTATTTTGTAAAAGGTATTACTGTGGCTATTCCAGTGTTGCAGTTGTTCACTGCTTCAACAAAACTTTCCTAGCAAGGTATCTTTACTGTTAGACAAAAGACAAAAATCTCTCACAGTCAACGTAATACAGCAATACTTCAATTTGGTACATGTTAAGATTTTTTTTCCATGTGCTGCCTGTGACCTTTAAGAGCCAAACTGTTCACTCTGCATTTTCATCCCACAGCTCTTTTTATCAATAATTGCACACAGACGCAGGACACAAAGGCACACATACAAAGTTCATTGCTATCTGGCATTAGTTTGATTAATCCATTAGAAAAACAATTTCAGGCAGTTAAGTAAAATCAATTTTTGCCTGCAACCAAAAATGATCATACAAGTTTGCCAAAATCTTCAAATACTGCACAAAACTGATATTTTAATCAAACTGCAGGTTAGTATTATCATTATGTATCTTTGTAAGAGCAGACCAGAGACCAACTCCCAGAAAACATGGAAAGGCTTGGATCAGCATTCAAAACCATTCACCAATGCATGTCTGTCTTTAAAGACTAAAATGACATTTCTATTAGTAGAAAGGACAACTGTAATAAATAAGACTAAAGTCAAATTCCTGTCAAATTCTCAATAACAAAACAAAAAAACAAACAGGATTACTTCTTGCTGCTAATGAATTGTTACTACTTACTGTTAATGCATGCTCTATAGTGTAAGTAACAAGCTGCGGTCTGACACAGAAACAGCAACACACCAAGAGCCTCTAAACCATTACTCGACTGCGAATCAAAATGACTGGAGCACGGATCAACTGCAGTACAGCAGAGTGACTCAGATTTAATAAAGGAAAATATGAACAACATGAAAAGGCTTATATTGGGAAAAGGAGTGGTTTCTCAGAATCTGACAGATGTTCCTCTTTCTCAGAGTTTTGAATGCCAACTCAACAAAGCACACTTACCAAAACTCAACTAAGCTTTTTCCTCATCCAGGTAAGTTCGACTTAATTTATCACCATACTCTACGCTAATAGTTTACTAAAATACCAGCATTAGATAGAATGGTGGCACCTTGGCAATGACTTGTTTTAAATGTTGGAGTTTTTGGAACCATTTCAGGTGAGCCTCGGCATAGTCATTCATTACTGGACAGTGTTTTTCTTCTTGAGGAGGCAAATGATCCAGGTGACTTACAGACTTGTTATTCTGAATAAATTGTACAAATATCCTAAACAACAAATGTTACTCATTTAAGATTTAGCTTTAGGGTGGCTATAAAAACACAAATTATTCCAAGGTCCGCAGATGTATTCTGTATGTGCTCTAGTTACTTTTTAGTTCATTTGTTATAAAGTATAAAAAAGGTACAGACATAGGCCTAGTAAAAAGGTGATAAAAAATACTGTGCTGAAAGATTTATGCCACACTTTCCTAAAATTTAGAACCTATGGTATTCAAGCTTAGTGCTACCTAATCTATTTGGTCCCTCTCTACTCAAGCCAAAAAATGCCCCAAGAAGACACTGTCAAAAGCATTCATTCATTTTTTTGTCACAGCTAACAATGGCTATCAGGCAAACATGCAGTGTTCCTACTATCTTTGGTTTTACAGCAGACATTTTTGCTCACAAGTCATGGCAGGAAAACCACAGGTGTTACTAATAACATTAACAATGGCTCCGTTGTGTTCAAGTGTCCCAGTAAACCACGACAGTGAGCCAGCATGCACAATACCAGGACCTTGAAAATGAAGCAGCTAAATCATTCATTTTATAATTTACTCCAGTGTTTTTCCTATTGTGCCACGTCAAAATGTCAAAGGCCTACTGCAAGCAAGCAGAGCCTGGTATGTTTATCATACAACAGTAGTTTACAATATCATCAACACTTGAGCAATACAAGCCTGATATTTAGTCACATAGCCTATCAAATACCAGCAAGTGTTAAACTATTTACTGCAAGTAGCGAAATTAGCAAAACAAAATCTTAGAACAGTAAAGTTGTACCACTTTTCTAATCTCTAATAATGTGGACCAAAGTAGACTATTTGAACATTAACATAAATTAAGTTCAGCCGTTAGCTAACTATACTGCAACTTACTTGCCTTGCGTTACATGTGCTCGGCATCATATCAGCAGAACCCGTAAACCAAACAAATCAATTTTGTCAAGCCACACCAGCTAATTAGCCAACAAGCAGCTAAATCCAGATACTTTACTCCTCGTTAGTTGCTTAAAACGATCAAAACTTAGCCAACATTCAGCTGTTAAAGAGAGAAATGTAACCTTACCTGCTAGCTGTTGTGCTTGTTGGCTTTCATTATTTTTGTTCCACTCTGTCACGGCCTTGATTGCACGTGGAGCACACCTGTGCCCTGCAGCCGTCGCACGCGAGGGGACTATAGGCTGGTGGGGGCTGTTGCTGTTTGAGTCAGGCCAACAGGTCATAGGTTAACTTTCCTAAACTGTCATTTGACGTATTTCCTATACATCTTGTGTAGGTGGGAACCTCTCACATGTTTGCCACTAGCTACACTTCTTCCTTCCAAATCCCTTGTAGCAGCATTATCTTATTCTGAGAGCAGAGAGGCAACAACATTATGACAAATGATCGCATTTGCTGAGTGCCAGCCAGGCCACAAGCTCCATTATGCTCCATTGTCATAAGGTCAATGAGGTCAATTGGGACTATCCTTTAATTCTCAGTCAGACACATTTGATGAAGGAATAGCTTGAGTTACTTCCACATCAGCCCTGGTACAATAATGCCAAATAACATAGTGATATTGAGAATAAGAGAAACACCTAGCTACCTTTTTGGATTCAATAATTAGTGGGTCACATACTATTAAACTACAAGGCACAGAAACGTTTGTTCTCCAGCAGCATTCAAATAAGGCAAGAATACCTGCCTGTTATAGAGCATAAATGACCCTTTCTGAACTGTGAGATGGTAAGAGGGCTGCTTTCAGGACTATATGGGTGCATTGCTGCATGAGACAGGCTGAGACGAAGTGCAACCAAAGTGTGTAGGGAATGGGAGACCCACCGGTCATGTTGTAGTTGCAAAACTGCCATAAGAAAACTACTGATCATCCTGAAAGTACATATTAACAAATGTGTATACCTATCAGTTATTCACTCCAATCCAACTGGTAGAGTTTGTGATACAGAGAGCCACAATACATCATACCCATAGAATGCAGTTAAAGTCTCCCTGTGGAAACACGGCTACCTCGGGTTTCCTGGCCTTGTATTTTGTGGTTCTTTTTATTCTCATATTCCACTGAACAGAGCAATTTAGTCTATTATTTTAGGATCAAATGTCTGTGCAGCCCTATAATGCTGTCATTTAAACAATTCATCCACTTTATTAGAATTTTCTGCCATGAGTGATACTTACTTTACATCACATGTTGCCAAGTTTTATGTTATTTACTGATGATCAGTAACTGACAATATACTTGACAAAATATTTTCTTAATGAAGTCGTTGACAAACTGCAACATGCAGCCTGGAAGTACCTAACTATTTCAAGAAAATATCAATGAAGCACATAGCTGGCCAATTTGGTGGTTTATTAGTCATTTGGCTGCCTTATGGTCTTCCTTTTTGTAAAACCCACATACAGTGGTAACACTACGGGAGGCTGCTGCACAGCTGTGCCACTATGAATATATTTCTCCCTTTGGATACATTTTTTAACACAGCAGGGACAGGAGCAATAACACTGCTGAAGATTAGGCAGAGCATTTGACTGGAGATCCAGCAGGAAAAATGAGCCTGTTTGGTGATAAATTAATTTTATTACCAGCCATCTGAGACTAAAGCAATTTGTTTTATATTCTGCTACTTTGTCTCTGTGACTTTTGTGAATGGCCTATTTTCCACAAAAAACTCAAAACAGAAAGAAAAAAAAGATTAGTAAAGTCTCAAAAGAATACATCTTTTCAGACATCTGTTGTGCTAATTGTCTAACAAAACATATATAACTTAATTTTCACACCAGCGGCTTATCATGTACTCAAGGCTACTTGTTTTAGTGACATTTTCACAATAGTGAAGTTAAACAGCCTTGTGTTTTAAGTCACAATGGCCTACTCATTCTTAGATACCTTCTTGTGTAGATTAAATTGCAGAATTTCTGGCACTAAAGATGAGTGACTTTTTAAGGTGTATTTGTTATCTTCTAGCTCCCCCTGGAGGGTCAACGTAGCACATACATCAGTTATTCCTCTAGATGGCATTCATACAATAGACTGTATATGATTCATACACAGTATTACTGTGGTATCAGGTGAGATCCATGCATGCCAGCAACACTTTGAACATATATATTGGATGTCTCTGTGTTCAACACATTGTTAACAAGATAACTAAAGGATAGCTGAATATTACAGTATGTTCTTCTCTTCCCTTTTACACCAAATGCTTTGATCTGGGTCACTTGAGTTTTCATGCACACGTAAATACATAAGTAAATCCATTTTTGAGAGACACAAAAGACAAATCAGAGCCAAATCAGCGTCTTTATTTTACAAACGCATTATTCTATTGACATTTTTTATATAATAAAAAAGCAATTTACAAGCTTAAGAACCAAAATGAAGCAGCACAGAATGATTATGAGTAAAATATATAATTTGAATAAATATATTTTATTTCATGCTATAAAATAAATTCATAAATGGCAATAGATACAACATCAGCTCTAGCTAGCTTCATTTACTTCATAGTTGTACAAAACAGTAGAGTTCTGAGGTTCACAGTTGGGTTGTGAGGTTGTGTGTAGAGTGGACAAAACAGGAGTTGGGGCGTTTCGGCTATCATGGTTCAGTTCATGGTCTCCAGCGCTCCTAAAGCTTCAGCTCTGTGGAAAATATGGGCTCATTGAGACCTTGAGGCAGAATGTTTGGGAACCACTGACTGAGGACTTGTTTCCCCACCTGAAGAGAAGTGCACAATTATACTATGGACATATAATGTATGTCCAATGAGACCACTTTTAACACTATATACCCTGAGTTCTAAGTTTTTTTTTTTTGCCTTGTCACCAAATACATATGAGCCAGAGACATTATAGTGCAGTTTAGGAAGTTGTAAAAGGAAAAGGAACAGCTAGACTGAAAACTTTCCCTCTGATCCTGAAAAACTACAACTACAGTCTCAGCGCCCGAGGAGCCAAAGGAGACCACTGAACCTCAACATGACAACAGATAGCCCGCTCCCAAACAGTGGCTTTACAGCCCAAAATCCCTTTCATTATTTGACACAGCTGGAGGTGCAACTCTGAACAGTGCCACTGAGCTTGACGACTGAGTCACATGCTCAGCTCTTGTGTTGCAGTTTACTGACTACCACTGGATTTTGATGAGCATTTAGAACACCAGCAAGCAACACCACTTTTTCCATTTCTATATATTTTTTCTGAAGAGGAAGTCAACCTGTCCAAAGTTTCAGAAAATATATAAAAAATAAATCGATATCAAATTGTCCTGGTCCTACTTCAATTCAACAGCTCCCTGACATTCCATTTGTTTGATATATGACAGGCCAATATTTCAATAGGCTTGATGATCCCAATAGACCACTTTTAAAAAGGTTATTGCTTTTTTTTTTATATATAATACACAGTGGACAGAAACTGACAGAAAAGCTATGGAAGACTTAAGCTTTTTTTCTAAGCCTGTATCAGTGTTTGTAAACTACCTGAAGTGAGTTTATTATAAAAAGAATAGGACGAGCTGCAATTTCAAAAAGTAGTCTGACAGCCTTCCCTGTAAACACTTCCTTTTGATTACTTGTGGCCCATAATGCATCTCCTGTTCCTCTCAGAGGTGTGGAACTAAGAGTTGACAAAAAATCGATTCGAGTGCGTGTCAAGTTCAGTTGGTTCTGTAGGTGTGGACTATCACATAAGTAGCTACAGTTCATGAAAAGCATTTAAACTATTTCCCCTCCATTCACCTATGATGATTACATGGACCTGTTTATGCATCTGATAAGAAAAAAAAAATCTGACTTGTCTAAAAGCACCATTTAAGGGGAAAAGGCCCCTACCAAAGTGATTGAGGCCATTATAGCTGAGTCCCTTAAGGGTAACTACAGAGATAAACCAGACTTCCCGGATGGAGTTGGTATTTACTATCAACGAAAAACTGTAAGTGCACAATCAATGACACAAATACAAGAAAACTCAAGTTAAAAAATTATCCATTGGCAATTTTATACAATTTTGTGGTTGAGCAACGTGCAATTAAGCTACAGTATATGAGGGTAAGCTTTTTTTTTCTCCACAAAGATTCTGTTTATTATCTGCCAAATACCCAAGCAGCTGTTCCCTTGCCAGATGCTCTGAAAGAACAGAGAGGAAGTAGATTTGTGTTTCTCATGCATCTCCTTCCTTCACTGAAATGCCTAAAACTACAGTACATTGCTAAGATTGTCCTCAGTGGTTAGAGAGGAGGGGTACAGTATAGTCTCTGAACATGGGGCAATGGCTTGCTACAAAATCAGTTTAATCAGTTGTCCATCCAATGAAAAAAAAACAAATCAAATGACAAAAAGCAAAAACGGGGGGCAGGACTGAGCTGAAAAAACTACAAAATGGACAAGAATGACGTGACTTAATTTCTATTCATTCTTGGCACCACTTTACAATAAATGATGTGGCCATATCTTTTTATAATCTCTCTATTCAATCCATTAAATAACAAAAGAGGCACAGGAATCTAAGTGCCAGAATCTAAAATGTAAAGCTTGTGGCAAGGCACTAAGTTTAAGATGCCACTTTCTGTGAAGTATTCTCTCTTTTGTTTACATTGGCTTTAAACAATTACAATACCTATTGCACAACTTTTATATTGTCAGCTTTTGTATGGCTTAATATATGATGTTATTCATGACTTCGCTGTCTCCTTAGCAAATTGTTCAAATTTTACATGTGATTGTTAGAAGCTGGGAAACGTACATTCCTTGCAAATAGCAATGAACTAGTCCTACATGAACGTATTCTTCTTAATAAGCATTCAATTACACAATACAGTCAAAATTTACTGATAAAAATCACCTATTAGTCTTTGGTGTGAACTCTTGGCACAACATTGTTTTAGCAGTTTGTACCTATTACTCACAAAACCCTACTGACAATAATGCAAGAAGGTATGTATTTCCTGCTTGTTTTTTCTAGGTGAAGGGCATGAATCATCAGGCAGACTCAAATTAGTCAGCAACTGACTTTGGTGAGGTCAGATCTGCTGTCAAACCTGCACATCACATCAGCGGCTGACAGAAATAAACTTGACTTAGTAAACATTCATCTAAAAAGTATTGTACAGGCTGACAGACTGTGGGTGATGAAGACCAAACGTGTTTGTGATGAGTCCTTACACAAATAGATAATGAAAAGCTAGCTATACCGATTTTTGCAAAATTCCCTACATTTTGGTTTGCTATCTTAACTGTCAATGAGTGAAGACGACGACCGCACATTCAGTGGAATAACAAGGCTGCGCTCTCGACGTAACATTAGATATAAGCATCAAAACGCAATATTCGCCTACCAAACGCACACAAAGTAGAAAATTATATGAAAACTGTGAAATAATCAAACTCAATTCATTGACACAAATTTAGCATGGACCAGATGGGACAAAATAAAAGCACATAGCAGGTGCTCTTCTAAAAAGGCATTAAACAGCTGGATGGCAAATAAGATAGCAGGATAGCACAAAAGGGACCACCCAGCTGAGCTTTAAATTTGCAAAACATATGACTCAATCAATCAGGCCTTCTAAGTGCCTTTTACGTATTTACTGTGAATGCAGATTATTTTAAATCACAATGGAAATAAATCCAGGTCTCTAATATATTAACAACACCCCCATCCCTGATCCCCATGATTCACACACTATAGATAAAATACCATGTTGCCATATGCATGACTTGTAGCCAATAGTATTCATGTGATTGCAGAGTGTCATCGAAAGTTCACAACATTTTCACTCAGAGGAAAAATCACTGCTGTGAAGCAAGCACTACTCTGGCAATGCACCAGAATTAGGACAGAAATTAGCACATTTTAGCAATGGGACGGCACCCATCCCACCTACTAATTCTGCAAAGTGCATCAATACTTTGGATCACCAGCTACAACAACATTTACCCCTTAGCCTTAATCTAGCTATACCGCTATCTATGTCAACACAGTCCTAAAGTAGGATTGACAATGGAAAACATGTTCCAAGTCTGCATTTGACCCCAACCAATGCAGAGGATAAAGATCACAGATCAATCGTCTCATCATAAAAGGAAGGACAGAATGAAAAAATGGAAACAAACCAATAGCTTTTTTAAAGAATGGAAGAAAAACCATGTCAAAATGGCTGAGATTCCTTTGTTCTTTCTGTTTGCATATTTTTCAGGCTAGTATACTATACAGATTTAAGTGAACAGATCCAGAACTGTGCTGAGGTGACAATGAGTACTCTTGTCTCTGTTAGACACTGAATGTTAACCTAGAAGCCTACCTCAGGACAAAACAATTTACACATACAATAATTCAGTTTAAGTCTGCAATCAGAGTATAGAGGAATACAAATGACTTCACTGTATGGACGTAATTCACCCATTACATGGATGACAGCAACTAACACCACGCCTTGGCCAACAGACAGAGTGAGATCTCCAGTAGTGATGAGAGATAAAATCCTTAAGTGTTTTGTAGAACAAACGTTATAAGACAGCAAAATCATATCTTGAAAGTTTCTTACTCTACTCTCTGCATTTGCCAAAAACAAACACACAAGAAAGCTAGCAAATGTAATGCACTCCATAGCACCTTCTTAATCATCATTTTAACCTGGCTGACCATGAAACATTTGACAAGGACTTTGTCCCTTATCCATACAATCAGCAAGGAATATTTCCCCTAAGTATCAAGGCTTTGTGTTGAGAGAATATTCTTTACAGGGTTTGGCAATAAGATACTGTACATACAACCTAAAACGGATTTCAAACGGTGAATGTCTGTGCCTGGTAGGTTCTTGGCTATGAGGTAGAACCTGGTGAGTTTCATTTAAGTTAAAATACTGTCTGTTATGAGTATGTAGTTGCATCATGAGGTATTGAACGGATATGTCACACGAAGCTTTGCACTGGCAGAAAAAAATCATTCCTTGTGAGTAAGTGACCTCCTGTGGCCACATGTGCAAAAACAGGTCAGGTAAAAAGGTGATATGACTAGCATCTTACCAGAGCTTTCACATTATCAATTATTGCAACATGCCTATATAACTCTGTAAATATGTTTTAAAAAACATGGAAAGATAAAAAGAGAAATCAATTAGGGGGTCTTGATTATTGGGACCTCCTCAAAAATAGTAAGTTGTTACTCCCTTTGCTTGAAAGAATCAAATTTCTATAAAGCACCCATTTGCTCTCTGCATTCAACATCTAACTTTCACAAAATTGACAGAAACCCTTGATGCAAGAAATGTCCATAGTAGAGGGAGCTGACTTAAAAAGAAACAAAGTCCTTTAAGTTGAGTTAAAATAAAAATTTCTTAAAGCTTCCTTAACCTGAAGCAGGACCTAAAAATCACATCTTGATGCTTGCGCCTCCTCCGGACTGCATTTTGAACCCTCCTCCATATCATTGGCTGGTGCCTCTTCTGCATATTGTGCCTCAAAGGCCATCCCCTCAGACGTATCCTCTTGGTCCTTCTGACCTGAGCTTCCCTCCGTCCTCTCTGGAGAGTCGATATGATTACTGCCCTCTGATGCTCCCATGTGCTTCTTCCTCAGGTGCTGGTTAAGGGTGCCCTGAAATGGGAAGCATTTGCCACAGATCTGACAGTGGAAGGGCTTGTTGTCTGTGTGGCCACGGATGTGGTACTCCAGCTGGTCTTTCCTTGTGTACTTCTTGCCACAGAATTTACAAACAAATGGGGTGATTCCCATGTGCAGGCGCATGTGGCGATCAAGGCTCCCTTTCTGATTGAAGGTCTTTCCACAGTAGATGCAAATGAGTCTCTCATTGTAGGGGTACCACTGGCTCCGCAGGCTACGCTCTCGCACATCGTTCTCCAACCCTGTGGCTCCCGTAGCTGATTCGCCGTCATCTGAGCCTGGTTTGATATGACTCAGCACCCCTGCTGGGATGGCTAGGGGGCGCTTTGCCCTGGCTCGCCCACCTCTGTAGCCACTGAGTATGGAGCGGGAAGGACTGGAGCTGCTAAGGTTGACAAAGCACGGGGAGGACAGCCCTGAGTAAGAATAGGTGGCAGACTGGATGACAGGCCCATAAGAACCCACACTAACAGCCAATACCTGTTCTCCATCTACCAACTCTGTGTGGTAGCCATCATCACCGGCTGAGGAACTGTCTGAGTAAGTGGGCCTCTCGGTCTTCTCTACCTTCACGTGCACATCTGTTACTTGCCCATCTTTGCCAATCAGTTCCACTTGCTCTGTTTCTCCCTCCATGGGAGCATCATGCTCTGACACACTATCGCTACTGCCTCGGTCCGACTGGCCTTCCTCTTGCTGCTGTCGCACCCGGCCCAGGCCTTTTCCTGCCAGCTCAAAGCGCGGTTCGTGTCCTGCCTGACTCTGCCGGGAGTAGTAAGGGGGGGAGATCTGGGTAGGGTTTACAAAGAGGTTGCTGTCATTGACCCCATTGCGGCTGGTCTGCGAGTCGTCCTTCTCTGGGCTGCAGACATTGACCGGGAGGCTGATCTTGGAGTGGATGCTCTCCAGGATTTGGGTACACTTGTCAATGATGGCCTGCATCTGCAGAAAACTGGCAGCAGTGAGGAAACTGATTATATCCTTGAGCTGCAGGGACATGTGACCTGTGTAGCAGAATGCAAGAAGCTGCTCAAACACCTCAGGGCTTTTGATGACTGAGATGGAAAGGCCACTCATGGTGCTGAGAGCTGAGTGGTCACGAAAGTAGGGTGAGCTAGCTGCCAGCACCGCCTTGTGGGCTCGAAATGGCTGGCCCTGAATGTGAACAATGATGTCACACAACTTCCCTTGCAGCCGCAGCTCATTGAGCTGGGTAAGAACAGTGTTACTGAACTCCGGCACATCAAACTCGATGTAGCTGCCGTCGTCCATTTCTTGGATATGTTTCTCCAGTTTGTCGACAGCCTGATGGGAAAAGGAAAAAAAAAGAAGAAATCATTAGGTTTTGAAACATTGCATTTGCAATGCATTGCAGCATTTCTACAATAACACAGTTAACAAAAACTATTGTACTGTATATGTAGGACAAATGAGACTGGAGGCTGTTTAAGATGACCATTTGATACAGCCTTACTTTATAGAGTAACCCTAAGCCTACTGTATTTGACAAATTCTGTGCCAAAAGAAACAACTTTGAATGCATTGCAGCAAACACAGCACTTTATAGGCTACATCTGAGTAGCCTATAAAGTGCATTTTTCTTAACTCAAGTGGGGCCATTGATAGATTTTATCCATATTGCCTACTGTTGTTTAGTCAATTATTCTAATGACCTTTCCAGTGACGTTTACAGTCCAATATATATTATATTTCCTTTTACTGTCATATTTGTCTTTGATAATAAAGTGTATTGTTCAGCAGTAAAAGAAATCTTGTATGTACATGCTATGTCTTTCTTTTTTAACAAATCTTTAATAACCCAATGTGAGGGATTCTTATAATAGAAAGTAAATGTTTGATAATGGGTATGTGTTAGTGTATTTAAAAAATTAATATTGAATTAATATTTCCCATATGTTGATATTGGCCTCAGCCTCAATAATCCTGAGCTGGTCAGGCTCTATCGTTCAGGAGAGCAGGGGAAACCATACAGAAATCTTTAAAGAAATCCACAGGCATCCTGATCATAATAGTATAAAGTTTATGCTATAGATATGGCACATGTGACCAAATACAATAATCGATTCACAATCTTACACAAGTCATACACAGGCCTACAATATATGTGAGGGGAAAAAAAGAGTCTAGAGTAGGGAATGTGGATCTGAAATAAGATGCAGCAATTTAACATCAGTTTTACAGAATGAAAACAACCAGCATGATTCACAGCATGCAGACATGTTTACATAATGGCTCCAATATACATTTCAACCATTTGGCAGACTATTTCCAGAGTAACATACAGAAAGTGCAACGGGAAAGCTGAAAATATTGACTGTTTTCTGAGTTGCACCACATTATGAGAATCAAGTGAAAGTATTAGAGGGAGTGTGAGAACAAAGAAGACGATGTAATCCAAAGATAGAATTCAGAATTTGAAACTCCAATTCCACATATTTCATCCTACCTTTGTCATTTCTTTATTGCATTTTTTTGTTGATCATTCGTCCATAGCCATTATTGCTAAACAGGAAATTGAGAGGTAAAAAGATGACACAACTGCAACTTACTGAACACAATGTACCCGTGTTCTACATACATAGGCCATATGAGTGAAGCCATAAAGGTGTATATGCCGCATTTGGCAGAGAAAGAAGAAAATCTGGTTCTGCTTGGAAGGTGAGCATGCACCAAGGCTTTCTTGAAAATTCTCTCACAAAGCCTTGCTTCAAGGTTTCTTTAATATATTTGAATACATAAGTGTCAGTAATAACACTGAAGCAACTGCTTTTGTAACTGCCTAATTGTGGATAATGCTTGTTGACCTTCTCATTCCTACTGATGAGTACAACCAACAACTGCCACTCGCTGCATTAAGATATTACATAGCATATAAGTCACAACATGTAAAAAGCAAATACTTCCATGTTGCAAAACCTTAGTATGTGTCAGTTTTACAGCTTAACCCTCCTCTCCCCCCACTCCATCTGCCCTTCTCCCATCTATCTCACTGCACCTCCTCCCTCCCTCCCTCCGTTCCCCTTGCTAGCAATTCAGCATGATGTTCTGCGCATTGAGTCCCTGTCAGCACTTTGGGAACGTAAACACTTTCTCCAGTTGCCAAAGCTTGCCAAGACACCTGTCCAACTAACCATATGCTCTCATCCTGGCACCACAGAGGGAAAGATGCAGCAAAACACCACAGAGAGAATCCTAAGAATGTGTACACATTATTTTCACTCGCCCTCTACCAGCCTTCAAATACAACATGTTCATACACTAAAACATATCAGTGATGGCTGCCAGCAGCATGCATACTGAATGGAGCCAAGTTGAAGGGAAGCCAAAGAATGCATGCTCAGTAGTTGAGATGCACATGCTGGGTGAGGGTCACATGCTTGGCTCACGTGGGGGGAAAAAACGAAAATGTTTAAACTCAGCTCAAAAATTCCATCTCCGGCTCAAGTTCCCTGCCTGGCAATAAACCTTTTTGACACAGCTGCTTCATCTAGGTAGGTATAAAGATGCTGAGTACATTGTGATAATGCCAGCATAACTCTGGTGGTAAAACATCATCTAAAGCCTCCAAGTCTATAACTTTGGCATGTCACTCAAAAAAAAAGAGGGAAAAAAAAGAAAAGGAAAAACATTAGAAGAAAAATCAAAGTCAGCAAGCAAGCATTGTATGCTTTCTTCAACATCAGCAGCATTTCACCTACTTTGAAAAAGAGCTTGTGGGGCAGACCAGACCCAGAACAGAATTGCTTAACAAGCAAAGGTTGGGAGAGCAATTTAAAACAGATAGTAAAAACAAGATAAAAATAGACTAGATTTTGATACATTAAAGGGAAGGTATGATGCGAGGAAATTTGCTGGTGTGAGAAATTGTTACGGCTTAGTGGGAACTCAGTATGCAAGGCTAAATATTGTATTGTAGCCTTTGGGTGTGTTCTCTCATTTGATTTGTTTAGAGTAAATTGCTGGAAAACAAGAAAATGCTCATCTTTCATTTCTGCCTACTCACGATGCTCATCAGATGAACACGAGTGGAAGACTTAACAGTCTTGAGCCCCCTGTTATCTTTATACTTCTCCAACGATGTATTCATTCTCAAACTTGCTGTAATTTGTAAAAAAAAAAAAAAAAAAGCCATACATTTATAAAAACACTTAACAGAAATGTTAATTGACTAACAGAATTATAAAGGATGGTACAGTGCAGTGAAGCAAGTTTGCCATGATCACACAACAAAGTCCTTCTTGGTGACACAGTGTTGCTCAAGGCTAAGAGACTCCAAAAGGAATTGAGTGGGTATGTTTTGGAATTTTAATGAATAAAATAATGATTAACAATAAGGCATCCATAAGGACAGCAAAACTTTATCTTCCCGTTTCCAACTTCTGCATTCACTACAAGCAACAACTGAGGGATTCAGATGAGAGTAACTACTTGAAAAGGAATGTAGATGATCCAGACAATACGCTGACTCTGCCCTCCATACAGTAATTGGTCCTTTCCCTTCTGCTGCAGTTATCATGCATTTTGTCTACCGTCAACCTTGACAAAATTTACCACATCTTGCTTGCAGCATGAATGGTGTTGTTAATGACCAGCACTAATTAGCTAGGATATCATCCTGCTACATAGTCTTTTCACCTAGAGCCACCCTGCAGTGATTCCAAAGTTGCAATTACAGTTGTCAGTGATACATTTGAGTTTTTATTACCGCCAAATGTTCAGGTTTTGCTAAAGGTAGAAAAGAATTCAACTAAGGCTGCTGACATGCAGGAAAAACCCTGCAAACATCTACATGTAGTGTCAGTTTTACTGACTTCTTCAGGTAAGTTTCCTAAACCTCTTTAATGCCTTATAGTGCACAATCACTTATATCGGCTGGTGGTAGAAACCAAGAGAGTTTTACTGCTGATCACAAACAGAAACGGGACTATAAGAAATAGGGTTGAATGGGTGCAAAGCCATAATGCCTGCTCATGCAAAAGTCGTAATTGGTTTGGCTCCACTCTGTTCTGACATGCCTTATAGTTAAAATATTTAGACTAGTTTCAGATGCAATTGTCCAGGAATTACACATGCTGTCAGAGAAATAGTAGCAAACACAGTCCTTGGTGACCTAGGTGAACCCAGGTGTACAGAATAACTTGCCATGTCCATGCACTTTGTCCTTTCCTGCCACAACATCACGTTAGTTAGTTTACAGGTACATGAATTGTTACCAAGAGCATTGATACTGCTATTGAAGGTAACCTTACAGGTTCGGTTCTAACACTCTGAATACATACGGGCCTGATACCACCCCATACACGAACAGTCAGATTAAAAAAAGGCATATTATTTCAAGTCTTTGCTACATATTTAGTGCGTTAACTTATTCATTAAGGGTCGCGTTTACCCGCGTTAGCTTCATCGTGAATGGATACTGGGGGACTGGACTGTTGATCCCATCGTACATGCATACAGTGCCGATACATTGGGGAGCAAATGTGCGGTGTCTCAAACTTTATTGCAAACCATTCTGTTAGTAGTTAGTTAGCTATTGATGGAGGGTCTACCTAGCGGAGCAGCTAACATTAGCGTTAGCTTGACGGTCACATCCACCTGCTTTTTGTTTGTCGTCTCCACCATTTCTCATTTCTACGGTAACTCGTAGTTAAATTAAGGTTAGTTTAAAAAAACTGCATCGGCTCACAGGGCCGAACCACCCAACTATCAAACAGCACACAAGCACTGGCTAACTAGCTATATAGACTAGCCTAGAATTGAGCAATTATTTCAGGAAAAATGCGTAACTTTCACAGACTTCACATTTTCACGCATGGTGGATTATTTTACGGTTTGGTCGCATTTTCCCTGATTTCACAAAAGCTTGACAACTGTATGGTTTATTAACTAGGTTAGAACGTCGAACACGGACACAAACTATGTCGGCTGTCATACGAAATAACTACTATGCTAGCTAGCTTATGCTAACAGTTAGCGCTAGCTTAGCTAGCAACCATTCCATGTCAGCCAGAACATGTAGCAGCAAACAGTGCTAAGTAGCGGCTAACGCTAGCTAGCATTTAGTTGCTAATGTACGGTCACAGGCAATTATTTCCCCATTACTTACACTGTAAGAGCAAAGGCGTGCCGACATTACAAACGCATTATGGTCACCAGTCCAAGCCAAAGTTGAAGTCCACTCAACTCACCGTCTTACAGATTAGCATTAAACGTTGTCCATTCCCCTCAGTAGTTCGCTAACACTACAGCCAGGCCTCCCCCCCTCTCCAGTCCAGATGTGTCAGACAGTTGCTGCTGCAATTTTTGCATCAACAGGAAGTGTTCTTTTGGCTCTTTGCATTCATTCTATCAGTGTGTTTTGCAGCAGCAGCCCCTCCCTTGCTCATGTCACTGTTATGTACTGAGACATAATGTTCTTAATATACGAGGTGATGGAGGACATATGCACGCGCAAAAATAAATGTAAAGTAGCCTACAGTCGGTCTTCAAATTGTCTTCAACAGATAACGTGGCTATACTCATACTCTTATCTACTGACTACACCCATGTCATGGTAGCATACATAGGTCAGTTTCATCTGCTTTCACTTTACAACACCGATAGTGAAAGGGAACACTAAATCTAAGTGTATTTAGTGTATTTGTGCTGTTTTGTAAACGTTGTACATATTGTAACACTATAGTTTCTTTATTTAAATAATTGGTCCATACCTTTCCAGCTGTGTATCTGTGCAGCTGCCCACCCCAACACACACGCGCGCGCAAACACAGACGCGCGCATACAGATACAGAGAGACAGAGAAATAAGCTTTATTCTTTTCTAAAAAGTTAAAACATTGGCAGCATTTACATGGTCTTACTGATAGAAACGGATTTCTTGTTTTAGCCTACTAACTGAAGGGGGTAGCATGAGGTTATCACCAAGAGACAACCAAAATTGTGGTATTGCACCCCTTGAAAAAATACTTTTTTGTTAAGCTGAGTTGTGTCACTACAACAACCTCAGAGGCATTGGTCAACTCTGAACTCATCAGAAACTCTGGTCAGATTTTGGTTTAGTTTTTTTTTCAGCTATTTGCTGTGTTTAATAAAAGTTTTTTGGAATGAGTTGCATTATCTGTTTTTATGAACTCAAAATTATTTTATTCAGTTCTGCATAGATACCACAAAGGGGCGCCAGAGACTAAATTGATGATGAAACATCAACTGTGCATCCCATTCCTGGGCTATACACAACTCTGAAAGGTTGAGGTGGATCAGCATTACAAAGAAAATATCAGATGGCATTATACAATAAATTAGATTATAAATTATAAAACTAAATTTAAGTGGTGAATAAGAATATTAACTCGTTTATGTTAATTTTCTAAATTATTATTATTTTTTACCACAATGAATACCTGTTTGTGTGGGTTTTGGTAACTTTGTGCATCATATGTGATTGAGCATTGGCAAATGAGGAAAATGTTGGAAACACTGAAATAAATTAACGAGGAACTTTAATCAGAAAGATCAAAGTATTTCCTCAAGACAGTGGAAAAATATTTCTGATCATCTGCATAGTTGTTTTTCCATTAATCCAATGAAACTACAAAAATAACATGGAACATGGAAAATACTGTTAGTGTAACCTTCATGCAGGATCTTACGAAAACAGTACTTGAATTTGGCTTTATAATGTTTGGCAATCACCCAATGTAGAGAGATTTGTTTACTGTAGTAATCTCTTTTATGTATACTACAGTGCTTTGAATATAATAATTGAGCACTGCAAGTATAATCATTTATACGCACTTTGCACTTACAGAAAACTGGACTTACAATATTGTCTATTTCATGCTCTTTTAAGCTTTTGTTTATCAACTTTTATGTCTGTAAATGGCAAATTGTATTGAATTGTGTATATTGTGACCCTGACCAGAGGTTAAAGTTCATGGCCATATTTCACTGAATTTTATTTTTACGCTAATGTTATAATAGCTGCTTGCAAACACCATACATGCTGTGTTTTATTTGATCGTCTGTTTTGCTGTTGGTAAAAGGGACAGGTGAACTCTTGTCTGCTGTCTACTGTTAGGAGCACTAACATGAAATGAATGTGTGCTGTGTGTGTTTCTTTTTTTTTTATTGAGTGTGAGTGACAGGTTGGCAGCTCCGGTGAATATCTGACCTAATCTGTGTGCAGGTGGGTGATCAACGTAGGGAAAGGAATCGCTTTGTCATTGCACGTGCTTCTTGTTAAACAAGTCACTCCTCTATTCTCGACCGTTTTTTTTCTCTTTTTTTTCAGGAGATTGATGCACAACTGAAGGTGCAGCCAAGGTATGGTGATTAGAGATGGTTTTGTTGATCCGCAGGAATGATCATGGTATTGATAACATTTCAAACAAACTCATAATCAAAGGGTTTCCTGTTGAAGTTGTAATCTTTTCTGAAATGGGGCTTTGTT
Source organism: Macquaria ambigua (assembly GCA_008360985.2). Classification (NCBI taxonomy): domain Eukaryota; kingdom Metazoa; phylum Chordata; class Actinopteri; order Centrarchiformes; family Percichthyidae; genus Macquaria; species Macquaria ambigua. The sequence continues at coordinate 13,680 of VMKM01000002.1, read as the reverse complement.
AGCTCAGTGTCATTTGGTTGACCAGGAATTATTTGGCGGTAAGCTAATGGGGCTGGTTTTGAGTGGTGCAGCGCCAGGGATCGTATAGGGGCTCCAGGTGGTGTGGCCTGGGGCTCTGATGTGCTGCTCCTTTTTAATCCCAGATGACATTGCAAAATCCCCAAACCCCCTGCCCCGGTATAAGACTGTATAGGAGCAGAGACCAGATGATTTGTTTAAAGAGCACATATCATGTATCAAATTGAGGGAATAAGGAGCTCCACTGTTTTATGTTAAGCCTGAGACCATAGGTTATGCTTAATATGAAAGATATGTATTTATTCTTTGTCTGAAAAGGACATTTGTGTGATTCTGGTAATATACTCTAGTAAGTCTAATGAAACTAACTTGTTTTTTAATAATTCTGATCTATCAGTTTCTCTGATTTTGCTCCATCAATTGCAATTATTCAAAAAAATCCCATCATACGTGAGCCTCTCCTAATGGAATATGTAATGTTTGCAGTTTTATTGTGATATTAAAAGCTATCAGACATTTCTGCCACAGTCAACAAATACCACTCTAACTGCAGTTTGTTTGGTAATGTTGAATACGTAGCTCAATTTTTAAGCTTAACATGAATAACACATTGTTTTCTATGTGTGCCAAGAGTCCCAGAATACCTTGGCTGTCAGTGCTGGGGAGCACAATGGTCTCCCAGTGCTCCTGTCCAGAAATAGTCTATAGCTCACTGATGGAGAACATATTTCCCAATAGCAGGTGTCTGAGTCAGTCAGTGCCTGATCCTCACCATGACTGTAAATGAAAGGGCCAGCTCGTCCAGGTGCGGGAGCACCTCTTTGGCCCTCTCAGGTTTCTCCTTGATGGAGGAGGTTTTTGTGGAAGAATGAACAAGAGAAATATTGACATTAAACTATGTATATTACTATTAAAAAGTATATACATCATCCCCTTTAGGATATGTAATATTCTACATAAGGGCAATTTGCTCCTCTGTGAGGCTAATGACACAGACACCTAATCAGTACAGATGATTGACAGCCTTGTTGCATTGTTGTTTACAACACATAAGGTATATGAAAGTTTTACTCTTCAGGTCAGTGTTTTGTATTGGACAAACAGTAGAAACAACATGCCTCAAAATCATTTTGTGTTTTTGGAAGTGCACTATTAAAGCAAACACAGCATAAGCTTATGAAACATTTATATACCACAATGATAGTCAGTTTGACATATCTTCATTTCATTTTAAAAATCAGCTGGACTCCAACCAAAGCCATCCAAGACAAAACCTCAAAAGCTAAGAGAGTTTTAGCAGTAAGTACAATAATCACTTGCATTGCAAGGATAATGAGCTCTCAGATGTGTCATATATTTGCCTGAGAAATTAAGCCAATTTGTGGAAATGGTGGCCTGGGGTTGAGGGAATACAGAGTGGCTTGTAAAGATGAGTGATATCTGGCACAGCATGAAGAGAATGAGAGGTGTGCTGCCTGGTGCTTAGCTCAAATGAAAGCTCTGATTAGTGGAGCAAAGATCAAAATGACAGAGCGGTGGAGGCTTCAGCTGGGCCTTTGTTATTGATAAGTCTGTCATCTCTGCTGATATTGGAGCAGTAATGGCAGCTGATGATTAGGCCACTCCTGAGCTATTAACTACATTTCTTATCCCTTTACTGGGGCCCAAGAGAGCCTGTTTGAGAGACAAAGGCGTCCTTTATGAGGCTGGCTTCTTAAACGGCATCCACCTGACCTAAAAGGCACAACTGTTACTGTCTTTCTGCCAGGCCAAAGAAGTCAGGGACGAGTTACATGTCAGAGGTCGCAGTGTGCTGCTGTTTGAAATGAAGGGGTTCTGAGTGAGTAAGCTGCTGAAAGAGGGCTGCAGCAAAATTACAGAAAATTGGCTGTTTTGTCAACATTTCATCAGAAGATTTACAGAAAGCTGACCCCGACCCTTTCTCTCCCCCTCTTTCACAAGGCTAAGGAGATTGAGAGGGTTGGAATTGACTGACAAACAAATCTCTTCTTTATTTCTTTCTCGCTTTCTCTTTCCCTCTCTAGAAGTGATATTCAATATGATCTCCTTTTAATGATCCTAAGTGGCTGAAATTACATATCCTCAACACATATTGTTGAGGTTGTTTTAGTCTGATTCCAGGGCACACAGACGGCATAAAAGTATCATCACAATGTTTCAATTCTCCAGTGAAAACAATAATATGGCAAAAAAAAAAAAAAATAGAAATTACTATTTCATTAAAGAAATATATCCATAGTTGTCTGTAACACTTGATCGCTATGTGTGTTGGCAATTAAGTGAGCAGAAAAGCCTAAACAGTTAGCTAAAGGTAATGGATAAAATGTTAAAATAGATAGCTAGAAGTAATGAATAAACTGTTCAAATAGTTAGCTAAAAATAATAGATGAAATAAAGAGTCAAAAATAATGGATAAACAGTTCAAATAAGTAATGCATAAATGGTTGAAATAGATAGCCTAAAGTAGGCTAATGGATAAGTGGTTGAAACTGTTAGCTAAAAGTAGCCTATTGGATGGTTAAAATAGATTGCTAATGGATAAATGGTAGCTAAAAGTAGTGGTTAAAAAGGATCTAAAAGATAGATAGCTAAAAAGAATGTGTAAATAGTTGAAATAACTAAACATAATGGATAAATGGTTTAAATTGTTAGCTGAAATGAATGAATAAATGGTTAGCTAACAGATAAATGGTTGACACATCCAGCTTCTGCGTCTCCAAGTGGTAGTAGTACAAATGCAGTTCAATTGTATGAAAACATCACTGTAACAATACCCGCTTTAATATAGTTAAAAGTATTAACAATCCTGTTTAAAACCAATTCAAATGAACACGTTTGGAACATGACAGGTGGTGCCATTGAAGGGGTGCTTGAGTACATCTGACAGGGCTGTGGGAGTACGTCTGACAAAAAAAGGTTGGGAACCACTGCACTAGATTGCATACAAGCTTGTTTTGGGCGCAGCATTTCCATCTTCAGCTCCATGCTTTGTCTCTGACCCCAGCTCAGTCCGCTCTCTGCCTTTGGTATTCCCCTACAAAGGCCAAGAGGAATCCTAGGCTTGTTGATTTAGCCCCCAGTGGCCGGAGGCAAAGCATCTTTCATTAACGTCTAAAACCTCAGGAATGAGATACTGGCCTCACGATAAGATCTGGTAATGCAGTAACATGGAATTATGGAAGAAGAAAATTGCCATTTTGTATATAAGCACCTGTGATCTCCCATGAAAGCCCCCTGTTCCCTGGGTTGGGTCAGTCCCAGGAGAGGAGAGGGTCCTGGAACCCAATCCATCCTGCAGAAGAGAGATTTTCAGGCAGAAGGCCTGGAGCAATGTAAGGTGCTGCTGTCTGTGGAAGGTCAGCTTAGAGAAACAAGACAGTGATCCTGTGTGCCTGCCAGAGAAAATCATCTCCTACCCACAGGAGAAATGCCCCCCTGTTTGTAGTTCTGTTTGTGGTCAGCAAATGCTTTAAGGTCAATACAAAGCATTTATGAGACACTCCAGAGGTATTGTCACAGTACTTTATCAGTTTATCAGTAAGTGTGGACAAATCAGAGAGCTGCTCTGAGAATATGGGAGTTCTTGTTTCCTCCATTGCTCTTAGAAACGTATGTCAGCCTCGCCACTTTTAGAAAGGTGTTTCTTTATCCGAGCCTCTGTAGAGAGGACATGTCAGGAACAATAGATTTATGTGGCATTCTGACATTTTGAAGAAGTTGGATACCCTTTTACTTGTACTCTGAGGTCAAATTCAGATCCCCTCCTGGAAAGAATGCAGGTGTTCAGCTTGCAGTAAACAGCATGAAGAAAAAAAAGAAAAAATCTCCCTTCACCGTCCCTGAGACTCCTTCATCCTGCGGTCTTTGAAAAGGCACAGGCAAAGCTGTTCACGTGGCAATCGCAATGATGAAGTTTCCAATATCTCTGGTTTGCAATCCTGGCATATACTGGTCATTTACACATCATTGTATCAAAGAACTATCTATTGGAAGCTAAGCCAAGGATTTTTTCATTTCATCCAAACTGGAGGTCCTATAGGGATTATACACAGAAGTGGTTATCTGATTTTCCCAGGCTTTCCATATACGTAACGTACAACCACAAGTCTGAATGGCCAGTTGTTGTGTTCAGGGTAAAACAGATCAACTGGAAAGAAGAGGCTGGAAGGAAGGAAGAGAAAAGTCTTATTGTGGCAGAACTGATGTGTTTTTGTCTCCTCTGGATAGTTTCTTCATCACCTCTTTAAATTTTAAAGCATTTGGCACGCAGCCTGTGGCAGGTTCTCTTGAGGAAGCAGCAAAGCAATGAGGGTCAATGGTGCCATAAATCTTAGACTGTCCACTTTGGAATCAGACATGGACACTTGAGATATGCATATTTAATAGAATGTTCATGTCGATGTGACTTGAATGTCCAAGTTAAATGCATTTTATATAAGGGAACTTTTGCTACATACTAACAAGTGAGAACAAAGCTGTTTATCCGCTGGGGACCCGTGTTACTGAGGGGTCTTCATCTTGTGTTTTCTGATGCAAAATGGACAACATGCACGAAACGGCACATACGTCCTGCCTTTGGGTTTTGAAGGGCCTGAAGGGGAAGAGAGCTAGCAGCCATGTTTTTGCACCTCATTCCAGAGCAATGCAATAAGTGACATAACTTTGGCCTTAACCTAAGAATGAGACTCACACTCAACGACGAGCTTTCCTTCAACCTCCGTCCTCGCTCTAGATTTAAGTTCTGTATGCCCTCACGAGTTAAGCTTTATTGAATATATATAAAAGTCATATTAAGTGGAATATTTTGGGGCCAAAACACAGCAGCTGTTTAGTTTCGTATATACAAGTATAATCAAGTAAAAAGCCTTCTGACTGTGTCTTCAGACAAACCTGCTTTGATTTTCTTTCCCAAAACCAGCATGTGCTTTTATTGTATGCAACATCTGAAGGACTCTATCACGTGGGCTTTATTTCATGACAACTATATTAAATAACTTTTATGGTTCAGATGTATAGTGCTAGAAAATATATAACCCAATTGTCTAGTTGTTGACGAAGTAAAACAAATATTCTCTGTACCACAGCCTAAAAGTAAATTGCAGTTAAGTTGAAAGGAGAAAAAAAAACTCTCCAACATATATAATAAATAAATAGTTTCTGGCAACAGAGAGGGGTATAAGTTCAAGACAATATTTGGAGGCTAGAAGACTGACAGTAATTCAATTAGACAGGAATCCTCACCCGTTCTGTGGGTCAAAGTTATCCATGTTAATCAGTAGAGACCGGAGACATATAAGCTGCTGGTTTCCTGCTGGGCTGCTCTGTCTGACTGTGCACTGTTACCAGGCTTTGCATTTAATAGTAAAACTTGTGTCAATACAAACCCACCATTAAAAATTCACATCATTAAGAAATTATTAGTTAAACCTAAGTAACCTATCAAATCATATAGAACAAGTAACTTGGCTATAATATTACTATTATTAGTGACTGAATGTTGAATCATAAACAAAACCTTTCTGACATGTCACAGTAGGAGAAGCACAGGTATAAATTATAAAATGAATGGGGGTCCTGGTATTGTGCATATACTGGCTCACTGTCGTGGGTTACTGGGATACTTGTACTGAAGAGTTAATGTTAGTAGTAATACCAGTCAAAATGTCGGCTGTGAAAAAGGCCTGTTGTTAGACAGGTTTAACATATTGAAGTTTTTCCTAATTTTATTTGATTATCATTTTCTTAAAATATAGAAAATATGGATTACATGGAAGATGATACACTGTGAATATACAAAATGGAAATTACCATGTTATCTATAAAGATGTTCTCTTATTATTGAGTTAACTTTGAATTATGTATTTGTGGATAATCAATTAAAAAAAACAATAATCTAAAGTGCAAATTACAAAACGGAAAGGATAATATATATATAAAGGATATACGTTAACAATTTTTCAAGTCTGTCTTAAAACAATATTCACATGCCCCTATGTACATTGAAACAGTGGATTTTGTCCCCATCACTTCCTCTGGAATCACGTTAGAAAGAGATCTTTTCACAGCCAGTATGGAAAACAGGAACAATTAGAGCAACCAAAAACTTACATCCAAAGATTTACATCTGGGTATGTGAAAATTGTTTTAGGACAGACTTGAAAAAATGTGAACCTACCCTTTAAGTAAACTTGACTGCTCTTATATAACATACATATTATATGTATGTAGGCCTGTATAAGTAGTGTATGTATTTATGGATTAATAGATTATTAGCCATCACATTTCACCATATTCAACAATCCGTTAATCCTTTGTTACTACAGTGACAACCTCAGTTTTAATCTCAGCATTTCTCTGATAAAAGCTTTTAAAAACATTTACAAGTTTCGACATCTGTCATCTGTCATCATTCAGTCCATACCATACTGTTAATCTCTTATGCAACACTTCCTTATGTGTCATTTACGCCTAAAATTGTTGTTTGCGTTGTTATTTTAATCCAATTTAAAATGAGAAGGCTCCTTTAGCTTCCATTGGCTTGGTGGCACATTTCCTCTAATTACCCGTCTAGGTTGTGGCAAGTCGTGTCACGGTCTTGTTATTTTCACAATGTGAAAGAAAACTTTCCTACCAAGCCCTAAGTGGTTAGCTTGATAGCATTTTGCATTCATTGTAAACAATCTGCAGCTCCTCCTCTGTTGTTTCAGAAAGTGCCAAGAGTATTATTGGAATACTTCAAGCGAGAAAGTGACACAGTGAATACAAAGATAGTATTTCAAATGGTATTCTGAGCGGTCCAGTTTGGTACCAGAGTGAGCTGTGACCCTCAGAGTGGCAGCTTAAGAATGCGGCTGTCGTCTGGACACTTTGCACACTGGGAGATGTCTGCAGAAAGTAATTACTTCAACCAGGATGCTGTCAGCTTGGCTAGAAGCAAATGATCTATTATCTGAAAAAAAAAATGGAACTAGTATATCAATTATTAAGACAACTCAGGTTGGAACTAGGGGGATAATGGGAGTTTGATATGTGAATGAACAAAATAACTGATTGGCGTAACATAAAGATCCCAGTTACTCCAACAATTAGTGTTAGCCGTCGACCTGCGGCCTCCCCACTCCAAGAACAGGTGGAGGCTGTTGAAAATCGAAAGAGCGAACGCAAACACACAGAGAGAGGACAAGAGCCAGAGCTGTCATCCTGACTTTCAGATGAAGTGGGGGATTAGGATGGAGGTGAAAGCATGCTGAGGACCATGGTGACAGCAGATGAAGGGAGATAGCGCAAACTCTTGTGGAATTCACAAGCATTCATAGGCAGAGTTTGGGGTGTGTGGGGGAGGTGTGTGTGTATGGGGGGGGTTGCTACGAGAGAGCTGGAGCGCTCTCAGAAGTATTTTTGGTAATGTAAATTTCATCACAAAATGTCAATAGTAATGATTGAGTAAGTTTTGCTGCAGGGAAAATTACATTTCTGAAAAGATCTGAAAGGTTAAATATGCTTTTCAGATGACAAAGTCCTCCAGGGAGCATAACAGATTGCTGACAATCTCTCTCTGTTTTGAACTGTTATGAAATCATGTACCGTGTGTGTGTGTGTGTGTGTGTGTGTGAGTGTGTGTGTGTGTGTGTGTGTGTGTGAGTGTGTGACCACAAACCCAGAACACCACCAGTCACACCACTGACAACACTGATATTAATACCAAAAATGATGTCCTACAAATTACTGCTTGAGCTCATGATATTCTTGTGTGTATGCATGTGTGTGTGTGTGTGTGTGTGTGTGTGTGTGTGTGTGTCATATGTCTTTCCTGGTGTTATGGCTGTGCAGGAATGTGCTTTCCAGTGTGTTTCTTCCCCTGCTGGGTCTAGCTGCGGTGGTCCCGCGGCACCAGCCATTCGTCCTTCCACAGACACGCTGACTAGGCCAGCCCGGGCTCAGGTATCTCCACTAACCTCCCCTTTGTCCTGCTTTAAAATAGGCTCTTTTGTCTGCTGTTTTCTGCAGGTCATTGTGAGGAGCGCTTCTTAGTGTCAGCTTTAATTCACACTGTAACCCTAGCTGTGATGCCTCCCAACTATCCACGCTGCCTGCTTGGCATTCAGCTGCTCCTTGGAGAGCTGAGGCTGCATTACCCCCCTCCCCAATAACTGCACCCAAGGGACGACTTGCAAACTTTGTTGCTTAAATATTTAAATAGCCCTTTAATTGACATCTGTCAGACCTCACCCAGAGCCCTACCTGAATGCTGCTCTGTGAACATAAAAGAAAATGCTGATGCTGTTTTTTTTCAGTCATTGTCTCCTAGTGCTGTAGAGATTAGATTATAGAGTACTCATTTTTTCCCCCAAGATCATAGATCGAATATCCAAAGCCACAATTCAACACTGCAAATTGATCGATGTCTGCTTGGTGCAGTGCTTCTTTCTTCTTTTAAGGCAATAGTTTTTTAATGGCAGTATGCAACAGAAAAAAGTTTGCTTCCTTTCACTCAGACGGGTAGATTTATACCTTTAAATCACACTAACTGGGCACAGCTCAGCAGCTTGCATTGACAGTGTTTTTACAACCTCTGACCTTAGAATGAACTGGCGTCAAAACAATTTCTCAAATTAAAGGAACCTCACTCCAAATTACAACAACAAAACCATGTAATGGGAATTGTCCAGTGGATGATGTAAAATAGAGTTGCAATGAAGGAAATGCACCAAAAAAAGTCAACAACGGTGGTATTTTTCTCTTTGGAGCTTAACCGAAGATCCCAGCTGTGGAGATACAGCCCCAGGGCTCTGTCTGCCTGTCTACCCTTGAAGAGGAGAAGAAACAACAGGAGAAAAGAGAAAAGAGGCTCATGTTAAAACAGCAAACACCATAACCTGATATCGACACTCAGCTGGGGTTCGCTTTACTTCTGCAGTCTGTGTTTTTCTCTCGTGGGAGGGTGCAATGTATAAGGGCTTCCTCAAACTATCTCCATGGTTAAAAATAAATCAGGCATAGAGTACAGCCGGTGTCAGAAGTTTAAAAAGTGATCGGGTGAAAACATAGACATTGTTCTGATATCAGTCAGACAGATGATTAGCTGACTCTCTGTCCAAGGTATTTTTTCACAGTAAATTAAAATGGATACCTATGTAGTAATATGTACAATGAAGGGGAATATTTTACATAAAAAATATGTTTAAAATTGTGAATGGAACGCAAACATTGAATAAATACAGATGTAGGCGTGGCACAATAAACTGTTTATAAAATAAACGTCCCACAATGTCATACCTGTGTGCCACCTATCACTACATGTTTTATAGTCTACTAGATAGAACAGTAGAATAGAAAAATTCCATTGTTCAGTCTTCAGATTAAATAATATGGTCAAAAGAAGTTGATACTAAATAATATTTTGTTGTATCCTGCTTATGTAACTAGAATTAGCCAGTTTCAAATTCCCTATTTTGTCTGTAGTCCATTGGTTTTTACTAAAGATGTAAATCTAAAAAAAACAGGTCACAAATATTTGTAATTTCCTAAAACAGCTGGTCACTGTAGTTTTTAGCAACTGTAACTCAAACAGGAGTAAATAGTGCATTTGTTGGGAACTATTTTCAGATGTGGACACATTTGGTGTGCTATGTATTTACTGTATGGCAGCAGGATGATGTATACGCAGTTGACTCACAATAAACTGCAGTGGCTGTGTTCATCGTAATGAAGGAATATGTCACCAAGTGCAACAGCGTGGCTCATTGATATGTTTTAATAGTTTTTGGACAACAATGGAGGTCTATAGCACAAAGGAACAAGCTATACCAGGCTTTGACAAAATACTTTAGTTATGTTAGTAGGATCAGTTCATTGTTGGTTTTGGTTATTTCATGAGATTTTCTTGATAATAAGAAATATAAAGAATTTCACCACACTTACTTATCAAATACTAAATAACAAGTTTGGCTAGCTTTGACTTAGGACCTTTAGATATTCAGTGAACTGGTTGACTGCAAAGACATACAAGCTAATTTCTTTGGACTAAATATACTTTACAGTTGGATGAAATATACAGTAGCTACATAGTCATGACAGAGTCAGATGATTTTAAATGTGCACCTAAAATGTGAAAAGAAACTGGCTTAAAAACACAGCAATTGTGACAAAGATTGTGGATTTAGATGTAAATCAGATCCCAACAAGTAACCACAGCAAGAGCAAGAGTTTCCCTCTGACAGGCGAGAGCAGAGTCTTTCAGATGGGACTGCTGTCTTGAGGAATTGGTGTGGAGGTTTGTGGGAGCCCGTCTCGGCCCAGTTCCCTTGCTCAGCTCACATTCTCCGGGTGAACCCGTGTCCTGGGGCCAGTTGGGCGGCACAGTCTCATGTCTCAAGTCCTCACAGTTCACTGGGCCCTTTAAAGTGAGCACACCCACCAGGGGCCCTCAGGACTACAAAAACTACAAACACTGGGCTGTCCAGGCTCCTATCTGAGACACACAGATGCACACTTGCATGCACACATGCACACACACACACACACCAACTGTTAACAGCCCATTTATCTTTGATACAATGGAGAGACAATAGCAAAGACAAAGATATTATCTGCATCGGTTGTTAGTAGCATGGGTTTGTAATTTCGCCCCTGAGTCATAGTCAATTCTGGGCAATATTCATCTTTTTTTTCTTCTTGATTTTTTTTTTCAGAGAGGAGATATAGATCCTGAGATGGTTATGGGAGGGAAATGTCAGAGAGCGGATCAGTTTTCAGACATGGCACACTCCAGTGAACATACGCACAGAGATCAAAGCGACCCCTTTGCCTACCGCAGTGCATCCCCAACAGATCTGACAAAGTGCCCCCATTGTGTGACCCCGACCCATTACTGATAATGGATCGCCTCCAGAACCGCCCCCTCAGAGGCCGAACTGGTCCTGCACACAGAGCTGCGGTCTGCGCTCCGAGGAGAGCTGCGGCACGTTGATGAACACACATGATATGACATGTCAACTTTCATGCAGTGTGACAGCCTCAAACAGATTGGGAGCAATGTGAAGTTTTTCTTTCTCTTCAGTGTCTCCCTTCAAGAATGTGCCTGTTAGATTCTTACCACGTATTATACCTTCACGAGTCATTCCAATCACTCTTTTGCTACAACTTTGTATTTATTATAATACAGGAGTATGTAGAACTTCAAAGACAAAGAACAATTGCCAAGTTTTGGCGAGTTCCTTCCAGTTGTTTGATATTTCTGCTGAAGCAGCAATGCACAGGATTTGGTTTCCATCCGAGCTATTCCTTTCACTTGCAAGAAAAACTCCACACATCTGTGACCGCTCAGTGCTTTAAATTCCGCTTTATTTCGTTTAGTGACTCAGCAGAGCCACAGATTATTCCAAACCCAAATGCGGTGTCACTGTATGTCATTATGTTGTTTGTTTTCTAACCACTCACAGTTGAAAACATGTTACACCTGGATAAGTCATGACACTACATGACCTTACGTTACATTGTCCTCAGTATGATCTGGGTTAATGTGTGAAATATTTAAGTGGTGTATTTGGGTGTTGCTTGTGTTCTGACTGCAAATATGTGCACACACCCATGCCATCCACACATATAAACATTTACACACACACATCGTGCTCTTCTACTCTGCCACATCCATAGCCTCAGGCATGCCCTCAGTCCCTCCCTCCCTCATAATTACTTAGGTGATCAAGGTTAGAGCGGTAGTAAAGCACACTAACCCTCTAACCTTCCGTGAACTCTCCCATTAGTCCACCTTGGAAGCTGATGCACGGTGTCAAACACTGTCGCCCACAACAAGTCTGTGAATTAGTCTTGGCATGAATCTAAGAGACAGGTCTAAAGGGCTGCCGATGCCTCCATGTGAATCAGACGCTGTGGCAGAGACAGCGGGAGCGTGAGGGGGTCAAAAATGCAGCGTTATCAAACAACCCCCCCCCACTTCTGACCCCCTGTCTGGGCTTACAGAAACAGGACAGACTCCCACAACGCACCCTGCCATTCTGCCAGCCCCGAGGGCTCCTGCAGACAGCTCAGGAATTCGGGATAGGGATCCGACAAGGTCTACAGCTGGGAGGAGAATTTCTACCATCCTCCGTGTCGCCCTCTTATTGTCTGGCACTGGCATCCCAGTGTTCCCTGTCTGGCTCTGTTGTCCTCCCAGCTCAGTGTTTTGATATTGTTTTAGCTCAAGGGCAAGGGTCATGTGGGCTCTGACATCTGAGTTTGACGGGAAATGAATTGCAAACAGTGATCATAATAAAGGTGAAAATTTAAACTGCAGTTGACTCTAACAGAAAAACAGAGTGGATGAAGAGGGCCTTTGTTATTTGCAAGTATGCTAATCATAATGATATCATCCTGACTAATTATTAAAAATAATCCTTACAACGAATACACTATCCATTTTTTTCTGGCTATATGTGTGTGGTCTAACTAACAGCCGTCTTGACATCATTGTCAAAATGTCCTAAAGTGCTAACATTGCCTGTCCAGAACTGCACTGGAGGCAGATGGGAGGACTAAATGATCGGTCCAGGGGGCTGCCATCTTTTTACACCCTGATCCAGCTTTGTTGACTGCAGTACACAAACTATTTTCCAGGGGGCAGTATTGAACTAAGAGAGAAACACACTTGTGACTGTGGAGCCAGAGAGAAACACTTCAGCTGTGTGGAGGCTGAACTCATGGAAGGTTTAAAGCAAATAATCAAACCCTCTATTGATAACTCTAACTAATTCTCAGCTCATATTTTTTAAACATTTATTCCGATTCAGCAGCTGAAATAAGTGTCAAAGTTCACTTTGTAACAAGATAGCTGCCATTTGATTGAAACTACTTTGTTGAGATAGAAACCTGGCTTCCTTTCATACCGCACCTGAAGTTAAGTAAAATGCTTGGGTGAGATTGTATATTCCCGGGAAGACTGATCAGATAAACCACATCCATTACACAATTAAGTGACGCAAAATTGTACTTTCAAGCTTAATAAGATAATTGCTATTTTGACAAGCATGACAAAATCTCTAAGATGATTTTTTGGAACAGTTATAAGTACTTTGACATTTCTACTCTTTGAAGTTTTATCTGGTTAAAAGAAAAGGGCAGGGGTGGTGTTTGGAGCTTTTATCCACAAACAGAAACTATAATATATGAACAGCAATAAAACAAAATAGCTAAATTAGCCAACAGTACCAAATTCCCATTTCTATCTAGGGGACATTGAAATTTGACATTCTGGAAACAAAAGCCTCAAATGTTTAAATCACAGTCTGAGGGGAGATAAAAGATTGCACAAGTCATTGTCACTGCAGGATCGGAAAATCAGCTCGGCAACAGCTCGGTGACAGAATGAAAGGAGTGTCCGCAGCTGAGGCCATAGTGTTGCCGTCACATAGAATTTAGGCTGCGTGATGGACAGATCAGATGGACTGGGCAGATATTAGGAGTGGGAGTAGGATATGACTGGGATGCAGATGAGGCTTGTCAGAGCGGGGGGGAGGTTGATGGGGTGGGGAGGGGGGTGGGGGTGGGGGGGGGTAGTTGAAGTAGGGGAGGGAGGGTGGGGGTTCATATCCAGGGAGACTGGGCGAGCAGCAGTATGCAGGTGGTGGCTGGCTGGTGCTC